>OU342745.1:475463568-476063568 GCA_910589775.1 Avena eriantha
GGTGTGACCCCCTTCGCAGACATGCGATGTCCCCTAAAAACAAAGTGTCTGCAGTCTGAGTATTAGGGGGAAACTCCCCGTTTCGGTGAAACCGGGGTAGATCTTGTCACAACATGTTCCCAAACATGGTTTTACATCATCACATGATCTAACCAAGCCTAAAACAAGTGAGGGCTACACCGGGCTACCCCTGTCAGAAGAAAGTCTAGGGGGGTAGACGACCGAGGCCCGCGGATCAGGGTTCCGCAGGAAGAAGCGCTTCGGGGCATCGGAACACCTCCAAACCATGCATGTGACCCTAGCATGTGTAATGAAGTGTGGTGGCATGCTCAAAACTCCTAAACCTGGTTCCCAGGTGTGACCCCCTTCGCAGACATGCGATGTCCCCTAAAAACAAAGTGTCTGCAGTCTGAGTATTAGGGGGAAACTCCCCGTTTCGGTGAAACCGGGGTAGATCTTGTCACAACATGTTCCCAAACATGGTTTTACATCATCACATGACCTAACCAAGCCTAAAACAAGTGAGGGCTACACCGGGCTACCCCTGTCAGAAGAAAGTCTAGGGGGGTAGACGATCCGAGGCCCGCGGATCAGGGTTCCGCAGGAAGAAGCGCTTCGGGGCATCGGAACACCTCCAAACCATGCATGTGACCCTAGAATGTGTAATGAAGTGTGGTGGCATGCTCAAAACTCCTAAACCTGGTTCCCAGGTGTGACCCCCTTCGCAGACATGCGATGTCCCCTAAAAACAAAGTGTCTGCAGTCTGAGTATTAGGGGGAAACTCCCCGTTTCGGTGAAACCGGGGTAGATCTTGTCACAACATGTTCCCAAACATGGTTTTACATCATCACATGATCTAACCAAGCCTAAAACAATGAGAGGGATACACCGGGCTACCCCTGTCAGAAGAAAGTCTAGGGGGGTAGACGACTCCGAGGCCCGCGGATCAGGGTTCCGCAGGAAGAAGCGCTTCGGGGCATCGGAACACCTCCAAACCATGCATGTGACCCTAGCATGTGTAATGAAGTGTGGTGGCATGCTCAAAACTCCTAAACCTGGTTCCCAGGTGTGACCCCCTTCGCAGACATGCGATGTCCCCTAAAAACAAAGTGTCTGCAGTCTGAGTATTAGGGGGAAACTCCCCGTTTCGGTGAAACCGGGGTAGATCTTGTCACAACATGTTCCCAAACATGGTTTTACATCATCACATGATCTAACCAAGCCTAAAACAAGTGAGGGCTACACCGGGCTACCCCTGTCAGAAGAAAGTCTAGGGGGTAGACGACCCGAGGCCCGCGGATCAGGGTTCCGCAGGAAGAAGCGCTTCGGGGCATCGGAACACCTCCAAACCATGCATGTGACCCTAGCATGTGTAATGAAGTGTGGTGGCATGCTCAAAACTCCTAAACCTGGTTCCCAGGTGTGACCCCCTTCGCAGACATGCGATGTCCCCTAAAAACAAAGTGTCTGCAGTCTGAGTATTAGGGGGAAACTCCCCGTTTCGGTGAAACCGGGGTAGATCTTGTCACAACATGTTCCCAAACATGGTTTTACATCATCACATGACCTAACCAAGCCTAAAACAAGTGAGGGCTACACCGGGCTACCCCTGTCAGAAGAAAGTCTAGGGGGGTAGACGATCCGAGGCCCGCGGATCAGGGTTCCGCAGGAAGAAGCGCTTCGGGGCATCGGAACACCTCCAAACCATGCATGTGACCCTAGCATGTGTAATGAAGTGTGGTGGCATGCTCAAAACTCCTAAACCTGGTTCCCAGGTGTGACCCCCTTCGCAGACATGCGATGTCCCCTAAAAACAAAGTGTCTGCAGTCTGAGTATTAGGGGGAAACTCCCCGTTTCGGTGAAACCGGGGTAGATCTTGTCACAACATGTTCCCAAACATGGTTTTACATCATCACATGACCTAACCAAGCCTAAAACAAGTGAGGGCTACACCGGGCTACCCCTGTCAGAAGAAAGTCTAGGGGGGTAGACGACCGAGGCCCGCGGATCAGGGTTCCGCAGGAAGAAGCGCTTCGGGGCATCGGAACACCTCCAAACCATGCATGTGACCCTAGCATGTGTAATGAAGTGTGGTGGCATGCTCAAAACTCCTAAACCTGGTTCCCAGGTGTGACCCCCTTCGCAGACATGCGATGTCCCCTAAAAACAAAGTGTCTGCAGTCTGAGTATTAGGGGGAAACTCCCCGTTTCGGTGAAACCGGGGTAGATCTTGTCACAACATGTTCCCAAACATGGTTTTACATCATCACATGACCTAACCAAGCCTAAAACAAGTGAGGGCTACACCGGGCTACCCCTGTCAGAAGAAAGTCTAGGGGGGTAGACGATCCGAGGCCCGCGGATCAGGGTTCCGCAGGAAGAAGCGCTTCGGGGCATCGGAACACCTCCAAACCATGCATGTGACCCTAGCATGTGTAATGAAGTGTGGTGGCATGCTCAAAACTCCTAAACCTGGTTCCCAGGTGTGACCCCCTTCGCAGACATGCGATGTCCCCTAAAAACAAAGTGTCTGCAGTCTGAGTATTAGGGGGAAACTCCCCGTTTCGGTGAAACCGGGGTAGATCTTGTCACAACATGTTCCCAAACATGGTTTTACATCATCACATGACCTAACCAAGCCTAAAACAAGTGAGAGGGCTACACCGGGCTACCCCTGTCAGAAGAAAGTCTAGGGGGGTAGACGACTCGAGGCCCGCGGATCAGGGTTCCGCAGGAAGAAGCGCTTCGGGGCATCGGAACACCTCCAAACCATGCATGTGACCCTAGCATGTGTAATGAAGTGTGGTGGCATGCTCAAAACTCCTAAACCTGGTTCCCAGGTGTGACCCCCTTCGCAGACATGCGATGTCCCCTAAAAACAAAGTGTCTGCAGTCTGAGTATTAGGGGGAAACTCCCCGTTTCGGTGAAACCGGGGTAGATCTTGTCACAACATGTTCCCAAACATGGTTTTACATCATCACATGACCTAACCAAGCCTAAAACAAGTGAGGGCTACACCGGGCTACCCCTGTCAGAAGAAAGTCTAGGGGGGTAGACGATCCGAGGCCCGCGGATCAGGGTTCCGCAGGAAGAAGCGCTTCGGGGCATCGGAACACCTCCAAACCATGCATGTGACCCTAGCATGTGTAATGAAGTGTGGTGGCATGCTCAAAACTCCTAAACCTGGTTCCCAGGTGTGACCCCCTTCGCAGACATGCGATGTCCCCTAAAAACAAAGTGTCTGCAGTCTGAGTATTAGGGGGAAACTCCCCGTTTCGGTGAAACCGGGGTAGATCTTGTCACAACATGTTCCCAAACATGGTTTTACATCATCACATGACCTAACCAAGCCTAAAACAAGTGAGGGCTACACCGGGCTACCCCTGTCAGAAGAAAGTCTAGGGGGGTAGACGACCGAGGCCCGCGGATCAGGGTTCCGCAGGAAGAAGCGCTTCGGGGCATCGGAACACCTCCAAACCATGCATGTGACCCTAGCATGTGTAATGAAGTGTGGTGGCATGCTCAAAACTCCTAAACCTGGTTCCCAGGTGTGACCCCCTTCGCAGACATGCGATGTCCCCTAAAAACAAAGTGTCTGCAGTCTGAGTATTAGGGGGAAACTCCCCGTTTCGGTGAAACCGGGGTAGATCTTGTCACAACATGTTCCCAAACATGGTTTTACATCATCACATGACCTAACCAAGCCTAAAACAAGTGAGGGCTACACCGGGCTACCCCTGTCAGAAGAAAGTCTAGGGGGGTAGACGACCGAGGCCCGCGGATCAGGGTTCCGCAGGAAGAAGCGCTTCGGGGCATCGGAACACCTCCAAACCATGCATGTGACCCTAGCATGTGTAATGAAGTGTGGTGGCATGCTCAAAACTCCTAAACCTGGTTCCCAGGTGTGACCCCCTTCGCAGACATGCGATGTCCCCTAAAAACAAAGTGTCTGCAGTCTGAGTATTAGGGGGAAACTCCCCGTTTCGGTGAAACCGGGGTAGATCTTGTCACAACATGTTCCCAAACATGGTTTTACATCATCACATGACCTAACCAAGCCTAAAACAAGTGAGGGCTACACCGGGCTACCCCTGTCAGAAGAAAGTCTAGGGGGGTAGACGATCCGAGGCCCGCGGATCAGGGTTCCGCAGGAAGAAGCGCTTCGGGGCATCGGAACACCTCCAAACCATGCATGTGACCCTAGCATGTGTAATGAAGTGTGGTGGCATGCTCAAAACTCCTAAACCTGGTTCCCAGGTGTGACCCCCTTCGCAGACATGCGATGTCCCCTAAAAACAAAGTGTCTGCAGTCTGAGTATTAGGGGGAAACTCCCCGTTTCGGTGAAACCGGGGTAGATCTTGTCACAACATGTTCCCAAACATGGTTTTACATCATCACATGATCTAACCAAGCCTAAAACAAGTGAGGGCTACACCGGGCTACCCCTGTCAGAAGAAAGTCTAGGGGGGTAGACGACTCCGAGGCCCGCGGATCAGGGTTCCGCAGGAAGAAGCGCTTCGGGGCATCGGAACACCTCCAAACCATGCATGTGACCCTAGCATGTGTAATGAAGTGTGGTGGCATGCTCAAAACTCCTAAACCTGGTTCCCAGGTGTGACCCCCTTCGCAGACATGCGATGTCCCCTAAAAACAAAGTGTCTGCAGTCTGAGTATTAGGGGGAAACTCCCCGTTTCGGTGAAACCGGGGTAGATCTTGTCACAACATGTTCCCAAACATGGTTTTACATCATCACATGACCTAACCAAGCCTAAAACAAGTGAGGGCTACACCGGGCTACCCCTGTCAGAAGAAAGTCTAGGGGGGTAGACGACCGAGGCCCGCGGATCAGGGTTCCGCAGGAAGAAGCGCTTCGGGGCATCGGAACACCTCCAAACCATGCATGTGACCCTAGCATGTGTAATGAAGTGTGGTGGCATGCTCAAAACTCCTAAACCTGGTTCCCAGGTGTGACCCCCTTCGCAGACATGCGATGTCCCCTAAAAACAAAGTGTCTGCAGTCTGAGTATTAGGGGGAAACTCCCCGTTTCGGTGAAACCGGGGTAGATCTTGTCACAACATGTTCCCAAACATGGTTTTACATCATCACATGACCTAACCAAGCCTAAAACAAGTGAGGGCTACACCGGGACTACCCCTGTCAGAAGAAAGTCTAGGGGGGTAGACGATCCGAGGCCCGCGGATCAGGGTTCCGCAGGAAGAAGCGCTTCGGGGCATCGGAACACCTCCAAACCATGCATGTGACCCTAGCATGTGTAATGAAGTGTGGTGGCATGCTCAAAACTCCTAAACCTGGTTCCCAGGTGTGACCCCCTTCGCAGACATGCGATGTCCCCTAAAAACAAAGTGTCTGCAGTCTGAGTATTAGGGGGAAACTCCCCGTTTCGGTGAAACCGGGGTAGATCTTGTCACAACATGTTCCCAAACATGGTTTTACATCATCACATGACCTAACCAAGCCTAAAACAAGTGAGGGCTACACCGGGCTACCCCTGTCAGAAGAAAGTCTAGGGGGGTAGACGATCCGAGGCCCGCGGATCAGGGTTCCGCAGGAAGAAGCGCTTCGGGGCATCGGAACACCTCCAAACCATGCATGTGACCCTAGCATGTGTAATGAAGTGTGGTGGCATGCTCAAAACTCCTAAACCTGGTTCCCAGGTGTGACCCCCTTCGCAGACATGCGATGTCCCCTAAAAACAAAGTGTCTGCAGTCTGAGTATTAGGGGGAAACTCCCCGTTTCGGTGAAACCGGGGTAGATCTTGTCACAACATGTTCCCAAACATGGTTTTACATCATCACATGACCTAACCAAGCCTAAAACAAGTGAGGGCTACACCGGGCTACCCCTGTCAGAAGAAAGTCTAGGGGGGTAGACGATCCGAGGCCCGCGGATCAGGGTTCCGCAGGAAGAAGCGCTTCGGGGCATCGGAACACCTCCAAACCATGCATGTGACCCTAGCATGTGTAATGAAGTGTGGTGGCATGCTCAAAACTCCTAAACCTGGTTCCCAGGTGTGACCCCCTTCGCAGACATGCGATGTCCCCTAAAAACAAAGTGTCTGCAGTCTGAGTATTAGGGGGAAACTCCCCGTTTCGGTGAAACCGGGGTAGATCTTGTCACAACATGTTCCCAAACATGGTTTTACATCATCACATGACCTAACCAAGCCTAAAACAAGTGAGGGCTACACCGGGCTACCCCTGTCAGAAGAAAGTCTAGGGGGGTAGACGATCCGAGGCCCGCGGATCAGGGTTCCGCAGGAAGAAGCGCTTCGGGGCATCGGAACACCTCCAAACCATGCATGTGACCCTAGCATGTGTAATGAAGTGTGGTGGCATGCTCAAAACTCCTAAACCTGGTTCCCAGGTGTGACCCCCTTCGCAGACATGCGATGTCCCCTAAAAACAAAGTGTCTGCAGTCTGAGTATTAGGGGGAAACTCCCCGTTTCGGTGAAACCGGGGTAGATCTTGTCACAACATGTTCCCAAACATGGTTTTACATCATCACATGATCCTAACCAAGCCTAAAACAAGTGAGGCTACACCGGGCTACCCCTGTCAGAAGAAAGTCTAGGGGGGTAGACGATCCGAGGCCCGCGGATCAGGGTTCCGCAGGAAGAAGCGCTTCGGGGCATCGGAACACCTCCAAACCATGCATGTGACCCTAGAATGTGTAATGAAGTGTGGTGGCATGCTCAAAACTCCTAAACCTGGTTCCCAGGTGTGACCCCCTTCGCAGACATGCGATGTCCCCTAAAAACAAAGTGTCTGCAGTCTGAGTATTAGGGGGAAACTCCCCGTTTCGGTGAAACCGGGGTAGATCTTGTCACAACATGTTCCCAAACATGGTTTTACATCATCACATGATCCTAACCAAGCCTAAAACAAGTGAGGGCTACACCGGGCTACCCCTGTCAGAAGAAAGTCTAGGGGGGTAGACGACCGAGGCCCGCGGATCAGGGTTCCGCAGGAAGAAGCGCTTCGGGGCATCGGAACACCTCCAAACCATGCATGTGACCCTAGCATGTGTAATGAAGTGTGGTGGCATGCTCAAAACTCCTAAACCTGGTTCCCAGGTGTGACCCCCTTCGCAGACATGCGATGTCCCCTAAAAACAAAGTGTCTGCAGTCTGAGTATTAGGGGGAAACTCCCCGTTTCGGTGAAACCGGGGTAGATCTTGTCACAACATGTTCCCAAACATGGTTTTACATCATCACATGACCTAACCAAGCCTAAAACAAGTGAGGGCTACACCGGGCTACCCCTGTCAGAAGAAAGTCTAGGGGGGTAGACGACCGAGGCCCGCGGATCAGGGTTCCGCAGGAAGAAGCGCTTCGGGGCATCGGAACACCTCCAAACCATGCATGTGACCCTAGCATGTGTAATGAAGTGTGGTGGCATGCTCAAAACTCCTAAACCTGGTTCCCAGGTGTGACCCCCTTCGCAGACATGCGATGTCCCCTAAAAACAAAGTGTCTGCAGTCTGAGTATTAGGGGGAAACTCCCCGTTTCGGTGAAACCGGGGTAGATCTTGTCACAACATGTTCCCAAACATGGTTTTACATCATCACATGACCTAACCAAGCCTAAAACAAGTGAGGGCTACACCGGGCTACCCCTGTCAGAAGAAAGTCTAGGGGGGTAGACGACCCGAGGCCCGCGGATCAGGGTTCCGCAGGAAGAAGCGCTTCGGGGCATCGGAACACCTCCAAACCATGCATGTGACCCTAGCATGTGTAATGAAGTGTGGTGGCATGCTCAAAACTCCTAAACCTGGTTCCCAGGTGTGACCCCCTTCGCAGACATGCGATGTCCCCTAAAAACAAAGTGTCTGCAGTCTGAGTATTAGGGGGAAACTCCCCGTTTCGGTGAAACCGGGGTAGATCTTGTCACAACATGTTCCCAAACATGGTTTTACATCATCACATGACCTAACCAAGCCTAAAACAAGTGAGGGCTACACCGGGCTACCCCTGTCAGAAGAAAGTCTAGGGGGGTAGACGACTCGAGGCCCGCGGATCAGGGTTCCGCAGGAAGAAGCGCTTCGGGGCATCGGAACACCTCCAAACCATGCATGTGACCCTAGCATGTGTAATGAAGTGTGGTGGCATGCTCAAAACTCCTAAACCTGGTTCCCAGGTGTGACCCCCTTCGCAGACATGCGATGTCCCCTAAAAACAAAGTGTCTGCAGTCTGAGTATTAGGGGGAAACTCCCCGTTTCGGTGAAACCGGGGTAGATCTTGTCACAACATGTTCCCAAACATGGTTTTACATCATCACATGATCTAACCAAGCCTAAAACAAGTGAGGGCTACACCGGGCTACCCCTGTCAGAAGAAAGTCTAGGGGGGTAGACGACCGAGGCCCGCGGATCAGGGTTCCGCAGGAAGAAGCGCTTCGGGGCATCGGAACACCTCCAAACCATGCATGTGACCCTAGCATGTGTAATGAAGTGTGGTGGCATGCTCAAAACTCCTAAACCTGGTTCCCAGGTGTGACCCCCTTCGCAGACATGCGATGTCCCCTAAAACAAAGTGTCTGCAGTCTGAGTATTAGGGGGAAACTCCCCGTTTCGGTGAAACCGGGGTAGATCTTGTCACAACATGTTCCCAAACATGGTTTTACATCATCACATGACCTAACCAAGCCTAAAACAAGTGAGGGCTACACCGGGCTACCCCTGTCAGAAGAAAGTCTAGGGGGTAGACGACTCCGAGGCCCGCGGATCAGGGTTCCGCAGGAAGAAGCGCTTCGGGGCATCGGAACACCTCCAAACCATGCATGTGACCCTAGCATGTGTAATGAAGTGTGGTGGCATGCTCAAAACTCCTAAACCTGGTTCCCAGGTGTGACCCCCTTCGCAGACATGCGATGTCCCCTAAAACAAAGTGTCTGCAGTCTGAGTATTAGGGGGAAACTCCCCGTTTCGGTGAAACCGGGGTAGATCTTGTCACAACATGTTCCCAAACATGGTTTTACATCATCACATGACCTAACCAAGCCTAAAACAAGTGAGGGCTACACCGGGCTACCCCTGTCAGAAGAAAGTCTAGGGGGGTAGACGATCCGAGGCCCGCGGATCAGGGTTCCGCAGGAAGAAGCGCTTCGGGGCATCGGAACACCTCCAAACCATGCATGTGACCCTAGCATGTGTAATGAAGTGTGGTGGCATGCTCAAAACTCCTAAACCTGGTTCCCAGGTGTGACCCCCTTCGCAGACATGCGATGTCCCCTAAAAACAAAGTGTCTGCAGTCTGAGTATTAGGGGGAAACTCCCCGTTTCGGTGAAACCGGGGTAGATCTTGTCACAACATGTTCCCAAACATGGTTTTACATCATCACATGACCTAACCAAGCCTAAAACAAGTGAGGGCTACACCGGGCTACCCCTGTCAGAAGAAAGTCTAGGGGGGTAGACGACTCCGAGGCCCGCGGATCAGGGTTCCGCAGGAAGAAGCGCTTCGGGGCATCGGAACACCTCCAAACCATGCATGTGACCCTAGCATGTGTAATGAAGTGTGGTGGCATGCTCAAAACTCCTAAACCTGGTTCCCAGGTGTGACCCCCTTCGCAGACATGCGATGTCCCCTAAAAACAAAGTGTCTGCAGTCTGAGTATTAGGGGGAAACTCCCCGTTTCGGTGAAACCGGGGTAGATCTTGTCACAACATGTTCCCAAACATGGTTTTACATCATCACATGATCTAACCAAGCCTAAAACAGTGAGAGGGATACACCGGGCTACCCCTGTCAGAAGAAAGTCTAGGGGGGTAGACGACCCGAGGCCCGCGGATCAGGGTTCCGCAGGAAGAAGCGCTTCGGGGCATCGGAACACCTCCAAACCATGCATGTGACCCTAGCATGTGTAATGAAGTGTGGTGGCATGCTCAAAACTCCTAAACCTGGTTCCCAGGTGTGACCCCCTTCGCAGACATGCGATGTCCCCTAAAAACAAAGTGTCTGCAGTCTGAGTATTAGGGGGAAACTCCCCGTTTCGGTGAAACCGGGGTAGATCTTGTCACAACATGTTCCCAAACATGGTTTTACATCATCACATGATCCTAACCAAGCCTAAAACAAGTGAGGGCTACACCGGGCTACCCCTGTCAGAAGAAAGTCTAGGGGGGTAGACGACCCGAGGCCCGCGGATCAGGGTTCCGCAGGAAGAAGCGCTTCGGGGCATCGGAACACCTCCAAACCATGCATGTGACCCTAGCATGTGTAATGAAGTGTGGTGGCATGCTCAAAACTCCTAAACCTGGTTCCCAGGTGTGACCCCCTTCGCAGACATGCGATGTCCCCTAAAAACAAAGTGTCTGCAGTCTGAGTATTAGGGGGAAACTCCCCGTTTCGGTGAAACCGGGGTAGATCTTGTCACAACATGTTCCCAAACATGGTTTTACATCATCACATGATCCTAACCAAGCCTAAAACAAGTGAGGGATACACCGGGCTACCCCTGTCAGAAGAAAGTCTAGGGGGGTAGACGACCGAGGCCCGCGGATCAGGGTTCCGCAGGAAGAAGCGCTTCGGGGCATCGGAACACCTCCAAACCATGCATGTGACCCTAGCATGTGTAATGAAGTGTGGTGGCATGCTCAAAACTCCTAAACCTGGTTCCCAGGTGTGACCCCCTTCGCAGACATGCGATGTCCCCTAAAACAAAGTGTCTGCAGTCTGACTATTAGGGGGAAACTCCCCGTTTCGGTGAAACCGGGGTAGATCTTGTCACAACATGTTCCCAAACATGGTTTTACATCATCACATGATCCTAACCAAGCCTAAAACAAGTGAGGGCTACACCGGGCTACCCCTGTCAGAAGAAAGTCTAGGGGGGTAGACGATCCGAGGCCCGCGGATCAGGGTTCCGCAGGAAGAAGCGCTTCGGGGCATCGGAACACCTCCAAACCATGCATGTGACCCTAGCATGTGTAATGAAGTGTGGTGGCATGCTCAAAACTCCTAAACCTGGTTCCCAGGTGTGACCCCCTTCGCAGACATGCGATGTCCCCTAAAAACAAAGTGTCTGCAGTCTGAGTATTAGGGGGAAACTCCCCGTTTCGGTGAAACCGGGGTAGATCTTGTCACAACATGTTCCCAAACATGGTTTTACATCATCACATGACCTAACCAAGCCTAAAACAAGTGAGGGCTACACCGGGCTACCCCTGTCAGAAGAAAGTCTAGGGGGGTAGACGACCCGAGGCCCGCGGATCAGGGTTCCGCAGGAAGAAGCGCTTCGGGGCATCGGAACACCTCCAAACCATGCATGTGACCCTAGCATGTGTAATGAAGTGTGGTGGCATGCTCAAAACTCCTAAACCTGGTTCCCAGGTGTGACCCCCTTCGCAGACATGCGATGTCCCCTAAAAACAAAGTGTCTGCAGTCTGAGTATTAGGGGGAAACTCCCCGTTTCGGTGAAACCGGGGTAGATCTTGTCACAACATGTTCCCAAACATGGTTTTACATCATCACATGATCTAACCAAGCCTAAAACATGAGAGGGATACACCGGGCTACCCCTGTCAGAAGAAAGTCTAGGGGGGTAGACGACTCGAGGCCCGCGGATCAGGGTTCCGCAGGAAGAAGCGCTTCGGGGCATCGGAACACCTCCAAACCATGCATGTGACCCTAGCATGTGTAATGAAGTGTGGTGGCATTCTCAAAACTCCTAAACCTGGTTCCCAGGTGTGACCCCCTTCGCAGACATGCGATGTCCCCTAAAAACAAAGTGTCTGCAGTCTGACTATTAGGGGGAAACTCCCCGTTTCGGTGAAACCGGGGTAGATCTTGTCACAACATGTTCCCAAACATGGTTTTACATCATCACATGATCTAACCAAGCCTAAAACATGAGAGGGATACACCGGGCTACCCCTGTCAGAAGAAAGTCTAGGGGGGTAGACGACTCGAGGCCCGCGGATCAGGGTTCCGCAGGAAGAAGCGCTTCGGGGCATCGGAACACCTCCAAACCATGCATGTGACCCTAGCATGTGTAATGAAGTGTGGTGGCATTCTCAAAACTCCTAAACCTGGTTCCCAGGTGTGACCCCCTTCGCAGACATGCGATGTCCCCTAAAAACAAAGTGTCTGCAGTCTGAGTATTAGGGGGAAACTCCCCGTTTCGGTGAAACCGGGGTAGATCTTGTCACAACATGTTCCCAAACATGGTTTTACATCATCACATGATCTAACCAAGCCTAAAACAGTGAGAGGGATACACCGGGCTACCCCTGTCAGAAGAAAGTCTAGGGGGGTAGACGACCCGAGGCCCGCGGATCAGGGTTCCGCAGGAAGAAGCGCTTCGGGGCATCGGAACACCTCCAAACCATGCATGTGACCCTAGCATGTGTAATGAAGTGTGGTGGCATGCTCAAAACTCCTAAACCTGGTTCCCAGGTGTGACCCCCTTCGCAGACATGCGATGTCCCCTAAAAACAAAGTGTCTGCAGTCTGAGTATTAGGGGAAACTCCCCGTTTCGGTGAAACCGGGGTAGATCTTGTCACAACATGTTCCCAAACATGGTTTTACATCATCACATGATCTAACCAAGCCTAAAACATGAGAGGGCTACACCGGGCTACCCCTGTCAGAAGAAAGTCTAGGGGGGTAGACGACCCGAGGCCCGCGGATCAGGGTTCCGCAGGAAGAAGCGCTTCGGGGCATCGGAACACCTCCAAACCATGCATGTGACCCTAGCATGTGTAATGAAGTGTGGTGGCATGCTCAAAACTCCTAAACCTGGTTCCCAGGTGTGACCCCCTTCGCAGACATGCGATGTCCCCTAAAAACAAAGTGTCTGCAGTCTGAGTATTAGGGGGAAACTCCCCGTTTCGGTGAAACCGGGGTAGATCTTGTCACAACATGTTCCCAAACATGGTTTTACATCATCACATGATCTAACCAAGCCTAAAACATGAGAGGGCTACACCGGGCTACCCCTGTCAGAAGAAAGTCTAGGGGGTAGACGACCCGAGGCCCGCGGATCAGGGTTCCGCAGGAAGAAGCGCTTCGGGGCATCGGAACACCTCCAAACCATGCATGTGACCCTAGCATGTGTAATGAAGTGTGGTGGCATGCTCAAAACTCCTAAACCTGGTTCCCAGGTGTGACCCCCTTCGCAGACATGCGATGTCCCCTAAAACAAAGTGTCTGCAGTCTGAGTATTAGGGGGAAACTCCCCGTTTCGGTGAAACCAGGGTAGATCTTGTCACAACATGTTCCCAAACATGGTTTTACATCATCACATGATCTAACCAAGCCTAAAACATGAGAGGATACACCGGGCTACCCCTGTCAGAAGAAAGTCTAGGGGGGTAGACGACTCGAGGCCCGCGGATCAGGGTTCCGCAGGAAGAAGCGCTTCGGGGCATCGGAACACCTCCAAACCATGCATGTGACCCTAGCATGTGTAATGAAGTGTGGTGGCATTCTCAAAACTCCTAAACCTGGTTCCCAGGTGTGACCCCCTTCGCAGACATGCGATGTCCCCTAAAACAAAGTGTCTGCAGTCTGAGTATTAGGAGGAAACTCCCCGTTTCGGTGAAACCGGGGTAGATCTTGTCACAACATGTTCCCAAACATGGTTTTACATCATCAAATGATCTAACCAGGCCTAAAACATGAGAGGGATACACCGGGCTACCCCTGTCATAAGAAAGTCTAGGGGGGTAGACGACCCGAGGCCCGCGGATCAGGGTTCCGCAGGAAGAAGCGCTTCGGGGCATCGGAACACCTCCAAACCATGCATGTGACCCTAGCATGTGTAATGAAGTGTGGTGGCATTCTCAAAACTCCTAAACCCTGGTTCCCAGGTGTGACCCCCTTCGCAGACATGCGATGTCCCCTAAAAACAAAGTGTCTGCAGTGTGAGTATTAGGGAAGAAACTCCCCGTTTCGGTGAAACCGTGGTAGATCTTGTCACAACATGTTCCCAAACATGGTTTTACATCATCACATGATCTAACCAAGCCTAAAACATGAGAGGGATACGACCGGGCTACCCCTGTCAGAAGAAAGTCTAGGGGGGTAGACGACCCGAGGCCCGCGGATCAGGGTTCCGCAGGAAGAAGCGCTTCAGGGCATCGGAACACCTCCAAACCATGCATGTGACCCTAGCATGTGTAATGAAGTGTGGTGGCATGCTCAAAACTCCTAAACCTGGTTCCCAGGTGTGACCCCCTTCGCAGACATGCGATGTCCCCTAAAAACAAAGTGTCTGCAGTCTGACTATTAGGGGGAAACTCCCCGTTTCGGTGAAACCGGGGTAGATCTTGTCACAACATGTTCCCAAACATGGTTTTACATCATCACATGATCTAACCAAGCCTAAAACAAGTGAGAGGGATACACCGGGCTACCCCTGTCAGAAGAAAGTCTAGGGGGTAGACGACCCGAGGCCCGCGGATCAGGGTTCCGCAGGAAGAAGCGCTTCGGGGCATCGGAACACCTCCAAACCATGCATGTGACCCTAGCATGTGTAATGAAGTGTGGTGGCATTCTCAAAACTCCTAAACCTGGTTCCCAGGTGTGACCCCCTTCGCAGACATGCGATGTCCCCTAAAAACAAAGTGTCTGCAGTCTGAGTATTAGGGGGAAACTCCCCGTTTCGGTGAAACCGGGGTAGATCTTGTCACAACATGTTCCCAAACATGGTTTTACATCATCACATGATCTAACCAAGCCTAAAACATGAGAGGGATACACCGGGCTACCCCTGTCAGAAGAAAGTCTAGGGGGGTAGACGACCCGAGGCCCGCGGATCAGGGTTCCGCAGGAAGAAGCGCTTCGGGGCATCGGAACACCTCCAAACCATGCATGTGACCCTAGCATGTGTAATGAAGTGTGGTGGCATGCTCAAAACTCCTAAACCTGGTTCCCAGGTGTGACCCCCTTCGCAGACATGCGATGTCCCCTAAAAACAAAGTGTCTGCAGTCTGACTATTAGGGGGAAACTCCCGTTTCGGTGAAACCGGGGTAGATCTTGTCACAACATGTTCCCAAACATGGTTTTACATCATCACATGATCCTAACCAAGCCTAAAACAATGAGAGCGATACACCGGGCTACCCCTGTCAGAAGAAAGTCTAGGGGGTAGACGACTCGAGGCCCGCGGATCAGGGTTCCGAAGGAAGAAGCGCTTCGGGGCATCGAAACACCTCCAAACCATGCATGTGACCCTAGAATGTGTAATGAAGTGTGGTGGCATTCTCAAAATTCCTAAACCTAGTTCCCAGGTGTGACCCCCTTCGCAGACATGCGCTGTCCCCTAAAAACAAAGTGTCTACAATCTGACTATTAGGGGGAAACTCCCCGTTTCGGTGAAACCGGGGTAGATCTTGTCACAACATGTTCCCAAACATGGTTTTACATCATCACATGATCAACCAAACCTAAAACATGAGAGGGATACACCGGGCTACCCCTGTCAGAAGAAAGTCTAGGGGGTAGACGACTCGAGGCCCGCGGATCAGGGTTCCGCAGGAAGAAGCGCTTCGGGGCATTGGAACACCTCCAAACCGTGCATGTGACCCTAGCATGAGTAATGAAGTGTGGTGGCATGCTCAAAACTCCTAAACCTGGTTCCTAGGTGTGACCCCCTTCGCAGACATGCGATGTCCCCTAAAAACAAAGTGTCTGCAGTCTGAGTATTAGGGGGAAACTCCCCGTTTCGGTGAAACCGGGGTAGATCTTGTCACAACATGTTCCCAAACATGGTTTTACATCATCACATGATCTAACCAAGCCTAAAACATGAGAGGGATACACCGGGCTACCCCTGTCAGAAGAAAGTCTAGGGGGGTAGACGACCGAGGCCCGCGGATCAGGGTTCCGCAGGAAGAAGCGCTTCGGGGCATCGGAACACCTCCAAACCATGCATGTGACCCTAGCATGTGTAATGAAGTGTGGTGGCATGCTCAAAACTCCTAAACCTGGTTCCCAGGTGTGACCCCCTTCGCAGACATGCGATGTCCCCTAAAAACAAAGTGTCTGCAGTCTGAGTATTAGGGGGAAACTCCCCGTTTCGGTGAAACCGGGGTAGATCTTGTCACAACATGTTCCCAAACATGGTTTTACATCATCACATGATCTAATCAAGCCTAAAACATGAGAGGGATACACCGGGCTACCCCTGTCAGAAGAAAGTCTAGGGGGTAGACGACCCGAGGCCCGCGGATCAGGGTTCCGCAGGAAGAAGCGCTTCGGGGCATCGGAACACCTCCAAACCATGCATGTGACCCTAGCATGTGTAATGAAGTGTGGTGGCATGCTCAAAACTCCTAAACCTGGTTCCCAGGTGTGACCCCCTTCGCAGACATGCGATGTCCCCTAAAAACAAAGTGTCTGCAGTCTGAGTATTAGGTGGAAACTCCCCGTTTCGGTGAAACCGGGGTAGATCTTGTCACAACATGTTCCCAAACATGGTTTTACATCATCACATGATCCTAACCAAGCCTAAAACAGTGAGGGCTACACCGGGCTACCCCTGTCAGAAGAAAGTCTAGGGGGGTAGACGACCCGAGGCCCGCGGATCAGGGTTCCGCAGGAAGAAGCGCTTCGGGGCATCGGAACACCTCCAAACCATGAATGTGACCCTAGCATCTGTAATGAAGTGTGGTGGCATGCTCAAAACTCCTAAACCTGGTTCCTAGGTGTGACCCCCTTCGCAGACATGCGATGTCCCCTAAAAACAAAGTGTCTGCAGTCTGAGTATTAGGGGGAAACTCCCCGTTTCGGTGAAACCGGGGTAGATCTTGTCACAACATGTTCCCAAACATGGTTTTACATCATCACATGATCTAAACAATCCTAAAACATGAGAGGGATACACCGGGCTACCCCTGTTAGAAGAAAGTCTAGGGGGGTAGCCGACTCGAGGCCCGCGGATCAGGGTTCCGCAGGAAGAAGCGCTTCGGGGCATCGGAACACCTCCAAACCATGCATGTGACCCTAGCATGTGTAATGAAGTGTGGTGGCATTCTCAAAACTCCTAAACCCTGGTTCCTAGGTGTGACCCCCTTCGCAGACATGCGATGTCCCCTAAAAACAAAGTGTCTGTAGTCTGAGTATTAGGAGGAAACTCCCCGTTTCGGTGAAACTAGGGTAGATCTTGTCACAACATGTTCCCAAACATGGTTTTACATCATCACATGATCTAACCAAGCCTAAAACATGAGAGGGATACACTGGGCTACCCCTGTCAGAAGAAAGTCTAGGGGGTAGACGACCCGAGGACCGCGGATCAGGGTTCCGCAGGAAGAAGCACTTCGGGGCATCGGAACACCTCCAAACCATGCATGAGACCCTATCATGTGTAATGAGGTGTGGTGGCATGCTCAAAACTCCTAAACCTGGTTCCCAGGTGTGACCCCCTTCGCAGACATGCGATGTCCCCTAAAAACAAAGTGTCTGCAGTCTGACTATTAGGTGGAAACTCCCCGTTTCGGTGAAACCGGGGTAGACCTTGTCACAACATGTTCCCAAACATTGTTTTACCTCATCACATGATCTAACCAAGCCTAAAAAAAGTGAGGGTACACTGGACTACCCCTGTGAGAAGAAAGTCTAGGGGGTTAGACGATCCGAGGCCCGCGGATAAGGGTTCCGCAGGAAGAAGCGCTTCGGGGCATCGGAACACCTCCAAACCATGCATGTGACCCTAGCATGCGTAATGAAGTGTGGTGGCATGCTCAAAACTCCTAAACCTGGTTCTTCCCGGGTGTGACCCCCTTCGCATACATGCGATGTCCCCTAAAAACAAAGTGTCTGCAATCTGACTATTAGGGGGAAACTCCCCGTTTCGGTGAAACCGGGGTCGATCTTGTCACAACATGTTCCCAAACATGGTTTTACATCATCACATGACCTAACCAAGCCTAAAACAAGTGAGGGCTACACCGGACTACCCCTGTCGGAAGAAAGTCTAGGGGGGTAGACGATCCGAGGCCCGCGGATCTGGATCAGATATGAACTGCAGGTACATGATCTGATAATGCTAATGTGTTTTGTAAAAATCATTTTTAGGTTGACAATATGATGTTTCTTCAGAGATCCAATGCAAGTTTACCCAGGCTCAGCCCCGAACTAAGAATCTTCGTACTCGTCATTGTGAACATAGTTTCTTGGAGGTAAGAAATAAAAAAAGTTTCTTTGCCGTGTATAGAGCACAAAGCACACGGCAAAGGCATGTCTTTGTCGTGTGTGTAACTGTAGGGACACACGGCAAAGTACCACCGCCAGCCACCGTTAGTAGGCTCGCCTGGGTGCGCTGTGGGCCCCACCTCTTTGCCGTGTGGCCGGCTTTGCCGTGTGCCAGCGTTTTCTCTTTGTCGTGTGTATTTTCTTTGCCGTGTGTCTTTTTTTCTTTGCCGTGTTCATTTTCGTTGCCGTGTGTTTTATCAGGAATGTACCGTGTGGGTTTTCTTTGTCGTGTGCTGCTCGAACCCATCACGGCAGAGAAATGCTTTGCCGTGTTCCTAGGCGTTTGGCACACGGCAAAGGACGGGGGCGACAGCAATGACAATTTTTCCCGTAGTGTCAGTTCATTAATTCCTTGACTAAAGCCTAAAGGTACATATTGCTTTTTCATATTTTTTTCATTATTTTTGCCTTCTCGACTGAGACTCAGTAAAATAATTAGTATATTCAGTTGGCTAGGTGTTGTTGTCAATATCATATGGAGAACCTAGGTGCTAGTGTATATTAGAGCAGATATATAATTTGAGTTTTCCAATGCCATTTACCCTAGAGTGATTCGTTTTTTTTTCTCCAGGTCTAAAGACAAATAGTGATCAACTATGGAATTCAATTTCCTCTAAACAGCAAACAATTTTAAGGTCTTATCTTCAAAATGTTGGTTTCATGGGACAAGAGATGTAAAGAGCCATTTTTAAACATGTACCCACCTGATATTTAATGCAGCTTCTAGGCCCTTAGGGGCCTTCCTGTGCCAAAAAAAATGCTCTTCGCCTAGCAACACATTCCAATTTTAAAGCCCCACTCTGGAATTCGCAATGGGGCCTCAAATTTCTGGAGATGGCCCCGATAGCAGCTTTCATATTTGTTAGCATAAATCCTGCACCTCTGCAGTTTCAGTAGTTTCAGTGTTTAGTGCTGTAGCTATCTAGCTGTTGTCGTAGTTTCTTGTTAGGTTAGCGTTTCAGATAGTTGTCCTAGTCGCCGCTTGACGTGCTAGGACCGAGTCTGTTGGCACACAATCTTCTCGTGGGATGGCGTGAGGTTTGTGGATCGTGGATCAACCATGTTTTCTTCTCTGTAACAATAAAAGGGGAATGAAAAGAGTCAAAAAAGCTGTGCGGGGAATGAAAAGCGTCAGAAAAACTGTGCCACATTACGCAGCGCAAAACTCAGTGTGCTTCTATGATCCCCCCAGGGATGCCCAACGTATTGCCCACTTGTGTTGTGGACGTGTTGTGGATGGGTTGTGGGTGGGCTGAAGACTTTCGTATTGCCCACCGTATTGTACCAGGACTCTCGTGAAAAAAAAGGACCAGTCCAATCGATCGATTTGCTTGCCGTACTGTACCAGGACTCTCATGAAAAAAAGGACCAGTCCGATCTATAAATTCCTCGTGTCGTAAGGGACCTGAGTGCGGACGACTGAGATCTGCAATCAACGTACGTGCCTGATACCGCATGTCGCACGTACGGGACGACTCAGACGACGCCGGAATAGATCGACAGCCTGAACCCATCTACTCGGCGACTCGGACGCGTACGCAGATGGACAAACTTGTATACAGGATGGATCCGGGCCGAGTGGGAAAGGAGGTGGGCCATCGCTAGCTGATAAACGGGTAGATAAGGAATGATCCAGACCGTCCAATGCATCGATGCCAACATAGGGGGGGTACCGAAGCAGAAGTGCTTCCTCTGTTCTTTCTCTAAATCCAAGCGAGTTGTGTGAGATTAAATACTACATTTGGTATCAGAGCGAGGGAGATGTAGAAGACCACGAGAGCGAAGGAGAAGGCGAAGGGCGCGCATGTGGGAGACGGCGCACAGGGCGAGTCCGAGCCATTAGCGCCACGACGCACATCCATGTCCCCGGCTCGTCACCGTGGGCGTAGCCTTGTCGAGGCGTGGTGGAGGGGAGATGGTTGTACGCGAGCGCGTCGTGCGGGAGAGCACTGGCTTGGCAAGCTACCCCACCCTCACGCGATCGATCTACGTGGAGTGGGAGATGGTAATGCGAGTCCAGCTACATGCCCAGCACCGGTGGGACGTCATCGAGTTCGGCGTGGACGGGGGCAGTGATGATCGTGCAACTCTGTCGGCTCTACTCCAAGCTGTGCCGCCAGACATTGGCGTTGAAGGACTGCGCCAAGACCGCGTGGGAAACTCTGAAAACCATGCGGTTGGGCTGTGAGCGTGTGCGGGAGGCGAAGGCCCAAACCCGCCGCGGTGAGTGGGAGGAACTCAAGTTTAAGCCCGGCGAGTCAATCGAAGACTTCGCGATGCGGCTAACTACGATCGTCAACTATCTCGAGATCCTTGGTGATCCCGTCGATGAGGACAAGGTCGTGCTAAAGTATATGCGCGTGGTGCCGTGTAAGTACAGAGCGATAGTCATGTCGATCGAGCGGACTGTGCCGCTCAAGGAGCTTACGATCGAGGAGCTCACCGGGCGGCTCATCACGACAGAGGAGGGCTACGATCTCGACGATGCCACTAATGGGGTCGGCAAACTGCACCTCACTTAGGAGGAGTGGGAGGCTCGCAAGAAGCCGAACCATACCGGTGGTGGCAGTGGATCTCGTGGTAGTGGAGGCAGGCCGGCCCTAGCCCAAGTCTGACAAGAGCAAACAGAAGGTGAACGGAGGCCGTGGCACCGACGAGACTGACTGTGACCGCTGCATGTACTGCGGCAAGAAGGGCCATTGGGCTCGAGAGTGCCGCAAGAAGAAACGCGATGAGGAGGCGTGGACGAACCTCATGCAGGCCAACGCCGGAGCTAATGACCACCCGCACATGCTCATGGTGCGTGTGTGCGAGGTCACTGAAGGGTACGGCGACGACTATGTCCATGTTGAGCTCGTCGAGGAACGCGCGGAGGGGCACCTGAATCGCATTGAAGGCAACCACGACGACCAATGGTTCCTGCTGTTAGAGTATATTTGTATATTGTAGTTTCCCCATATGTTAGGGGGCTTTCTGTATATTTGCACCTGTACATGTACTATATATTCTGGCCTTTGGCCCTCTGGTAATACAAGAGATTTATTACCCTAACATGGTATTAGAGTCGTAAGGCCTTTTTTTTTCCGTCGCCGCCCACCCCAGCTCCCCGCCGCCGACCTCATCGCCACCGCCTACCTCATCACCCCTGTCGGCCCGTCCCGCCTCCTGGTCGTCGCCCTCCAGCGCCGCCCCGCCCTCCAGATCCGATCTCGGCGGACTCGTCAGATCCGATTCGATCTGGTTAAAAAAAATTATGTCTTCCTCCTCGGGCTATGTTGCGATTCCTCGCTGCCCGATGATTTTTGATGGCGTGAACTATCTTGAATTCGCTGCCTTTATGCGCGTTCATATGCGCGGTCTTCGCCTTTGGGGTGTGCTTTCCGGTGAGGTCTCCTGTCCACCGCGCCCCGTTGTGCCTCCAGTGCCTCGTCCACCGACGCCTGTTGTCCTTGCCCCCTATGCTACTCAGGCAGTCAAGGATGCAGCCCAGAGTGCTAATGATTCTGCTCGGGCTGATTATGAGCGCCAGGTCTAGGAGCATTCTACTGCTACTACTACCTACCGGCTGGATCTGGCTGACTACACTCAGTGGATAGATGAGGATGCTCGTGCTGCTGCTATTCTCACTTCCAGTGTTCTACCTCAGTATGCTGCTGATTTCATGGGTCTTCCCACTGCTGCTGCTTAGTGGGCTTTTCTTCGTCAGCGCTATCACCCGTCTGGAGATGCTCTTTATCTGTCTGTGGTTCGCCAGGAGCATGATCTGAAGCAGGGTGATTCTACTATTGATGATTTCTAAACCCAGAGTGCTGCTATTTGGCGTCAGCTTGACTCTCTTCGTACAGAGGTGTGTAACACCTGTCCCTGCTGTCTGATTGTGCGCGCGGATCTGGAGTTTCAGCATGTCTTTGAGTTCTTGTCACGGCTCCGCAAGGAGTTTGAGCGGCGCCGTGCCCAGCTGCTTGCCCATGGTCGTGTTCCGCTCTCTGAGGTACTGGCTGAGCTTCGTGCTGAGGAGACTCGTCTTCGTGGTGCTGGTCTTCTTGAGGTTCCTTCTGTTCTTGCTGCTCATGGTCCCCCTGTGCCGCCGGCTTCGTCGCGGTCTCTCGCACCGCCGCTACTCTCTGCTCCACCGGCCAAGGGTCAGCGTCAGTCTCAGCAGCCTCGTGGTTCTCGTCCTCCCACTGCCCACTATGGCAAGCCTGGTCACGATATCTCTGGTTGCTGGACGAGGGATCCATGCTTACGTCAGCAGTATCTGGCTCGTCGCCAGTCTGGTTCTTCAGGATCTTCTGCTGTTGCCTCTGGACGTCCTACTAGTGCTTCTGGACCTCCTGCTGGTGCTCTGTCTGATCATCACATTATTCGAGGTCTTCGTAGTCTGCTCGCTGCTACAGGATCCTCCTCGTCGGGTACTGCTGGTTCTATGACTAGTTCTTCTGGCACTGCACGACCATCATCTTCTACACAGTCAGGTACGTCATCCCCGTGGTATCTGGATTCTGGAGCTTCTTTTCATATGACTTATGCATCTTCTATCCTTTCTGCTCTTCGCTCTCTTATTTCTCCTGTCCGTGTTATTACGGCTGATGGTACCTCTCTTCCTGTTTCCAGTCGAGGCATCCTCTCTACTTCCTCCTTCTCTGTTCCTGATGTTTCTCATGTTCCCAGCCTTAAGATGGACCTTTTCTCTGCTAGTCAGCTTACTGATTCGGGTTGTCGTGTCATTCTTGATGCTGATTTTTGTGTTGTTCAGGACCGTCGTACACAGGCTCTGGTTGGAGCTGGCCCTCGCAGCATTGATTCTCCGGGGCTATGGGAGTTAGACTGGCTTCGCGTTCCTTCCGCTGACACTTCTTCTGCCACTTCTCCTGCGGTTGTTGCGTCTGTCACTGGCTCGTTTCAGCAGTGGCATCATCGGCTGGGTCATCTTTGTGGCTCCCGTTTATCATCCTTAGTTCATCGTGATCTTCTGGGGCTTGTCTCAGGAGATGTGTCGTCGTTACATTCGTGTCAGGGTTGTAGGTTAGGGAAACAGATTCAGCTTCCCTATCCTACTAGTGTGTCTGTATCTCAGCGACCTTTTGATTTAGTTCATTCAGATGTGTGGGGTCCGGCTCCCTTTACTTCAAAAGGGGGCCACCGATACTATATTTTATTTATTGATGATTTTTCACAGTACACCTGGTTATTTTTTATGCGCTCTCGCAGCGAGGTGCTTGCTATTTATCAGCGCTTTGTGGCTATGGTTCGTACTCAGTATTCCACGCCTATTCGTGTTTTTCGTGCTGATTCTACAGGAGAGTATATCTCTCAGCACCTGCGTGGCATCCTTGCTGAGCAGGGCACCCTTGCCCAGTTTTCGTGTCCCGGCGCCCATGCTCAAAATGGTGTCGCCGAGCGTAAGCATCGTCATATTCTTGAGACTACCCGCGCTATGATGATTGCTTCCTCTCTTCCACCGCATTTCTGGGCTGAGGCTGTCGCTACGTCGACTTACCACATTAATATCCAGCCTTCCGCTGCTCTTCAGGGTGGCATTCCTCTCGAGCGTCTCTCTGGCTCCTATCCAGACTACTCGGCTCTTCGTTTATTTGGCTGCGTTTGTTATGTCCTTCTCCCTCCTCGTGAACGCACCAAATTAACTGCTCAGTCAGTTGAGTGTGTTTTTCTTGGCTACAGTGATGAGCATAAGGGCTATCGCTGTTGGGACCCTGTTGGTCGTCGTATGCGCATCTCTCGTGATGTCACATTCGATGAGACGCGTCCTTTCTATCTTCGCCCCACCTCTGGTACTTACCCAACGGATGATCCCTCTTTTCTTCTTTTTCCTGATACACCTTCCGCTGTCTCTTCTCCTCCACCTCCTCCTTCTACTGCGCCTCCTTTGTCTTCGGCGCCATCCTCTCCTCTGTCTAGTTCCCCTAGTTCTCCTCGGTCTCCAGCTTCGGATCCTTCCTCCGTGCCTCCTTCTTCCTCCTCTTCTGATGAGTCATCTTACGCGGATGAGCTTCCTTCCTCACGACTTGTTCGTCAGCGTCGTGCTCCAGACCGTTACTCCCCTAGTCAGTATGGTCTCTCTGTAGTTTCCGAGCCGACTTCTTATCGGGATGCTGCGTGTCATCCTGAATGGCAGCTTGCCATGGCTGAGGAGATTGCTGCGCTTGAGCGCACAGGCACCTGGGATCTTATCCCTCCCTCTTCTGGTGTTCGTCCTATCACATGTAAGTGGGTCTATAAAATTAAGACCCGCTCTGATGGATCTCTTGAGCGCTATAAAGCGCGTCTTGTGGCTCGTGGTTTTCAGCAGGAACATGGTCGTGACTATGATGAGACTTTTGCTCCTGTGGCCCATATGACCACTATGCGTACTCTTCTTGCTGTTGCTTCTGTCCGACGCTGGTCTATGTCCCAGCTTGATGTTCAGAATGCTTTTCTTAATGCCACGTTGAGTGAGGAGGTTTATATGCAGCCTCCTCCTGGGTATTCTATTCCCGATGGGATGGTTTGTCGTCTTCGACGTTCTCTTTATGGCTTGAAACAGGCCCCTCGTGCCTGGTTTGAGCGCTTTGCCTCTGTGGTGACTGCTGCTGGTTTCTCTCCTAGTTCTCATGATCCAGCGCTTTTTGTTCACAATTCTCCTCGTGGACGCACTCTTCTCCTTCTCTATGTTGATGATATGATCATTACTGGTGATGATCCTGAGTATATTGCCTTTGTCAAGGCTCGTCTTCGTGATCAGTTTCTTATGACTGATCTTGGTCCTCTTCGCTATTTTCTTGGGATTGAGGTTTCATCCACTTCTGATGGGTTTTCTATCTCTCAGGAAAAGTATATTCAGGATCTTCTTGCTCGGGCTGCTCTTGCGGATGAGCGCACCGTTGCGACTCCTATGGAGCTTCATGTTAAGCTTCGTCCTACGAATGGTGATCCTCTTCCTGATCCCACTCGTTATCGCCATCTTGTTGGGAGTCTCGTTTATCTTGCTGTCACCCGTCCTGATATCTCTTATCCTGTTCATATTCTGAGCCAGTTTGTCTCAGCTCCTACCACTGTTCACTATGGTCATCTCCTCCGTGTCCTTCGTTATCTTCGTGGAACAATTACTCGTTGCCTTTTCTTCCCTCGTTCTAGCTCTCTCCAGCTCTAGTGCTACTCGGATGCTACGTGGGCGAATGATCCTACGGATCGTCGTTCACTTTCTACTTACTGTGTGTTTCTTGGTGGTTCGCTTGTTGCTTGGAAGACGAAGAAACAGGTAGCGGTTTCCCGTTCGAGTGTTGAGGCTGAGTTGCGGGCTATGGCTTCGGTGACTGCTGAGGTGACCTGGTTAGGGTGGTTGCTTGCAGATTTTGGGGTCTCTGTTACGACACCCACTCCACTTTTGTCAGACAGTACAGGTGCTATCAGTATTGCACGTGATCCGGTCAAGCATGAGCTGACTAAGCATATTGGTGTTGATGCATTTTATACACGTGCTCAGGTGCAGGATCAGGTTGTTGCGCTCCATTATGTGCCTTCAGACTTGCAGTTGGCAGATTTCTTTACAAAGGCACAAACACGCGCTCAGCATGATTTCTTACTCTCCAAACTCAGTGTTGTGGATCCACCATGAGTTTGAGGGGGGGGAGTTAGAGTATATTTGTATATTGTAGTTTCCCCATATGTTAGGGGGCTTTCTGTATATTTGCACCTGTACATGTACTATATATTCTGGCCTTTGGCCCTCTGGTAATACAAGAGATCTATTACCCTAACACCTGCACACAGGCTCCAATAACCACATGTGCGGTGTCGAGGATAGCTTCACCAACTTGGAGCTGCGCGTCACCGGCACCGCGAAATTCGGGGACGGCTCTATCGTCAACATCTACGGACGAGGGCAGGTGATCTTCCTCAATCAGGACGGTGGCCACCGCATCCTCAACGGCGTCTACTTCATCCCACAATTGAAGAGCAGCATACTAAAGGAAAATGATTATATAAGAGTATATACTCCTACTTTTTTGATCCACTTATACATGTGTTATGTGGATATAGTATGCCAAAACTACAGGATTTATCCATGGTGCAATGAAGCTGGTGTTGTCTGATAACTTATGTATAGCAGCGAACAGGAAGACGGTGACGGACCGGCTGTTCTCAAGCCGCATAAGTGGGACTCCGTCGACGGTGTAGCTGGCCTCACCATATGTTTTCTGTAGCCCTCACCAGAAAGGGTTATTATCAATATCTGTGTCAAATGTAATGACTTTAACATATGTACTAGTCTCTCTCTCTCTCCCTCTCCACTCTCCCTCTCTCCCTCCCTCCCTCCCTCCCTATGTGTTGAAAGGTTTTCCTCTAAAAAGATTGGTCTGCTTGTGTGGATTTTGACAGTGCTAAGTTATTATGAGAACCTCTCTTCCAAGGACAGAGATCATCTAAGCCTAGGAGAGAGCTTCTCTCCCAAAGGGAGACTCTCATCTAGTCATCTTGAGAGAGAGTTGTGAAATGTGTTGTTTACTTCATATATGTTTGAGGTATATATTTTCTTCCGACACGAGTAACAATAATTGTGAGTTAGTAAATAAGTTGTGCTGAAGTTAGGTTCATATCTCCGAGTTGGGGGCCTATCTCTCTAATTCCTTCCACCTACTAACTTGTCAAATTCATCTCTTCCGTGAATCCAATTTTTTTTATTCTACCATATGTTGTCAAGTGGGATAATCTTTTTTTTTGCCTTGTGTATTTGAACTCATGCTCATTTGAAATATATGGATCTAGTCAACTTGAAATATATGGATCTAGTCAACTTGCAATTCTATCTTTTATCTATGTGTGTGTGCCATCCTCTTTTTTTATTCCTTTTCTTTAGCACATGCCATCTATTCCCTTTTCCTATGCCACATGAAATACTAGGACACTCCTTAGCCACATGAAAGAATAACACTTCCATGTACCATCCTTTCTACTCACTTCCTTTTGGAGTTTTTGGTTTATTTGAATGTTGTGCAAACCACTTATCTACCCATCAATTCCTTCCCCTCTCTAATTTTTGTAGAACACCTCCCTCCTTCTATCCCTAAGCTAGCTAAACCTAGCTACACATACACACACACCTTCTAATCCTAGCTAACCGTGAGCATGTACCCATACACACACTCTTTTTAGATATATGCCATGCATGCATGCAATTGTATGTGTGTAGGAGTATATGCCATGCATGAGTAGTGTGTGTATGTGACCTATATACCTACTCTCTCTCTAGATCATATCTCTCTCTCCACAACCTAGTTTCTTTTCCGAGCTAGATAAATCCTCTATCCTACCGGGGGTGTGCATGAGCACCACTCCATCCACACACGTGAATCTCTCTCTCTCTCTCCCATCCTTTCTTATCTTGGTAAAGACTCCACATCGACCCGCCCCTCTCTCCTTTGATCAGCACCCCACCATCGACTTGGGCCTCTCCCCTGGTCTCTCTCTTGCCTCTTTAAGGAAACAAAGAGAGAGAAGAGAGTAGACAGCAGCCGATCACCCTCTCTCATGCCATACCCGAGCCTCCCTCTCAACATTTTGGAAAAGCCACCGCCACCACCACGTGAGCCCCTTCCTCCTCCCAGCTACCCTCTCATCTCCAACCAGATCGAGATCTGCAGCCCCATCTCCCCTCTCCCTCTTCTTCTTCCCCAAGACCACTCCCATGGCACCAAAACCCTAGCCACGACCCCCCGCTATCCTTCTTCGTTCAGGTGGACGTCAAGCCGATCCGGGAGCACCAGGACACTCCCCGGCTTCCTCTTCTTCGTCCTGTACATGACCCCCGCCAGGAGACGCGCCGGAAGTTTGCCGGAGCAGCAGCGCCGCCACCATGACCGTGACAACCAGGAGCAATCGGTCTGCGAGTACCTCTCGAGTTCGCCTCCGCTCCAGCAAGCTCGGCTCACTATGCAACGTCCTGGTGAGCTCCTCTCATCCCCAGACAACACCTCCCTCCCTCTCTCGCTGTGCTTCGCCGACGGGTGCGCCGCTGCGCGCAGTCGCCGCCGCGAGAGCACCCACGCCTGTTTTCTGCTGTTGTTGTTCATCGAGTCCTAGCCGTCGCTGTGTTGCTCGCCTTCGAGTGCAACTTGAAGCAAAGTTGTAGATCCTGTAACCCTCTTTCAAACAAGCCATAGCACGTTCAAAACGATCCACCACAGCTCTGGCAATCGTGATCGCAAGGTGGATGTCCGAATCAGCTCTGCTTTATGCAGTCTCGGTGTTCATCACAAAACTGCGCGACACATGGTCCACCCCAGCACAAACCGATCAAACCACTGCGTAGATATTTTTCTCCCCGTCGTTTTGAGTACTCATAGGCCTAATTCCGTCCAGCGAGCGCGAAGATCTCTTGCCCGCAAGATCAAGCCGCAGCATTGCTTCACTCGCGAGTGCGATCTGCAGTCTTCGTCAGGCCAACGAGTAAGTTGCAGACCCCTCTGTTCTTCATGTTTTTCCCATTGTTGTAGGCCTCCTCTTAGGAAACTCCAAATACCAAAATTGTAGCCCTTCGTCGTATCTATGTTTTTCGTTTTTACGGCTTTGCCTGCCCGTTAGCTCGTTATCTTCCTCGCAAAATGGCCGCAGCTAGCCGGTTTTCGCAATCGAATTCAGTACGTCAGACCACCTCCTCCAGAAACTTTTGCTAAAAAGCCCCTGTGGATTTTCCCGCCTCCACCCGCAGTCCCTGGATCCGCCACGTGTCCGACCCCGGCTGGCGCGCCCGCGCAGTGGCCCCGCGATACGTTGGCCCACCCATCCGCCTTTGCGGCTGGGTGAACCCGCTATGAGAAAAGCCCCGCGTAGAGCCGCTGTCCCACCTTGTGCTGAGTCAGCGACGACCCCACCCGTCAGCGTCTCGGGCTAATTTCTCCTGAGTACAAAAAGTCTGTGATCTTTTCTAAATAATAAAAATAATCCAGAAATTGCAAATATGTTTTTAATATCCAGAAATTAATAACTTTTTATTGACATTTCCAAATAATACAAATGAGATATGTTTTTGAATCAGAAAATATGAGGAATTCAAATATGCCATCCAAAATAATGTTTGACCATTTTAAATTTTCGAAATTGTTTAAATCCAATAAAAATGCCTTTTCTTAAATAATTAATAACTTTAGTTTTATAACTCCAAATTCGACAAATAATATGCCTAAATCGGTCAGCGCGACGAGCCCGTTTTGTCTATGCATTCCATGTTATGAATTGAAGCATGCATCATGTCATTATTAAAAATCAGAACTGTTTATGACAATAAAACTTGACCAAATAATTACTAAAATGATTTATCCTCGTTCCCCCACCTCACCCTTGCCATGCTACATTACTGCCATGTAAATTGTGCATCATTCATCATGGCATGCTTATTTGCTTGACGCATTTTATTCATATGCTTGTGCACTTTATTTATGTTGGCCCTTGTTTGTTTGGTTCTTCTTCGAATAGACGCCGAGCAGGGGAATTATCAGGAATCACAGGAGTTCTACCCAGATCCGTCTCTCGCTTCAACTGAGCTGCCAGGCAAGCACTACCACATGCTTGCATACATATATTACCTATTGCCTCTATCTTATTCTTGCATCATTGAGTCGCGATTGCATTAAATTGAATCCCAAGTACTGCATAGCCTTTACTATTAAACCCCACCGAAGCTTGTTCCTCCATCCCATGAGCCATTACTACAGGAGTTGTTTGAGCCATGCGAGTCGTAGAACAGCATGTGTAGGGTATGTGAGTGTCTGATGGATAACGAGCTGCCTAAACAACTTAACCTGAGTAATAATGGGATAACTAATGAAAGCGACATCGGTGACCAATATCTGCTATTTGGTTTTTCATGCTCACTTGTGTCCCGTAGGACCCCGAGTACTTGATTCCTGTTCCTTGACTATTCGCACTATCCACATCCGGGAGGCCTTATGGACCCCCCTGAGCCAGAGCTTGATTCATTTCTATTTCTTGGGGCCACATAGTAGTTTGGGGCTTTCTTACTATCCTGTACTTATGCCATGTTTTACTGTTTTATTTAAGATTGTGCGAGGAGAACCTGTACTGTTTATGATTGCGGAGTGTTTTCGCGGTATCGACAAGCCCAGTCACACTTTCGGGTTCCCAGTCATTTACAGCCATTGGCACAAACCTTGGGTCCGTCTCGGAGCCGGCCAACTTCGTTTCGGGTAGCTTAATGGGGTGGCCCCCTGAAATATTTCTGAATCCTATGATCACTTTGTCGTGAATGCCTCGTTGGGTTTTGATTTGGTTTTTTCGAGGTTGATCGAGTGTGTGTTGCTATTTGTGCACCCCTGCAGGGTAAATCTTTCCGAAAGCCGTGTCCGCGGTTATGGACGACTTGGAGCACAGTTTCTCGATCATAAACAAGTATAACTAAAGTACTGCTTTTAATCTGACTAAATACCTGACTAGTAAATAGTGTAATACTCATGGAATGGTTAATAAAACTGCCAACGGATGGGTTGTTCGTCCGCTTTCTCGTTGGTAAGCGAGAAGGAGGATGGATCTGTTAATTATACTGTTATAACTATTGTTACTAATTAACGGACATCCGTCTATCATTGGTTAGGCGGATGGTTAGCGAGTATCTGTAGACTTGTTAGATTTTTATCTTTTGCTGCAATTGCGTCACCCCAGGTTATGTTCCCTTTAGAGGCATAAAGACTTGCTGAGTATCCCTAGGGTCTCACACGATAAATTGTTTGATTCAGATGAACATGTGTACTCGCAAGATGGATACTGGGTGGAAGAGACGGATGACGTTGGCAACGATCACTCGGTGTAGAGATTCCGGGGATGGGGATCTGTGAGATATGTGGGCGGGATGTGTTTATTTATGTGGCATCTTATGCCGATTTGCTTCTTATTCGTACTCGGATCTTGTTTCCCGCTTCCGCCTGATACTCTGATGTTTGATGTATGAGGAGCTATCCTAAACTATTATTTCTATCTAGGATATTTGGATCTTACCGTATGGCGTTGCAATATTTCTATTTCTTTTAGATGGAATGGCTCTGTGAACAGTTGTATGGTGGCTTGCATACATACTCACTTGTGTATGTATTTGATCCCTTCGCCTGCCGATTACGCCGCTCGTTCTTGTCCCGATGTTCTGGAAGTGGTTAGGACGACCGACAGGTCTACCTGTGAGTGGCCCCTGGGCCCCACCGTACTATTTTAACCAATTTCGTTCATCCAGGCATGCAACTAAGAGCGTAATTCACCGAGGTAGTTACAAGAAATGAGAAAAACTAAATGCATAAGTTTTATTGAATGTTTTGGCGTGCTACTCCCTCCATACCAGATTATTAGGCTAAATTAGCAAAATGCTTGGACGTAGGTGGTTTCTAATTGGCTCAGGCCTTTTACAATGGAGTGTATCTTAGCACGTTATCATAGGAGAAATAAATATAAAGAGACAATCTCTCCAATGCATTGTTATTTAAGTGATATCTTTATATTTAACAATTTAGAGGACCTTCATGCATGTGATTGGGCTAACAATGTTTTTTGCCTATGGCTTCGTGCATTAGGTGTTTCTTGGCTAGTAAGATACAACTTCAATCTCATTTCTCATTAATTAACTATAGTGCTAGCAAAGTGCCTAGGATACAATGCTAAGAAATCCCCATTATGAAAGGCCTTGAAAAAAAGGAGAGAGAAGCAATGATTTAGCCTTTTGATATACTAGTAATGTTGCAGGTGCAACCCACGTGTTTATTGATGTAAATTTAGTTAAATTTCTAAAATATCAGAATATCTCGCCTAAATTTAGTAAATAACCCTTGCTAGAAAATTATAAGTAAATGAACAATGTATAATTATGAGCACACACATAAAAATGAGATATTTATACACAAATTTTGCCACATGATGTTTCAAATAGTTAAAGCATATCCAAATATAGTGCCTATTTTATTGTACAAGAGTAAATCTACAAATCAAAATCTAACATTGTTTTTCACGAAGCTAGTGCAGTTGATCTCACTGAAATAGAGGATTAGAAATGATGGTAACACTTGTGATGTGAAATATAAAATTATAAGTTGCAGCAGGAAGAGTAGAGGGCCCGTTAGCAAATCCATCAGGTAATTGTATTAAGAATATCATAGATAACTGTCCAACAGAACAAGAATACCCAAATAAAAGTGGCAGTGCCCATCAAATACTTTTTTTAAAATTCCACAAATCTATTAATAATCATCAAAATACTTGATTTAAAAAATATATGAATGTCGTACTAATATCTCAAATAAAAGTTCCTCGTGCTTTCTCGCTATCTCAATAAACAATATGAATGGTATATTAATGCGTGAAGATATCTCTTAAACCAAACTGTAGTCATGGACAAGTATTCTTTGAGCAAGACAAACCAGAATTAAGGAGAGCACCTCTATTGTGCTAGACTGTGTGGTTCACCTAGATTTAGGTGTAGCCAATGTGTGACATACCAGTGGCAGTTCTGATAAAAAAAGAGATAAATTTCTCAATTGTAGTGATCCAAATAGACTTACCATAAGCTTGCAAATGGTATGCTCAAGATATTGTTTTGTCTAATAGATCCAACTAATGGCAATGGCTCTCCCACGTGCTATCAGTGTTAGAGTATATCACGGCTACACTATATTTTGTAGTTTAAGTTTGTTAACTACAATTGATGAGTTACTGACGTATATAAACATGCACAGCTTTCACTATATTCTGCTAATAATTAAAGTTGACGCTGGATGAGTTGAAATAAAGGACCCACTAAATAAAGAATGATCGGAGTACAAAATGATTATAGATGCGCTCCAGAGGTAATTTCAGTCATCATCGCACTATATCGGTCTCTTCCGTTCATTTCCTAAGATATCAAGTAACTAGTAACTCATTTATTCATTTTTTTGTCGGGCAGGATTTGGAAAGAATTCATCTAGAGGATAGTTGGTGCTTTTAAGGATGATCTTAGTTTTCATCCGGTCAATGTAAGTAGTACGAGCTAGTTCCGCACATCTCTTTGATTTTAGTTTCAATACCAGTATATCATGCTTGATTATTATTTGATTGAATTATATTCTCGTAAAGTGCGAAAGGCATCCACGAGGGACTCATTTGTGTGGATACTTCGTTTGCGAGTACATTCGCTCGGAGGTCAGCGAGCGAGACCCCGCGACATTTATAGAAGTACGTGAACAATATATTCACAATTTGATTTTATTACCATCAATTGTGTTGAGTGTCATTCATAATATTTGTTGTGACGATTGATATTTATATTGATCTCCTTCTTTTACATATAGTTGGAAAGAATGCGGGAGAGACTCCAACCGAGGGAGCGCCTAGTAGCAATTCAAGACGAGTTAGCGGTATTTTTGGTTGACCATGTCATAAACCAAAGGGGAAAATTCCATGTCTAGTATTATCTCCATGTAATTGAATAGACGGGCTCTAGTCCCGGTTGTGATCTCCATGTAACCAAATTGTATATATATGTATGCTTGTAACACAAGTTATATTATATATGCATCAACATATGTACATTATATATGCATCAACATATGTATATATTATATATACATCAACAAGTTATATTATGTAACCAAAAAATAATTAAAAATGAAAAACCTCTAAATCGTGCCGTGGGAGAGAAACCATATGTTTTTCTGCCAAGGCAGGAAAGCTTTAGTCCTGGATCGTGTTACGGCCCGGGACTAGAGGTCCTCTCCACCCCCCGTATTGCCGCTGCCACGTGAGTGGACTCTAGTCGTGGTTCGTAACAGAATCGGGACTAGAGATAGGGACCTCTAGTCCTGATTTCGCAGTCCGGGTTGCAGAACCGGGACTATAGGTCGTTTCTCCACTAGTGTAATGAGATGATCGGTTCCAACATAGTAGAGATATCCGTGGAAGTGATGAGCCGGTTGAGTGGTGCTCCAGGAGAAACTGGCGCCAAAGCTACGTCGTGAAATCTCAAGCTGCAAAGAAGCAATCAGCACGTGAGAGGGTTATAAGATGCAATGCATGTAAGAAAGAGGGTTACAAACAAAAGATCCATGAATAACAATGATTTGCAAGAAGTTTGTTTGTTTCACATAAAGAAAACATAGCATAGTAGTATTCAGCTTGTCCCTCATAGAGTAGCAAACATAAATGCATAGGGCACCTTCAAAATTCATAAGAGTGACTAGATACAAATAGTTTAAAACAAGCAATATCAAAGCTATGCATAAATCAACAAGTCTTGGGACAATGCACATAGAATTAAGAATGGCAACTATGCTCTCAAAGTAGGTGCATAAAGATAGAGGGTGGAGACTCAACATAAAGGTAAAAGAAAGACCTTCATAGAAGGAAATAGGGATTCAAGTTTCATAAAGAGCTTCCAAAAATTATGGTTTTTTTAGCTTTCAGCTCTCATTGCCCCTATCATAAGCATCTTGAAGTGATCAAGGTTAAAGTGAACAAACTATGGAGTATATGCTTGACAAAGTATATGTTGGAAATCTCATGTCCCTTGAATACGACGGCCGCTCCTCATGCTACTCAAGTTTAGTCACTGGTAAGTTCTTGTCATCGTAAGTACATGTGTATCATAGAGAACCGCCAAAGGGGTACCCCTTGCCCGATGATACGGAAGAATCCCCATATCAAAATGACAAGGCAAGCAGACAACGAGCATCTCAGCAATCTTCTTATTTACCATGGGAATATGGTGCTTTTTTATCTTTTTCCTCTTTTCTCATATCTCTTTTTTCTCTTTTCCTTTTCTCTTTTTTCTCAATATCTGGCTCTTTTTCTATAAGAAGAATGCTTCATAGATAGCTCATTATGGTTACGCTGCAGGTTTCCACCATGTCAGCATGGATTAGACCAGTGGCCCAGGCGTTTCTCTAACACATATACATAACTCCATGGACTTACAAGCTCCCCTTTCATTCGACACCGACGACATCCATAGACAAAAGAGTATGATATCAACTAGGTACAAAGTACAAGTGCAATGTTGAAAGCGTTCCCCATGACAGCATGGTTCTGCTAATCCCCAACATATAAGTGCAAGCATATATAACATAGATGACACAATGGTTCAAGTTTATTAAGGGCAATAAAAGTAAAGTGTGCCATCAAGTTCGTGAGAGCTTTAATCACTAGTTTTCTCACAACAAGTTTAATTCGGAAGGTAGATAAAAACATGAATATACTTGGAATAGCATATTCTAGTAAGTAGGTATGGTGGACTCTTTGGAATAACTTGGTTTAAGGAGTTTGATGCATGAGTGGAACTCATACTTGGTTGTGGAGGCTAGCAAAAGACTGGAGCGACAAACTAAGAGAGCAATAATGGCCATAATCATGCAGAGCGACAAAACATCATTGATCAAAGCATAAAGTGATACTACAAGTTGAAAACTAAAGGATCATAAAGGCTATGGTGACTTGGGATAGTCATAACATGGTGTAAGCATGCGCCAAGTCAACCCAAATAAAGCATCAAAGGAGAATACCACAATACTATGCTTTAATATGATAAAACAATGCATGATTCCTCCAAGACACATTAAGTAATCTCAATTGTTTATAACAAGTCATGCTACAACAAAGAATACTAAGCATAAAGTGTTGGGGATATGCTTTTCGGGTATCCTCACAGTTCCTCACTGACCAGGGTGGCCCACTTTGGGTTAGAGCTTTGCTTCACGGGCGGCCCAGTCAGGGAGAAAGACGGAGTCCAATCTGGCTACAGGAAGGCCCAGAAGACTTACCGACTTAGGCCCATAATGCTACTTGTAGTTGAAGATGTACTCTGTAACAGACTCTTAGTCATAGCCGGATAGATCTCTCCTGTAAACCCTAGGCCGGATATCTATATAAGCCGTCCTAGGGAGAGCCTTTAGGGCAACACCTCAATAGTCTACAATCTCAGCTCGCACAGGAGAAACCCTTGTAACCCATATTCCGGCTCTGCCGTATTACTGGATTGCTAGCAGGAGTAGGATTCGTCCAAAGCCGGCGGATTCGAACCTGGGTAAACTTGTGTGCTCACCGTCCCGGAACACCGTACATCTCACACCCCTCTCTTATGCACGCCTCGAGGACCCCTCATGGCGTACTTTTCCTCAATCCGACGACAGTTGGCGCCCACCATGGGGCAAGTGAGCTTCGGATCTACGTTCCGAGCGGAATCTGCAAGAATCGGAATCGGCGAGACTATTGCCGTCGGTCGCGTCCTCTACGCCAGCGACGTTCCTCTCATCGTTCTCGACGAGACTTGGACTCCGGCTAGGGAGGCCGTGACTGCTTACACAATCATGTCTTTTGGCGAGATCGATGTTTACATCGGTTTCGCTGAACCTGCCCAACCCACCACACCGGTGATGATAGAGGCAGAAGAATCTTCTGGGTCCCCTTTGTCCGCAGAGGAGGCAGAGTTCCGGATCTTAGAAAACGCTAGTCCCACCCTGCCCGCACCAGTTGCGGAGATAGTGGAGAAATCCGAGCCTGAAGAAGACCTAGAAGCCCAAGTCGAATCTGGAGTGGATCTCCCTAGAGAAGCCAGATCCTAGATCGACCCACCCGTGGAAGTCGAAATTCAGGAGGAATATATCAACAACACCGATTCCAGCTCTGACGACGCCGGGATAGACATGCCTTTCCTGAGGTACACACTAAGACGTATGATACTCCAAGGCGAAAGCGCAGATGCAATCCTTGAGACCATCAAAAGTTTCGACATGGCTGATCGCGAAAGCCGTAGGTACCTCAGGAAGCACGCATCGCACTTCGTCGGATACGTGGGATCCGGATCCGGCTCTGCCGATGCTGGAGAAAACACCGACTCTATGCTGGAGGCAATTGGAACAAACGCCAACATTCCCGCATCCTCGGATGAATCTATGACGTCCGCAGATTTCTGAAAGTTCTCCGTGGAATATGAAGAGGAGTATAACTCCAAAGCTGCAGAAGAAGGAGAAGCCATGGATGAAGGATCCGAGGAACATTCTCCCAAAGCGCAGGATGACATGGACGTCAAAGATAATCCCGAAGTCCAGATGTCCGAAAGTACCGATCAGATCTTGACTCCGAGAAACGGACCCAAAGCCGTCTTTGCTACCGGCGCTGCCAAGAAGGCAAAGAAGAAGAACAAGAAGAACAAGAAGAACAAAACCCCGGCAAAAGACCTCTAAGAGAGGAGGTGATTGCCGAGGAATACGAGGAAGACTCGGATGGATCACTTATCCCAGAAGAGCCTAAAAAGAAGAATTGATGGATGGGCACGTGATCACTGAAGGTGCGCGTAAACTCATCGATGCTGCATTAACCACACCTATCCCTACAGCCGCATAACTTACTGCTGAATAGATGGACGAAAGGGCCCAAGCCCTAGAAGCGCGTTGTCAACAACTCCTCGATGAAGCCAAAAACATCGATGTGGAGAAGAAATGCATGGCAACTAAGGACTACATGTCTCGGTTGCATCAGAAGACACGGAAGCGTCATACCGATGACGAACAATTCCCACACGTCCGTGCCATCCTTTTTGGAGATGAGATGGGGAAGCCACGAAAAGATAGCAAAGGAGATTGGGTATACCCAACCCTAGTACAGAATACCGTGGCGGCCCGAGAAATTCTATCGGCTAATCCAGGACCGGAGGAGATCCGTTTGGTATCAAACTACTCAACAAGGGACTGGAGCAGCAAAAGCTCGCCCTGTCCGGAAGTCAAAAACTGGTCTCGGATTCCGACAAATGTCGCACAGATCCGGCATGGGCTGACATAAGACCCCAATACGTCCAGGAGCAGTATCATCGCCCCGAACGCCGGGAAGACAATTATTCAAGAACCGGATCGTTAGGACAACATTACATAACTACGCGTAACTGGAGCAACGTCGCTCCAGCGACCGAGAAAGATGCCATTGCTGCACTGAATCCGAGGAACCCTCCCCGACGAGAGTCTAACGATCGAAGGGGAGAAGATAAAGAGAAACGTCGGGAGGGGGATCGTCAAAAAATGCCACCTCCTAAACATGCAAGCCGTTCGGTTGAGCCTCACCGTGGTGAGAACGACAGATGAAGGAACGACGGAAACCATGCTGGGACAAGCCGGCAGGGGGCTCGTCATAGTCAAGATCCTCCCCGGAACCGGAATAATGACGCTCCGGGCGGAGGCCGGCGATCAGCCAGAAACAATTCAGCTGCCCCGCCCTCTCCACCAAGCAGTCATCACAACGGCTCCCAAGGAGGTCAAGGAGGACGACGTGGTGGAGGAGGTGGTGGCAGAAGCAGAAGTTCGGCTCCAAGGCACCGCAGTCATAGCCGGCATTCGGGACGATCTCTATCCCGGAACAACGCAAGGCACATGATCAATTCCAACATAGAGGTGCGTCGCTATGAAAACGATAACATCTACGTGGGCCCAAAGTGCTTCGGACCACGCATCAGAGCTACAAGATTCCCGGAAAGGTTTGCTATCTCAAGGCACATCCAAGCCTACGACGGCATTGCTTGGCCAGATACTTGGCTACATGATTTTTTCCAAGCTTGCTGCATCGCTAAAGGCGGAAACAGCCTGGTCGCAACCCGATATCTCCCACTTATATTGCGGAAGACAGCGCGATCATGGCTCAATGAACTTCCGGAGAACACCATCCATAACGGGTATGACATGAAAAGTGCGTTCTTTCGGAATTTCAAAGGCACATATCGGAGGCCCTGTTCGGTCGGAGACCTACAGCGTTGCACCCAGAAAGCCGGAGAAACTTGTCGGGATTATGTCGGATGATGGATCGACACCAAGAACTCCTGTGAAGGAGTAAACGATCAAACCGCGATTGAAGCTTTCATGGCTCCCAATTGGTCTACTACGTCACCGCTTGAAGTGTGACAAGGTCACTGATTTGGGAGAGATGATAGAAACAACGAGCAAGTATGCAGATGCTGACGACGATGCAGAAGGATTACTGAACGTCCTAGCTGTGCCTCAGTCGGCAAGACAACCAAAGCAACAAGCTCAGAAGCGCAAAAATACCTCGGAAGAAAACCCCAACGCGGAAATAGCGGTGGTTACTACTGTTTCTAGGTTTGGAGGACGAGGAGGACGTGGCGTAGGCCGCGGGTGTGGCTGTGGGACTTCAAGGGTCCAAGGTAGAGGAGAACAGCAACCAGGCAAAACCTAGTCTTGGGCCGACATTGCCAATAACCCATGTGTGCATCACCTAGACGCCAATGGGGGCTTGTCCCACACCAACGCTGAATGTCGTTTCAATGACGACATCAAGAGAGATGATACCGCAGGCTACAAAGCTAAGCGAAAGAAGGGAAAGAAAAATCCCGAAAAGGACAAATAGACCAAGGAAGATTCCGACATGGAGGAAGCTGATGCTTCAAATCCCAAGTTGGAAGGGAAGAAGACTTTTCCCACCAAGAAAGACCATTACGTCACTTTCCTCGGATCTCAACCAGCAAAGGTCAAGAAAGCAGTTCTCCACGAGCTCAATGCAACAGTTCCGGCTGTCCCCCAATAGCTAGACTGGTCTAAAGTGGCAATCACATTTGACTTTGCTGATCATCCGCCTAAGTTACATAGGCGAGGAAAATACGCCTTAATCGTCAACCCACTTATTAATCGTTATGGTTTCTCCAAGACCCTCATGGCCGGTGGTAGCAGCATCAATATTCTCTATGTCGAAACGCTACGCCGGATGAAGATCTCGGAAACCCAGCTCAACCATAGCTCTGTGATCTTTCACGGAGTTGTCCCAGGAAGACAAGCTAATTCCCTGGGAGAGATTACTTTGGATGTTACCTTTGGAACTCCAAAGAACTATCGAACAGAGGCACTTTCCTTCGAAGTGGTCCCATTCAAGAGCGCATACCACGCTATATTCGGACGTTTGGCTTACTGGGCTTTTATGGCTCGTTCGTGTTACATTTACAATATGATGAAAATTCTAGGTCCCAACGGTGTGATCACCATCAGGGGAGACCCGAAGAAAGCGCGAGAGTGCGAGGATGGAAATGCCGCCTTTGCCGAAGCCGTGCTGCATGCCCAGGAGTACCAGGAAATCAAGAAGAGCATAGATCCGTCCGAGATGCCCGCAACGAAGAAGGAGGTGACAGAGCCAAATCCCGAGTTCAAGGCATCAAAAGAGACGAAGAAGATGCTGTTGAAGGATGATGATCTCTCCAAGGTGAACCAGATAGGCGTAGGCCTAGGTAGCGCATAGGAAAGCGCGCTCGTCAATTTCCTCCAAGCAAATCAAGATATCTTCGCATGGCAGCCATCTGACATGACCGGAGTACCTAGGGAACTTGCCGAGCACTCTCGAAATGTAAACCCGAATGCTAAACCCGTCAAACAGTCCTTACGACGGTTTGGCGACGAAAAGCGTAAGGCAATACCTAAGGATCTAGCGCAGCTCGAGTTAGCCGGATTCATAGACGAGGTCAACCAGACTGAGTGGTCGGCCAATCCCGTAATGGTCCCTAAAAAGGACACCACTGATTTAAGGATGTGTGTTGATTATACTGCCTTGAATGAGGCTTGTCCAAAAGATCCGCTCGCTCTACCTAGAATTGATCAAGTCATCGATTCTACGGCAGGCTCGGAACTCCTCTGTTTTCTCGACGCATATTCCGGTTATCACCAAATCCAGATGAAGGAATCTGACAAAGTCAAAACTTCATTCATAACCCCTTTTGGAACCTTCTGTTTTGTTACAATGCCCTTTGGGCTGAAGAACGCAGGAGCTACGTACCAGCGCACGATGCAGCGTTGCCTCCACGACCAACTCGGACGCAATGTACATGCATACGTGGATGATATCGCGGTGATGTCCAAAAAGAAGGAAACACCGATTTCTGACTTGGAGGAGACATTTGCCAATCTACGAAAATACAACATCATGCTTAACCCGAAGAAATGCTTCTTTGGAATACCAGCCGAAAAATTGTTAGGTTTCATCGTGTCTCAAAGAGGCATAGAGGTGAACCGAGACAAAATCAAGGCTATACTCAACATTTCCAGGCCAACTCGCCTGAAGGACGTACAAAGGTTCACTGGTTGCATCGTTGCGGTCAGCCGATTTGTAAGCCAGCTCGGCGAAAGAGCCGCACCATTATACAAACTCCTAAAAAAGACCAAGGATTTTGTTTGGACTGACGAAGCTGAAGCTGCACTACAAGACCTGAAGAAAGTACTCTCATTTGCTCCTATCCTTGCAGGACCGGAACCTCAGGAACCGATGTTGCTCTATCTTGCCGCGACAAATAAAGTCGTTAGTATCGTCATGGTGGTGGAGAGACCAGAGGAAAATCAGGAACACCTGGTGCAGCGTCTGACTTACTTTGTCAGCGAGGTCCTGACAGAATCAAAACAGCGGTATCCACACTATCAAAAGTTGGCTTACAGGGTTTTTCTAGCATCTCGTAAGTTACGGCACTACTTTCAGGAGCATCCAATTACTGTGGTGAGCACAGCTCCCATGAGAGATATAATCAACAACAGGGACGCCACAGGACGCGTCGCCAAATGGGGCATAGAGCTTTCAGCTTTCGATATTGAGTATAAACCTCGGACATCAATCAAATCCCAGATCCTTGCTGACTTTTTCGCTGATTGGATAGATATGAAGGAGAACATGATCCTCCCTGAGTCGGAATATTGGACCCTCTTTTTCGATGGGTTTAAGGCTCGAGGGGGCTCGGGGGCTGGCGTGGTGCTCAAATCACCCCAAGGAGATAAACTTTTATACGTGTTGCAGATCCACTTCACAGCGACAAACAATATTGCCGTGTATGAAGCACCGCTGCATGGAATCTGGATTGCTAAGGATATTGGCATCCGATGTTTGATGTGTTACGGAGATTCGGATCTTGTTACTCAACAAGTGTCGGATATTTGTAATGCGAATAAACACATGGCAGCATATAAAGCTGTCGTGGATGATCTATCTAAATCGTTCGAAGGGTTCGAAGTTCAACACATCCCTTGAGCACAAAATGAGGAAGCAGACGCAATATCTCGGATAGGTTCTATGAGGAAAGAGGTCCCGGATGGCGCTTGCTTAGAGCACCTCAAAGTTCCCTCAAAAAAGGAGTAGATGAGGAATATCCGACCAAATCCGACTCACCTTTGATAGCAGTTCTGGCTATAATTCCCAGCTAGACTCAACCCTACCTCGATTATTTGCTAGATGGCAAATTACCCGAAGACGAGGTGCTGAGCCGACAGATTATCCGACGAGAAAAATCCTATACTATTGTTAATGGTGAGGTCCATAAACGGAGTGTTTCTAGGGTCTTTTAGCGCTGTGTATCTCCGGAAGAAGGAGTGGAAATCTTAAGAGAAATCCACGAAGGCGAGTGTGGTCACCACGCTGCAGCCAAATCTTTAGTGGCAAAAGCTTCTAGACACGGATTTTTCTAGCTTACAGCTCAGGTAGATGTCGAACGATTAGTCAAGACGTGCAAAGGCTGCCAAAAGTACGCCAAGCAAGCTCATGTTCCGGCTGATCAGCTGCGAACAATACCTATAACATGGCCCTTTGCGGTCTGGGGGCTTGATATGGTAGGACCATTTAAACGAGCTCCAAGTGGATTTACTCACCTCTTAGTGATGGTGGATAAATTCACCAAATGGATTGAGGCTAAACCTGTCACTAGTTGTGATGGAGCAACAGCTAAAAGATTTGTCGAGGATATTATAATCCGGTATGGTTATCCGCATAGCATTATCACGGACAACAGAAGTAACTTCTCTATGGGAGAATTGGCTGAATTCTGTAACGAGCAAAATGTCCGGCTTGACATTGTGTCAGTCACACATCCACAGGCTAACGGACAAGTCAAAAGAGCAAATGGTTTAATCCTACAAGGCATAAAACCGAGACTTGAAGCACCACTACGACGTGCTGCGGGGGCTTGGGCAGAGGAATTACCCTCTGTAATTTGGAGTTTACGAACAACTCCAAACAGGTCAACATGATACACGCCTTTCTTCTTGGTCTATGGTGCAGAAGCAGTTCTTCCTAGTGATTTGATTCATACCTCTCCTAGAGTGGCCACGTATATTGAAGAGGATGCCAAGGTTTCTCAACAAAACGATCTCGACCTGGTCAAAGAAGTTCGCGTCGTTGCTGAAATGAGATCTACAGCCTATCAGCAGAAGTTTCGCAAGTATCATAGCCAGAGAGTCCGAAATAGATCTTTCAATAAAGGTAATTTGGTTATCCGGCTTGTGCAACAAAGAAAGCACAAACTTTCCCCAGTATGGGAAGGGCCCTTTTTAGTTAGTCGAGTATTGCACAATGGATCGTACTACTTAACTGATATGAGGCCAGTCAAAGAAAGACCTGCTACTACGAAGAGAAAGAGAGCTGGAGGCAGTACAAATCCGGATGAGTTAGACAGACCGTGGAATATTGCTCAGCTACGTCCCTTTTATTCTTAGTTTATCCTTCTTTGTAATCATATATATGTACATGTTCTGTGAGAAATAAAAGTTTTGGTTGCCTCAAGATTTTTCTGAGAAGTTTTAACCATCTTATTTCCGAATGATCATGTCATAGCCGAAAATCCCAGAAAGCTTGAAAGTACTGTATTCTCATGTTCGTTCTGGTTTATATTTCCGATTCTAAAATTGCTACCTTCGGGTATAAATCTATAATTTTTAGTCTTTACTTTGGTTATTTGTCTGATTGCTGGATGCGGGCATTTTCCGAGTAGTGAATTGTTGGTACTGGAAGCCGGCTTTGTTTGGCAAGGGCGGCCTGTTGCATGTCGGTACCGTCATCACAACATCCCAGTCCTTTAGACGTTTTGTAGGGTTTTGGCATGGGTACGGAAGATAGAATACTTGGAAGGCCTGAGTAGCCAAAATATAGACATAATCTCCCGCATAAACGGAACTTCTCTTAACTTCGACCAGTCCAATTTCAGGATCCTGTTTCACCTGATGTGGGTCAAACCAATGGCATTTGAATACAACGGGATTTAGCCCTTTGCCAAAACCGTTATTCAACTCATATATACCCTCGACTCTTCCATAATACTAGAGGCCATCTGAGCCTTCACAAAAGACCCCGCTATTTGTTGTCTTCCGGTTGGGCCAGATAGTTGTGTATTCATGGGTATGGAAGCGATACCCATTCACGTCATAAGCATTGAACATGTCGAATGAATGGTTAAAGCCCCTGGCAATATTTGTTAGCTTGGGTTGCATATCTTTGTCAGTATTTGCCTACAAGTTAGAACGAGAAGTTTAGCACGAGAAGTTTAGCACGAGAAGTTTAGCACAAGAAGTTGGATGGAATAGTACCAAACCACAGAACCAGCTGATGAAACCAAAACCACCACCCTTATCAAATAGATCCTGCTCCTCTTTCGGGTTAGCATCCCTAACGGGATTCTTCCAATATGCACGCTTGAACCGTCTATACCAATTTAAAAAGAAGAGTTAGGCACGAACATAGGAGCAACTATTTGCGAAAATCTAAAGGGTGAGCACTTACTCGATGTACGGCTTCACTTCATCCATGGTGTTCAAGACATACGACTGGATCAACTCCCGCTCAGGTTTTTTCATTATGAACTTCTTCATGCCACTTGATTTGCCACCAAGCCCTCTGAAGATGCTAAGCTTGGGTACATCCTCAGGGTTGGCGGCATTGTAACGGGAGATTGGGTTGTGCTTTGTGGGAATGTTGGCATCATAGTTCTTGGTGGTGAAGTTTGCAACCTCCTCATTAAGGACTGACTCAGCTATGGATGCCTCGATCTTGCATTTATTGCCTGGCTTTGTACGAAGCCTCTGTGTTACTCTCTCAGGTGGATACTGCCAACGGGCCCACACAGCTCCCCCCTTCAAAGCCTCATCCATGAGATGCAAGATCATATGTTGCATCGGATTGAAGAACCCTAGCGGAAGGAGCCTCTCTAGATCACAAAGCAACTCGGGTGCCTATTCATGTAGCTTTTCAACCACTTTACGGTCTAACTCCCTAGCACAAATCTGGCGGAAGAAAAAGCTCAACCTCGATAGCACTCGCCAAGTCTCCTCATCGACATAGCCTCGAATCATCACCGACATTATTCGCTCAAGCCATACGTGGTAGTCATGACTCTTGAGCCCTTGTACTCGCAACGTTTGCATGTTCGCTCCCCTCATCCAGTTGGCTGCGTACCCATCAGGGAAAAATAAACTTTGCATGATCCACTGGAAGATCTCCCTTTTTTGGGGCTTTGTTGGGCAGAATGGAGCCTTTGGCTTAGACCACCTTTTTCTGCCGTTGGTTCCCAGTGGCTGCATTTTCAACTTTGGCCTATCGCACCATTGTTCTTGATCAATTCGAGCCTTGATGTTATCCTTCGACTTCTCAGTTTGCATTATGGTGCTCCAAAGGGCCTCGCCGATATTCTTTTCGGTGTGCATTACATCAATGTTATGCGGGAGCTCGAGATCCTCAAAGTAAGGTAGCTTCCATAAGCATGGAATGTGGGTCCACTGGTGCGTGTCCCCATATCCCACGAAACCATTCGCATCAGGCTTAGGCTAGAGAGCTTCTAACTCAGCCTTGATTTCCTTTCCTGTCTTCAGACGTGGCTTTGGATCATGGACAACACGACCTTTCTTGAACCTCTTTTTATCATTCCTGTATGGATGATTCGGCTCAAGGAACTTTCGATGTTCATCAAAGCAGGAATACTTGCCTCCCTTCGACAGCCAGAAGAAAGTCGGATCCTGCATGCACACTGGGCAAGGCCACTTCCCATGCGTACACCAGCCGCAGAACAATGCACGTGCTCGTAGGTCATGCAGGGAGGTGTGGTACCAGACATACATATCGAAGTGCTCCTTGTTTGCGGCGTCATATGTTCGGATCCCACGACCTTCCCAGCCACAAAACAAGTCATCCACTAGCGGTTCTAGATACACATTCATGTTCTTACTAGGGTATTTCGGTCCGGGGATTATCATCGACACAAACATGTTCTCTGATCTCATGCAGACGCCAGGGGGAGGTTCAGGGGAATAACAAACACTGGCCAACAACTGTATACTATAGCCGACATACCATATGGATTGAATCCATCGGTTGATATGGCAACTGCAGTGGATACAATAATTTGTATTAGCATGCTCCTTTCTGAATAGCATGCATCCCTTCGGACAAGCATGTATCGGCTCATATGACATCTTAAGGTCATGGAGGAGTTTGGTTGAATAGTAGAAGTTCTCTGGCAAGAGGTGCCCTTTTGGCAGGATGCTGCCAACAACGGCCAGCAAATCATCAAAGTCATCTCTGGTCAAGTTCCTGTGGCTCTTGAAGGCCAAAAGGCGAGCGATGGCATCCAGTTGGCTAACATTTGTATGTGCATGAAGGGGTCTCTGCGAGGCAAACAAAGTCTCGTAGTACTTTGCCGTGTTTTCCTCCGGCTCCTCACTTGTCTCCGCCTCCTGAGGTGTCTCCGCCTCTACATGAGGGCTTTCATGCGCATTAGCATTCACAAAGTTGTCTATGCACCTATCAAAACCAGCATCAAATTCCCCCCTTGGCTGACTTTGCTGCTGACTCTGCCTTGACTCCCTCCTAGCACGTTTCACTAACTTTTCACCATGGAAAGTCCAAGTCTTGTATGAAGGTGTGAACCCATAATTGACCAGGTGCCTACTAACATCATCCTTCGAATGTGTATTTAGGTTCTTGCATCTTGTACAGGGGCAGAAAATTTTTCTGGGTCTGGTGGGGATAGCAAACGCCCGGTTCACGAAGTCCTCGGCCTTTTCTTTCCATTCCGTGGTAAAGTCCCACTTACTGACATAGCCCTCATACATCCAGTCACGATTCTCCATCCTTTAATCAGTACCAAAACAGACTCTTTCAATTAATCATGCCATATAAATAAATCTAGTATAAGTTCGGTTAATTTTAGCAAACATAAATTTTACGTCATGCATATATCCACCTATCTCTCTAATAGGTAAAGATGGTCCTAGCAACCACCGGATCCGTAGATTGAGTATGTTCTCCCTGCTCTACCCCGATCCGAGACAGAATTTCGGCAGCACCTCCCCGCTGCTCTCCCGATACACGTCTCGACAAGAAGCCGAGAGGGATGTGCATCCGGAGAACAACGGGGAGGCGCTGCCGAAATCCTGTCTCAGACCGAAGTAGAACATGAAAAACATACCCAACTACGCATCCCCCGGCTGTCCCGATAAATGCCATAAGAGTTACGGTTCATAATATGCGAGACCACTAATGCATATTTATCTGCGTAACCCTTGCGGCCGGGAAGAGACGCCTAGGTAACGCGAAAGACTTGGTGATCTAGACATGAAAATAACCCTAGGTACAAGAGAGGAGAACAGATTTTTACCCTCGAAGCGTGATCGAGAGGTGAAGAAGATCAGCGATCCTCCCGCAAAATTCCCTATGCCATTGAGAGCCCCACCCTCAAACTCAATAGATATCCTGCACGAAAAAAAGAATTACTAACATACACATGTATTCATATATGCAGGGATATCTTGTTTACCTACTACTACTCGGTCTCCGCTCAGCCTCATGTACAGGTTCAATAGGCAAGAAAAAACATAGCTACTCCCTCCTATTCATATTAACGTTTTTAATTTTGTCTAGATTGGTATGTATTTAGTTAACCATTTAGACTAGGTGTATTTGTATCTAGAAAAAGTTGAAAGAGACAATAGCCAAAATACCACTACTCAAAACTGAGAATTCCAAAATACCACTAGCGAAAACCAATTAGCCAAAATAGCACCGATCTTCAGTTTTTGCATGCCGAAATACCACTCCGCTAGTTGTCAAACCGAATCTGTTAGTCAACATAAAGCCAAGTTGTCAGTTTTTTCATCCCTTTCCAAAAGTACCCCTCTATTCTCTCTTCGTCTCTTCAGAGTTCAGACTCACATGGAAAACTAGTTAGCCGATCGATTACGGCGATTGGATCAGCCATGGCCGGCCGCCAATGTCCCTGCCACCGCGTGCTCCTTCTCTCTCCAGCTTCCCCGCACTATCCATGCTGCCGCCGCCTGCCTGCTTGCTCACGCCTCCGCCTGCTCGCCGACACCCCCGACTGCTCCCTCCGCGGCCGAACCCTCCCTTGCCCACGCTGCTACCACGAAATCGGCATGTTTGGAACTCCCCACACTATTTTGGCTACTCGGTTTTTACTAGTGGTATTTTGGAACTATCGGTTCTGAATAGTAGTATTTTGGCTATTGTCTCAAGTTGAAACAATAATATAGACCGAAATGGACGTGAATTAGCAATGAAATAAAAAAAAGAAAAAAAACGGTTACCTTGTTCGGTACACCGGTGGAGGAGATGGGGCGATGACGAGGTGGAGGAGGGGAGCCGCTGCCGGAGCTCCGCCCGCCCATGCGAGCCGGCCGGCCCTCTACCGAGCAAGGGTGACCAGCACGGCGGCCGGGGCGGTGCAGCCGATGCACGGGGTCGGGGCAGCGCGGTCGGCCACGGGCAGGGGGTAGACACGCGGGGCCGGCTCGGGGCTCAGGGCCGGCTGAGATGGGGGAGGGGCCCGCGGCGGGGTGCGGGGTGGCGACGGTGGGTGAGAGGAGGCGGCGGGGTGAGGGGTGGCGGCGGGAGAGAGGAGGTGGCGTGGTGAGGACGAGCTCGCGTGGAGTTTGGATAGGGTTAGGCGGGTGTGGATAGGGTTAGACGGTGGACGGGCCCTTTGCCATGTGCCGAAAAGAAAGGAACACGGCAAAGAGAGCCTTTGCCGTGTACCAGACCGAGACACATGGAAAAGAAGCCTTTGCCGTGTACCAGATGAAGACACACGGCAAATAAGCCTTTGCCCTATACCAGACGGAGACACACGGCAAAGAAGCCTTTGCCGTGTGTTTTCACCTTTGCCGTGTGCCTTGTGGACATTTTTCATTTTCTTTCCTTTTATCCTTTCAATTGTATTTATTTTAAGTTATTAGTGTACTATTTGTTTGTATTAAGGGGTAGACGATCCGAGGCATCATCAAATGACCTAACCAAGAGCAAAACAAGAGAGGGCTACACCATGCTACCCCTGTGAGAAGAAAGTCTAGGGGGTAGACGACCCGAGGCCCGCGGATCAGGGTTCCGCCGGAAGAAGCGCTTCAGGGCATCGGAACACCTCCAAACCATGCATGTGACCCTAGCATGTGTAATGAAGTGTGGTGGCATGCTCAAATCTCGTAAACCTGGTTCCCAGGTGTGACCCCCTTCGCAGACATATGCGCTGTCCCCTAAAAATAAAGTGTATACAGTCTGAGTATTGGGGGAAACTCCCCGTTTCGGTGAAACCGGGGTAGATCTTGTCACAAGATGTTCCCAAACATGGTTTTACATCATCACATTACCTAACCAAGCCTAAAACAAGTGAGGGCTACACCGGACTACCCTGTCAGAAGAAAGTCTAGGGGGGTAGACGATCCGAGGCCCGCGGATTAGGGTTCAGCAGGAAGAAGCGCTTCGGGGCATCGGAACACCTCCAAACCATGCATGTGACCCTAGAATGTGTGATGAAGTGTGGTGGCATGCTCAAAACTCCTAAACCTGGTTCCCAAGTGTGACCCCCTTCGCAGACATGCGTTGTCACTCCTAAAAACAAAGTGTCTGCAATCTGACTATTAGGGGGAAACTCCCCGTTTCGGTGAAACCGGGGTAGATCTTGTCACAACATGATCTCAAACATGGTTTTACATAATCACATGACCTAACCAAGCCTAAAACAAGTGAGGGCTACACCGAGCTACCCCTGTCAGAACAAAGTCTGGGGTGGTAGACGACCCGAGGCCCGCGGATCAGGGTTCCGCGGGAAGAAGCGCTTCGGGGCATCGGAACACCTCCAAACCATGCATGTGACCCTAGCATGTGTAATGAAGTGTGGTGGCATGCTCAAAACTCGTAAACCTAGTTCCCAGGTGTGACCCCCTTCGCAGACATGCGTTGTCACTCCTAAAAACAAAGTGTCTGCAATCTGACTATTAGGGGGAAACTCCCCGTTTCGGTGAAACCGGGGTAGATCTTGTCACAACATGATCTCAAACATGGTTTTACATCATCACATGACCTAACCAAGCCTAAAACAAGTGAGGGCTACACCGGACTACCCCTGTGAGAAGAAAGTCTAGGGGGGTAGACGATCCGAGGCCCGTGGATCAGGGTTCCGCAGGAAGAAGTGCTTCGGGGCATCGGAACACCTCCAAACCATGCATGTGACCCTAGAATGTGTAATGAAGTGTGTTAGCATGCTCAAAACTCCTAAACCTGGTTCCCAAGTGTGACCCCCTTCGCAGACATGCGCTGTCTCTCCTAAAAACAAAGTGTCTCCAATCTGACTATTAGGGGGAAACTCCCCGTTTCGGTGAAACCGGGGTAGATCTTGTCACAACATGTTCCCAAACATGGTTTTAAATCATCACATGACCTAACCAAGCCTAAAACAAGTGAGGGATACACCGGACTACCCCTGTCAGAAGAAAGTCTAGGGGGTAGATGATCCGAGGCCCGCGGATCAGGGTTCCGCAGGAAGAAGTGCTTCGGGGCATCGGAACACCTCCAAACCATGCATGTGACCCTAGAATGTGTAATCAAGTGTGGTGGAATTCTCAAAACTCCTAAACCTGGTTCCCAAGTGTGACCCCCTTCGCAGACATGCGCTGTCTCTCCTAAAAACAAAGTGTCTGCAATCTGACTATTAGGGGGAAACTCCCCGTTTCGGTGAAACCGGGGTAGATCTTGTCACAACATGTTCTCAAACATGGTTTTACATCATCACATGACCTAACCAAGCCTAAAACAAGTGAGGGCTAAACCGGGCTACCCCTGTCAGAAGAAAGTCTAGGGTGGTAGACGACCCAAGGCCCGCGGATCAGTGTTCCGCAGGAAGAAGCGCTTCGGGGCATCGGAACACCTCCAAACCATGCATGTGACCCTAGCATGTGTAATGAAGTGCGGTGGCATGCTCAAAACTCCTAAACCTGGTTCCTAGGTGTGACCCCCTTCGCAGACATGCGATGTCCCCTAAAAACTAAGTGTCTGCAGTCTGAGTATTAGGGGGAAACTCCCCGTTTCGGTGAAACCGGGGTAGATCTTGTCACAACATGTTCCCAAACATGGTTTTACATCATCACATGACCTAACCAAGCCTAAAACAAGTGAGGGATACACCGGACTACCCCTATCAAAAGAAAGTCTAGGGGGGTAGACGATCCGAGGCCCGTGGATCAGGGTTCCGCAAGAAGAAGCGCTTCAGGGCATCAGAACACCTCCAAACCATGCATGTGACCCTAGCATGTGTAATGAAGTGTGGTGGCATGCTCAAAACTCCTAAACCTGGTTCCCAGGTGTGACCCCCTTCGCAGACATGCGATGTCTCTCCTAAAAACAAAGTGTCTGCAATCTGACTATTAGGGGGAAACTCCCCGTTTCGGTGAAACTGGGGTAGATCTTGTCCCAACATGTTCCCAAACATGGTTATACATCATCACATGACCTAACCAAGCCTAAAACAAGTGAGGGCTACAGCGGACTACCCCTGTCAGAAGAAAGTCTAGGGGGTAGACGATCCGAGGCCCGCGGATCAGGGTTCCGCAGGAAGAAGCGCTTCGGGGCATCGGAACACCTCCACACCATGCATGTGACCCTAGCATGTGTAATGAAGTGTGGTGGCATGCTAAAAACTCCTAAACCTGGTTCCCAGGTGTGACCCCCTTCGCAGACATGCGATGTCTGTTGGGTCCGCAGCATAGAAAACAAAAATTTTCCTACGATGAGAACTATACGCCAAGATCTATCTACTAGATACGGAGCAACGGGTGGACATACATCCATGGAGAACTTACCCTCGAAGACAACGAGTTTTGTTAACGAGTAGGAACTCGTGGTTGATGTAGTCGTACGCTTGCCGATCTCAAGATCGTGTGGAAGTCCGAGCGCCGCAAATCAGCAGCGCATCCATCCTCGCACACACGTTCAAGCCACCGGACAACCTCCACCTCCTCGCTCCAGCGAATCAGCGGAAGCAGCAACTCCTTCCAGACGCAAGGCCACCAGGAACATGTATCTCGCTAATCCGAGACCATGGGGGACTATCTAAAGGGGGAGAGAGATCCTTCACGAGGAGGTGTGCTTTGTGAGAGGGGAGAGGGGGGCTTTATATAGGAGGGAGGGAGACCCCTCCCCTCCCATAGCCGGCGCATGAGGGGGGGACTCCTCCCCTCCTTCATTCATGTGGTGAACCTCCACTCACATAAACATGGCCTCCACCCAAAATCCCACTCACATGTATTTAATTTCCACCAAATTAAATGCAACTCTCAACTAATAAAACTCTTTTATTTATTTTATTCAGAATTTTGTTAATTACTTTAATTAACAAACATTCACATAAAACCCCTTGCAACATTTCAATATCACATGCAGAACCACTTTTTGCAATTTCACCCGAAACAATTCCGGTTTCTATCAAAACAATTCCTGTTTCTATCGAAACATTTCCTGCGCTTTGCAAACCTTTTGTCTGGAACATATGTGCTCCTAAATGGTGTCCGGCAACACTTAAGTGTGTCACCCTATGGTTCGCGAATAATGCAGACATGATTGAGACTCCTCTCAGATCAATAATCAGAAGCGGGACCTGGAGATCCATACTGACTCCTCCATATTCAACGATGACTTCTGTGATCGTGAGAACCTTTAACGTCAGCAATTTAATCCCTTTGTCTCATGATATAATACATGTCCGAGATTCGATCATCGCTATCCAAATACCTAGTTTGATCTCGTTACCGACATGCACTCTTTTCTCGTTCCCGTGATATAACATTCTAGTGATCACATCACTTGCTTTCAAGCTATCTTAATGTGATATCACCGAGAGGGCCCAGAGTATATCTATCCGTCATCGGGATTGACAAATTCCACTCTTTATCCATGAGCCTCAACATAACCTTCATAGCACTAAACCCACCTTTATGCTCACCCTGTTACAGAGTGACGTTTGATGTTATCAAGATACTCTTCCGGTGTTAGCAATTAACATGATCTCATGGTCTAAGGACTAAGACTACTTTGTATAATGTTATAGCAATATAAACATAATGACTTGATCGTAATGCTATACTTCGGATGAATGTTCATCACATCATTTCACAAATGATGTGACCTTGTTATTAACAACATCCAATGTCCATGATCAGGAAACTTTGATCATCTTGTTAATCAAGAAGCTAGTCTATAAGAGAGGCATAACTAGGAACCATTTTTGTTTATTAAACACACATGTATTGATGTTTCCTATCAATACAATTATAGCATGCAAAATAAACATCTATCATATACAAGGAATACATAATAACAACTTTATTATTGCCTCTCAGGGCATATTTCCTTCAATATCCCCTAAAAACAAAGTGTCTGCAATCTGACTATTAGGGGGAAACTCCCCGTTTCGGTGAAACCGGGGTAGATCTTGTCACACCATGTTCCCAAACATGGTTTTACATCATCACATGACCTAACCAAGCCTAAAACAAGTGAGGGCTACACCGTACTACCCCTGTCAGAAGAAAGTCTAGGGGGGTCGACGATCCGAGGCCCGCGGATCAGGGTTCCGCAGGAAGAAGCGCTTCGGGGCATCGGAACACCTCCAAACCATGCATGTGACCCTAGCATGTGTAATGAAGTGTGGTGAAATTCTCAAAACTCCTAAACCTGGTTCCCAAGTCTTACCCCCTTCGCAGACATGCGCTGTCCCCTAAAAACAAAGTGTCTGCAGTCTGAGTATTAGCGGGGGAACTCCCCGTTTCGGTCAAACCGGGGTATATCTTGTCACACCATGTTCCCAAACATGGTTTTTCATCATCACATGATCTAACCAAGCCTAAAACATGAGAGGGATACATCGGGCTACCCCTGTCAGAAGAAAGTCTAGGGGGGTAGACGATCCGAGGCCCGCGGATCAGGGTTCCACAGGAAGAAGCGCTTCGGGGCATCGGAACACCTCCAAACCATGCATGTGACCCTAGAATGTGTAATGAAGTGTGGTGGCATGCTCAAAACTCCTAAAACCTGGTTCCCAGGTGTGACCCCCTTCGCAGACATGCGATGTCCCCTAAAAACAAAGTGTCTGCAATCTGACTATTAGGGGGAAACTCCCCGTTTCGGTGAAACCGGGGTAGATGATGTCACAACATGTTCCAAAACATGGTTTTACATCATCACATGACCTAACCAAGCCTAAAACAAGTGAGGGCTACACCGAACTACCCCTGTCAGAAGAAAGTTTAGGGGGGTAGACGATCCGACGCCCGCGGATCAGGGTTACGCAGGAAGAAGCGCTTCGGGGCATCGGAACACCTCCAAACCATGCATGTGACCCTAGCATGTGTAATGAAGTGTGGTGGCATGCTCAAAACTCCTAAACCTGGTTCCCAAGTGTGACCCCCTTCGCAGACATGCGATGTCCCCTAAAAACTAAGTGTCTGCAGTCTGAGTATTAGGGGGAAACTCCCCGTTTCGGTGAAACCAGGGTAGATCTTGTCACAACATGTTCCCAAACATTTTTTTACATCATCACATGATCTAACAAAGCCTAAAACAAGTGAGGGCTACACAGGGCTACCCCAGTCAGAAGAAAGTCTAGGGGGGTAGACGACCTGGGGCCCGCGGATCAGGGTTCCGCAGGAAGAAGCGCTTCAGGGCATCGGAACACCTCCAAACCATGCATGTGACCATAGCAGGTGTAATGAAGTGTGGTGTCATGCTCAAAACTCCTAAACCTGGTGCCCAGGTGTGACCCCCTTGGCAGACATGCGATGTCCCCTAAAAACAAAGTGTCTGCAATCTGCTATTAGAGGGAAACTCACCGTTTCGGTGAAACCGAGGTAGATCTTGTCACAACATGCTCCCAAACATGGTTTTACATCATCACATGACCTAACCAAGCCTAAAACAAGTGAGGGATACACCGGACTACGCTTGTCAGTAGAAAGTCTAGGGGTAGACGATCCGAGGCCCGCGGATCAGGGTTCCGCAGGAAGAAGCGCTTTGGGGCATCGGAACACCTCCAAACCATGCATGTGACCATAGCATGTGTAATGAAGTGTGGTGACATGCTCAAAACTCCTAAACCTGGTTCCCAAGTGTGACCCCCTTCGCAGACATGCGATGTCCCCTAAAAACAAAGTGTCTGCAGTTTGAGTATTAGGGGGGAACTCCCCGTTTCGGTGAAACCGGGGTAGATATTGTCACAACATGTTCCCAAACATGGTTTTACATAATCACATGACCTAACCAAGCCTAAAACAAGTGAGGGCTACACCGGGCTACCCCTGTTAGAAGAAAGTCTAGGGGGTAGACGATCCAAGGCCCGTGGATCAGGATTCCATAGGAAGAAGCGCTTCGGGGCATCGGAACACCTCCAAACAATGCATGTGACCCTAGAATGTGTAATGAAGTGTGGTGGCCTGCTAAAACCTCCTAAACCTGGTTCCCAAGTGTGACCCCCTTCGCAGACATGCGATGTCCCCTAAAAACAAAATGTCTGTAGTCTGAGTATTAGGGGGAAACTCCCCATTTCGGTGAAACCGGGGTAGATCTTGTCACAACATGTTCCCAAACATGGTTTTACATCACCAAATGACCTAACCAAGCCTAAAACAAGTGAGGGCTACACCGGGCTACCTGATGGGTTCGTATCATGTAAAACAAAAAAATTCTACCACAAGAACGAACAAAACCTAGATCTAATCTAGATAAAAGCCAAGATCTAATCTATTAGACATGTGCAACGAGATAGATAGGAACTAACCCTCGTAGATCCGAAAGCGTTAATCAGATTAGATCTCGTGGTTGATGTAGTTGATCACTTGCCGATCTCAAGATCGTGTGGACGATCCTTCCGGCGCCGCATTCCGGCAGCGCTTCCGCAGTCGGTCACACGTGCGGAGTCGAAGCAGGCCTTCCTCTCCTCGTTCCAGCGAGCAGCGGAGGTAGTAGATCTTCTCCACGGAATCCCAGCAGCACGACGGCGTGGTGGTGGTGGTGGAGTAGAGAATTCTGCAGGTCTCGCCTATGCCTGTGCAGAAGAAAGGAGGAGGAGAGAGGCGGCAGAGATTGGGAGTTATGGAGCAGGGGTTGGAGGGGGGCGCCCCTGCCCCTCTATTTAAAGGGGGTGAGGCGCCATGGGAGGGGGAGTCCTTGTAGGACTCCCCTCCCTCTAGGGCCGGCGGATTGGGGAGGGGGGAGGAGTCCTCCTCCCCATGACTCCTAGTCTTGACCCACCAGGACTCCTTGATCCCTTCCTTAGTTTTCAAGCAAACTCCAAGAAACCTTCCAGAACCTTCCGGAACATTCTGAACCTTCTAGAACCCTCATACAAATACTCCGGAACATTTCCTAACTCATAAAATGATCCCCAATATATGAATCTTATTCTCCGGACAATTCCGGATCTCCTCGTGATGTCCCGGATCCATTCTGAGACTCCGAACAATATTCGGTCTCCAACGCACATTCCATATCTACTTAAAACAACTTCGAACCTTAAGTGTGTCACCCTACGGTTCGTGAATATGTAGACATGACAGAGACACATCTCCTATCAATAACCATCAGCGGGATCTGGAGATCCATAATGGCTCCCACATACTCAACGATTACTTCGCGGTCGATTGAACCATTTACATACGAAACCCATTCCCTTTGTCCCGCGATACTATACTTATCTGAGGTTTGATCGTCGGTATCTCCATACCTAGTTCTACCTCGTTACTGATAAGTACTCTTTACTCGTTCCGTGATATGTCATCCCTCGTGACCCAGTCACATGCTTGCAAGCTAACTAGATGACATTCCACCGAGAGGGCCCAGAGTATATCTATCTATCATATGGATGGACAAATCCCAATCTTGGTCCATGCGCTTCAACACATACTTTCAGAATACCCAATGACACCTTTATAACCACCTAGTTACGAAGCTGCGTTTGATGTCATCAAAGTATCCATCCGGTGATGGTGATTAACATAACCTCATGGTCGAAGGATTAGGTTACTATGTATTTGAAAGCTTATAGCAATACGAACTTAATGACTCGATCTTTATGCTACGCTTACTATGGGTGTGTGTCCATTACATCATTCTCCTAATGATATAACCTTGTTATTAATCACATCCTAATGTCCATGATCAGGAAACCATGATCATCAATTAATCAACAAGCTAGTTCAACAAGAGGCTTACTAGGGACTCTTATATGTGTACAAAACACACAAGTATTAGTGTTTCCTAATAATACAATTATAGCATGGGTTGTAAACATTCATCATAAACACAAAGATATAATAATAACCACTTTTATTATTGCCTCTTGGGCATATCTCCAACAGTCTCCCACTTGCACTAGAGTCAATAATCTAGATTACATGGTAATATACCTAACACCCATGGCGTTCTGGTGTTGGTCATGCTTTGCCCTATGGAGAGGTTTAGTCAACAGATCTGCCACATTCAGATTAGTGTGTACTTTGCAAATCTTTATGTCACCATCTCGGACATACTCGCGAATAGCGTGGAAACGTAGCTTGATGTGCTTCAGCTTGCTATGTGATCTTGGCTCCTGCGCATTAGCTATGGCACCTGTGTTGTCACAGTAGATGGCCATCGGGTCCAACGCACTGGGAACCACGCCAAGTTCAGTAATGAATTCCTTCATCCACACGGCTTCTTGTGCAGCCTCCGAAGCAGCTATGTATTCCGATTCAGTTGAAGATTTCGCCACAACGCTTTGCTTTGCACTCCTCCAGCTCACTGCAGCACCATTCAAAATAAATACGTATCCCGACTATGACTTCGAGTCATCCGGATCGGTGTTCCAACTAGCATCGGTGTAACCATTTACAACAAGCTGTTCATCACCTCCATAAGAAAGAACCATATCCTTAGTCCTATTCAGGTACTTTAGGATATTCTTGACCGCTGTCCAGTGTTCCATTCCAGGATCACTTTGATATCTGCTAGCCAAACTAACAGCATGTGCTATATCCGGTCTTGTACACAACATGGCATACATGATAGAACCTATGGCCGAGGCATAGGGAATATTATTCATCTTTTCTCTATCTTCTGCCGTAGCTGGACTTTGAGTCTTACTCAAGGTATTACCTGACAACATGGGCACGAACCCTTTCTTGCTCTCTTCCATTCTAAACTTCTTTAGAACTTTGTCTAAGTATGTACTTTGTGAAAGCGCTATTAGGCGTCTTGATCTATCTCTATAGATCTTGATGCCTAGAATATATGACGCTTCGCCAAGATCCTTCATTGAAAAACTATTATTCAAATAGGTTTTGATGCTATTAAGAAGTTCTATATCATTCCCAATCAACAATATGTCATCTACATATAGTACTAGGAATGCTACAGACCTCCCACTCACTTTCTTGTAAATACAAGCTTCTCCATAATTTTGTATAAATCAAAAGTTTTTGATTACTTTATCAAAACGTTCATTCCAACTCCTGGATGCTTACTTCAGTCCATAAATGGAGCGCTGAAGTTTGCATACCTTGTCAGCATCTTTAGGATCGACAAAACCCTTGGGTTGTACCATATACAACTCTTCCTCAATGTCACCATTAAGGAACGCCGTTTTGACATCCATCTGCCAAATCTCATAATCGAAATGTGCAGCAATTGCTAACAAAATCCTCACAGACTTTAGCTTCGCTACTGGTGAGAATGTCTCATCATAGTCAACTCCTTGAATTTGTCGGAACCCTTTCGCGACAAGTCTAGCTTTATAGACGGTAACATTACCATCAGCATCTATTTTTCTCTTGAAAATCCATTTGTTCTCGACAGCCTTACGGCCATCCGGTAAGTCCACCAAAGTCCATACGTGGTTTTCGTACATGGATCCCATTTCAGATTTCATGGCTTCTAGCCATTTGTCGGAATCTGGGCTCACCATAGCTTCTTCATACGTCGCAGGGTCATCAGCGTTGTCCACCAACATGACGTTCAAGGCAGATTCATACCAATCAGGAGTGGTACGAACCCTCGTTGACCTGCGAGGTTCAGCAGTAACTTCATTTGAAGTTTCATGATCATTATCATTAGCTTCCTCTCCAATTGGTGCAGGCGGCACAAAAACATCTTCCGGTGCTGCGCTACTCTCAAATCCGAGAGAAGGTTCGATAACCTCATCGAGTTCTACTTTCCTTCCAGTCACTTCCTTCAAGAGAAACTCCTTCTCAAGAAAGGATCCATTCTTAGCAACGAAAACTTTGCCTTCGGATCTATGATAGAAGGTATACCCAATTGTTTCTTTAGGGTATCCTATGAAGACACATTTCTCCGCTTTGGGTTCTAGCTTATCAGGTTGTAACTTCTTTACATATGCTTCGCAACCCCAAACTTTAAGGAACGACAACTTAGGTTTCTTTCCAAACCACAATTCGTATTGTGTCGTTTCAACGGATTTAGATGGTGCCCTATTTAAAGTGAATGCGGCTGTCTCTAATGCATAGCCCCAAAATGATAACGGTAAATCTGTAAGAGACATCATAGACCGAACCATATCTAAGAGAGTTCGATTACGACGTTCGGACATACCATTACGTTGTGGTGTTCTCGGCGGTGTCAACTGTGAAAGTATTCCACATTTCTTTAAATGCATGCTAAACTCATAACTCAGATATTCACCTCCGCGGTCAGAACGCAGAAATTTAATCTTCTTGTTACGATGATTTTCCACTTCACTTTGAAATTCCTTAAACTTCTCGAAAGTTTCGGACTTATGTTTCATAAAGTAGACATACCCATATCTACTCAAGTCATCCGTGAAAGTGAGAACATAACGATATCCACCACGCGATGCTACACTCATTGGACCGCACACATCGGTATGTATTATTTCCAATAAGTCTGTAGCTCGCTCCATTATTCCAGAGAATGGAGTCTTAGTCATTTTTCCCATTAGACATGCTTCGCATCTTTCAAGTGATTAAAAATCAAGTGATTCAAGAAGTCCATCAGCATGGAGTTTCTTCATACGCTTCACTCCAATGTGACCAAGACGACAGTGCCACATGTATGTAGAATTATCATTTAATTTTGTTCGTTTAGCATCTATGTTGTGTACATGTGTATCACTACTATCGAGATTCAGTAAGAATAAACCATTCATCTCAGGTGCATTACCATAAAATATATTACTCATATAAATCGAACAACCTTTATTCTCGGACTTAAAAGAGTAACCATCTCGCAATAAACAGGATCCAGATATAATGTTCATGCTTAACGCAGGCACCAAATAACAATTATTGAAATTTAAAACTAATCCCGAAGGTAGATGTAGAGGGAGCGTGCCGACGGCGATCACATCAACCTTGGAGCCATTTCCAACGCGCATCGTCACCTCATCTCTTGCCAGTCTTCGTTTATTCCGTAGCTCCTATTTCGAGTTACAAATATGAGCAACCGAACCAGTATCAAATACCCAGGCACTACTACGATTACTAGTAAGATACACATCTATAACACATATATCAAATATACCTTTCTTCTTGATGTTGCCGTTCTTCAGATCCGCCAGGTACTTGGGGCAGTTACGCTTCCAGTGACCAGCACCCTTGCAGTAGAAGCACTCAGTTTCAGGCTTGGGAACAGCCTTGGGCTTCTTAGCAGGTGCGGCAGCTTTCTTGCCGTCCTTCTTGAAGTTGCCCTTGTTCTTAGGCTTGCCCTGTCTCTTGAAATTGGTGGTCTTATTGACCATCAACACTTGGTGCTCCTTCTTGATCTCCACTTCAGCAGTTTTCAGCATGGACGATAGTTTAGGCAACGTCTTGTTCATGCAGTGCATGTTGTAGTTCATCACAAAGTTCTTGTAACTTGGTGGCAGTGATTGGAGGAGACGGTGAATCCCTAACTCATTAGGAATCGATATCCCCAACTCTTGGAGCTTGTTTGCGTACCCAGACAAGGTGAGCACGTGCTCGCTAACGGAGCTTCCCTCTTCCATCTTACAGTTAAAGAACTTTCCGGAGGCCTCATAGCTCTCCATGGCCGCGCGAGTCTCAAAAATTAGCCTGAGCTCCTTAATGATCTCGAACGGGTCATGGTGCTCAAAACGCTTCTGGAGCTCCGCTTCTAAACCGTACAGGATGGCACACTGAACTGTGGAGTAATGATTTTTCCGAGTGGCGTAAACATTCTTTACATCATCGGTGGCATCATCTGCAAGTGGGTCACCTAGAGGTGCTTCGAGCACATAGGTCAACTGACCAGCCCTGAGGACGATCTTCAGTCCACGGAACCAGTCCGTGAAATTGCTTCCATTGTTCTTAAGCTTTTCTTTCTCTAGGAACGCATTGAAATTGATGGAGGGGGTCTCCATAATCTACAACAATTTTCAAGTAGTTTAGACTAAGTTTATGATAAATTGAGTTCAAATTTAATTCTTAAACTAACTAGGTGAACTCCCACTCAAAACAACATCCCTCACATTGTCTTAGTGATTACACGAACCAAGTCCACTACACCAAGTCCGATCTTCATGAGAGAAGATGTAGTTTCATCGGCGAACAATCTTCATGTTCATCATATCACTTATATGACTCATGCTCTACCTTTCGGTATTCCGTGTTCCGAGACCATGTCTGTACATGCTAGGATCGTCAAGATAACCTTAGTTTCCGCATGTGCAAATCTGGCTTGCACCCGTTGTATGCACACGTAGAATCTATCACATCCGATCATCACGAGATGCTTCGAAACGACAAGTCTTAGCAACGGTGCCAACTAAGGGTGAACACTTTATTACTTGATATTTAGTGAGAGGGATCATCTTATAATGCTACCATCGCGATCTAAGCAATACAAGATGCATAAAGGATTAACATCACAGGCAATTCATAATTAGTGTGATATGATATGGCCCTTTCTTCTTGCGCCTTTGATCTCCATCTCCAAAGCACGAACATGATCTCCATCATCACCAGCATTGCGTCAAGGTCAGTGGCGCCGCTTCATGGTTGTCCATCATCACTAGCAACTATTACAACTACTTGGAATAAAGCTATTACAAGATGAATAGACACGCAGGTCTTAACAGAATTAAAGACAACCATTAGGCTCCTGCCGGTTGCCATATTACAACAAGGATCATTGCATACATCAAATACAATCACAATCACATGAAGGCCATATCACATCACAAAACCCCTGCAAAAACAAGTTAGACGCCTCTAATTTTCTTTGCATGTTTTACGCGGTTTGGGGCTTTCGCATAAGACCGATCTTACCTACGAACAAGAACCACAACGTTGATACAAGTGTTGTAGATGCTCATTGTAAATTGAATCTTAACTATGGTGGGAGAGACAGACACCCGCAAAGCCACTTGTGCAAAGCAAGTTGCACGTCAAGCGTGGAGCAAGTCTCATGTGCGATGACATGTAATGTTAGCCCGAGCCGCTTCATCCCACCATGCCGCAAGATGCAAAGTACACACTAAGACACCGATAACAAAAGCATCAACGCCCACAAAAACATTGTGTTCTACACGTGCAATAGATCTACGCATAGATATGGCTCTGATACCACTGATGGGTTCGTAGCATGTAAAAAAAAAATTCTACCGCAAGAACGAACAAAACCCAGATCTAATCTAGATAAAAGTGAAGATCTAATCTATTAGACATGTGCAACGAGATAGATAGGAACTAACCCTCGTAGATCCGAAAGCGTTAACGAGATTAGATCTCGTGGTTGATGTAGTCGATCACTTGCCGATCTCAAGATCGTGTGGACGATCCTTCCAGCGCCGCATTCCGGCAGCGCTTCCGCAGTCGGTCACATGTGCGGAGTCGAAGCAGACCTTCCTCTCCTCGTTCCAGCGAGCAGCGGAGGTAGTAGATCTTCTCCACGGAATCCCAGCAGCACGACGGCGTGGTGGTGGTGGTGGAGTAGAGAATTCTGCAGGGCTTCGCCTATGCCTGTGCAGAAGAAAGGAGGAGGAGAGAGGCGGCAGAGATTGGGAGTTATGGAGCAGGGGAGTTATGGAGCAAGGGTTGGAGGGGGGCGCCCCTACCCCTCTATTTAAAGGGGGTGAGGCGCAATGGGAGGGGGAGTCCTTGTAGGACTCCCCTCCCTCTAGGGCCGGCGGATTGGGGAGGGGGGGAGGAGTCCTCCTCCCCCACGACTCCTAGTCTTGACCCACCAGGACTCCTTGATCCCTTCCTTGGTTTTCAAGCAAACTCCAAGAAACCTTCCAGAACCTTCCGGAACATTCCGAAACCTTCTAGAACCCTCATACAAATACTCCGGAACATTTCCTAACTCAGAAAATGATCCCCAATATATGAATCTTATTCTCCGGACAATTCCGGATCTCCTCGTGATGTCCCGGATCCATTCCGAGACTCCGAACAACATTCGATCTCCAACGCTCATTCCATATCTACTTAAAACAACTTCGAACCTTAAGTGTGTCACCCTACGGTTCGTGAATATGTAGACATGACAGAGACACATCTCCTATCAATAACCATCAGCGGGATCTGGAGATCCATAATGGCTCCCACATACTCAACGATGACTTCGCGATCGATTGAACCATTTACATACGAAAGCCATTCCCTTTGTCCCGCGATACTATACTTATCCAAGGTTTGATCGTCGGTATCTCCATACCTAGTTCTACCTCGTTACTGATAAGTACTCTTTACTCGTTCCGTGATATGTCATCCCTCGTGACCCAGTCACATGCTTGCAAGCCAACTAGATGACATTCCACCGAGAGGGCCCAGAGTATATCTATCCGTCATATGGATGGACAAATCCCAATCTTGGTCCATGCGCTTCAACACATACTTTCAGAATACCCAATGACACCTTTATAACCACCTAGTTACAAAGCGGCGTTTGATGTCATCAAAGCATCCATCCGGTGATGGTGATTAACATAACCTCATGGTCGAAGGATTAGGTTACTATGTATTTGAAAGCTTATAGCAATACGAACTTAATGACTTGATCTTTATGCTACGCTTACTATGGGTGTGTGTCCATTACATCATTCTCCTAATGATATAACCTTGTTATTAATCACATCCTAATGTCCATGATCAGGAAACCATGATCATCAATTAATCAACAAGCTAGTTCAACAAGAGGCTTACTAGGGACTCTTATATGTTTACAAAACACACAAGTATTAGTGTTTCCTAATAATACAATTATAGCATGGGTTGTAAACATTCATCATAAACACAAAGATATAATAATAACCACTTTTATTATTGCCTCTTGGGCATATCTCCAACACTACCCCTGTTAGAAGAAAGTCTAGGGGGTAGACGATCCGAGGCCCGCGGATCAGGGTTCCTCAAGAAGAAGCGCTTCGGGGCATCGGAACACCTCCAAACCATGCGTGTGACCCTAGAATGTGTAATGAAGTGTGGTGGCATGCTCAAAACTCCTAAACCTGGTTCCTTTTCATCGCACCAAAAAAAATGTTGCAGGAGGAAGTTTTCCTTTTCATCGCACCAAAAAGCCATTTTCCATTTTTCGAGCGCAAAAACGGAGAGATTTTGTGAAACAACCACCAAATGGCTAATTAAAAATTCTACCACCCCATTTAAAAAAAATACTAACCACCTTACATGGACAATGTCCTAACATCTCAAACCTTTCCGTCCATCCGTGATGAAAAAGACAAATTTTACCGAATCAGCAAGAAGTGGGCCAGGTATGAACTACATGTACATGTTTTGATGCTCATGATTTTTTACAAAAATAATTTTTAGGTTCACAATATGCTATTTCATCAGATCCACTTCAAGTTTAGCGAGGCTTAGCCCCGAGCTAAGAATCTTTATGTCTGCCGTTTTAAACGGGCAAATGAAATTATGGCTAGAATCACGTCATAATTAGTTATAAGTTGATATGGATATCATATTTGGATTCCTATCATTTTTCTGATCAATTTAGACATATTATTTGTCGAATTTCGATTTACGGATTTAGAGATATTAATTATTCCATATTAAATAGAAAAATACAAAATAAATAAAATCATTATATTTTTATTTGAATTCAATATATTTTTACTTATTCATTGTTGTTTACATAAATAATTGTTTGTAATTTCAAAAAATACAAACATGTGACATGATGATATAAGAGTTAACAGGATTGATATCATAGTATTGATAACATTGTATAAATTGCTTTGTGGGAACAGATTTTGAAGGAACAGAGAAGTTATGCGTGCTAGGGATGGAGTAGTGCTAGGATGGTTGACCGACCGGGAAGTTTCATCATAAGTGCAATTTGACTTACGATTAAGTGTAATTAGTGTTGAAATTGTTCCAAGCGAGAGATTAACGAGTCAAATAATTCAAACATTAAAAAAATATAGAATTTTTTTGAATTTTTTAAATTATTTTTGCACCCGGTCGTTAGGCTATGCCGACGGTAGCTACGCTGAGGGCTACCGTCGGCGTAGCCTACGCCGACGGCCTCCTCGCGCTCCGCCGAGGGAGATCGTTGCCGAGGTGCTACGCCGAGGGCAGCCCTCGGCGTAGCCTACGCCGACAGGGATCGGGGCTACGCCGACGGCTTTTGGCTCTCGGCGTAGCTTGCGGTTCCTGTAGTGCCTTGGCCATAAATTTTTTTGAGCGTGCTTCTTTGTCTAGTTTTATTCTTTGTCTAGTTTGATGTAGTCGATCTGTGGCACATTCCGAGCAAGGGTCGGGGCCATGAGATGAGAATCACAAGGGTCGGGGCCATGAGCTCATCCAAACTGCATGCCACACCGTCAAAGCTTTTGCCACCTCCGGTAATCCTGAAGAAGAAGATGTGGCACAACGGGTCCCCTGTTGTCCTCTGTGGCGTGGCAGTGGCAGGCGCAGGGCACCCAGAAGCTCATCCTCCGCGCCAAACATAAGGCAGGCTGTTGAGGAGGTCCGCGGATGCACGAGCAAGCTTGATAACCTCTTTCCTGGCTCCTCCTCGTTACTAAATGTTGATGTTGGTGATGATAATTCTGCTAAGTCAATACCCCCTCCATCCCAAGGCTTAAGGCATATAATTATTTTGAAAAGTCAAGCCATGTAAAGTTTGACCGAACTTTTAAAAAAAATTATTAAGAACTATTATATTATATAGATACCATGTGAAAACATGTTTTATGATGAATGAAATGGTATGGATTACGTAGTGTAAATATTAATATTTTTCTCTAAAAACTTGGTCAAACTTAGTTGGTTTGACTTAAAAAAAATTATATGCCTTAAGCCTTGGGACAGAGGTAGTACTAAGTAAAAACAATGAAGAAAAACAAATCTTGCAATTTAGCAGAGTAGAAGTCTCTAAGTGCACGAAGCAAATCGTGGACCACCTACGGCCCTTGCGTGTAGAGGTTTCCACCATTTTACTTGGTTGTAGCCGTAGCATTGCTCTAAAATTTGCCCATAATCGTCCCATCACCATCTCTGAAAGCATAGAACCCAAAATGTATGGGAGGGACGTGAATAGCATCATAAATGACATCACTAAGGGAAAATATTGTGCCAAGGACCTAACCATACTTCCAATTGTTGGTGCAGGGGGCATAGGGAAGACAACTATGACACAACACATATATCACCACAAAGAAGTGCAAAACCATTTTGATGTCGTAATTTGGGTGTGTTTTTCTCTTAATTTCGATCCAATTAAACTGCTTGAAGAGATTAAACAAAAAATCCCTAAAGTTGAAGATGAGAAAGAGGGTAGTACAACCAGAGAGGCCATTGCACAAAGACTTAAATCCAAAAGATTCTTGCTTATAATGGATGATATGTGGGAGTGCAGTAATGAGGATGACTGGAAAAGGTTGTTGCTTCCATTCAAAAAAACACAAAAGAATGGTAATGTAGTTATGGTCACAACTCGATTGCCGGAACTAGCACAAATGGTTAAAACAACTGAACATTCAATAGAACTAGGAGGTTTAGAGTCCGGAGAGTTTAGGAAGTTATTCCTAGCATTTGTCTTTGATCACGAGCAATATACAATGGATCACTTTTCGTTGCTTGAGATCGGAGATAAGATAGTCAAAAAATTGAAGGGCTCTCCTCTTGCAGCAAAAACTGTTGGCAGATTACTGAGAAAGGACCTTGATCCGTATCACTGCGAAATGTCCTAGAGAGTAAGGAATGGGAGACACAGTCCAATGGCCATGACATTATGCCGGCATTGAAGCTTAGCTACGACTACCTCCCTTTCCGTTTAAAACAATGTTTTTCATTCTGCGCATTGTATCCTGAAGATTACATGTTTACTAGCACATATCTCATTCACGTTTGGGTAGGAATGGATATTTTGCATTCTGGTAGTCGAAACAAAACGGTTGAAGATATTGGTCAAACCAATTTAAATGATTTGGTAACACATGGATTTTTTAGAAAATATGAAACTGATGGGCGTCAAAGATATATCATACATGACCTGCTGCATGATTTAGCATCGAAGGTTGCATCTCATGATTGTCTTAGTTTACATCGCTCCAATGTGAAGTCGGTACAATTCCCGCCATCTGTCCGTCACGTGTCTATCATCATTGATAGTGCAGGTGATAGTGATGGAGTGACTCAGGAAAACTTTAAAAGCGAACTCATAAAACTGAAGACAAAATTGAACATTGAAAGTTTGCAAACTTTCTTGATCTTTGGGGGGATAGATGAAGGTTTTGGACACATTTTCAGTGATTTGTTTGAGAAAGCTAATGGCCTGCGTGTTCTTCATTTGCGCGAAATTTCTAATCCCGTGGAGTCCATGTTTTATAATTTTTCGAAATTTCTCCACCTATGATATTTACTGCTAGGAACCGTGTGTAAGTCCGAAATTTCTCCACCTACGAGCTTCAAGTTTAGATCATTTGCACCAAGTTCAGAAGAGAATATCACCAAATCTACCGGAAACCAGAAATTGGCCTTGAGGAAGAGGAATTGGGCATGGCGACGAGGGGATCCACCGTGTTGGCGAGCTTCCGTCAGTGCTTGGCGGAGGCCCGCGTGAGGCGCCGCACCTCATGGGCCACCTCCACCTCCCCGGCGCGCACCCGGTCGACGAGTGCCCGCAGCGCCTCTGCAAGGGCCGCTCCGCTTCCACATCGGTAACAGCTGGCCCCTGCACGCGCAGGTTAGGGTTGGCCACCACCCGCCGAGAACCTGTACTAGACCCTCCTCCAGGCCACGAGCACCGCCGGCAAAGTTACACGCTTTGGGTTTTGGTTGTTGGAAGTCAGAGGAAAGAAGAAGGGGAGACGAGGAGGAAGGAAGGTAGCCGACGAGGGAGTGGTAGAGAAGGCGACGCAGGTGAGAGCGACGTGGCCAACGGGGAGCGGCGGGGAAAGAGGACGAGGTGGTCAGCGCTAGAGAGAGGAGGTGGTGGGTTGTTTGTCAGGAGAAATATAAGGATCATTCTGCAAAATGTCCGACGCGGCCGTTAATTCGGGCAGGAGGGAGTACTTTATTTAATGCTCTATTTCTAACGTCCACTGTTACTCTTTACTTTTTACATGGTCCCCACGCACTTGAATTTAGTCCCGGGGTGCTTGACTTTTTTGTTGTATAATCTGAATAATCTTATTTGTTTCCATCAACTGTGCAGGGCTCTTTTTATTGGAGTTGTACATTCTTCTAGCCATGCAGTCCATCCCATATGGAACTTCTTCACATATTCGAATCTCTGGTAAGTACGTTTTCCTATGTGGAACTTCATTTCCATGCTCTACCATATCATTAAGAACTCTTTGTTATACTCCCAGAGATATATCATACATAGGTAAACTCATTTTGCGTTTAATTTTCCATTCTCCCTCTGAAGTCTAAAAAAATAGCTTGCCTAAAGCACTGTTTAAAATTTCTTCACAGAAATACTCATAAATTTTGTGGGAATCATAGTTATCTGCTGATGCGTTCTCATGATTTTGTTTTTTTTCTTCCTGGACGAAAAATCATGAAATCTATAACGTATTCACCCATTTTTTTTGGTTTGTCTGCAGGTGTTCATCTCCTCATTCTTAGTTGGCATTTTAATTTGGGTCATCACTATAGACTCGGTGGTGTACTTGGATACCTAATTCAGCCTTAAGGATCTAAGAGCAAAATAGTACCAGGCATATTTATGCGTGCATGGAGTCACTATTGGAACTCATAGGTATGCCCAACATGTTCTCCTGCTGCATCCTTATTGATGTTGCTTGAGAAAATAGTAGAAATATGAATAAATGTTTTGTTCCAAACTTTCAGATTCAGATGATGGCTGTCTAAGAAATTCAGAACTCAAAAAGGCAGTAGTAGCAAAGGCCTGAAGGCAAAGCTCCAGTGCCATTGACGAGGGCGTGCGAGGCGAGCAGACGCACAGCGCCCCCAAAATTTTGGGCCCCCCAGATCATATGCACACACTATGGGTCGCCATGGATATGAAATTCCAATGTTTAAATTGTCTGGCCGTCTTTGAAGAAGACGAAGGGTCGATATCACCAACGAGAGAACGAGGTTCCCTCCTCTCCTCTCCCTCTAGTGAACAGTGCTTTGAGAGTCGCCTCCTCTCCTCCGGACCGACCTGAAGCCTCTCCGGCTGGCGATGCCGGTCGGCGACGGCGGACGGGGGGCGCCGGATCCGTAGTAGTAGCTAGTAGATCTAGGGTTCTTGGATGTTTGCCAGTAGTATGGAGCAGGCCCGGCCCTGAGGGGGGGCTGGAGGGGCGGCCGCCCCGGGCCCGGGAAACGTAGGGGGCCCTAGCCAAGGTATGTGCTGGCAGCAGAGAAATTGCGAGAGGCGCCATTAGCGCACCGGAAGTTCTTCTTTGTCCAGAGGAAGAAGAAAAGTGAAGCGTTAGGGAGACGATGCCTTGGGCCTGTCTTTCATCTCTTACCTGTTTCCTATATAGCGGACTGGGCCTTTCTTCTTTTACCACCGGATGGTTAAGTGGGGGTCGGCAGCACCAGGCTAGGGCAGGGAATGCGTCGGTTTAGAATTGCCGTTTTATTTTTCCAAGATGGTGGAATCAGCGATCAATCGCAATACATACCGTGCTTGCAGTTGCATGTCAAAGAGAACGTGCTTCTAGTGTAAAAGACTACTCCCTCCGTTTCAAAATATAAGATATTTTAGTTTTGTAAAAAGACTGTATCTAGACCTTTTTTAGTGTGTAGGTTCACTCCAAAACTAGATGAACCTACACACTAAAAGAAGTCTAAATACACTTCATTCACAAAGCTAAAACATCTTATATTTTAAAATGGAGGGAGTACCTAGTAGGATTTCGTTCTTTTTTTTATAAGGTTGATTCCCTGTTATAAATTGATATTTTATTGTTCTATAAGTATTTTCTTAGTTTGACCGTACCAGTTGATTCTTCTATTTGATTAATGTATTAATTATGTTTTTGAAATCCGACGTTGGACATCATATGCTTGCACTGGCTAATTATTTGTTATCTTGCTAATATATATTATTGTCACATAATTTGGTCATCATAATGTCGGTTTAAGTTTAACCATACTAAAATTTTAGTTTGTTCTTCGCCATCACGTGCAAGCACAGTTTGGCTTGTTGTATGGTAAATGTAGTTTGACTTGTTGTATCGTCTTTAAATTGATAATGGAGACGTGAACTTCTTGCATTACCACAGGGATTGTAACCACATTTATAGGCCAACAAGGTTGAACTAAGGAAAAGAAACATCAAGTGGAATCGAATAAACTAGCGGAATGGTCTAGGTGCAAATTTTGGCATAACCAAAGAACCCTCCTTACTGGCGGAGCGGCATGCCAAAAAAAGAAGCTCGGATGTGGATTCAAAACATCGAAGGATTTCAACGGAAATACCCCATGTTCTCTTAATAATAGTGCCACCGAAAACAAGAAAACCGGAAACCTTTAATGAATATGTATCTAGGTATATTATATTTTTTTAAGGGGCCCGTTTTCTAACTTTCGCCCCGGGCCCCTAAAATCTCAGGACCGGGCCTGCCAACACCTGTGGGACGTCATCGAGTTCGGCGTGGACGGGGGCAGTGATGATCGTGCAACTCTGTCGGCTCTACTCCAAGCTGTGCCGCCAGACGTTGGCGTTGAAGGACTGCGCCAAGACCGCGTGGGAAACTCTGAAAACCATGCGGTTGGGCTATGAGCGCGTGCGGGAGGCGAAGGCCCAAACCCGCCGCGGTGAGTGGGAGGAACTCAAGTTTAAGCCCGGCGAGTCAATCGGAGCGGCATGCCAAAAAAAGAAGCTCGGATGTGGATTCAAAACATCGAAGGATTTCAACGGAAATACCCCATGTTCTCTTAATAATAGTGCCACTGAAAACAAGAAAACCTGAAACCTTTAATGAATATGTATCTAGGTATATTATATATTTTTTAAGGCGCCCGTTTTCTAACTTCCGCCCCGGGCCCCTAAAATCTCAGGACCGGGCCTGGTATGGAGTAGGGCACCGGGGTCCCCTGGCTGGATCTCGTGCATCCGACGCAAGCCCTCCTTCTCCGTCGTGCTCTGGCGGTCGGAGAGGGCGGAGGCGTGGCGAAGCGTTGGGATCTCCGAAAATAAGGTCAGTCTCCTGGCTCTCTTCTTGCTCGGTGTGCTGCTAGGCTTCCCCTTTTCCTTGGTCGGCCGTGGTGGCGAGGAAGGAAGGGGATTTTCTTTGCAATCCATCGAGCTAGGGAAGCCTCTGGATGGTATGCCTTGCTGGTGCTTCGGCGCTGCACCTCTTGGTCGCCGACGTGGATCTCTGCCCTGCTTCTCTGGTGGTTGGAGGCGCATCCCTCCAATAAGTGCCTGGTTGGTGCTTGCCATGACCGGCGATGGAGTTGTGTTCCCTATCTTTTTCCGGCCTGCCGAGGTGGCGAGGGGAGAAAGTGTGGTGGTCATATCTTCTCGGCCTTGTCCTGGTGGTGCGACCAACCTCTGCTGCAACGACGACGAGCTCATCACGCCGCGGCCATGACTGCCTCTGTGTTCTTTGGCCAATTCGGCGGCCCTGTGAGATGTCAAGATGGCGCTCTGTGCAACCTCCAAGATGGAGGCCCCTCGTGGTGCTTCAGGCCGGAGCTCCCTCCTTCTCGCCGCCAAGTGATTCGTTCCCGGCGGAGTCAAGGAGGCCGACGTCGGAAGCCCTTCTTCGGTGTCTGAAAGTACCGATCAGATCTTGACTCCGAGAAACGGACCCAAAGCCGTCTTTGCTACCAGCGCTGCCAAGAAGGCAAAGAAGAAGAACAAGAAGAACAAAACCCCGACAAAAGACCCTCTAACAGAGGAGGTGATTGCCGAGGAATACGAGGAAGACTCGGATGGATCACTTATCCCAGAAGAGACGAAAAAAGAAGAATCGGTGGATGGACACGTGATCACCAAAGGTGCGTGTAAACTCATCGATGCTGCATTAACCACCCCTATCCCTACAGCCGCATAACTTACTGCTGAAGAGCTAGACGAAAGGGCCCAAGCCCTAGAAGCGCGTTGTCAAAAACTCCTCGATGAAGCCAAAAACATCGAGGTGGAGAAGAAACGCATGGCAACTAAGGACTACATGTCTCGGTTGCATCAGAAGACACAGAAGCGTCACACCGATGACGAACAATTCCACACGTCCGTGCCGTCCTTTTTGGAGATGAGATGGGGAAGCCACGGAAAGATAGCAAAGGAGATTGGGTATACCCAACCCCAGTACAGAATACCGTGGCGGCCCGAGAAATTCTATCGGCTAATCCAGGACCGGAGGAGATCTGTTTGGTATCAAACTACTCAAGGGACTGGAGCAGCAAAAGCTCGCCCTGTCCGGAAGTCAAAAACTGGTCTCGGATTCTGAAAAATGTCACACAGATCTGGCATGGGCTGACCTAAGACCCCAATACGTCCGGGAGCAGTATCATCGCCCCGAACGCCGGGAGGACAATTATTCAAGAACCGGATCGTCAGGACAACATTAGGAGGAGTGGGAGGCTCGCAGGAAGCCGAACCATACCGGTGGTGGCAGTGGATCTCGTGGCAGTGGAGGCAGGCCGACCCTAGCCCAAGTCTGACAAGAGCAAACAGAAGGTGAACGGAGGCCGTGGCACCGACGAGACTGACTATGACCGCTGCATGTACTGCGGCAAGAAGGGCCATTGGGCTCGAGAATGCCGCAAGAAGAAACACGATGAGGAGGCGTGGACGAACCTCATGCAGGCCAAGGCCGGAGCTAATGACGACCCGCACATGCTCATGGTGCGTGTGTGCGAGGTCACTGAAGGGTACGACGACGACTATGTCCATGTTGAGCTCGTCGAGGAGCGCGCGGAGGCGCACCTGAATCACATCGAAGGCAACCACGACGACCAATGGTTCCTGCACACAGGCGCCAATAACCACATGAGCGGTGTCGAGGATAGCTTCACCAACTTGGAGTTGCGCGTCACCGGCACTGCGAAATTCGGGGACGGCTCTATCGTCAACATCTACGGACGAGGGCAGGTGATCTTCCTCAATCAGGACGGTGGCCACCACATCCTCAACGGCGTCTACTTCATCCCACACTTGAAGAGCAGCATACTAAAGGAAAATGGTTATATAAGATTATATACTCCTACTTTTTTTGATCCACTTATACATGTGTTATGTGGATATAGTACGCCAAAACTACCGGATTTATCCATGGTGCAATGAAGCTGGTGTTGTCTGATAACTTATGTATAGCAGCGAACAGGAAGACGGTGACGAACCGGCGGTTCTCAAGCCGCATAAGTGGGACTCCGTCGACAGTGTAGCTGGCCTCACCATATGTTTTCTGTAGCCCTCACCAGAAAGGGTTATTATCAATATCTGTGTCAAATGTAATGACTTTAACATATGTACTAGTCTCTCTCTCTCTCCCTCTCCACTCTCCCTCTCTCCCTCCCTCCCTCCCTATGTGTTGAAAGGTTTTCCTCTAAAAAGATTGGTCTCCGTGTGTGGATTTTGACAGTGCTAAGTTATTATGAGAACCTCTCTTCCAAGGACAGAGATCATCTAAGCCTAGGAGAGAGCTTCCCTCCCAAAGGGAGACTCTCATCTAGTCATCTTGAGAGAGAGTTGTGAAATGTGTTGTTTACTTCATATATGTTTGAGGTATATATTTTCTTCCGACACGAGTAACAATAATTGTGAGTTAGTAAATAAGTTGTGCTGAAGTTAGGTTCATTTCTCCACGTATTTTCATATCATGTTTAGAGTGTGTTAATCTCCAATTAAGAGGTAATCGGCGTGCACAGTTTTCCAACAAGCGATGATTTAAGGACATCTCCAATCGTTACCCAACCTATTTTTTGCCAAGTGCATAGATGGGGGCAAAAAATAACATGCCTCCTAACCGCTGCCCCCATCTGTCTTTTCTTTATTTGTTTTTTCACCTATATCCGGTTAACCAAATTGTAACATGTATCATGTTGTGTAATGTAAACGTCTGTGGGCTGTAACCCGATTTAGTTTAACTAACATGTAAAGTTAGCATGGGAATTATGGAAGATCACATCCGAATAATTTTTGTGAACACTAGAGTTATGTGGGTATAGTACACCCAATTACCAGCTCAGTCCATGATGCAATAAAGCCAGATAGCTTCTATAAAGCAAGGCAAACAGGAAGACTATGATGAGCTGGCCGTTGTCAAGTCGTGAGAGTGGGGCTCTGTCGATGGAACATCTTGCCTCACCATCTTTTTTAGCCCTCACTTGAAACAAATATTATCAATCTCCAAATCATAAACTTTAACTAACGGTTATATATTCTACCTGTTTTATATATAATATGGACAACGGTTCGGATCATCATCACATTGAGCTTTCACATCAGAGATTTGCACCCGGTGTGGTAACTAACAGACCCTTTGTCTATTGTGAAAGGGGGGGGGGGGGGGGGGGTAACTTGTGTCCATAGAGCCCCTCTATAGGTTGGGTGGCTTCAGACCATGGTATTTTCCTTTCATGTTTAGAGATATTCCTCGTAAAAAAGATTGGTGTTCCTCTGTTATTTAATATTGCTATGTTCTTCTGAGATATTTTGTCCTAACCTCTCTCCCTAGGACAGAAGGTTGTCTCCGCCTAGAAGAGAGCTTACCTGCCAAGGGGTGACACTGCCTAGGAGAGAGAGCTTCCCTCCGAAGGGGCGACATGAGAGGGAGCTGTGAAATTTGTTGTTTATTCCATATATATATCCTTTTGACACAGGTAATGATTTGTGAGTTAGTACACAGTGGTGTTGAAGTTAGATTGATTTCGCTGCGTATTTTTTAGATCCCTTTAAGAGTGTGCTAATCTCCAATTAAGAGGTAATCGGTGTGCCCGATTTTTCCAACAAGTAATTATTTAAGGGCATCTCCAATCATTACCCCAACTATTTTTTTTGTCAAACTGCATAGATGAGGGAAAATGACATGTTTCTCCCAACCGTTGCCCCCATCCATCCTTTCCCTATATGTTTTTCACTTCTATCCGGTTAACCAAATTGTAATGTGTATCGTGTCGTGTAATCTGAACATGTGAGAGTTGTAACCTAATTCGGTTGAAGATCATCCCGATACCATACCATGTATAGTTAGCATAGGAATTATGGAAAATCACATCCGAATCAATCTTCTAAACCCTAGATTTATTAGCTCCTGCGAGATATCATGTTTCTATAGGAGTGCGGGCATAATTCTCGTTGAATCTTTCACTAGCATGAATCCCTCTACCGGTTGATAAGTATTCGCTAGCCGTACACCGCTGGAGAAGATGCAGGCAGTAGGTAATGTCCCATACCACGCCGCTTCGGGTCGATGTCACACTAAGGGACAAAGGGCATCCTCTCATTTGTGCCAATTGATATGAATGTACGCATTTCATTTTATTTCTAAATTACAGCTAAAGTGCTACCAAAATGTTTTACGAAATATTGTCCAAGTTATGTACTGACAATAGCTACCACGATAGAGCTGTGCAGATCCAAGATTTTCGGAGCAGTACAACATAATTAATTACCCGCCTAATTACTTCAGCTGGACCCATGTGATAGCCCTCCTAGAAGGTCCCCTGGATCGGCCCTGAAGCTACATACGTGATGCATGGACACGAGAAAAAATGAATCACACAGTAAAAAAGTATTTTTTTTGGAAATGACAGTAAAAAAGTATGAAGTGAATGTTGGAAAAATACTAACCATATTATCTCTACAAAGGCGATAAATGTCAAACACCAAAAGTCCTTCTTCTGCAGCTCAGAGACAAAGCCACCGAGAAGTACGACTGTGGTCCAAGTAAGCATTAGGTAACCTAAACCATTCATGGCCATGTAGAGGAAACCGAAGAACTGGCCATACTTGTTGAAATACAGTACCCTATCCCGGTCAGGCTCAAAAAGACTCCAGAAAGTTGCCATTAATTCTCCTGCCTCCTGAGGAGTTAATGGATCAGAGCAATCCAATATGACAAATGATTCTGCTTACAATTGAAGATAAAATAAGATCGATGATACATCAAATGAAGAATATGATGTTGACCTCACACCTTGAAGATGCGATAGTTGCTAGCCTCCCGTCAAACTGATATGCCGCAGAAGAGGAGCGGACAAGATAGAAGAGGAGAGGGATCTCGTACATATGGCTGAGCCAGGAGGAACTAACTGGATGGAAGTTGGAATCGAATGTCGCTTTACCTAACACACACGGTATTCCTCACATGTGCTTACTTTATGTAAAGACGAACATGATTCCATCATGACCAAGAACAAGTAATCCAGCTATAGGCCAGCCGCTGTGACTAGTTAAACGTGTTCCAAATAATTAATTAATTAGCGGGCCGGCGCGCTATTCGATAAGCTCACAACGGGGTTAGATAATACAAGCACCTTCCTGTAGACTAGAGTCAATTGGATAAACATGAACGATGGATGTTACTGCAGATCCTGCATGCTAGGCAACCCTCCTAAATGTAATTCCAGGCTGCTTGTATGTATGTATGCATACAATATCCAGCCCGACAAATATAACAACTCGGCAAGAATTGACTCGGATTTAGAAAGGACCATCAGACAACATATCAACATCAAACTTGTATGCAGCATAGAGCAAATGTTGTGGAACATACCAACATTTGACAAAGAAGACTTGAGGTTCAGATATAATTACTCTATTTACTGATTTCTCGGTGTGGTTTTGATCTATATATGTGTTTCGTCTGATATTTTTGTAAGCCGAAGTCAGGCCCAGGCAAGCACTAGATTCTCTGAACTTTTTAATCTGAGCTAGAACTGCACTCCGCACAATGCTCAGTTCTGTCAAGAGAACTCAGGCAATCTGTGTTCATGGTACCTTGTGATGCTGGAAATAGCAGAGACAAATGAATGGAAATCTTCCAGGTGAGTAGATTGGTTAGTACCTGATCTGGGCTCAAGCCGGTAAGAATGGAGCATGGAGATGATGCCTCCAAGGAAGAGGAGGGCCGGCAGGAAAGGAGCAATTAATGGAGCATGGAGAGCAGATCCGCGGCCCGGCCAGAGATTCCTCGGCGGAATCCACGCAAATTAACTTTGTGGCTACGTGCATGACCTGCGAGTGCTACGGGGGACTATACCTCATTGATTTGCGACTAAGATGGATGCACTTGTGTGCAAAACTGTAAGCACAGTTTGTTTATACTATCTGTGTTAAGGAGTGCGTCTATCTCTGAAACCTCAAGTCTGAGAGCTACTCCAGACTTGATTTGTTAGTGCAGCTTCGATTTGTTAGTGCATCTTTTTTTTCTAAATCTCTAAACATTTCTTAATCTCTAGACTTGTAGATTGAGTTAGGACTGCACATTCTTCAGTTAGTTAACAGAGCATTGTTGTTTGAATACCACCACGGCCGCTCCCACCTACAGACAGCCGCAAGAACGCGATCGGGCCCTTTAACGGCGCCGATAGCTCAACTCTGGATCCAGCCACCGCTGCGAGCGCAGGGGACAGCACCACTTGGGCCTGCAGCAGCGATGAATGCCAGACAGAGGGAGAGAGAAGGCCTCTCGTGGTGGAGGTTGAAGATGCTCTGGCCAACATGGCCATCGAGCCCGGCTTAGCCTGAATCTGGGCCGAAGATAGTGGTTGCCCGCCTGGGGCTCCGGTTGGGAAACACCGGAAATGAAGCAGAGTTGCCCGTGGTCACCGAGACATCCCCTGCACTAGCAAGATCCACCTTACCAGCATCACTCTTCCACTCACCCTCGCCGCCACGGCCGGCCACGAGCCAACAGAGGATGCCGTTCTCAAAGATCTATCGGTTAAGAACGAGCTGATCATCCTAGCAGCAGCCGCCAGCCCACCCTCCATCGGCTCCCACCATAGGAGCGTCAAACAGGGTCCATCACTTCAACCTCTTGGCGCTGCCCAATAGGAAGACCTACCCCACACCTTCATCATCTTCTTGCACCCCGCCCCCACGACCGACTAGCAGGAAAGAAGAATCAGGCAGGAGCAACCCCAGCCCGCCATCAGAAGCAGCTTTATTTGCCGAAGTTGCGGCCTCCTCCACCATCATCTGCCCGCCACCAAGCAGAAGAAAGATGAGAACAAGAACCCCTAAATCACCCCAGATCTGGTTGCTCAGATCCTGGGCACAGCTTCTCCATACAGGCATCGAGCCTAGACATGGCAACGCACCCACACCCTATCTACAAGGAAAAATCCTTCCCCCACCTCCCCCGGCCGACGAGGCCGCCGGAGAAGGGGAGAAAGTAGCCAGAAGGCACTGGAGAGCTCGCAGAAGCCTGCCTCTCGTTTCGTGCGGGAGAGGAGAGGAGAAACCAAGTGATTGAATCGTTCTCTATCTGGAATTGTTATCTTGCTAATCTTGACTCATCACAAATGCAGTACCGAATGATGTATGGAGATTTTAATCTCATCGAGAACCTGCATATAGAAACAGACTTGGCGGTAACTCAAATAATATGGCTTTATTTAACACCGTTATACATGATCAAGGGGAAATTCCTTTGAAAGGTAGGGGGCCCAATGGGATAACCCTGATGCACATGCATCAGGGTCGAGATAATTTTTTAGCGATGCTTACCATCTAACTACAGCCGGTGCATCAGGCTGGCCGGGTGTCGTGCATCAGGCACTAGGCCAGGCTGCACGTGGGGAGATTGGCTCGGGTCAGGATGGACGGTTTATTTGGTTGCCCCATATTTTCTTTTCCCCCTAGGAGAGCCAATATGGCCATTTTGTTTGGCTTCCAAGACTAGGCTCGGCTGATGCAAATGTGCATGTTTGGAAGCACGCGTCCGGCCCGATGTGGTTACCTCGCATGGAAAATGGTGATCTTACCAACTACTGATCAGGGTTTATGATCTTACACATGATTGCACATGAATCAGAACAACTGGTAATACAAAATCCACATAATCAGGTCGACGATGATGAAGTCTTTGATCATACTTTCACCCTAAATAGGTGGAACATGTTCATGTGGATGAACTTGACGAGCTGCAGGAGGAGTGAAATTGATTTTCATATCTTGTGACGGTTGTGGACGCTCTGCTAAGAAATCAGAATAGGCTATTTGTGCTATTCTAGAGTCTTAAACCTCTTATGGAGGTTGTGATGGTAACCCGTCACTTGTTGGCTACACTCCTTCCATGTATTGTAGATTCCCGGCTTCTTGCCGTAGTACACCACATACCAGTTGTATTTCTATGAGAAATAACACACATACAACATAAGAATCACAACTAAAGTATGCAAATCATGTTCACAAACACAAGGTAATCAACATAAGCAAAAGGATAAGCAGTTCATCTACAAGCTAGTGTGATCCTAGCGATCGTCACCAACTTCTATGGTGTCATCCCACCACCACATCAAAAGGGTTGTAATCCTACCATCACATAAGTTCTCCAACATGTGAGGGGTTAGTATATACCACCTCATAATAAATAGGCATAAGTTTTCATCAGTGTCTCCAGCTACTTCAAAATATACAACCAACAACTTCTTCTTCATCATGCATACACCAGCCGCCACCATCTCCATGATCAGGGAGCAAGCACTATACGTAGTAGTGCTTGGCCAGGTAGGTCCTGAGCCAGAGATCCATGTGGTCCTCCGCCATCAGAAAAAAGTCGTTGCCCATAGCCCTGTTGTCGAAGAGGTGGCTGAGCGCCACCATCAGAGCCTCAGGGTTGTAGCCTCTAGCGCCCATGACGGCATCGTAGAGACCTGGGTGCACAAATGCAGTACCAAATGATATTGACTCATCACAAATGCAGTACCAAATGATGTTTGGAGATTTTAATCTCATCGAGAACCTAGATATAGAAACAGACCTGGCGATAAATCAAATAATATGGCTTTATTTAACACTATTATACATGATCTAGAGGAAATTCCTTTAAAAGGCGGGGCCTTCACATAGAGCACTATGCAAGCTTCTAGAACAACGAGAAGGTGGGAAGGGGCACTTGATCCCCTCCCATGTTCAATATTTCATGCTAAGGATCTATATATAGGTTATCAAGCATCTAGAGCAACGAGACACATACAATGCCTATGTTTTATTCGATATTTTCTCGTGCTAGTTCTAGTAATTATAGGGCCAGGGCCGTTATCACCTCCCAATAATGCTGCTCGCATCGTCACGGCAATGTGTGTTAGGCTGCTGTTGACCGGTGAGGCTACACAAAGTTTAGTCCCACCTCGCCTATGGAAGGAGGCCACACCCACCTTATAAGGGAGACATTCCTTCCTCCTTTCAGTCCGGGCTTTTGGTATGGAGTGGGCTCTCTTCTTATAATTGGGCCGTGAGCGCATGAACGTCCAGAACGTAGGCTGAGTGCTGGGCTGTGCCAAGTGGACGCTAACAATGTGATATCAAGTTGTTATTGTAAAACCACCACTTTTCCGCAAAATATTCTTTTTGCCATCATTTTGATGTCTCGTGACAAAATGTGACCACTTTTGTGCAAGATTTTTTGCAATGTGCACTAAAACCGATTTTAAAACCAATTGACATTGTTTCTGACACTAGGACCCACACATCACACTAATGTGGCGGCGCAGGACGGCGTACCGTCTGCTATTTTGCACGCAGGTACTCCAATTTTCAAAGAAAAATACATAGGGGTATATGCCACCTTGCATTTTTTTAAACCTTCATAACATTTAAATATATGAAAAGTGCTCATAATTGTTTGAATATTTGGATATAAACTTTGTTCACTATTTCAAAAAAATTAAATATACAAAAAATGAAAGTACTTTGGTTAATAATGCAAACTTTGAAAATTCATAACTTTAATTATATAAATCCAAATAATACAAATAATATGTCTAAATTTATTGTAAAAATCCAAAGAATCCATTTCTAACATCCATCATGTATGAATCACTTTTCGCCACATCATCCTGATGGGTGGGTCCAACCGTTAGAAATCATGTCAATTTTCGGTTTTAAATTCTTCTTAGTGTACATTGCAGAAAATCTTCACGAAAGTGGTCACATTTTGTCGCGACACATCAAAGTGGCGGTTTCTCAAAAGTTTAGCTAGAAAGTGGAGGTTTATGCTAAGAAATCCATAAGATGCATATGTTTTATTTAATATTTTGTTGTGCTAGTTCTAGTAATTATAGGGATGTTATCACCGCCCACTGATGTTGCTCGCGTCGTCGCCGCAAGTTGATGTTGCTGGCCTTCAACTTTCTCGATCAGAACCGACAACATAAGCGGGTTGCTCGTAGGTTGGAACTGGCATCTTTGAAAGCTGCTTGGCAATGGCGATTGAAACCTAATCGCATTGACAATTGTACAAGTCCCACCGCACAGATAAGGTAGGGCACTTGCCCCCATCCCTTGTTCATTTTCTTATGATGAGGTTCTATATATTGGTTATCAAGCATCTAGAGCATGGGGACAAATAAAATGGCTACGTTTTATTCCATGTTTGCCGTGGTACATCTACCAACTATAGGGTCGATGTCGTCACCCGCTGATGTTGCTCGTGTCATCATCTCATGTTGATGTTACAAGGCTACAAGCTATAACTTTCCCTATCGGAACCAACAACATAAGCAGGTTACTTGTAGGTTGGAACTTCGCCGGCAGGCTTGGTAACGCCATGTCGAACCTAATAGCATTGACAACTGCACAAGTAACATGTCACACCTAATCTAGGAGCACATAGGTTATCAAGCATCTAGAGAAAGGAGAAAAACTAAATGCATAAGTTTTATTGAATGTTTTGGCGTGCTACTCCCTCCATACCAGATTATTAGGCTAAATTAGCAAAACGCTTGGACGTAGGTGGTTTCTCATTGGCTCAGGCCTTTTACAATGGAGTGTATCTTAGCACGTTATCATAGGAGAAATAAATATAAAGAGACAATCTCTCCAATGCATTGTTACTTAAGTGATATCTTTATATTTAACAATTTAGAGGACCTTCATGCATGTGATTGGGCTAACAATGTTTTTTGCCTATGGCTTCGTGCATTAGATGTTTCTTGGCTAGTAAGATACAACTTCAATCTCATTTCTCATTAATTAACTATAGTGCTAGCAAAGTGCCTAGGATACAACACTAAGAAATCCCCATTATGAAAGGCCTTGAAAAAAAGGAGAGAGAAGCAATGATTTAGCCTTTTGATATACTAGTAATGTTGCAGGTGCAACCCACGTGTTTATGATGTAAATTTAGTTAAATTTCTAAAATATCAGAATATCTCGCCTAAATTTAGTAAATAACCCTCGCTAGAAAATTATAAGTAAATGAACAATGTATAATTATGAGCACACACATAAAAATGAGATATTTATACACAAATTTTGCCACATGATGTTTCAAATAGTTAAAGCATATCCAAATATAGTGCCTGTTTTATTGCACAAGAGTAAATCTACAAATCAAAATCTAACATTGTTTTTCACGAAGCTAGTGCAGGTGATCTCACTGAAATGATGGTAACACTTGTGATGTGAAATATAAAATTATAAGTTGCAGCAAGAGTAGAGGGCCCGTTATCAAATCCATCAGGTAATTGTATTAAGAATATCATAGATAACTGTCCAACAGAACAAGAAGACCCAAATAAAAGTAGCAGTGCCCATCAAATACTTTTTTTTAAATTCCACCAATCTATTAATAATCATCAAAATACTTGATTTGAAAAATATATGAATGTCGTACTAATATCTCAAATAAAAGTTCCTCGTGCTTTCTCGCTATCTCAATAAACAATATGAATGGTATATTAATGCGTGAAGATATCTCTTAAACCAAACTGTAGTCATGGACAAGTATTCTTTGAGCAAGACAAACCAGAATTAAGGAGAGCACCTCTATTGTGCTAGACTGTGTGGTTCCCCTAGATTTAGGTGTAGCCAATGTGTGACATACCAGTGGCAGTTCTGATAAAAAAAGAGATAAATTTCTCAATTGTAGTGATCCAAATAGACTTACCATAAGCTTGCAAATGGTATGCTCAGGATATTGTTTTGTCTAATAGATCCAACTAATGGCAATGGCTCTCCCACGTGCTATCGGTGTTAGAGTATATCACGGCTACACTATATTTTGTAGTTTAAGTTTGTTAACTACAATTGATGAGTTACTGACGTATATAAACATGCACAGCTTTCACTATATTCTGCTAATAATTAAAGTTGACACTGGATGAGTTGAAATAAAGGACCCACTAAATAAAGAATGATCGGAGTGCAAAATGATTATAGATGCGCTCCAGAGGTAATTTCAGTCATCATCGCACTATATCGGTCTCTTCCGTTCATTTCCTAAGATATCAAGTAACTAGTAACTCATTTATTCATTTTTTTGTCGGGCAGGATTTGGAAAGAATTCATCTAGAGGATAGTTGGTGCTTTTAAGGATGATCTTAGTTTTCATCCGTTCAATGTAAGTAGTACGAGCTAGTTCCGCGCATCTCTTTGATTTTAGTTTCAATACCAGTATATCATGCTTGATTATTATTTGATTGAATTATATTCTCGTAAAGTGCGAAAGGCATCCACGAGGGACTCATTTGTGTGGATACTTCGTTTGCGAGTACATTCGCTCGGAGGTCAGCGAGCGAGACCCCGCGACATTTATAGAAGTACGTGAACAATATATTCACAATTTGATTTTATTACCATCAATTGTGTTGAGTGTCATTCATAATATTTGTTGTGACGATTGATATTTATATTGATCTCCTTCTTTTACATATAGTTGGAAAGAATGCGGGAGAGACTCCAACCGAGGGAGCGCCTAGTAGCAATTCAAGACGAGTTAGCGGTATTTTTGGTTGACCATGTCATAGACCAAAGGGAAAAATTCCATATCTAGTATTATCTCCATGTAATTGAATAGACGGGCTCTAGTCCCGGTTGTGATCTCCATGTAACCAAATTGTATATATATGTATGCTTGTAACACAAGTTATATTATATATGCATCAACATATGTACATTATATATGCATCAACATATGTATATATTATATATACATCAACAAGTTATATTATGTAACCAAAAAAATAATTAAAAATGAAAAACCTCTAAATCGTGCCGTGGGAGAGAAACCATATGATTTTCTGCCAAGGCAGGAAAGCTTTAGTCCTGGATCGTGTTACGGCCCGGGACTAGAGGTCCTCTCCACCCCCTATTGCCGCTGCCACGTGAGTGGACTCTAGTCGTGGTTCGTAACAGAATCGGGACTAGAGATAGGGACCTCTAGTCCTGATTTCGCAGTCCGGGTTGCAGAACCGGGACTATAGGTCGTTTCTCCACTAGTGTAATGAGATGATCGGTTCCAACATAGTAGAGATATCCGTGGAAGTGATGAGCCGGTTGAGTGGTGCTCCAGGAGAAACTGGCGCCAAAGCTACGTCGTGAAATCTCAAGCTGCAAAGAAGCAATCAGCACGTGAGAGGGTTATAAGATGCAATGCATGTAAGAAAGAGCTCCAGGGAAAGCCATACAGAGTCTCACGCAGCTATGCATGGATAGTACTGAAGGCATCAAAGCAGCAGATTTTGTTATTCTCACAAAAAGAATTTGTTCGGCTGGTTCTGGACATCTTCACTGACGGAAACAAGTCCCTACACGTCAGAGAATATGCAGGAGCTATATTGTCAAGTTTCCATGGTGGAAGTAATGCCACAATTATCATCCAAACATGTGATGATGTCGTTAAGCGTCTCACTGGAGTACTTCTAGGTCAAACGGACATGGTATTTATAACACAGGCAGCCGTATTCCTAGAGCATCTATGGACTTATTACACTGAGCATGATGGCTACCTTTCTCTACTTAAGACAGAAATGTCCGTTGCGGTGGCGAAGGTACTAGTTAACACGTATTATGAAACGAAGTTGTAGAGGCTGGGGCTGGGGTTCCGCTCCCTATTTCGAGGCTGGGGCTGAGACAGAATTGTATAGGCTGAGGCTCCGCTCCCTATTTCGAAAAAAAAGTTGTCTAGATGCACTGTTCACGAAGATAAAACATCTTATATTATGAAATGGAGGCATGTAACAGATCTAATAGCAAACGGTGTTTCGGTGCTTTGAAACAAGGCATAAGGATCGTACTTTCACTAGTGAACACTCTCATATAAATATATTCTTCTTTATGATACTACGCTGAACTACTCTCTGGTTGAACACTCTAATCGATGGTAGGGGTATAACAGCACACCTCAAAGTTTGCTTTCCGCATCTAGATAACCCCACACTGTCACCTTGAGCACTAGATGGTTCAAACAAACACCACAATTTCATAAAGACATCTAACTCCAAATATAACTTATAACAAGTACTTGTAATCTCTAGCCTAAGTGCCACCATGGTGTGCACGCTGTCACTTTCACACACATGGGGAGAGCAGAGATCTATAAAGCACTTGAGTAGCGAGGTAGATCTATAGATTACAAGCTCATGATCTCAATAAAATCATGCATAGAAAGAGATGAACACATAGCTACCGGTAAAACCCTTAGCCTCGAGAGAGAACTACTCCCTCCTCATCATGGGAATCAGCAACGGTGATGAAGATGGTGGTGGAGATCGATAGAGATGGCTCCGGGGGCACTTCCCCGTCGCGGCAGGGTGCCAGAACAGAGACTTCCTGTCCCCCGAATCTCCCCTTTGGTGGCGGCGGCGCAGCGGAACTTTTCGTGGATTTCCGATTGACGACTTAGGTTTTTTTTCATCGGGAGGATTTTATAGGCGAAGGGGCAAGGTCGGTGGGCAGCCAGGGGGTCCACACCATGCCCTGGCGCGGCCTGGGGGGACCCGCGCCTAGGGGTGGTTTGGCAACCCTATGGCCCCCTTCGTCTCTCCTTCTGGATCCGTGAATCTTCCGGGAAAATAACGACTTTGGCTTTTGTCCGGTCCAATTCCGAGAATATTCATTTTCTGACTTTCTAGAACCAAAAACAGCAGAAAACAGGCAACTAGCACTGTGGCTCTTGTTAATAGGTTTGTCGAAGAAATCATATGAAAAGTACCTCAAAGTGTGGACAAAACATAAGAAAGTAGATAAAACCAAGCATGGAACATCAAAAATTATGGATACGTTAGCAACATATCAACATCCCCAAGCTTAACTCCTTCTCGTCTTCGAGTAGGTAAGTGATAAAAAGAAAGAATAATTTTTTAGGTGACATGCACCATCATAAACTTGATCAAAGTATTTGTAAAACATTCGAAGCTGGGATCATAGTACTTCAACAAAGCATGAAAGATAAAGTTCTAACAATAATACATAACAACTATATTGTAACATGAAAATGCACAAACAAAAGATTCATGAATAACAATGATTTGCAAGAAGTTTGTTTGTTTCACATAAAGAAAACATAGCATAGTAGTATTCAGCTTGTCCCTCATAGAGTAGCAAACATAAATGCATAGGGCACCTTCAAAATTCATAAGAGTGACTAGATACAAATAGTTTAAAACAAGCAATATCAAAGCTATGCATCAATCAACAAGTCTGGGACAATGCACATATAATAAAGAATGGCAACTATGCTCTCAAAGTAGGTGCATAAAGATAGAGGGTGGAGACTCAACATAAAGGTAAAAGAAAGGCCTTCATAGAAGGAAATAGGGATTCAAGTTTCATAAAGAGCTTCCAAAAATTATGGTACTTTTTAGCTTTCAGCTCTCATTGCCCCTATCATAAGCATCTTGAAGTGATCAAGGTTAAAGTGAACAAACTATGGAGTATATGCTTGACAAAGTATATGTTGGAAATCTCATGTCCCTTGAATACGACGGCCGCTCCTCATGCTACTCAAGTTTAGTCACTGGTAAGTTCTTGTCATCGTAAGTACATGTGTATCATAGAGAACCGCCAACGGGGTACCCCTTGCCCGATGATACGGAAGAATCCCCATATCAAAATGACAAGGCAAGCAGACAACGAGCATCTCAGCAATCTTCTTATTTACCATGGGAATATGGTGCTTTTTTATCTCTTTCCTCTTTTCTCATATCTCTTTTTTTTCTCTTTTCCTTTTCTCTTTTTTCTCAATATCTGGATCTTTTTTTATAAGAAGAATGCTTCATAGATAGCTCATTATGGTTACGCTGCAGGTTTTCACCATGTCAGCATGGATTAGACCAGAGGCCCAGGCGTTTCTCTAACACATATACATAACTCCATGGACTTACAAGCTCCCCTTTCATTCGACACCGATGACATCCATAGACAAAAGAGTATGATATCAACTAGGTACAAAGTACAAGTGCAATGTTGAAAGCGTTCCCCATGACATCATGGTTCTGCTAATCCCCAACATATAAGTGCAAGCATATATAACATAGACGACACAATGGTTCAAGTTTATTAAGGGAAAGAAAAGTAAAGTGTGCCATCAAGTTCGTGAGAGCTTTAATGACTAGTTTTCTCACAACAAGTTTAATTCGGAACGTAGATAAAAACATGAATATACTTGGAATAGCATATTCTAGTAAGTAGGTATGGTGGACTCTTTGGAATAACTTGGTTTAAGGAGTTTGATGCATGAGTGGAACTCATACTTGGTTGTGGAGGCTAGCAAAAGACTGGGAGCGACAAACTAAGAGAGCAATAATGGCCATAATCATGCAGAGCGACAAAACATCATTGATCAAAGCATAAAGTGATACTACAAGTTGAAAACTAAAGGATCATAAAGGCTATGGTGACTTGGGATAGTCATAACATGGTGTAAGCATGCGCCAAGTCAACCCAAATAAAGCATCAAAGGAGAATACCACAATACTATGCTTTAATATGCTAAAACAATGCATGATTCCTCCAAGACACATTAAGCAATCTCAATTGTTTATAACAAGTCATGCTACAACAAAGAATACTAAGCATAAAGTGTTGGGGATATACTTTCCGGGTATCCTCACAGTTCCTCACGGACCAGGGTGGCCCACTTTGGGTTAGAGCTTTGCTTCACGGGTGGCCCAGTCAGGGAGAAAGACGGAGTCCAATCCGGCTACAGGAAGGCCTAGAAGACTTACCGACTTAGCCCCATAATGTTACTTGTAGTTCAAGATGTACTCTATAACAGACTCTTAGTCATAGCCGGATAGATCTCTCCTGTAAACCCTAGGCCGGATATCTATATAAGCCGTCCTAGGGAGAGCCTTTAGGGCAACACCTCAATAGTCTACAATCTCAGCTCGCACAGGCGAAACCCTTGTAACCCATATTCCGGCTCTGCCGTATTACGGGATTGCTAGCAGGAGTAGGATCCGTCCAAAGCCGGCGGATTCGAACCTGGGTAAACTAGTGTGCTCACCGTCCCGGAACACCGTACGTCTCACACCCGTCTCTTCCGCACGCCTCGAGGACCCCCTCATGGCGTACTTGTCCTCAATCCGACGACAGTTGGCGCCCACCGTGGGGCAAGTGAGCTTCGGATCTACCTTCCGAGCGGAATCTGCAAGAATCAGAATCGGCGAGACTATCACCGTCAGTCGCGTCCTCTATGCCAGTGACGTCCCTCTCATCGTTCTCGACGAGACTTGCATTCCGGCTAGGGAGGCCGTGACTGCTTACACAATCATGTCTTTTGGCGAGATCGATGTTTACATCGGTTTCGCTGAACCTGCCCAACCCACCCCAGCGGTGATGATAGAGGTAGAAGAATCTTCTGGGTCCCCTTTGTCTGCGGAGGCGGCAGACTTCCGGATCTCAGAAAACCCTAGTCCCACCCAGCCCGCACCAGTTGTAGATATAGTGGAGAAATCCGATCCTGAAAAAGACCTAGCGGCCCAAGTCGAATCTGGAGTGGATCTCCCTGGAGAAGTCAGATCCCAGATCGACCCACCCGTGGAAGTCGAAATTCAGGAGGAATATATCAACAACACGGATTCCGGCTCTGACGACACCGGGACAGACAGGCCTTTCCTGAGGTACACACTGAGACGTATGATACTCCAAGGCGAAAGCGCATATGCAATCCTCGAGACCATCAAAAGTTTCGACATGGCTGATTACGAAAGCCGCAGGGATACGTGGGATACTCCAAGGAAGCACGCATCGCACTTCGTCAGATACGTGGGATCCGGATCCGGCTCTGCTGATGCTGGAGAAAACACCAACTCTGTGCTGGAGGCAATTGGAACAAACGCCAACATTCCCGCATCCTCCGATGAATCTATGACGTCCGCAGATTTCTGAAACTTCTCCGTGGAATAGGAAGAGGAGTATAACTCCAAAGCTGCAGAAGAAGGAGAAGCCATGGATGAAGGATCCGGGGAACACTCTCCCAAAGCGCAGGATGACATGGACGTCAGAGATAATCCCGAAGTCCAGATGTCTGAAAGTACCGATCAGATCTTGACTCCGAGAAACGGACCCAAAGCCGTCTTTGCTACCAGCGCTGCCAAGAAGGCAAAGAAGAAGAACAAGAAGAACAAAACCCCGACAAAAGACCCTCTAACAGAGGAGGTGATTGCCGAGGAATACGAGGAAGACTCAGATGGATCACTTATCCCAGAAGAGACGAAAAAAGAAGAATCGGTGGATGGACACGTGATCACCAAAGGTGCGTGTAAACTCATCGATGCTGCATTAACCACACCTATCCCTACAGCCGCATAACTTACTGCTGAAGAGCTAGACAAAAGGGCCCAAGCCCTAGAAGCGCGTTGTCAAAAACTCCTCGATGAAGCCAAAAACATCGAGGTGGAGAAGAAACGCATGGCAACTAAGGACTACATGTCTCGGTTGCATCAGAAGACACAGAAGCGTCACATCGATGACGAACAATTCCACACGTCCGTGCCGTCCATTTTGGAGATGAGATGGGGAAGCCACGGAAAGATAGCAAAGGAGATTGGGTATACCCAACCCCAGTACAGAATACCGTGGCGGCCCGAGAAATTCTATCGGCTAATCCAGGACCGGAGGAGATCTGTTTGGTATCAAACTACTCAACAAGGGACTGGAGCAGCAAAAGCTCGCCCTGTCCGGAAGTCAAAAACTGGTCTCGGATTCTGAAAAATGTCACACAGATCTGGCATGGGCTGACATAAGACCCCAATACGTCCGGGAGCAGTATCATCGCCCCGAACGCCGGGAAGACAATTATTCAAGAACTGGATCGTCAGGACAACATTACATAACTACGCGTAACTGGAGCAACGTCGCTCCAGCGGCCGAGAAAGATGCCATTGCTGCACTGAATCCGAGGAACCCTCCCCGACGAGAGTCTAACGATCGAAGGGGAGAAGATAAATAGAAACATCGGGAGGGGGATCATCAAAAAAAGCCACCTCCTAAACATGTAAGCCGTTCGTTTGAGCCTCACCGTGGTGAGAACGCCGGACGAAGGAACGACGGAAACCATGCTGGGACAAGCCGGCAGGGGGCTCGTCGTAGTCAAGATCCTCCCCGGGACCGGAATAATGATGCTCCGGACAGAGGCCAGCGATCAGCCGGAAACAATTCAGCTGCCCCACCCTCTCCACCAAGCAGTCATCACAACGGCTCCCAAGGAGGGCAAGGAGGACGACGTGGTGGAGGAGGTGGTGGCAGAAGCCGAAGTCCGGCTCCAAGGCACCGCAGTCATAGCCGACATTCGGGACGATCTCTATCCCGGAACGACGCAAGGCACATGATCAATTCCAACATAGAGGCGCGAAGCTATGAAAACGATAACATCTACGTGAGCCCAAAGTGCTTCGGACTACGCATCAGAGCTACAAGATTCCCGGAAAGGTTTGCTATCTCAAGGCACATCCAAGCCTACGACGGCATTGCTCGGCCAGATACTTGGCTACAGGATTTTTTCCAAGCTTGCTGCATCGCTAAAGGCGGAAACAGCCTGGTCGCAACCCGATATCTCCCACTTATGTTGCGAAAGACGGCGCGATCATGGCTCAATGAACTTCCGGAGAACACCATCCATAACTGGTATGACATGCAAAGTGCGTTCTTTCGGAATTTCAAAGGCACATATCGGAGGCCCTGTTCAGTCGGTGACCTACAACGTTGCACGCAGAAAGCCGGAGAAACTTGCCGGGATTACCTCGGATGATGGATCGACACCAAGAACTCCTGTGAAGGAGTAAACGATCAAACCGTGATTGAAGCTTTCATCGCAAGGCTCCCAATTGGTCTACTACGTCACCGCTTGAAGTGTGACAAGGTCACTGATTTGGGAGAGATGATAGAAACAGCGAGCAAGTATGCAGATGCTGACGATGATGTAGAAGGATTACTGAACGTCCTAGCTGTGCCTCAGTCGGCAAGACAACCAAAGCAACAAGCTCAGAAGCGCAAAAATACCTCGCAAGAAAAACCCAACGCGGAAACAACGGTGGTTACTACTGTTTCTGGGTCTGGAGGACGAGGAGGACGTGGCGTAGTCGCGGGCATGGCTGTGGGACTTTAAGGGTCCAAGGTAGAGGAGAACAGCAACCAGGCAAAACCTACTCTTGGGCCGACATTGCCAATAACCCATGTGTGCATCACCTAGACGCCAATGGGCGTTCCCCCAATATCTGGACTAGTCTAAAGTGGCAATCACATTTGACTGCGCTGATCATCCGCCTAAGTTACACAGGCGAGGAAAATACGCCTTAATCGTCAACCCACTTATTAACGGTTATGGTTTCTCCAAGACCCTCATGGCCGGTGGTAGCAGCATCAATATTCTCTATGTCGAAACGCTACGCCGGATGAAGATCTCGGAAACCCAACTCAACCATAGCTCTGTGATCTTTCACGGAGTTATCCCAGGAAGACAAGCTAATTCCCTGGGAGAGATTACTTTGGATGTTACCTTTGGAACTCCAAAGAACTATCGGACGGAGGCACTTTCCTTCGAAGTGGTCCCATTCAAGACCGCATACCATGCTATATTCGGACGTTCGGCTTACTAGGCTTTTATGGCTCGTTCGTGTTACATTTACAATATGATGAAAATTCCAGGTCCCAACGGCGTGATCACCATCAGGGGAGACCCGAAGAAAGCGCGAGAGTGCGAGGATGGAAATGCCACCTTTGCCGAAGCCGTGCTGCACGCCCAGGAGTACCAGGAAATCAAGAAGAGCATAGATCCGTCCGAGATGCCCGCAACGAAGAAGGAGGTGACAGAGCCAAATCCCGAGTTCAAGGCATCATAAGAGACGAAGAAGATGTTGTTGAAGGATGATGATCCCTCCAAGGTGACCCAGATAGGCGTAGGCCTAGGTAGCGCATAGGAAAGCGCGCTCGTCAATTTCCTCCAAGCAAATCAAGATATCTTCGCATGGCAGCCATCTGACATGACCGGAGTACCTAGGGAACTTGCCGAGCACTCTCTAAATGTAAACCCGAACGCTAAACCCTTCAAATAGTCCTTACGACGGTTTGGCGATGAAAAGCGTAAGGCAATACCTAAGGAACTAGCGCGGCTCGAGTTAGCCGGATTCATAGAAGAGGTCAACCAGACTGAGTGGTCGGCCAATCCTGTAATGGTCCCTAAAAAGGACACCACTGATTTAAGGATGTGTATTGATTATACTGCCTTGAACAAGGCTTGTCCAAAAGATCCGTTCGCTCTGCCTAGAATTGATCAAGTCATCGATTCTACGGCAGGCTCGAAACTCCTCTGTTTTCTCGACGCATATTCCGGTTATCACCAAATCCAGATGAAGGAATCTGACAAAGTCAAAACTTCATTCATAACCCCTTTTGGAACCTTCTGTTTTGTTACAATGCCCTTTGGGCTGAAGAACGCAGGAGCTATGTACCAGCGCACGATGCAGCGTTGCCTCCATGACCAACTCGGACGCAATGTACATGCATACGTGGATGATATCGCGGTGATGTCCAAAAAGAAGGAAACACTGATTTCCGACTTGGAGGAGACATTTGCCAATCTACGAAAATACAACATCATGCTTAACCCAAAGAAATGCTTCTTTGGAATACCAGCCGAAAAATTGTTAGGTTTCATCGTGTCTCAAAGAGGCATAGAGGTGAACCGAGACAAAATCAAGGCTATACTCAACATTTCCAGGCCAACTCGCCTGAAGGACGTACAAAGGTTAACTGGTTGCATCGCTGTGGTCAGCCGATTTGTAAGACGGCTCGGTGAAAGAGCCGCACCATTATACAAACTCCTGAAAAAGACCAAGGATTTTGTTTGGACTGACGAAGCTGAAGCTGCACTACAAGACCTGAAGAAAGTACTCTCATTTGCTCCTATCCTTGCAGCACCGGAACCTCAGGAACCGATGTTGCTCTATCTTGCTGCGACAAATAAAGTCGTTAGTATCGTCATGGTGGTGGAGAGACCAGAGGAAAATCAAGAACACCTGGTGCAGCGTCTGACTTACTTTGTCAGCGAGGTCCTGACAGAATCAAAACAGCGGTATCCGCACTATCAAAAGTTGGCTTACGGGGTTTTTCTAGCATCTCGTAAGTTACGGCACTACTTTCAGGAGCATCCAATTACCGTGGTGAGGACAGCTCCCATGAGAGATATAATTAACAACAGTGACGCCACAGGACGCGTCGCCAAATGGGGCATAGAGCTTTTAGCTTTCGATATTGAGTATAAACCTCGGACAGCAATCAAATCCCAGATCCTTGCTGACTTTGTCGCTGATTGGACAGAGACGAAGGAGAACATGATCCTCCCTAAGTCGGAATATTGGACCCTGTTTTTCGATGGGTTTAAGGCTCGAGGGGGCTCGGGGGCTGGTGTGGTGCTCAAATCACCCCAAGGAGATAAACTTTTATACGTGTTGCAGATCCACTTCACAGCGACAAACAATATTGCCGTGTATGAAGCACTGCTGCATGGAATCCGGATTGCTAAGGATATTGGCATCCGACGTTTGATGTGTTACGGAGATTCGGATCTTGTTACTCAAGAAGTGTCGGATATTTGTAATGCGAATAAACACATGGCAGAATATAAAGCTGTCGTGGATGATCTATCTAAATCGTTCGAAGGGTTCGAAGTTCAACATATCCCTTGAGAAGAAAATGAGGAAGTAGACGCACTATCTCGGATAGGTTCTGTGAGGAAAGAGGTCCCGGATGGCGCTTTTTTAGAGCACCTCAAAGTTCCCTCAATAAAAGGAGTAGATGAGGAATATCCGACCAAATCCGACTCACCTTTGATAGCAGTTCTGGCTCTAATTCCCAGCTGGACTCAGCCCTACCTCGATTATTTGGTAGATGGCAAATTACCCGAAGACGAGGTGCTGAGCCGGCAGATTATCCGACGAGCAAAATCCTATACTATTGTTAAAGGTGAGATCCATAAATGGAGTGTTTCTAGGGTCTTTCAGCGCTGTGTATCTCCGGAAGAAGGAGTGGAAATCTTAAGAGAAATCCACGAAGGCGAGTGTGGTCACCATGCTGCAGCCAAATCTTTAGTGGCAAAAGCTTTTAGACACGGATTTTCTAGCTTACAGCTCAGGCAGATGCCCAACGATTAGTCAAGACGTGCAAAGGCTGCCAAAAGTATGCCAAGCAAGCTCATGTTCCGGCTGATCAGCTGCGAACAATACCTATAACATGGCCCTTTGCGGTCTGGGGGCTTGATATGGTAGGACCATTTAAACGAGCTCCAAGTGGATTTACTCACCTCTTAGTGATGGTGGATAAATTCACCAAATGGATTGAGGCTAAACCTGTCACTAGTTGTGATGGAGCAACAGCCAAAAGATTTGTCGAGGATGTTATAATCCGGTATGGTTATCCACATAGCATTATCACGGACAACGGGAGTAACTTCTCTATGGGAGAATTGGCTGAATTCTGCAACGAGCAAAATGTCCGGCTTGACATTGCGTCAGTCGCACATCCACAGGCTAACGGACAAGTCAAAAGAGCAAATGGTTTAATCCTACAAGGCCTAAAACCGAGACTCGAAGCACCACTACGACGTGCTGCGGGGGCTTGGGCAGAGGAATTACCCTCTGTAATTTGGAGTTTACGAACAACTCCAAACAGGTCAACAGGATACACGCCTTTCTTCTTGGTCTATGGCGCAAAAGCAGTTCTTCCTAGTGATTTGATTCATACCTCTCCTAGAATGGCCGCGTATATTGAAGAGGATGCCGAGGTTTCTCGACAAAACAATCTCGACCTGGTCGAAGAAGTTCACGTCGTTGCTGAAATGAGATCTACAGCCTATCAGCAGAAGTTTCACAAGTATCATAGCCAGAGAGTCCGAAATAGATCTTTCAATAAAGGTGATTTGGTTCTCCGGCTTGTGCAACAAAGAAAGCACAAACTTTCCCCAGTATGGGAAGGGCCCTTTTTAGTTAGTCGAGTATTGCACAATGGATCGTACTACTTAACTGATATGAGGCCAGTCAAAGAAATACCTGCTACTACGAAGAGAAAGAGAGCTGGAGGCAGTACAAATCCGGATGAGTTAGACAGACCGTGGAATATTGCTCAGCTACGTCCCTTTTATTCTTAGTTTATCCTTCTTTGTAATCATATATATGTACATGTTCTGTGAGAAATAAAAGTTTTGGTTGCCTCAAGATTTTTCTGAGAAGTTTTAACAATCTTATTTCCAAATGATCATGTCATAGCCGAAAATCCCAGAAAGCTTGAAAGTACTTTATTCTCATGTTCGTTCTGGTTTAGATTTCCGATTCTAAAATTGCTACCTTCGGGTATAACTCTAAAATTTCTAGTCTTTACTTTGGTTATTTGTCTGATTGCTGGATGCGGGCATTTTCCGAGTAGTGAATTGTTGGTACTGGAAGCCGGCTTTGTTTGGAAAGGGCGGCCTGTTGCATGTCGGTACCATCATCACAACATCCCAGTCCTTTAGACGTTTTGTAGGGTTTTGGCATGGGTACGGAAGATAGAATACTTGGAAGGCCTGAGTAGCCAAAATATAGACATAATATCCCGCATAAACGGAACTTCTCTTAACTTCGACTCATGCAAGTTCGTGAGAGCGTTAATCACTAGTTTTCTCATAACAAGTTTAATTTGGAAGGTAAACAAAAGCATGAATATACTTGGAACAGCATAAGCTAGTAGGTAGGTATGGTGGAATCTTTGGAATAACTTGGCTTCGGGAGTTGGATGCATGAGTGGAACTCATACTTGGTTGTGGAGGCTAGCAAAAGACCGGGAGCGACAAACTAAGAGAGCAATAATGGCCATAATCATGCAGAGCGGCAAAAACATCATTGATCAAAGCATAAAGTGATACTACAAGTTGAAAACCAAAGGATCATAAAGGCTATGGTGACTTGATATAGTCATAACATGGTGTGAGCATGCGCCAAGTCAACCCAAATAAAACATCAAAGGAGAATACCACTATACTATGCTTTAATATGCTAAAACAACGCATGATTCATCCAAGGCACATTAAGCAATCTCAATTGTTTATAACAAGTCATGCTAAAGCAAAGAATACTAAGCATAAAGCCAAAACAATATCAAGCATGGTATGACAAAGGATAGGCCACAGTCAAAAACAAGCTCTCTTTACCACTTAAGCATGAGCTTTCCTACTCTTTTCCAAACCAAACCGAACTATTTGAACACCAATGTATTAAAGAGCAGGTCCAACCAATTTATTCAGAAAACTAAGCAAACCAAGCAAACAAAAACGAAAACGAAGAACAAAAAAGAAGACGCTCCAAGAACAACACAACTGTGCATGAAACAATAAAAATGAAGTGGTTGGAAGAAACCTGAGATTTTTATTGATGAAGAAGGGGATGCCTTGGGCATCCCCAAGATTTGATGCTTGTACTTCTTGGATATTTCTTGGGGTGACACGCATGGCATCCCTAAACTTGAGCTTTAGTCCATCCTTCATCTCATTACTCATTCCTTCCATACACCTCAAATTTTTCCTTCATACAAAACTTCACACAATCTTTATTAGCAACATTAGTCCACTCAAGATAATAGATCTTAAGGTTCAGTTCTAACACCAAATAAACTTCCATTAGAACACTAGCTACTATAGCACTTCCCTCAAAAAGCTGAATTCCCCAAAAGAACTCAAAAAGGAACCAACAAGAAGCAAATGCAAATGATGGCAGAAATCTGTCAAAACAGACCAGCAGGTAAAGATGATTTTTTTCGAAGACCTTCTGTTGTTTAAATCAAAAAGTGTTGAAATAACGAAAGTTAGATAACGACCTGGGGCAGAAGCACAAAAATTCACGTGTCAAAAAGACGTTCAGAGATTTTACACGAATTTTTACGGTGAAGCACAGAAATCTGTTTCGGGACAGCAACTTTTCCAATCATTACTTCTCTCTCATTAGAGGTTACTCTTGGCACAAAAAGCAAATAAAAAGGATAAGGAGCGGTTATTACTGAAGTAATAACTTCCAAGACTCATCTAAAACTTTTTGGTTATCTCCCAATAAGTACGTTTCTTTAACGCCTTTAAGTTAGGCATACGCAAAAACTAAAATGGATAGAATAGAAGTAAGCGGAGATAATCATGGTGAAAACATTGTTTTGTTCAATGAAATCCTTTCATTAACAAGGTTGATCAGGTATTGTTACCGAAACAATTTCATATGAGACAAAACTTTGTATTCCACTAATGATTATGTTACCCCAACCTTGATAGCAATGGTCCCAATCATAATAGTTTCAAATTTTTCTCTTGGTATGGGACAATATATTTCTCCAACTTGACTACCCTCAACATGTTCAATTTAATTCAAACGATAAGTCCTTTCAATCTTCTTGGGGAAATAGACAGTATGTTCCTTGTCATTAACATTGAAGGTCACCTTCCCTTGATTACAATTAATAATAGCTCCTGCACTATTAAGAAAAGGTCTCCCAAGAATAATAGACATATTATCATCTTCAGGCATAATAGTTTGAGAGGATGCTCACATAAGAAATATGAGTTGAAGTAAAAAAGAGCATCAAGAAGCAAATTCAAAACAAGTTTAAGTCTAACCCACTTCCTATGCATAGGAATCGTGTATGCAAATAAATTCACAAAGAACAAAGTGACAAGCATAGGAAGATAAAACAAGAGTAACTTCAAAACTTTCAGCACATAGAGAGATGTTTCAATACCATGAAAACTTCTACAACCATATTTTCCTCTCTCATAATAATTTTCAGTAGCCTCATGAATAAACTCAACAATATAACTATCACATAGAGCATGATTTTCATGATCTACAAGCACTAGAGCTTTATTATAAACATTTTCATAAGAATCCTCAGGAACATAAGATTCATCCTCCTTTAGTAAGCATGGGGGACAATCAAATAATGTAAGAGGAAAAGAGTTACTCTCATTAGAAGGTAGGGATGGGTAAATCCATTCTTCCTCCTCTTGATCATCACTCTCCTCCTCTTTTTCATCCAATGAGCTTCCAGTTTCAGCAATTTCTTCTTCCATAGGCTCCTGCAAGGCATTAGTCTCTTCCATTGGTGGAGAGCATCTATTAAGATATTCAAGAATATAGACATTTGTACCTTGTAATTATCAAAGCAAAACTTAAATATATCATAAACCTCATATTTATAAGGTGAATCATCAGTATTTTCAAGCAAACTAGCAAGTTCAAATGCACCCTTCCAAACAATAAATTCTTCAATTTGTTCCACATCATAAAAGTCATAATTCCCTTTAACGTAAGACGATATGGTAACATTATCATTATACTCACATTGAAAAGGGAGGTGTTTATACCTCCTACAGCAACAAGATTTATCAAAGCAATAAGTAACATTATAAGTAGAGCACACATTTCTAGCAATGATATTCAATTTATCAGTTTGTTCCCATAAGTGTTTCCCTTTTTGTGACAAACGGTGTTCCTTATAATAATATTTTTGTTCTTCCGTGAACCCCCCTTGCCAATTAGATTCAGTTTCAAATAAACCAACCATTGACAGAAAGCATGATAAAGCAAGACAATAATGGACTAACAGAAATAACAACTATAGTAGGAACTAATTTTTTTTGTATTTTTGATAAAGAAACAAGCAAACAAAGAAAAAAGAAACTAAGAAAAACAAAAATAACAAAGTAAAGAGATTGGTTATGAGGGACTCCCCTTGTGAAGATGTCCTTGACTCCCCGGCAACGGCGCCAGAAAATAGTCTTGATGACCCACAAGTATAGGGGGTGTATCGCAGTATTTTCGAGGGAAGTTAAACCCAATTTATTGATTCGACACAAGGGGAGCCAAAGAATATTTATAAGCCTTAACAACGGAGTTGTCAATTCAGCTGCACCTGGAAACAATCTTGCTCACAGCAGTTTATCAGTAGCAACAGTTTTGTAGTAGGAATAGCAAAGTAGCAGCAGCAGTAAAGTAAAGACAGTAGTAACAATAGCAGTAAACAGTGGGATTCGAGTGCGGTAGGCATAGGGATGGATGGACGGGTGTTGCACGGACAAGAAAATTCACATAGCAATCAGAACATAGGGCAACTGCAGATAAATAAGATAAAGCATCCAAGTACTAGATAATCCTAGGCATGTGTTCCATATATAGTCATACGTGCTCGCAATGACAACTTGCACAACATCTTTTGTCCTGCCAGCCCATTTGCAGTGGGGCCTCAAGGGAACTACCGGCAATCAAGGTGCTCCTTTTAATAGAGCACCGGAGCAAAGCATTAACACACCGTGAACACATGTGATCCTCACGTCAAAGCCATTCCCTCCGGTTATCTTGATTTCTGTCACTTCGGGGCCATTTGTTCCGGACAACCACGTGTGTATACAACTTGCAGATAAGACTAGAAACAATATTATCATAATGAATCAATAACATGTTCAGATCTAAAATCATGGCACTCGGGCCCTATGACAAGCATTAAGCACAACAAGTCGCAACAAAGTCATAAAGCACTAATAAAAGATACTAGGCACCATGCCCTAACAATCTGATGCCATTACATGAACGATCTCATCCAATCCCTACCATCCCCATAGCCTACAACGGGGGATTACTCACCCATGGATGGGGGAAATATGGATGGTCGATGGAGAAGCGATGGTGATGATGATGGCGATGATGTTCTCCAATTCCCCATCCCGGCAGGGTGCCAGAACGGAGTTTCTGGTGCTGTTTCATGGAATCTGGTGGTGGCAGCGGAGCGGAACTCCTTCTAGAAAAACTTCGAATCCCCAGAGTTTTTAGGTCAGAAGGCTTCTTATAGGCGAAGAGGGAGACTGAGGGGGTGCATGGGGGGCCCACACCACCCCCTGGCACGGCCTGGCCTAGCCCGCGCCACAAGGTGGTGTGGCCACCCCTGGCTCTTCTCCGTCTCGTATTCTGGCTCCTGGAGTCTTCGGGTGAAATAGGCACTTTGGCTTTTGTCCCGTCCAATTCCGAGAATATTCATTTTCTGACTTTCCTGGAACCAAAAACAGCAGAAAACAGGTAGCTGGCACTGTGGCTCTTGTTAATAGGTTAGTCCAAGAAATCATATGAAAAGTACTCCAGAGTGTGGACAAAACACAAGAAAGTGGATAAAACTAAGCATGGAACATCAAAAATTATAGATACATTTGCAATGTATCATTGCATCATAGTTTCTTTGTCTTATTTCTAGAACTTTGTCTTTCATGTTATGATTGAAGTACTATGATCCCATCTTTGAATATTTTACAAATACTTTGATCAAGTCTTTGATGGTGCATGTCACCTCAAAAATTATTCTTTCTTTTTATCACTTACCTACTCGAGGACGAGTAGGAGTTAAGCTTGGGGATGTTGATACATTGCAAATGTATCTATAATTTTTGATGTTCCATGCTTGGTTTTATCCACTTTCTTGTGTTTTGTCCACACTTTGGAGTACTTTTCATATGATTTCTTGGACTAACCTATTAACAAGAGCCACAGTGCCAGCTGCCTGTTTTCTGCTGTTTTTGGTTCCAGGACAGTCAGAAAATGAATATTCTCGAAATTGTACGAGACAAAAGCCAAAGTGCCTATTTTTCCGGAAGTCATCAGATGCCAGAATACGAGACGCAGAGGGGCCAGAGGCCAGCCACACAACCTGGCCACACGGCCAGGCTTGGCCCGCACCAGACACCCCCTCGCCCTCCCCTTCGGACTATAAGATGCCCTCGGGACGAAAAACCCTAAGTCCCCGTTCAAAAAATCCACGAAAGAGGCTGTAGTCGCCATCATCTCCATCCCTAGATCGGGAGGGATCTGAAGCTCTTCCCGACACCCTGCCGGAGAGGGGAATTCACCCTGGAGGCCTTCTTCATCACCATGCAAGCCTCCGGTGTGATGCGTGAGTAGTTCATCCTTGGACTACGGATCCATGTAGTAGCTAGATGGCTGGTTCTCCTCCTTTGTTCTTTCATGTCTAGATCTAGGGAGCTCCGTTCATGATCAAGATCATCTATTTGTAATTCTGCATGTTGCGTTTGCAGGGATCCAATGGATATTGAGATGCTATTTCAGATAGATTATTGATTCTATCATGTCTTTGTTATTTGTGATCTTGCGTGCTTTCCGTTGTTAGTAGCTATCTTGGCCAGGTAGATGCTAGCAACTCCAAGTGTTAGTATTTATGCTCGATAGTGGGTTCATGCCTCTAGTAATCTGAGGAAGTGACAAAAATATCTAAGGTACTAGATGTGCTGTTGCTACTAGGGAGAAAACAACAATCCTTTGTTCATAGAACAATCGTATTGTTTACTTTACGCGTAGTTCGTAAAGCAATAATCTGTTGCTTGCAACTTAATACTGGAGGGGGTTCGGATGATAACCTGAAGGTGGATTATTAGTCATAGATGCAGTTCGATGGCGGTCTATGTAAAATGTTGTAATGCCCAATCGAATCTCAAAGGAGTCAAGATGATTAGTATATGCTGTATTGCTTTCTCGATGTTTGTCAATTGCCCCGCTGTAATTTGTTCACCCAGCATGTTATCTATCTTAAGGAGAGCCACCTCTAGTGAACTATGGATCCCGGTCCTTTTTCTTTACATACAATCTATAAACTGTTCACTTCTTTGTGATTACTTTCTGCAAACTTTTACTTCTTTCCATTCGATACGTTTAATCCTTTGTTTTCCGCAAAACACGGTGATATTGACAACCTCATCGCAAGTTGGGGACAAAGTTCTGTGGCTGTGTTGTGCAGGTCTCCACGTTGCTACTAGCACCGGTAGTGCGCCCTACCAAGGTTCAGCTAGCAACACCTTTGGGGTGTTTCCTTGCTCCTACTGGTTCGATTAAACCTTGGTTTCATAACTGAGGGAAACTTGCTGCTGTGCTCATCATACCTTCCTCTTGGGGTTCCCAACGAGCTCTACATCAACATCGCACTACCACTTTTCTGGCGCCGACACTGAGCCATCAGTACCTTTTACCTTACCTCCCCGGCAACGGCGCTAGAAAATAGCTTGATGTCTACGCACTTCTATTCTTGTAGACAGTTGTTGGGCCTCCAAGTGTAGAGGTTTGTAGAACAACAGCAAGTTTTCCCTTAAGTGGATCACCCAAGGTTTATCGAACTCAGGGAGGAAGTAGTCAAAGGTATCCCCTCTCAACCAACCCTGCAATCAAGATACAAGAAGTCTCTTGTGTCCCCAAGACACCAAATACACTTGTCAGGTGTATAGGTGCACTAGTTCGGAGAAGAGATAGTGAAATACAAGTGGTATGGATAATTATAAGTGGTAACGGTGATAGAAAATAGCTTGATGGCATGGAAAAGACTAAAGTAAAACTGAAATAAAGATAGAAGCAAGCAAACATGTAACATATCTAATAGCAAACGGTGTTTTAGTGCTTTGAAACAAGGCCTAGGGATCATACTTTCACTAGTGAACACTCTCATATAAATATATTCTTATTTATGATACTACGTTGAACTACTCTCTGGTTGAACACTCTAATCGATGGTAAGGCTATAACAGCACACCTCAAAGTTCGCTTTCCGCATCTAGATAACCCCACACTATCACCCTGAGCACTAGATGGTTCAAACAAACACCACAATTTCATAAAGACATCCAACTCCAAATATAACTCATAACAAGTATTTGTAATCTCTAGCCTAAGTGCCACCATGGTGTGCACGCTGTCACTTTCACACACATCGGGAGAGCAGAGATCTATTAACGCACTTGAGTAGCAAGGTAGATCTATAGATTACAAGCTTATGATCTCAATAAGATCATGCATAGAGAGAGATGAACACATAGCTACCGGTAGAACCCTTAGCCTCGAGAGGGAACTACTCCCTCCTCATCATGGGAATCAGCAACGGTGTTGGAGATGGTGGTTGAGATCGATGGAGATGGCTCCGGGGGCACTTCCCCGTCCCGGCAGGGTGCCGGAATAGAGACTTTCTGTCCCCCGAATCTCCCCTTTGGTGGCGTCGGCGCAGCGGAACTTTTCGTGTATTTCTGATTGACGACTTAGGGATTTTGCATCGGGAGGATTTTATAGGCGAAGGGGCAAGGTCGGTGGGTAGCCAGGGGGGCCCACACCATGCCCTGGCGCAGCCTGGGGGGACCCGTGCCTAGGGGTGGTTTGGCAACCCTGTGGCCCCCCTTCGTCTCTCCTTCTGGCTCCGTGAATCTGCCAGGAAAATAATGACTTTGGTTTTTGTCCGGTCCAATTCCGAGAATATTCATTTTCTAACTTTCTGGAACCAAAAACAGCAGAAAACAGGCAACTGGCACTGTGGCTCTTGTTAGTAGGTTAGTCCAAGAAATCATATGAAAAGTACCCCAAAGTGTGGAAAAAACATAAGAAAGTAGAGAAAACCAAGCATGGAACATCAAAAATTATGGATACGTTAGCAACGTATCAGCCCCAACCTCTGCATCAAGCCATGCACATAGCCTTTATTTATTATTAGAGCAACAAAGTATGGCAAAATCCATTACAAAGATCATATAAACCGGAACTACCAAACTAAAACACCGAGCAAAATGATAACAATATCGCTAGCTCCCCGACAAGATCTAGCAAACACCTAGCTGCCTCATGCACTCCAGGAGGCTAGATCCGCCCAGCCTATCCATGAAACGGTGCCCACGCACATGCTTCGAATGTTGCCGCCTCCACTATCTTCCGCAAAACCATCATCAACATGTATATCGATGTGCAGACTCTCTCCACACCAGCCATCGACACCACCGTGGTGTCAAGTAGCACCACCTCCCTGCGCATTATCTCCAAAGCATGTGGCTGTTGCCACCGGTACCGCGTAGCACCATGCCGCCAAGTACCACCAGTAACACAGCTTGAAGTCTCTAGAGAATTTGTGTTGCGTAGCACCTGCCGAACATGCATGACTCAGTGTAGCACTAGTCGGTCAAGCATGACCTGACATCGCCGCCGAAGCTCCGTGCAAGACAAAGCCTCTCCACCTTTCTTGCCTCTTCCATCCAGCACTGCTCCACAAGCGATGCTCCCAAGAGAGAACACGACACCACGTCACCACCATCGCCTGATCCAAAGATCATAGGGTTTCCGCTGGAGTAGCACGATTGAGGTCGACACTAGGTGTGCGACGATGCCTTCGTCAAGGTAACGATGTGTTAATGCCGCCATTGCCTGCCAATGGCTCGGTTTTCACCAGCACCTAGGTCTCCCTGCCTCGCTGCCGGGACTAGATGACGGATCCTGAGATCCGTCAAACTAGCCTCAGGCTGACCACCTTTGACGGAGAAGATGCCCACTGGCCGGTGAGTCCTCAATAGCAACAACCTCGGGCGGCCGACGCCCGTTCCGGTTCACAAGCCCGTCCACCTCCAAGACGTCCCCAACCTCGCAGCAACCAAGCTCTCCCGTCTAGCCGCAGGCACCCTCGCGTCTGCCCCTTCCCAGATGTCGCAAGATTTGAAGACTGAGGTTGTCGTGTCTATGTGTTGAGCTTGTTTGTGTGTTGCTCTAAGTGATCCAGCTCATCTACCACGGTATCTCGAAGGCTGACCAATGTGACAAGACGCGAAACAAGTTCTTCACGGACACCCGAAGCTGGAACGCCAAGATCTCCTTCATGGAAACCTCAAGTCCTTCGTGGATCCGAAGCCTCGATCCTAGACTCGGAGAATCCCCGGACACATACAACAAGATCATCGGCATGGAACCGAGAGCCCGTACCCAAAGACACCGGATCTGAAGGTCGAGACCGACCCTGAAACCCCTCCGAGCCCCAAGTTCCCCGATCCAAGATGTGTGGCAAATTTTCCTTTCGAGACCCCTATTTTACAATAACATTGTTGCATATTAAATGGTTCATGATTGCATACATATTGTGGTTGTTTGGGGGGTATTTGGATGATTCACCTAAGTTAAATATGGAGGCCATATGCGGGCTTTTCTAGTCTTATATTGGCTCCATTTAAATTTGTATAGCGAACCGATACCATGTTTTGCCTGGTTAAGACAACATTTAAATTGCGGGGTATCTAAACAACATGAACTTTATATTTAATTGTCGGGACCCTGATTCTGCTTAATATTGCCTAATTGCACCATATCCATGCCATGTAATGCATCACGCATTCATCATGCCCTATCTTCTAATGTAGTATTAAATAGTAAATCCGATGTTTCTTTTAGTGGTTTTCTTCTTCACGGATTAGACCGTTGAGTGGATGCGAGTGTCTACAAGTTCTTCGGATAATGTACCTTCGACAATGTTTCCTAGGCGAGCATTCTCCCCCTTTCTACCTATTTTGCATTTATAGTCTCTAATTCCTCCTGTTGATCTATTGCTATATGTGTTGTCGATGCTTTAATTTTCCCTACCAGTTATATCCTGTGAAGCCTGTATTTCCTTGGACACCTCCTACTGCCTGTTGTTTGATAGACAGTCGGCCTTGCGAGTTGTAGATGTTTGTTCAGGTGCTGCTTCGCGTCGTTGTTGTTCCATAGTGGTTGGGAGGTTTGCACATGCTTAATGGTGGAGATGATCATGACTTCCAAGATAACTTGTCAAATAAAAATAGAAATATATATAATGCAGAGACACCGGTCGGTAATAGTCAATATTTTGTTTTTAACCGCCCACTTGTGTCCACCTAGGACCCGAGTTCTTGACACCTGTTCCAAGATCGAGCACTAACCACAGGTGGATGTGTGGGCACCCCATCGGCTTACTACCTGATTTTAAAGGACTATTTTGGGGTCCACAAACTGGTTTAGGGCTTTATTACTATCATGTACTTATGCCTTGCTTTACTTCTTTATTTACGATTGTGCGTGGAGCGTCTGTACTGTTTAGAACTTGTAACATGTTTTTTCTATATCGATAAGCCCACTCACACTTTTGGGTTTCCAGTCGTTTACAACCATCGACACAGACCCTGGGTCCGTCTCAGAGACCAGTCGACTTCGTTATAGGTAGCTTAGTAGGGTGGCCCCCATGTAATTGCTTTGGGTCTGGGAAACATCGTGACCGAAGCCCCGCCACATACCGTTGGGTGTATGTTCAGGATCTTGCTCATATCGGATCTAACAACAAGGGTTGAAGTGTGTATGCATAGTTTGGTGCACCCCTGCAGGGTTAAATCTTTTCGAAAAGACGTGTCCGTGGTTATGGATGACTTGGAGCACAATTTCTCGACCATAGACAACTCTAACTAAATAATTACCGTTACAATTTGACATGGATCTGAAGTGACTAGTAAGTTGGATAACCACCATGGAATGAATAAAACTGCCAACTGTGTGAGTTCCTCAGAATGACTTCCTCGTTTGGTCTCGAGGGGGAATTATCATGATGGGTATGTGATACGTCCATTTTGCATCACTATTCTATGTCATAATTCACTGTTATTCATTGATACATTTCGTATTGAGAGGTGATACTTATGTTATTTCATCTGTTTTTGCATGGTTGATGACTTTTGGAGCATGGTGCTACAGTCAGGATTCTGATCGAAAAGGTGTTGTTTGGAGGCAAAATTCGCGAAGATCAGAAAATCCGGGACAATATACGGAAAATCCTATTTTTCCAGAAGACGAAGGATGCCAGAAGGGGGGCTGGAGATGGGCCATAGGGGGCCCACACCACCCCCTGGCGCGGGCCAGCCTAGGTCGCGCCACCAGGTGGTGTGGCCGCCCTGGTCCACCCCTGGCACTCCCCTCTGGCGTATATTATCCTCCCAAAACCCTAAGACTCGGGGAGCGACCACAGAAAGATTGCGCCGCCTCTGCGGGGCGGAAAACACCGAGAGAGAAAGATCTCTCCGGCAGACAGATTTCTGCCGGGGGAATTCCTTCCCGAAGAGGGAAGATCGTCGCCATCAACACCACCATCAAGCTGGACTTCATCAGGATCATCATCATCACCACCACCACCATCATCATAATCAGCACCCTCATCACCATCTCCATATTGTTGTATCAATTGGGTTGAATCTTGCATAGTTCATAGGGGAAACTTTCCCGGTGTTGATTACTCTTTGTAGTTCATGCTATCGAGTGAACCATTGAATTATTTTTTATGTTCAGATTGTTATACATCATTATTCCATCTCTGATCATGATCCATATGATGTCTTGTGAGTAGTTCGTTTTGTTCTTGAGGACATGGGAGAAGTCATGTTGTTAGTAGTGGAGTTGTGTTGAGAAAGATTCAATAGTTTGATATTTAAGTTGTGGTGTACTTCTTCTAGTGGTGTCATGTGAACGTTGACTACATGATACTTCACCTATATGGGCCTAGGGGAATGCATTGTGTATTTGGCTACTAATCGTAGGGGTTGCGAGAGTGACAGAAACCTGAACCCCCGTTAGGAAACCATTGCACAAGGGACATAAGGGTCTTAGAGTTTAAAGTTGTGGTTAGGTTTCTACCTTAATTACTTTCTTGTACTTACAGATGTTTGCAAGGGGTATAATCACAAGTATGTATTAGTCCTAGGAAGGTTGGTACATTAGCATAGGTTCACCCACACAACACTTAGCAAGCTAAAGAAGATTAATCAACTATATGAAGCGAAAGCACTTGACAGTCTTCCCATGTGTCCTCGAGAACGTTTGGTCATCTTAAGTAATACAACCGGCTTGTCCTTTGCTGTATAATGGATTGGGCCACTTCCTGCATTTATTTCTACTGTCTTTTATGTACTCGTACTTTGTTTACTTACTTTATCGAACCCCTAAAAAAGCCGTTTGCTAAGTATTTGCAGAGAATTCCTGATCCATACCACTAGCCAGCACCTTCTGCTCCTCATTGGGTTAGACACTCTTATTTATCGAAAATATTGCGATACACCCCCTATACTTGTGGGTCATCAAGACTATTTTTGGGCGCCATTGCCGGGGAGTGAAGCGCTATTGGAGAGTGGAACTGGTAAAGGAAACTTCTACTGTGAGTATTGTTTACTTCTCTTAGTTGCTTTATTTTCGTTATGGATAATTCGCTGAGTTTCTTATTTGGTAATGCTACTACCACTGCTAAGGTAGTAGATAAGCCACCACCTGCTGAGAATGATGCTTTTAAAATACCTACAAGAATTATTGATCGTGTTATGGAAAACTACTATGTTGGGGATGGAACTGTCCATCCCGGTGATCATTTACTCTTTATATATGAATTATGCAGGTTGTTCAAGTGTGTAGGTATTACTACAGATCAAGTTAGGAAGAAGTTATTCTCATTATCACTGAAAGGAAGAGCTGAAGAATGGTATAAGCTGTTGAAGAATGGTCAAGCTCTAGAATGGGAGGAAATAGTGCCTCTCTTTTATTCAAAGTTGTATCCTCCTAGTGAGATTCATAAATATCAGAATCAAATATACAACTTTTGGCCTCTTGATGGGGAGAGTACAGCTCAAGCTTGGGGGAGATTGAAGTTACTAATGTTCAAATGTCCCATCCATGAGCTCCCCAACAATATTATTATCAATAACTTTTATGCAAGACTCCCTCTACATGATAAAGATTTATTGGATGCTTCTTGTGCTGGATCGTTCACTCGTACGGAAGAAGAAGCTAAATGGGGTCTTCTGGACCGTATTCAAGACAATGTTGAAGCTTGGCAGAATGACAAAGGTAGAAAGTCAGGTATAAATTATGATTATGAATGCATTGAATCTTTTATGGGAACTGATGGCTTTCAAAATATTAAAAATGCTTATGGTCTAGACTCTCAAGCTATTGCTTCTTATTTTAAGGCTTTTGCTTCTTACATTGAAGTGCCCAAAAAGAAGTGGAATAAGTATCATGAACCTTATAAAGATATTGCTAAGAGTGTTCCTGCAAGAAATACTGAAGTTTATACTGCTAATCATGTTTTACCCGAACCTTATATTGAGAAAATGCCTTTCCCAGTTAAGATTAAGGAACATTCTATGATAGCTAGTATGGTTAATGAAAGTACAAGTAAAGCTATTGAACGTGATAAAAAAATGGTTAATGAACCTATAATAGCAAATGTGAAAGACTTTGTTACTAGATATGAGAAAGAGGGACACCCTATCCTTTCCAAGGATACCTCTAATATTGTTTCACATAGTAGTGTTATGAGAGCTAGTATTCCTGTGTTTTCTGTTAGAATAAGTGATCATTGCTACGATGGTCCTTGTGATAGCTATATTGTTAAGTTTATGCATGATACTGAAAGTTATTATGAGAGAGGGAAAAGTGTTCTTATGCATCTCAACAATATCAAGTTTCCTCGTTTTATGCTGAAGGTTTTTATGTTGCACTTGTTCTGCCTTCTTATGCGAGTCGCCTTTGGTTTCAACAACTTGTTTGTTTACAAAATTCCCTTGCATAGGAAGGGGGTTAGACTTAAACGTGTGTATTTTTGCTTCTTAATGCTCTTTTTCACTTCAATTCATATTCCTAAGTGAGCATCTTCAAAATTATCATGCCCATCTTAATGGCTATAAAGAAAGAGCTTTTTGGGAGACAACCCAATTTGTTTTTGCTTTCTGTTTGTTTTTATTTATTTGAGTCTTGGAAGTTATTACTTCTGTAATAACCGCTCCTTACCCGTTTTGTTTGGTTTTTGTGTCAAGATCAACCTCTAATGAGAGAGAAGTAAGATTTGGGGAAGTTGATGTCCCGAAACAGATTTTTGTGCTACACCATAAAAATTCGTGAGAGATCTCTGTATGTCGGATTGAGCTGTAATTTTTTGTGCTTCTGTCCCAGGTTGTTATTTAACTTTCGTTAGTTTTGCACTTTTTTATTTGAGCAACAGAAGATTTTCGAAAAAAATTGATCTTTACCTGCTGGTCTGCTTTGACAGATTTTGCCAATCTTGCATTTGCTTCTTTATTCGATTTCCTTTTTGAATTCTTTTTGGGTTTTTGGAAGGAGTTGCTGCAGTAGCTTATGCTTTGATGGTTTTCAGTTGAAGTTGGACCCAAAAGGTTTTATCACTTCACTTACACTAATGTTGCTAATGAGAACTGTGTGAAGTTTTGTGTGAAAGAAATTTCCAGGTAGTGGAGATAATGGTGTAATAAGGAAGAGAAGGGTTTTATGACTCAAGTAATAAGTGTATGCAGATGAAGATATTGATGTTATTCAAGTGATGACTCTGTAAGAATCTACTAGATACCAAATTCAGAGACCTGTAGAGTCCGTCTTCAAATAGGTAACAGTTCCGGTAAGAAAAGTTCTGCCAAAATACAATCCAACTATATGTTTGCAGTTTTCAGTCAATAAGGGAAGCTACGAAGCGAAAAAGGGACGGAAACGGAGCCAGGGTGGCTCACACCACCCTGTGGCGCGGGCCCACCCCTGGCCGCGCCACCAGGTGGTGAGTCCACCCCGGACTCCGCCTCCGACTCATTTTCTCCCAGTACCTTCCTTTTGACATGAAACTTCGTAATATATAACCCCGCGGATCTTCTGAGGTTCGTATATCGTGTTTTCGTCGTGTTTTTGTTTCGATCTGTTTCTGCCAGGACATACTCTTTGAAGGTTTAGAAGCAGAATGGTGTCCGCCAAGGATAAAAGGAAGGAGCCTATGGAGGAAGACCTCCAAGACCCCGGGAGGGAGAAGGAGATCAAGAGTGAAGGTGAAGAGGAGCAAGCTAACATCCGCACACCAGCACTACCATTGCAAGCATTGGAGTGGTGACGAAACATGCCAGGGTTAGAAGGACTACACGGATGCAGACTGGGGGGAAAGCTCCTCGTCACAGTTTGGTTCCACGTTCACTTCCTCCACACACGAAGAATCATTTCCATACCCTTATCCATGAGCATCAATACCAGAATATGCCCAAGGGGAAATTACCCTCCACTTGGGATTTGCCTCGTTCTAGCCATGCAGGAAAAGAAGACTTCAAGGAGGAAGAGTGGGGAAAGAATCACAAGAGCTGGAATTCGCAACCCAACATGATCATGAGCCGCATTGAGCAAAACTTGCAGCTTATTCGCAATCTCACCTTTGAGATTGAGGACTTGGGAAATTGATCAAAGAGCTCATTGAGAGGATACCACCACCAAAGGAGTAATTTGTCATCAGGTTTGGCATCCCCTTGGTTTGTTCCAAGCTTGGGGGAGTGCCGTGGTATCACATCACTATCTTCTATCTTTTTACCTTTTTAGTAGAGTCATATCATGAATAGAGAAGTTATTATGTAGGATGGTTTGCATTATGGAAGTGTCCCCTCTCTCGTTAGATATGTATCCCTTGGTGTGAGTTGCCGTTATGGAATATTAATGAGAAGTTCTTTCATTTACTCTTTTGCATAGCTTATATTAGTTTTCAATTCGTGGTTATATGATTGATATTGTTGTTAGTATTGGTATCACTCTGGGATCATTGAGTTAATTTAGTTGGTTTTGGCAAACCTGGCTCGGTCAGTAGCAAAACTTTTTGAGAGTTGAATGAAAAAGATAGAAGTACTCTAAAGAAAAATAATTTCATCATCTTTCTTTCTTGATTTGCTCATAAGTCTAGTATTCTCTAGTTAAGATCTTTTGTGCTTCCAAGGAAGATTGCATGTTTGATTTTATCACTTGTATGCTTGTTTGTTTCCTTCAACTCTTATACTTGCTACCCAGCCTTGCTAGCCAAAAACCTGTACTGAGAGGGAATTCTTCTCGTGCATGCACTCCTTTAAACCAAAATCTCTGCCATTTGTGTCCACCAGACCTACCTATTAGCATTATTGCTATTCCAAGTAAATTCTTGTTTTTTCTACCTTCCAAATTAAAATTGTTATGTGAACATTAGTGATTAAAGCTCTCACGAACTTGATGGCACACTTTAATTTTCTTGCATTTAATAACTTGAACCATTGGGTCCTTCTTTGTTGCGTATATGCTTGCGCTTTATGAGTTGAAGTTAGCAGAACCATGTATCATGGGGAACGCTTTCAACATTGCATTGGTACTTTGTACCTAGTTGATATCATGTTCTTTTGCTTATGTATCTCGGTGGTGTGAAATAAATGTGGAACTTGTAAGATCATGGAGTTTATATGTGTGTTAGAGAAATACCTGGGCCGCTAGCCTAAGCCATGCCTAATCATGGTGGAAACTTGCAGCATAACTATAGAGAGCATTCTATGAAGCATCCTCAATAAAAACCTATGCAAATAGCAAATAAAAAGATCGCTGAGATGCTCACTGTCTGCTTGCCTTGTCATTTTGATTATGGGATAGCTCATGTATCTTGTGCAAGGGGTACCTGTTGGCGGTTCTCAATGATACACACGTATTTACAATGACAAGAGCTTACTCATGACTAAAGTTGAGTAGCATGAGGTTCGGTACTCATAAGTAAGGGGCATGGGACTTCAATTTATAACTTGTCAAGCATATCCTCTTAGTTGGGTCACTTTAACCTTAATCACCAAAAGATGCCTATGATAGCGGCAATGAGAGCTGAAAGCTAGTAAGTATCATAATTTTTGGGAGCTCTTTATGAGACTTGCAATCCCTGCTTCCCTCTGCGAAGGGCCTTTCTTTTACTTTGTAGTTGAGTCAGTAAACATACTTCCTCTCTCTCTCAACAAGTATTTTGAGTTATTGTGTTTCATTCATTCATATGATGATTTATCCAATCTTGTTTCTTGTTCCTTGTTTTGCACATTGCTCTTATCTTGGTGTTTACTACTTTGAAAGCTATCATTGAAAATCAGTTATTTGTGAACTCCAGCAAATTATCGATTATTCTTCGACCAAGAGCTAAGTTGCCATTACCAATTATGATTCACTTCATGAATCTTTATTGTGTTTCCTTTACTTATTACAAGTTGAGTTATATAATAGTAAGTTGTCTTCTATTATGATCTATGTATTTGATGAATGTGATGGTTCTTGTCTGTATTCTTTTATCGACTCTTCACTCCATAAACCTGAGGCCATGTTTATTGAGCTCAGTTTCGCTCGGGGACAAGCGAAGTCTAAGCTTGGGGGCAGTTGATACGTCCATTTTGCATCACTATTCTATGTCATAATTCACTATTATTCATTGATATATTTCGTATTGAGAGGTGATACTTATGTTATTTCATCTGTTTTTGCATGGTTGATGACTTTTGGAGCATGGACCGCTGCAGTCAGGATTCTGATGGGAAAGGTGCTGTTTGGAGGCAAAATTCGCGAAGATCAGAAAATCCAGGAAAATATACGGAAAATCCTAGTTTTCCAGAAGACGAAAGAAGCCAGAAGGGGGGCTGGAGATGGGCCATAGGGGGCCCACACCACCCCCTGGCGCGGGCCAGCCTAGGTCGCGCCACCAGGTGGTGTGGCCGCCCTGGTCCACCCCTGGCACTCCCCTCTGGCGTATATTATCCTCCCGAAACCCTAAGACTCGGGGAGCGACCACAGAAAGATTGCGCCGCCTCTGCGGGGCGGAAAACACCGAGAGAGAAAGATCTCTCCGGCAGACAGATTTCTGCCGGGGGAATTCCTTCCCGGAGAGGGAAGATCGTCGCCATCAACACCACCATCAAGCTGGACTTCATCAGGATCGTCATCATCATCATCACCACCATCATCATCATCAGCACCCTCATCACCATCTCCATATTGTTGTATCAATTGGGTTGAATCTTGCATAGTTCATAGGGGAAACTTTCCCGGTGTTGATTACTCTTTGTAGTTGATGCTATTGAGTGAACCATTGAATTATTGTTTATGTTCAGATTGTTATACATCATTATTCCATCTCTGATCATGATCCATATGATGTCTTGTGAGTAGTTCGTTTTGTTCTTGAGGACATGGGAGAAGTCATGTTGTTAGTAGTGGAGTTGTGTTGAGAAAGATTCAATAGTTTGATATTTAAGTTGTGGTGTACTTCTTCTAGTGGTGTCATGTGAATGTCGACTACATGATACTTCACCTATATGGGCCTAGGGGAATGCATTTTGTATTTGGCTACTAATCGTAGGGGTTGCCGGAGTGACAGAAACCTGAACCCCCGTTAGGAAACCATTGCACAAGGGACGTAAGGGTCTTAGAGTTTAAAGTTGTGGTTAGGTTTCTACCTTAATTACTTTCTTGTACTTACGGATGTTTGCAAGGGGTATAATCACAAGTATGTATTAGTCCTAGGAAGGTCGGTACATTAGCACAGGTTCACCCACACAACACTTAGCAAGCTAAAGAAGATTAATCAACTATATGAAGCGAAAGCACTTGACAGTCTTCCCATGTGTCCTCGAGAACGTTTGGTCATCTTAAGTAATACAAACGGCTTGTCCATTGCTATATAAAGGATTGGGCCACTTGCTACATTTATTCCTACTGTCTTTTATTTACTCGTACTTTGTTTACTTGATTTATCGAAAACCCCTAAAAAGCCGTTTGCTAAGTATTTGCAGAGAATTTCTGATCCATACCACTAGCCAGCACCTTCTGCTCCTCGTTGGGTTCGACACTCTTACTTATCGAAAATACTGCGATACACCCCCTATACTTGTGGGTCATCAGTATGTTTGGTGTTAGTATCATGTTGGTTCTGAATAGGTCCTTCTTATCCCTCTCTGATAGCCAACATCTGTATCGAGTCTCTATAGGTTGTTTAGTGTTGCTTCGTTGAAGGTTCAGTCCACCATACTTATGTAGGCGAGAGCCGCCGAATTCTCGACTCGTCGTGTATTGGTCCTCGGTACTAACCACTCCCTTTTTGTTTTGCCCTTTGTCGGCACCCCTTTTGTTTGACAGGTATAAGTTCGACGTCGTTAGCAGGGTGACCCTTCCGGCTTAGCCTAGGCAGGGTTATGGACGCCATTGGTTATTCTTCAGGGCTCTTGGCCCCATTTGCATCTTATCCGTACTCAGATATTATATCTTTTTCGAGGTGATTTGGATCTTTGTATTGTATATCTGTATTATTGACTCTTTGAGTCGTTGTTGTATATATATATATAATTTTTATTCACATACTCCTTTTGTACGTACAAATATGACGGTATTTTACATATATACTGAAAACTATGGGTGCATTTGCCATTTTTCACCTAACTTGCTTTGAAGTATCTTAGATATAGTATATGAACATACTCAAACAGACAAAATATTACAAACACTTCTGTAAAGCAGTATATGAGACGTGGGTGTAGTTACACCCGGGAGTAAGAAGTATTTTTCATATATATATATATATATATGTATATATATATATATATGTTTTGTGGGTTCTATTGTGAACTATTGTGTAATGGTATTACTTCGTTTTCCAACTGCACGCAAGAGCCTGGTGGACATCTTTGAATCGTTTCTATGCGTGTTTGGTGGAAATCGGTAAAACTTGCATAGGGCCGATTCGAGGGTATTACACATACCCTGCCAATTAATCAGTTATAGGTTTTATTGTGGGAATGGGATTACATGTGCTCTTATGTTGACTTCATTACATCATATAAAAACTAAAAATATCCTTGAGATGTCTAATCATCCAAAGCAAAGGATATTCGTAAGAAAACATACAATGAACTAAAAATGTACGATTTTTATTTATGAAATCCATGACTTGTCATATGTTTTGTTACAATTAGAAATGATAAGAGAATGCAATGAGCTAAGTGAATCCTTATTTTTAGACACAATATGATAAATCTGCTGATAGGATTTGCTTCAGCAGAGTTTTAAGATTGGCCGGTTGTGGTCTGTCATGTGATGATCATGAGATGATATATTGGTTGTGATCTTGTGTGCATTGAATTAGTACGGAATAGCTGTTCTACTACTCAAATAAGACGGAGTCCACACTCTTGATAGTCAGATGATTTTTGTGAGAAATTCTAACATGTTCGTATGTAGTACTCTTATGGTGATTATCGTATATTCAACCATGCACATGTATATATAAACATACTCAACCATGCCCATGTATAGATTAACATACTCAATCATGCCCATGTAGATAAATATACTCAACCACGTACACATGTTGATCATTATATTCTCTCACATCGGAGTTTTTTTGCGGTCATCCACATAGATGTTTTCTAGATATACCAAATATGGTTTTTTTAACTTATTAATTAAAACCACAGCTTAGTCCCAAAAAAATCTTAGATATACTTGCCCTTTCATGTCCAGGTATATACTTGTCTTACACGTTGAGACGCACATCTTTAATTACATGGAGTAACATATACAGAGTCCAAGCAGCTCACATTCAAGGGCACACAGTATTTTGAAAGTCTGAGATATTCTAACTGACAGGTCTACTTTTTTTTTTAATTGTGAAAGACGGTCTGTTTTTTTAGAACCAGTCTGTTTCCTTTTGCTCACGTGATGTATTATTTGGAACGTCATTATAAACATGAGTTATATCCGTGCACGAGAGGGTCTGTTTTTTCTTTTGACGGTTGCTCACGGGATGTAACATCCATTGAGCCGTGACAATTGGAGCAGTTTTACGGAACTACTATTTAAATCATGACCTTAAATAACATATCTAATGGTTCATATTATTTAGGGTGATGTGGATCAACTTGGTGCAACGAAAAACACCCTTATATTGCTTTTAGTATATAACTAGTAAGGTGGTCCTCGCAATGCGAGGGCAACATCTCAAAATTCTAATTAATTTTCAAAAAGTTCCTATTTATTTTCATATTTTAAATTTGTAATTTTATATAAGTAATGTTATTTAATTATTAAAAATACCAAACCTGGAGAGTATTATGAATTTTAGCAAAGTAAATGATTTTTTACTTGCTCTACATTTGTGGTTGTACTACATGTGTCTATGTCATATATCTGTGAATATTCCATGTCTCCCTTCTGCTATGTGTCTCTACAATCAGCACTGAGGCGTGAGTTTGTTAAATCAAGATAGAATGAATTAGATAGTACTACAAAACAAATACTCATAAAAATAGTTTATAATTAAAAAAATTAATTATAAGTTTTTGGAGTTTAAATTGTTAAACCAACATTATGTAATTTGTTTGCTTCCTACAGTTTGTATTTTAAATATTTTGTCGAGGCCGTAATCCTAGTCATGAATCTATTTTGGTTTAAATGCACGATTTTTTTACCATAGAATTCATTGGCCGAATTTCAAGTCAGAATGATAGTTGTTTTTGTCCAAATGTTTTTGCTTGCATTTACAACTAAATAATGAAAATTCTCATTTTACCATGTCTATATATTTCTTCCTCTCGTTTAATATGGTTTTAAGGAATATACATGAAGTTCTCACTATCTATTTTGAAATCCATGGTATTTTAGACATATGCATGAGTCTCGAAGATGTAATTTTGAAAACTATCTTTTACTTGTAAGCCAAAGATACGTTCCACTTGGTGAAAATTTGTCTTTCAAATTGAGCTTGATAGAAACTCATATAGTTTTATGCTTTGTGAATCCCTTGGCCTAAGCCAAGGTATGGCTGAACTCATGGGGCCTCGCATATATTATATAGGGATATACATTAATCGGAAGGAGTAATTTGCATATTTAAATTGTATTAAGGTTAAGCAAAATCAAGAATATTTAAATTGTATGGGGATACTTGGGGCACAATGTTTATTTTTCAGTATGCTTGTACTATTGGTTGTTGATTTATGTATACATTATAGCTTATTCTTTCAATATAGGTTTTAAAATTTCTCTTATCATGAATCTATTTTGTACTAATATATTCTTGGCGGTTTATGTTAATGTCTTGGATACCATAAGTGGAATATTACATGCATTTTGAATTTTTTTCTATATTTTAAACCATAGATAATGTTGCTAGAGAACTGAATGATTGTGCAGTTCTGGAATGACGACAATGACAACCAACTTACCTAGCTACTACGGTATGTAACGAAGTTATGTCTCTCTTCCGTTTAGACATAGTTTTATACTGATATTTTACTACTTATATATATACATCATACATGCATATTTTTTTCAAAACCATGCCATATTATTATATCAACTTGGAAATTTCGAGCTATTTTCTCGGGAAAATAAGTTCGCTTCTTAGTTTCGCAGTTTGGAACAATGACATATCTACCTTTCAGTGGGCAACACCGCTTCACCTTTATTTAGCTACTTATTTGATGGAGGTATAGAGTGTGTAAATGTGTAGTGTACTATTTCATCTAATCGTTCATATATGGAGGATTTTGTTATCATTGAATAATGACTATGCTGGATATACAACCATGCTTAATCGCCAAAATAAGTTCATCGGACAATAGTAATTTTCTTTCGGAGTGACAATGTTACTTGTAAAAGAAAATCCTTACATCGGCGCGTAATTCATTTTTTCTCTTTAAAGCACAGCATGCGCAAACTCGTGAGAAAAACAATTAAGTTATCTCTAAATATATGTATCTATATACTTTGGTTGGTAGTACTATAGGTGTTCGCGTGTATTGGTTTGCACGTAGGTGCAATTTCTTGCTCAAACGTGTCTTCCTTGCAATTCCCTCTACAGCCATAGCCGGATATCCCGGGCATTTTTTCTCTAGTCTTGTCCATCTTCGGTTCAACGCATGGACTCCTTTTCCTTTACGGCTGGCTGGCCACAAAACACTGACCGTATACAGGGCCGGTCCTGAGATTTCGGGGGCCCGGGGCGAAACCAAAATTTTGGGCCCCTTAATATAATTATTTTATGCATATATGAGATGATGAAAAATAAATATTTTAATTACACTTTCAACTATAATATTCATATAAAAATAACAATGTTTACATGATACCTTAAAATTTCCTCCGAAAATTCCTAGAAGCAAAGTCCGTGACGATGGAATCAATATCAATCTCGTCCACTAACTTTTTCTCGATGCATAGACTTGCCAAACCATTTAACCTCTCCTGAAACATTGAAGATCTCAAATAGTTTTTCAATAATTTTAATTTTGAGAAGCTTCTTTCAGCTGATGCAACAGTCACGGGCATAGTAAATAAGATCCGATAAGTGAAAGAAATATTAGGATAACAATTCGCTTCTCTGACAAATTCAAAAAGCTCCATAGCAGATATTGATGTATTTGGCAAAGTGAACTTCACAACACTTAACTCAGAAATAACTGCATTTAACTCAACATCACATATATCAGGTGTACCTTTTGTACCAGGCCGAGTGAAAGTTTTTGCAAATATAGTGCAATATTCTTTCAGTTGAGAACCATCCAATGTCTTCAAGGATGTTGAACTCATTAAAAACCCAAATATACTTTTGAATGACTGGAGTTCCTCAAATCTGCGCTTCAAAGATGTGGTCGCCATATCAACCATAACCAAAAATTAGTTCACTTTAAAATCCTCCTCGGCTTGGAAGATTGCTTCCTCGCATTCCGTTTCATCAAATTGCTTTGTCCTAAAAGCATGACGCTTTACATGGAATGATTGCTCTACACCCATCTCAGATGCAATATCCTTGGCACTCTTCAAAGCAGCAAACCCTTCATTTTTATATGTTTGAAAGTAAGTGCACATACCTTCTATTTGCTGTATTGTAGAATCAGTGCACATGGATGCTGATTGCAACTTCTTGCTGACTGTGTTTACTGCAAATAAAATTTCATACCAGATAACAATACCAAATATAAATTCAAAGCTACCAAGCACTTTAAATAAATTTTTGGCATCACGCCTATCCTTTGGTTCAGTATCAACATCTTCACTTAACTCAAGAAGAGCAGACCTTAGCTGAGGAGCTTGAAATCTAATTGCTTTGACACTTTTGATCCGACTCTCCCAACGAGTATTGGACAAAGACTTCATAGTTAAACCTTCCACGTGGTCAAGCAACACTTTCCATCTTTTGGTAGACCCCAAAAATAAAACATAGATCCGTTGCACGATACTAAAAAAAGAAATAGCCTTACCACAAGATTTAGCCATATCACAAAGAGTATGATTAAGACTGTGGCAAGCACACGGCATATACAAAGCCCTTGGATTTATCTTAATCAACCTGTTATGCACTCCTTTGTTCTTTCCTTTAATATTAGAGTCATTATCATAACCTTGACCTCTAATGTCATCAATAATAAGACCATATGACTTGATGGATTCAACCAATACCTTGAAAAGCCCTTCACCAGATGTGTCATTCACCACCAAGAAACCAAGAAAGTACTCCTCAACTTTTACCTGCGCATCAAAGGTATTAACACAACGAACCAATAAACTCATTTGCTCTTGGTGACTCACATCTAGGGTACAATCAAGAATAATTGAGAAATATTTAGCTTTCTTAGCCACCTTCAGAATAGTGTCTGTAATGCTAGAAGCCATTAGTGAAATCAACTCATTCTGAATTTTGTGACTAAGATAATGATAATGAATCTCATTGCTTTGAATCTGTCTAATGTGTTATTTCATTACCATGTCAAATTCTTAAATCATCTCAACACAAGCTAAGAAATTACCATTATGATCATTGTAAAGCTGCTCATTGGATCCTCTAAATGCCAAACTGCGTTTACCAAGAAATTTCACACAAACAACTATTCTTAGTAAAACTTGTCTCAGACGCTCCTTCTCTGCTGTGATCTCATGCTGCAACTCCTTATCAATTGTGTCATGCTTGCTCAGTCTATTTCTTAATTCGTTCTAAGAGATCATGCTTGTGATATGCTCGACACTAACTTCATGTTCTTTGAGCCTATCAGTGATATGTTTCCAATCATTAAACCCATCATGTGCCAAGGAACTCTTGCAGTTAATAGGATTGAACAACTTGCATGAAAAACAGAACACTTTGTCAACATGTGAATAAACTAGCCATTTTCGATCACGTACCTCTCCATTGCTCATGTATCTAGAGTAATAAGAATATGAAAAATGTCTTTTACTAGTTAGAGGAAAAGTGATATTTTCTTCTCTGATAGGACCCTTTTCCACTAATATGTCCCTTGCCTTGTTATCAAGAGTACCCCAATTTTCCGGATTATAAATATCCACACTAACTGATTCCGGTACATCATCAACATTAGCAGTTTCATCACCATGATTACTCACATTGTCCTCTGCGTCAATATGGTCCTCTGTACCGACATTATCTTCTGGATCAACATTAGTATGTTCCCCCACAAGAACTAGCGCCAACTCATCTGGATTCCTCGAAGTGCTCGTGTTGCTCTTTAAAAATTTATAAAAAGATCCTCTCTGTGAGTCTATTAATTTCTTCTCTCGTTCTCTCTTTTTTCTTTTCTGAGCATCGGACTCGGGCGCCATAATCAGTTAACCTCGCTCGCTACTACAAAGAAGAACAACAATTAGATCGGAATTAAGAACTAAGAATTAGTTCGAGCTCGTAATCAGCAGAGGTAGGGCTGGGCGGGGCAGAGAGGGTACCAGTAGGCAGGCCAAGGCGGTTGATTTTTGATCAGTCGATGGACGATGGCCTTCCTTCGCGCCCAGGCGGTGGTGGTCCGTGGTCGATCGTCAAGACTCAAGACGAGGACGAGGCTCCCGCTGACAGCTGACTGATCCGATCCAGGGACAGGGGAAGAGACGGGAGAGTCGCAGAGTCGCAGTCGCAAGGGAATCGATCTTAGTTTTCACCATTTGGTCACGCGATGGGACGGGAGACAGGAGTAGTCGCAGAGTCACGCGCAGGGCCCTGGACCCTGGTCACATGCGACGCTGGGACCTTTTTTATTTTTAAACAACGTGACGCTGGGACTTGGATTCTGGGAATCGATCATGTCGTCATGTCGCACGGGAAGAGGAATCGACGGGGCCGGCACGTGTCCGCGGCCGATCGTGCCTGGGAGTCAAGGCGTCGAGCTGGGAAATTCTGTTCCGATGTATACTAATACTACTAGGCCTATATTTATTTGGGCCCTTACGTTTTTTATGCCAGGGGCGGCTGCCCCGCCGATCCCCCTCAGGGCCGGCCCTGACCGTATAAGTATGGCCAATAGGAAGCCAAGAAGTTGCCGTAAACCTATACGTATATCTTAAGTCACCTGCGACTATGTAAATCGTAACCTTAAATTATACGGTTAAACATTAAGCACCTGTGCACCACGGTAGCATTTCATACCGCGGGTGATGCCTAGCTTGCATGTGTATAAGGTCCAAAGAGTCAACGACTATGCATGCATGTAGAAATCTTTTTGTGACTAAACATTCAAAATAAATTATCTCTTAAACCGTTAATCCGATTGATGATCCGCCTTCACTTCTGGGTTCATCTCGACCAATATTTCAAAACAAGATCTCATCTTGATAAGTTTTGACGATATTTTTTCCGTTGTCAGTTGCCAGATTACTGTACTTTAGCTACCAGATTGATACTTAACAGTTGCCAGTCAAATAATATACAGTCACCTGATAATTTTTACATGTTTATAATAATGACAATGATTTATATGTATAGAAAGTAGGTACTTAATCCATTATAAACATGTAAAATATTGTATTACCATCATATAAGGCTTATTTGTTGAGAACAAAGTTTAGAAATCTCTGGTAACCATTTGATTTTAACCTGGTAACTACCTTGACTTTACCTGGTAACCAAGTGTCAATAATCTGGTAACTAGGGTCGAAAAAAAAAGTTGTCAAAATATATTAACATGGGATCTAGTTTTAAACATCTCGATGCGAAAGAGCTAACCATAAAAACGGATATGAATTTCGAATTACGATTCAAGAGATAAAACATATTGAAGTTGGAAATTCAAAAAGAATCCCACGTGGCGACCGGAGTATATGCATGCATGGATAGCTGGGTTGTCAGATTCAATCCGTGCCCACAGAAAGAAGCTAGCACACGTGCCCTAGATAGCACGATCCTAAATTATGTGTGTCCAACCGTCAATAAATAGATCCTTTTTTCTAAACTGGTTTTTCTTTTGAACTGTCACATGATGACGCGGTATTCTTTTTTCTGGAACTTTATCGTGATGGGTAGCTTCCTAATATGTGTGTAGACTATAGTTATGTAACGTTATTTATTGGTTAAATCCTAACCATGTATTTTATATCTAACAATCAGAATACTAATGATATGGATTAACGCGGTGTCTCGAAAAATAACCTTATATTGCTTTTAGTATATACTAGCAAAAATGCCCGTGCGTTGCAACGGGAGAGATCCACATGGAAATAGTAATGCGTGGGAGAGTGTCATCACCGTGACAATGAGCTCGTACTCTGTGTAGATACTCTTCGCGCCCTCTCCCGGTGACCTTTGAATCGCCAGGGTTGCAACCCCATGTTCGTTTCTAGAGGCAACAATGGATTCAACCGAATTGATTTTTATATTCATTGATGACATGATAAGTATAGAATAGATAGATTTCTCGTCATCGTCTTAATACATTTAAACTCCGGTCAACACCTTACACATTGCCCAATAGTCACTCATCGAAAATGAGGGGTCAAAACTTCTAAAAGGCGTAATACAGACATTTTTTCACTCCACGGATAATTAGTGTCACAAATATAAAACTAGGAGGTAAAAGGTGGAATTCACTTTTTTTTTAACTATGTTACCAAAGATTGGTGTTAACATGCAATTTGCTCAGGTTTATAGTATTGCACGTTTATAGTAGGTTAAATATTATAGGGACCGCTACGTAAAGACTGCGGTTTCAGGAATTTTGTGTGCTACCATGTCCGTGCTCTAATCTCCCATGCGTGGAAACTGCTGTGGTACCAAAGAGAAGAGCTTAGCAATAATCCATAGAAGTCGTCAGGACGCGACACAAGGAATCGGCTAACGTGGTTTCTGAAAAGCATAGCATGGTGCCCGCCATATTCCTAGTTTCTGCAATGGATCGACTTACAAAATTAAGGATGTCACACCTCGCCACTGGGAACCGTAAAATTAAATAATTCTTGGGCGGGGACAGGAAAGTCTTAACCTGTACTATGCTTTATGTAAAAGTATAGTTAGTTTATGCAGACAAGAATAATTTGCCCTAGAATGTTGTCAGCTTTACAGCCTCACCTCGCCATGGAGAACCATAGAAATTTTGGTCGTGGCGTCGAGGTCTGTGCCGCTTTGTTCTGCGTATGGCACGGGGGAAGCCTCGCGGAAGCGATTGAATGCCGCCGCGCTTTGTGGTCGGTTCCGCGTTGCTTTGCGCCCTCTTGGTTCTGATCTCGGCTTGCGCTCATCATGTGCCGCCTGTTGAAATTCTCCCACGCGTCAATCACATAAAACTAGACCGACAAACGCCGCACGAAAACTTTTAGCCGGAGGCACATATATACCGTACCCTCGCTGAAAACTCACCTTTGGTCCAGAGGTATTAGCCCCGGTTTTGCTACAAACTGAGACTAATGGACCGGTCCAACGGCTAGATCTGGCCCCAGGGGGTGGCAGACACTAGCCCCGGTTCGAACGGGACATTTTGTTCCGGGTCGTGTAACAAACCGGGACTAAAGGGTTTTAGCCAGGCCGGGTCGGGCGCCAGATCCTTTAGTCCCGGTTTGTTATACGACCCGGGACTAAAGGTGGAATTTTAGCCCCGGTTTTAGACATGAACCTGGACTAAAGGTCTGGATATATCTTTTTCCCCTACCCGAGCCACCATTCAAGCTGGTGGCTCTCCTCTCTCTCTTTCTTGCTTCAAACTTGAGTTTATGCCCTTTTTTTCTCAGATTTGTCTATATTTTGTGGTGCCCCATCTATCCAAAGGATCTAAAAGGTGAGCAACTTCATCCTTTGAACTCTCATTGCTATATTAGCTCATTTCATGCTCTATCTTGTAGATGGATTTGTGAATTTAGTTTGGTAGTAATTTTTGCAATGATAGCATGAGATCGATGTTTAGATTCTATCTATCTTGTATTAATGTAAGGAACTCTAAGATAAATATCACAATATGTGGATTCTATCTATATATATCTTGTTTTGGCACATAGTCTCGAAATTTTATTTTAGAAGCATACACATGCGTGAGTTCATCATTCTAACTAGCTGGGCAAAATATCCTTCTTCGTCTACCTGCATTCAACAAACTAAAAAAATTGTAACAAAGATAGGATTAATTCATAAAAGCTTGATAAGAAGACATCACAGTACATCTTCGAGAAGCTCCTCTATGGCGAGCTCCTAGGATCCTCAGACATCTTCGAGAGAAGCTCCGCCGTAGTGGTGTCCCTCTGACACCATCTTGGAGTTAATAACTTCTCTAGCTATTGATTAATATGCCGGGTAACTAAAACAATTCACATATTAGGGAGTGCCTCTATGGCGAGCTCCTCGAAGATGTCTGAGGACGGGATCCTAACATCTTCGAGAAGCTCTGCCGTAGTGGTGTCCCTGCTCTCGCACACCGTCTTTCAGTTTATATCTTCGCTAGCTAGATCAATATGCTGGTGGAGCTAACTAATTTCATATATTAAAGAGTGCCTCTACGGCGAGCTCCTCGAAGATGTCTAAGGACGAGGTCCTAAGACATCTTCGAGAAGCTCGGCCGTAGTGGTGTTCCTGGTCTCGCACACCATCTTGCAGTTCTTCACAAGAATGCATACCTATTTATAGATTAAGCAGCACAACATAGCGTCGGGAATGACATAATGTCGACACACTCACCCTGGCATAGTGCTGCCACCCACCCAAAATAGTGTCGTCGTTTAATTAACTGGCTTAGTGCTGCCCACTGAGGACATAGTGTCGAAATGTTGTCTCCACATCCATATTTAGTCCCGGTTGGTGCCTCCAACCGGGACTAAAGGTTCATCATATCTTTAGTCCCGGTTGCTGGCTTTAATTTTGTTTTTTAGATTAGTACTAATTAATTATGATTATGATGCCACCCACCCAAAATAGTGTCGTCATTTAATTTACTGGCTTAGTGCTGCCCACCGAGGACATAGTGTCGACATGTTGTCTCCACATCCATATTTAGTCTCGGTTGGTGCCTTCAACCGGGACTAAAGGTTCATCATATCTTTACTCCCGGTTGTTGGCTTTAATTTTGTATTTTTAGATTAGTACTAATTAATTATGATTATGCTGCCACCCACCCAAAATAGTGTCGTCATTTAATTTACTGGCTTAGTGCTGCCCACTGAGGACATAGTGTCGACATGTTGTCTCCACATCCACATTTAGTCCCGGTTGGTGCCTCCAACTGGGACTAAAGGTTCATCATATCTTTAGTCCTAGTTGCTGGCTTTAATTTTGTTTTTTAGATTAGTACTAATTAATTATGATTATGTTTGATGTACTTAATTAATTATATAATGCAGATGAGCCGGCAATGAATGTACGTTGACCGACTCTCTAACGAGTTCATTAAAGGCGTGCATTCTTTTCTTCTTATGGCCGAGGCAAACAAGCGGAATGGTTTCATGTCTTGTCCATGTGGTGTCTCTCAGAGTCATAAGGAATACTCTTCCTCAAGAGTCCTTCACAGCCACCTGTTTCGGTCCGGTTTCATGACCGGCTATAATTGTTGGACCAAGCATGGAGAAAGAGGGGTTATGATGGAAGACAACAAAGAAGAAGAGAATGATAAGGACTACCCTACTATGTCCCCTGAATACGATGGTACTACAATGGAAGACATTGATGAAGAACGGGCATCAGATCTGCCCGATGATGATCTTAGTCGGGCCATTGTTGATTCCTAGAAAGAATGCATAACTAAAAGGGAGAGGTTGAATTTCAACAAGATGTTAGAGGATCACAACAAATTGTTGTACCCAAATTGTGAAGATGGGCACAAAAAACTGGGTAGCACACTGGAATTGCTGCAATGGAAGGCAGAGAACGGTGTGACTGACAAAGGATTTGAAAAGTTACTGAAAATAATGAAGAAGTTGCTTCCAAAGAACAACGAACTGCCCGCCAGTACCTAGAAGCAAAGAAGGTTGTCTTCCCTCTAGGATTAGAGGCACAGAAGATACATGCATGCATTAATGACTGCATCCTCTACCGCGGCGAGGAGTACGAGAATTTGGATTCATGCCTAGTATGCACTGCATTGCGGTATAAGATAAGACGAGATGACCTTGGTGATGTTGAGGGCGAGCGCCGCATGAAGAGGGTTCCTGCCAAGGTGATGTGGTATGCTCCTATAATACCATGGTTGAAATGTTTGTTCAGGAACAAAGAGCATGCCAAGTTGTTGCGATGGCACATGGAAGACCGTAAGAAAGATGAGATGTTGAGACACCCCGTTGATGGGTCGCAGTGGAGAAAAATCGAGAGAGAGTTTCGAACTTTGTAGGTGATGCGAGGAAGTTATGGTTTGGTCTAAGTGCAGATGGCATGAATCCTTTTGGGGAGCATAGCTACAGTCATAGCACCTGGCCTGTGACTCTGTGTATCTATAACCTTCCTCCTTGATTGTGCATGAAGCGGAAGTTCATTATGATGCCAGTGCTCATCCAATGCCTGAAGCAACCCGGCAACGAGATTGATGTGTACCTAAGGCCATTAGTTGAAGAACTCTTACAGTTGTGGCACGGACAAGGTGTACGTGTGTGGGATGAGAATAAGCCGGAGGAATTTGACCTACGAGCGTTGTTGTTCATAACAATCAATGATTGGCCTTCTCTTAGTAACATTTTAGGATAGACAAACAAAGGATACAATGCATGCACACACTATTTAAATGAGACTGAAAGTATATATATTTAGATAAATGTAAAAAGAATGTGTACCCGGGGAATCGTCGTTTTCTTCCGCCCACGCACACCCTAAGAAAGAAAGGTAAGCATTTCAATGGTGAGGCCAACAACCGGTGTAAGCTGATACGTCCAAAACGTATCTACATTCCCGAACAGTTTTGCTATTGTTTCTCCTCTATACTTGTGTGATTTGGATACAACTAACGCAGACTGACGTTGTTTTCAGCAGAATTTCCTTGGTGTCTACTTTTTGTGCAGAAAATCAACTATCAGGAAAAATCCCGGAAAATATACCAAAAATCCTATTTCATCCGAAGACTCTAGGAGCCAGAATACGAGACGGAGAAGAGCCAGGGGGTGGCCACACCACCTGGTGGCGCGGGCAAGCCAGGCCGCGCCAAGGGGTGGTGTGGGCCCCCCAGGCACCCCCTCGGTCTCCCTCTTCGCCTATAAGTTTCCTTCTGACCTAAAAACTCAAGGGGTTCGACGTTTTTCCAGAAGGAGTTGCGCTCCACCGCCACCACCAGATTCCACGAAACAGCACCAGAAACTCCGTTCTGGCACCCTGCCGGGACGGGGAATTGGAGGAGATAATCGCCACCATCATCTCCATCGCTTCTCCATCGACCATCCATGTTTCCCCCATCTATGAGTGAGTAATCCCCCGCTGTAGGCTATGGGGATGGTATGGATGGGATGAGATCGTTCATGTAATAGCATCAGATTGTTAGGGCATGGTGCCTAGTATCTTCTATTAGTGCTTTATGACTTTGTTGTGACTTGTTATGCTTAATGCTTGTCACTAGGGCCCGAGTGCCATGATTTCAGATCTGAACATGTTATTGATTCATTATGATAGTATTGTTTATGGTCTTAGCTGCAAGTTGTATACACACGTTGTTGTCCGGAACCAATGGCCCCGAAGTAACAGAAACCGGGATAACCGGAGGGAATGGCTTTGATGTGAGGATCACATGTGTTCACGGAGTGTTAACGCTTTGCTCCGGTGCTCTATTAAAAGGATCACCTTAATTGCCAGTAGTTCCCTTGAGGCCCCGCTGCAAACGGGCTGGTAGGACAAAAGATGTTGTGCAAGTTCTCATTGCGAGCACGTATGACTATATATGGAACACATGCCTAGGATTATCTAGTACTTGGATGCTTTATCTTATTTATCTGCAATTGCCCTATGTTCTGATTGCTATGTGAATTGCCTTGTCCATGCAACGCCCATCCATCCATCCCTATGCCTACCACACTCGAATCCTACTGTTTACTGCTATTGTTACTGCTGTCTTTACTTTACTGCCGTTGTTACTTTACTATTCCTACTACAAAACTATTGCTACTGATAAACTGTTGTGAGCAAGATTGTTTCCAGGTGCAGCTGAATTGACAACTCAGTTGTTAAGGCTTATAAATATTCTTTGGCTCCCCTTGTGTCGAATCAATAAATTGGGTTTAACTTCCCTCGAAAATACTGCGATACACCCCCTATACTTGTGGGTCATCAAGACTATTTTATGGCGCCGTTGCTGGGGAGCATAGCTTTATTTATCAAGTTCACTTGGATTCTCTATTGTTCGCTCCTATCCATCCATCATGGGTGAAAGGGCATGTATGCCCCCATGTGTGGTTTTGGTAATTAATGACAATCCCTATGGACTAATGTGCAAATTGAGTTTCACTTGTAGGTTTGTCCATTGGCATCGCTTGGACCATGTGTTGGTTTCAAGGATGAAAAAGAAGAAGCATTGTCCAGGGGCTTTGTGCCTATTGGAATCAAGTAGAAGAAGAAGATCAAGTATGCCTTGAAGAAGAAGAAGATGGAGTTCCTCATGGGTGATGAAGACAAGGTCAAAGAAGTGGTTTTCCCATGGAGTATGGGGGAGCCATTCGCAAGTCTTCATCAAGCAAGAGCAATCAAGAAAGGTGTTCCATCTTGAAGGTGACAAGATCGTCTACATCAAGCTCAAGTGGGATGCTCAAGGCAAAGGTATGATCTTGATAGGGTTTCTATTTTACCGGTCTCGTGTAGTGTTGGGAGACCGGGTTTAGGATAGATAGCCGTACTATCAAGAGGGGCTCTCGAGTGGGTGACTCGTTCGTATCTTTCGGAGAGAGCTCAAACCTTTGCATACATAGCATCATATTTCTTGGTTGTTGTTTGGTTCTTGTCCATGTGAGGATCTAGAGCTTGTGGTTATCTTCATAACAAGCACTAGTTCATCAAAAACGGATTTCCCTTGCATATCTTATTGCGTTTTGATCTTGCGGGTTTTCCGGCTCCACACCTTGGGAGGTATCTCACATATATATTCATGGTATTTTCTCCCTTGGTGATACCCAATATTTTGAACAAAATTGGTTTCATCTCGTTTGGAGTTCGAATGCGAAAATAATTGTAGTTTTTGTTTCTCTGGGCGGAAGTTCTAGCTAGCCACAGCAAAATTGGTTTCATCTCATTTGGAGTTCGGATGCAAAAGTTGTGGCAGTTCTGGTTCTGAAGTTTTTGCCTGACCGGTAGTTCCGGTGGGCCACCGGTAGTACCGGCCAGATGCCGGAAGTACCGCTCGGGCAGAAATGCCCTGGGTAGTACCGGTGTTAATTCTGGCCCAACTTTCAGCAACCCAAATTTTGGTTCAGTACCCTCTCTGCCTGGTTAGCGCCATTTGACGGAACTTGGATCGGATTTTCAGGCGGTAGTACCGCTAGGACATTCTTGCCACCGGTAGTTCCGGCGAAGCGGCGGTAGTACCGGCCAGGCTCGCGTTTTTGTTCTTTGCCTCGCTGTTTTCTGACCGTTGGCTGGGTGCCACCAGTAGTACCGGCCACCCACCGGTACTACCGGCTGTGCGCGAATCTGTGAGTAACGGGCAGATCGGGGAGCCCTTTAAAAGGAGCTTCCCTTTCCCCTTCGGCCCCATCACTTGTTCTTCTTGGTTTTTGGCTTTCTCTCTCCTCCATTGTTGACCTTGAAGAGCTTGCCCTCTCCCCTTCTCCCTCCTATGATTCTTGCATCTTTTTGAGGGATTTGAGAGAGGAGATCTAGATCTACAAGTCCCACCAAGCAAAATCCCTTCTTTGTGAAGGAATCCTTGGGATCTAGATCTTGGAGAGTTTTGTGTTCTCCTCTTGTGTTCTTCCTCCCTTATTCCCCCAATAGCTTTTGTAGCTTTGGTGGAATTTGAGAGAGAAGGACTTGCCTCTTGCATTTGGTGCATAGATTTGAGTTCTCCTCGGAGATTCGGTGAGTTCAATCCCTTGGGATTGTTTCTCTTGGGTTCTTGGAACCCTAGACGGTTGTGTGGTTGGATAGTTGACCTTTTGTGGTCTTGTAGCCTTTTGTGGCCATGTTGCCTTTTGTGGCTTTGTAGCCTTTGTGGCATTGTTCTTGGGGCTCCAATTGAGTTGTGGAGGTTCCCCAAGCTTGTAGGCCTTTTGTGGCATCGTGGAGCCTTTGTGGCATTTCTTGGGAGCCCTCCAATTGAGTTGTGGAGATTGCCCCAAGCCTTGTACGGGTTCGGTGACCGCCCTCAAGTGTCCCATAGTGGAACATGAGTAGGCCTTTGTGGCGAGCTCACGGGAGAATAGGGTGAGCCTTTTGTGGCGTCAGTGAGTTGCGTGGATTCGCATCCTTGGTGAGGCCTTGTGTGGCGTTGGGTGAGCATCGAGCCAGCACACCTCGAGGTGAGCCAGTTGTGGCGTTCGAAGTACATTGCGCCCCCGCACCTCTCCAACGGAGACGTAGCTTCTTTGGAAGTGAACTTCGGGAAACAAATCATCGTCTCTGCGTCCATCGGTTATCTCTCAACCGAGCCCTTTACCTATGCAATTTACATTGTGATAGCCTTCGTGCTTGAAGTACTGTATCTTGCTATCTCCTTGTTGCTTGTCTTGCTTAGCATAGGTTGTTGGTGCACTTAGTGAAACTAGTGGATATAGGTTTTGGCCTGATAAATTAAACGTTAAGTTTTATTCCGCATTTATTAGAGCCTAAACCGTAATTATTTTAAAACGCCTATTCACCCCCCCTCTAGGCGACGTCCATTTCCCTTTCAATGGGTAAGTCTCGTGATGGCAAATTTCCTATTTTACCATCCACTACAAGACGAGGTACGGTTCTGAACACCTCTGTTGCTCTTGATTCACCATCTGTTATAAGTAAGCTCGTTACACCACCACATACACATGCTACACACTGCTACTACTGCTGAATCTGAAACTTTTGATGCTTATGATGCTGCTTCTACTGTGCTTGATAAGAGTGGTTCATTAGGTCCTTTCCTAGATGCTACGATTGCTCGAACTATAGCTGGAAATACCGAAACTCCTACTGAAGACACTACCACACATGTTAGTTCACCTGAGTCTAGTGAGAGTTATGATATTGAAGATGGAACACTCATGATAGGAGCGCTGCTAAGAGTCTCCTTGAGAGGCGTACTATTAGACCCAAATTGTCACCTATTGCTAAGTTTGCTGCTTCTCCCATAAACATTATAGATGAAGATTATGATTTCTCTCTCGATCTATCTTACATAGCTATTGTCGAGAAAGAACCTTTTTGTGGGACTAAGAATGAAAGTGTGGTAGCACATATGAATGAACTTTGTACCATGAGTGGCTTGTTTTCTGATGATATTAAGATGCGTACTTACTTTGTTGCCAAGATCTTCCCCTTTTCACTGAAAAGAGAAGACAAAACTTGGTTTAGTAATTTACCTCCTGGATCTATTGATAGCCCTGAGTGCTTGATTAATACTTTCCTGCAGAAATATTTTCCTCCTAGTGCTAGACATGCTATTTTGCAGGAACTTTTTGATTTTAAACAGGGAGAAAAAGAGGTATTGCCTGAATCTTGGGCAAGGTTTTGTGCTTTGATTCATGCACAGGCTGGAAGTCCATTACCTAAGAATGAGCTTCTGGATATATTTTATAATGGACTAACCGAAGAATCTAGGACATACCTAGATAGTTGTGTTGATTGTGTTTTCAGGAATAGGACTCCCAAGGAAGCTGAGGAATTAATGGCTAAAATAAGCAAGAATTATGAAGATTGGACTCCTCCTAAATGTAACTACCTCGGTGAATTACGCTCTTAGTTACATGCCTGGATGAACGAAAGTGGTTAAAATAGTACGGTGGGGCCCGGGGCCACTCACGGTAGACCTTTCGGCCGTCCTAACCACTTTCAGATCATCGGGACAAGAACGAGCGGCGTAATTGGCAGGCGAAGGGATCAACTACATACACAAGTGAGTATGTATGCAAGCCACATACAACAATCCTCAGAGCCATTCCATCTAAAAGAAATAGAAATATTGCAACGCCATACGGCAAGATCCAAATATCCTAGATAGATATAATAGTTTCGGATAGCTCCTCATACATCAAACATCAGAGTATCAGGCGGAAGCGGAAAACAAGATCCGAGTAAGGATAAGAAGCAAATCGGCATAAGATGCCACATAAATAAACACATCCCGCCCACAGATCTCACGGATCACTGTTCCCGGAATCTCTACACCGAGTGATCGTTGTCAACATCATCCGTTTCCTCCACCCAGTATCCATCTTGCGAGTACACCTGTTCATCTGAATCAAACAATTTATCGTGTGAGACCCTAGGGGTACTCAGCCAGTCTTTATGCCTCTAAAGGGGACACAACCTGGGGTGACGCAATTGCAGCAAAAGATAATAACTAAGAATTCTATAGATACTTGCTAACCATCCGCCTAACCAATGATAGACGGATGTCCGTGAATTAAGGACAACAGTTATAACAGTATAATTAACAGATCCATCCTCCTCCTCGCTTACCAACGAGGAAGCAGACGAACAATCCCCATCCGTTGGCAGTTTTATTAACCATTCCATGAGTATGGCACTATTTACTAGCCAGGTACTTAGTCAATTTAAAAGCGGTACTTTAGTTACACTTGTCTATGATCGAGAAACTCTGCTCCAAGTCGTCCATAACCGTGGACACGGCTTTCAGAAAGATTTACCCTGCAGGGGTGCACAAATAGCAACACACACTCGATCAACCTCGGAAAAACCAACTCAAAACCCAACGAGGCATTCACGACAAAGCGATCACAGGATTCAGAAATATTTCAGGGGGCCACCCCATTAAGCTACCCACAACGAAGCTAGCTGACTCTGAGACGGACTCAAGGTTTGCGCCAATGGTTGTAAACGACTGGGAACCCGAAAGTGTGACTGGGCTTGTCGATACCGCGAAAACACTCCGCAATCCTAAACCGTACAGGTGCTCCACGCACAATCTTAAATAAAACAGTAAAGCATGGCATAAGTACAGGATAGTAACAAACCCCCAAACTACTTTGTGGCCCCAAGAAATAAGAATGAATCAAGCTCTGGCTCAGGGGGGTCCATAAGGCCTCCCGGATGTGGATAGTGCGGATAGTCAAGGAACAGGAATCAAGTACTCGGGGTCCTACGGGACACAAGTGAGCATGAAAAACCAAATAGCAGATATTGCTCACTGGTGCCTCTTTTATTAGTTATCCCATTACTAGTCAGGTTAAGTTGTTTAGGTACCTCGTTATCCATCAGACACTCACATACCCTACACATGCTTTTCTACAACTTGCATGGTTCAAACAACTCCTGTAGTAATGGCTCGTGGGATGGAGGAACAAGCTTCGGTGGGGTTTAAAAGTAAAGGCTATGCAGTACTTGGGATTCAATCTAATGAAATCGCGACTCAATGATGCAAGAATAAGATAGAGGCAATAGGTACTATATATATGCAAGCATGTGGTAGTGCTTGCCTGGCAGCTCAGTTGAAGCGAGAGATGGATCTGGGTAGAACTCCTGTGATTCCTGGTAATTCTCCTGTTGGGCGTCTATTTTCGAAGAAGAACCAAACAAACAAGGACAACATAAATAAAGTGCATAAGGATATGAATTTAAATGCGACAAGAAAACAAGCATGCGATGATGAATGATGCACAATTTACATGCCATGAAAGTAGCATGGCATGGTGAGGTGTGGGGTACAACAATAAAGCATTTTATTATCTCTTTAGTCAAGTTTTATTGCCATAAACAGTTCTGATTTTTAAATATGGCATGATGCATGCTTCAATTCAGAACAAGGAATGCATACATAGGCTTGTCGCGCTGATCGATTTAGACATATTATTTGTCGAATTTGGAGTTATAGAATTAAAGTTATTAATTTATTAAGAAAAGGGCATTTTATTTGTAATTTTAATCATCTCGAAATTTAAATTGGTCAAACATTATTTTGAATAGCATATTTGAATTCCTCACATTTTTTCTGATTCAAAAACATATATCATTTGTGTTATTTGGATTTATAATTTAAAAGTTATTTAAAAACAGATTTGAATTTGTTTTTAAACACTTAAGAAAAAATTAAATAAAACAGATAAACAGAAAAAAAAATTCTACTCAGCTAGACCCAGCCCCAGTCGCTGACAGGTGGGACCGGCCTGACTGGGCGACGCAGCGCGCGGAAAGCTTTTTACACCGCGGGTTTACCTAGCCTCGGTGACTGCCAGGTGGGACCTGTGGGTTATGGGCCCACGTGCCAGTGGCTGAACCCGCAGGGGCTGACAGGTGGGTACGGGCTGGAGCGCGGGTTGATGTTTACGAAAACCTTGGGGCCTTTTCGCAAAACAGCCACGAGAGGCTGACGGGTGGGGTCGGAGGGGAGCGCGGGTTGAGAGAGCCAAAAAGGGGTGGGGTTAAGTGTAAAGTGCGCGCAGCACTGTTGTTCTTCTCCGCGTTCCGACGAACTAGCGGCGGAAAATCGCGGCGAGGTGGGGGCTCGAACCTGCGACGTGGGGCGCGCGCGCAGAGGGGCGGTACCAGCACGGTAGGATGGGGTCGTTGACAGGGAGTAGCTAGGCGGCTAGATACAGGTCCCGCGGCGCACAGCGAGAAGACGACGACGAACCCGCCGTGCACAGAGGGCGTTCGTCGCCGTGATCTACTCGTCTAGGGAGAGGAAAACGACGGGAGGGTGTCAGAGAGGTGTAGCGGCTCACCTGGAGTGCGACGGTGGCGGTGGAACGGGCTGAGGTGCAGGGGATATGCAACGGAGCTGGCGATCGGCGAGGTTAGGGTTTGGCTCGGCTCGTCGGCGTGTAGCGGCGCTGGGTCGTCTCCTCCTCGACGCCGTGTACAGGGCTGCTGTAGAGGACCTTCCCGATCTCGCTGACAACCTCCTGCCCGCTTACGCCTCCTAGATCGCTGGGAGATGGTGTAGGCCGACGAGGTTGGCCGGAGTTGGAAGGGAGGGAGGAAGCAAGGGTAGGTGGTGAGAGGACGGCGGCGCAGGGCCCTGGGAACCTGGGGATCTGGGAGAGGCGCAGGAGAGGGGTAGATAAGGAGGGAGAGAGGGGTGCACATGGGGGTAGCTCAGTGGAAAGGTGGTGCCACCTTTTTCCTCTTCTCTCTCGAGCAGGTGGGGGTGTAGTGGGCTAGGGCACCGGCAGGTGGGACTGCAGCGTCGGTAGGGCCCGCTTGGCAGCCAGGGAGAGAGAGAAAGAGAGAGAGGGGAAGGGGATGGCTCGGCTAGGAGCAAGAGGGGATGGGGTAGATGGGGTAGCTCGCATGGGTGGTTAGGGTTAGGGTTTAGCAAGGAGGTAGGGTAGGGTGGTGGCTCGAGTTAGAGAGAAATAGAGAGGAGGGTTTAAGGTTTGAGAGAAAATTAAAGAGAAAGTGTAGGGTAGGTCTTAGGGTTTTGGTGGAAGTGTGATCTAAACAAGATCATGCAAGGTGAGATGGAGGTGAGGAGAGAGAGGTGGGTTTATGGGAAAAATCTCACATGACCATGCATGGCACCTACACATGTGGGGTTGATAAGGGTGGAGATGGGAGAGGTTGGGTTTTGATGCACAAAGCAAAGAAACTAGGATCAAGATGAGGAGGATGGAGTAAGAGAGAAAGGAAAGCTCACAAAAGAAAAGGGTTCACTCCAAAAACCAAAGAAATCCAAAGGAGAAAGATGAGTGCTTTGCATGTCCCATGCATAGACATTAATGCTAGGTTTTATCTTGTGAAAACAAAATAAATATCCATGGCATTTATACATATGCATTCCAAAATATGGGGTAAGGCCAAGCTATAGGAAAAGATAATTGGATTCATCCCAACCCACATGAGCTAGATGAAAAGCCAAAAGAAAATTAAAACTCATCGGTAAATAAGGATGGTGGAATTATAAGGTGGTGACAAAGAAAGGTGGTGGAATGGAATAAAAGATATGTCCCCAACTCAATTTGGGCATCAAGCATTTATCAAGATTCAAATACAATATATCAAGAGCCAAATACAATTAATAATGCATATGAGAGAAGAACCAAATGAAATGGATTTTATATGATGCTCAAATGCAAGGTGGCATGATGACATGAGCATGATATAATTATGATGCAACAATTATATGTAGGAAGTAGCCAATATATTACTAGACCAAGTAGCATTACAATTGTTAGACAATTGGGATGCTACAACTCTCCCCCACTAAACAGGAATCTCGCCCCGAGATTCTAGGAAGAAGAAGAAGACACGAAGAGGGTAGGATACTTGGCACGGAGCTCATCTTCACGTTCCCAAGTGGCTTCATCAACGGAATGGTGCGACCACTTCACCTTGCGGAACTTGATGGACTTGTTGCGAGTCCTTCTTTCTGCGACTTCAAGGATTTTGGTGGGGTGTTCTTGATAAGACAAATCTTCTTGGAGATTGATGAGTTCATGGTCCACGGTCCTGCTGGGATCCTTGAAGCACTTCTTTAGCTGAGAGATATGGAAAACATCATGGACTTTGAGTTTTTCAGGGAGCTCAAGAGCATAAGAAACTTCTCCTCTTCTTCCACGAATTTAGAAAGGACCGATGTATCTAGGAGCCAGCTTCCCTTTGATACCAAAGCGGTGCGTGCCTCTCATGGGAGTGACACGAAGGTAAACGAGATCACCAGGAACATACTCCATGTCCGTGTGCTTTCTGTCATAATTGCTCTTCTGGCGACTTTGAGCAATCTTCATATTTTCAAGAATGATGTGAACCTTCTCCTCCGCTTGAGTTACAATGTTGGGGCCAAACAATATTCTTTCACCTGCGCCCGACCAACCAATCAGAGTTCTGCATTTGCGACCATAGAGAGCCTCAAATGGTGCCATCTTTAGACGTTTCTGGAAGCTGTTGTTGTAAGAGAATTCAGCATAAGGAAGACATTCTTCCCACTTCATCCCGAAAGAGATAACGCAAGCACGGAAGTGAAGATGCTTCCACGGTCTGAGCTGATCTCAAGAGGAACCCCATACAGAGAGACAATTATGTTGATATAGAGCTCAGCCAACTGAATTGAAGAAATTGTTTCCTTGACTGGAAGGAAGTGAGCCACTTTAGAAAGCTTGTCAATGACAACAAAGATTGCATTGTTGCCCTTCTGCGACCTTGGAAAACCAGTGATGAAGTCCATCTCTACTTTCTCCCATTTCCATTCCGGAGGTTTCAATGGCTGTAGAAGACCGGAAGGTTTCTGATGGACAGCTTTAACTCTGCGGCAGACATCACACTCCGAGACATACTTGGCACAATATCGTTTCAACCCAGGCCACCAATATTGTGTTTTCAGATCCATGTACATCTTAGTGCTGCCAGGGTGGATAGAAAGAACAGAATCATGCGCCTCCTTGAGAACTTGCTCTCTTAAACCCAGGTAGTTCGGAACAAACATCCGGTGTTCAAAGAAAAGAGTGCCTTGGTCATCGACGTGGAAAGACTCATACTTTGGAAGCTGAATATTGGAGATGATCTTTTTAGTGTAAGGGTCACCAAGTTGAATAGAGCGAACTTTTTCTTCCAAGAGTGGGGTTGCCAGAAGGTTCAGAAGATACCCTTGATCCACAATTTCAAGGTTGAGCTTGCGGAATTCCTCGCACAAGAGAGGCTATTGTTCTTCCACCATGAGGTTGTTGACATAAGCTTTTCGGCTGAGAGCATCGGCCATGACATTAGCTTTGCCCGGAGTGTAGTTGATGGTCAAATCGAAATCATTTATTGCTTCAATCCACCTCCTCTGACGAAGGTTGAGATCAGGCTGTGTGAAGATATACTTCAGACTCTTGTGATCAGAAAAGATCTCACAACGGTTGCCAAGCAAGTAATGCCTCCATACTTTCAAAGCAAAGACAACTGCTGCGAGCTCGAGGTCATGTGTAGGATAGTTGATCTCATGCGTCTTCAACTGTCGAGAGGCATAAGCAACAACTTGTTTTTCTTGCATAAGGACCGCACCCAATCCTTGCAATGAGGCGTCACAATCTGGAAAGGCTTTGATGTATTTGGAGGAACTAAGACTAGTGTGGAAGTGAGCTTCTCTTTGAGGTATTCAAAGCTTGCTTGACATGCAGGAGTCCAAAGGTATTTCTTGCCTTTCTTGAGGAGATCGGTAAGAGGCTTCGCAATCTTCGAGAAGTTCTGAACGAAGCGACGGCAGTAACTAGCCAAACCAAGAAAACTCCGGACTTCTTTGACATTTATGGGAGGAAGCCAGTCAACAATTGTCTTAATAGTTTCTGGGTTGACGGCAATGCCCTTGGCAGAGATGACGTGACCAAAATAGGTGACTTGAGGCAGCCAGAACTCACACTTGGAGAACTTTGCATACAGGCGGTTCTCACGAAGCTTGTTTAGGACACACCGAAGGTGTTCTTCATGTTCTCCCTTTGACTTAGAATAGACTAGAATGTCATCCAGATAGACCACAACGAACTTATCAAGATACTCCATGAAAACCAAGTTCATAAGCCTCGAGAAGGTGGCAGGTGCGTTGGTGAGACCGAACGACATGACCGTGTACTCATACAGGCCATAGCGGGTGGTGAAATCTGTTTTAGGAACATCTTCCTTGCGAATCTTGATTTGATGATATCCACTTCTCAAATCAAGCTTAGAGAATACCACAGCTCCAGCTAGTTGATCGAAGAGATCATTAATCCGCGGAAGGGGATATTTATTCTTGATGGTTTTAGCATTGAGAGCCCGATAGTCAACACAAAGTCTATTAGTCTTGTCTCGCTTCTTCACAAAGATGGTTGGGCTACCCCAACAAGAAGTACTGTGCTGAATGAAACCCAACTTCTCTTGTTCATCAAGCTGGCGCTTGAGTTCAGCCAACTCAGCAGGACCCATTTTATAAGGCTGCTTGGAGATAGGAGTGGTACCAGGTTCAAGTTCAATCACAAACTCAACCTCACGATCCGGAGGCATACCTGGCAACTCTTTAGGAAAAACATCTGGAAACTCACAGACCACCGGAACACTCTGAATACCTTCCATAGCATCATCATTCAGAGCCGCCAAAGAGTATAGCTGAATTGCAGGAGTCAGACTTGGAGAATAGATTATATGGCCTTCAGGAATTTTCAGAGAAACCGAGCGTTCAGCACAATCAATCACAACTGCATTTTCTATTAACCAATCCATGCCCAAGATAACATCAATGTCAGAGTTGCCCAGAATAATTAAGGAAGCTGGAAACGAAGAGCCACCAATCTCAATTTGATTGCCATGGCTGATTTTTGAAGATGCCATTGTTGCTCCAGGAGAAAGGACCATTAACCGCTTAGGGAGAGGATCCATAGATAACCCATTCTCATCAGCAAAACTTGTAGAGACAAAAGAATGCCATGCACCAGAATCAAACAAAACTCGTGCAGGAACTGAGTTAACAGGAAGCATACCCATCACAACTCCAGATGCATGCTCAGCTTGAGCGACGTTGACACAGTTGGCACGAGCAACCGTAGATCCGGGCTTGGTGTTGATGCTGAGAGCCCGAGGTGGAGGTGCACGAACCATAGAAGAACTTGCCGCAGGTCTTGGAGGTGGTGGTGGAAGAGCTTTGTTGTTCATAGGACAATTCCAGTGTTAATGCCCAGTGTTTCCACAAGTGTAGCAAGCACTGTTGGAGATATGCCCAAGAGGCAATAATAAAGTGGTTATTATTATATCTTTATGTTTATGATAAATGTTTACATCCCATGCTATAATTGTATTATTAGGAAACACTAATACATGTGTGTTTTGTAAACATAAAAGAGTCCCTAGTAAGCCTCTTGTTAAACTAGCTTGTTGATTAATGGATGATCATGGTTTCCTGATCATGGACATTGGATGTCGTTAATAGCAAGATCATATCATTAGGAGAATGATGTGATGGACAAACACCCGTAGTAAGCATAGCATAAGATCAAGTCATTAAGTTCGTTTGCTGTAAGCTTTAAAATACATAGTAACCTAATCCTTCGACCATGAGGTTATGTTAATCACCATCACCGGATGGATACTTTGATGACATCAAACACCGCTTCGTAACTGGGTGGTCATAAAGGTGTCATTGGGTATTCTGAAAGTATGTGTTGAAGCGCATGAACCAAGATTGGGATTTGTCCATCCATATGACGGATAGATATGCTCTGGGCCCTCTCGGTGGAATGTCATCTAATTAGCTTGCAAGCATGTGACTAGGTCACAAGGGATGAGATATCACGGAACGAGTAAAGAGTACTTATCAGTAACGAGGTAGAACTAGGTATGGAGATACCGACGATCAAACCTCGGATAAGTATAGTATCGTGTGACAAAGGGAATTGGTTTCGTATGTAAGTGGTTCAATCGGTCGCGAAGTCATCGTTGAGTATGTGGGAGCTATTATGGATCTCCAGGTCCCGCTGATGGTTATTGATAGGAGATGTGTCTCTGTCATGTCTGCATATTCACGAACCGTAGGGTGACACACTTAAGGTTCGAAGTTGTTTTAAGTAGATATGGAATGCGTGTTGGAGACCGAATGTTGTTCGGAGTCTCGGAATGGATCCGGGACATCACGAGGAGATCCGGAATGGTCCGGAGAATAAGATTCATATATAGGGGATCATTTTATGAGTTAGGAAATGTTCCGGAGTGTTTGTATGAGGATCCTAGAAGGTTTCGGAATGTTCCGGAACGTTCTAGAAGATATCTTGGAGTTTGCTTGAAAATCAAGATAGGGATCAAGGAGTCCTGTTGGGTCAAGATAAGGAGTCATGGGGGAGGAGGATTCCTCCCACCTCCCCAACTCGCCGGCCCATAGGAGGGGAGTCCTACAAGGACTACCCTTCCCTGGTGCGCCCTCCCTCCTTTAAATAGAGGGGCAGGGGCGCCCCCTCCTCCTAAGCTCTCATAACTCCAATCTCTGCCGCCTCTCTCCTCCACCCTTCTTCTGCACAGGCATAGGCGAAGCCCTGCAGAATTCTTTACTCCACCACCACCACCACGCCGTCGTGCTGCTGGGATACCGTGGAGAAGATCTACTACCTCCGCTGCTCGCTGGAACGGGGAGAGGAAGGTCTGCTTCGACTCCGCACGTGTGACCGACTGCGGAAGCGCTACCGAATCACGGCGCCGGAAGGATCGACTACTTGACCAACGGCGGAAGCGCTGCCAGAACGCGACGCCGGTAGGATCGTCAACTTGACCGACTGCGGGAGCGCTGCTGGAACGCGACGCCGGAAGGATCGTCCACACGATCTTGAGATCGGCAAGTGATCGACTACATCATCCACGAGATCTAATCTCGTTAACGCTTTCGGATCTACGAGGGTTAGTTCCTATCTATCACGTTGCTCATATCTAATAGATTAGATCTTGGCTTTTATCTAGATTAGATCTGGGTTTTGTTCGTTCTTGCGGTAGAAATTTTTTGTTTTCCATGCTACGAACCCATCAGTGGTATCAGAGCCGTATCTATGCGTAGATCTGTTGCACGAGTAGAACACAATGTTTTTGTGGGCGTTGATGCTTTTGTTGTTGGTGTCTTAGCGTGTACTTTGCATCTTGCGGCATGGTGGGATGAAGCAGCTCAGGCTAACATTACATGTCATCGCACATGAGACTTGCTCCACGCTTGACGTGCAACTTGCTTTGCACAAGTGGCTTTGCGGGTGTCTGTCTCTCCCACCATAGTTAAGATTCAATTTACAATGAGCACCTGACAACACTTGTATCAACGTTGTGGTTCTTGTTCGTAGGTAAGATCGGTCTTATACGAAAGCCCTAAACCGCGTAAAATATGCAAAGAAAATTAGAGGCGTCTAACTTGTTTTTGCAGGGGTTTTGTGATGTGATATGGCCATCATGTGATTATGATTATATTTGATGTATGCAATGATCCTTGTTGTAATATGGCAACCGGCAGGAGCCTAATGGTTGTCTTTTAATTCTGTTAAGACCTGCGTGTCTATTCATCTTGTAATAGCTTTATTCCAAGTAGTTGTAATAGTTACTAGTGATGATGGACAACCAGGAAGCGGCGCCACTGACCTTGACGCAATGCTGGTGATGATGGAGATCATGTCCGTGCTTTGGAGATGGAGATCAAAGGCACAAGAAGAAAGGCCATATCATATCACATATTATGAATTGCCTGTGATGTTAATACTTTATGCATCTTGTATTGCTTAGGTCGTGATGGTAGCATTATAAGATGATCCCTCTCACTAAATTTCAAGTAATAAAGTGTTCGTCCTTAGTTGGCACCGTTGCTAAGACTCGTCGTTTCGAAGCATCTCGTGATGATCGGGTGTGATAGACTCTACGTGTGCATACAACGGGTGCAAGCCAGATTTGCACATGCGGAAACTAAGGTTAACCTTGACGAGCCTAGCATGTACAGACATGGTCTCGGAACACAGAATACCAAAAGGTAAAGCATGAGTCATATGGATGATATGATGAACATGTTGATTGTTCGCCTTTAAAGCTACATCATCTCACGTGATGATCGGACTTGGTGTAGTGGATTTGGTTCGTGTAATCACTAAAACAACTCGAGGGATGTTGTTTTGAGTGGGAGTTCATTTATAATTTGGATTAGTCGAACTCAATTTATCATAAACAAAATCAAAGTGAATTTGCATAGTTTGTTGTAGTCATTGGCATCCGTTCACCACCTTACGCTTAGTTATAGTTGAGATAGTGGAACTATAGAAATTTTGGATATTTACTTTACGAACTGGTATCGTATTGTTTTGAATGTCAATTTAAAGTTTATAAGTCCTATTGCAAACTTTCAGCAAACTCTATTTACTCCATGAAGTTTAATAAGTAGTATTAAATCAAGAGTAAGAATTCCAATGTTAGTATCTAAAGTATCATGTTTGCCTCCATGATTATTGATATTCAAAAGATTGTTTTTAATATCAAGTTTATCTAAGAGCTGAAAGCAATGTTTCAGAAACCATCATATGTGAAAGGTATTGCGATATCTAAAACAATGTGTTGGTTACAACATGATAGAGTATACGTCCTCATATTTGATGAGAATGTGTGAAGGTTGGAGACGCTAGTCGTCCTAATCCTCCAAAGGTTTTGAAAAAGAAACATTATACTCGCAATTCGCCTTTATAAGCTATAGCAGCTTGATCATGAAAGTTGTCATGATAAGGATGAATAGAAGATGTAAGTAAAATGTTTACTACACTATAGATTACTAAAGAATGGATTTTTGAAAGAATGCCAAACATTTGATGATGGTGATCCACTTCAAAGTGCAAGTCCAAAGGTATTAGTATTTGACTATATACGCTTTGTACTATGTGTCATGTGAATGACACCACTATTGATGTTGATAGATTCTTTTAAAAGAAAAGGAATTGCTGAAAGAGAATCTATAAAATATTTGGCAGAAAATAAAGGTTGGAGATGTCCAAATTAGGCATATAGAAGATATACATGTTATGGTTGTATTCCTTGCTTGTTAAACAATGTGGTTCTCCGGTATTGGATACCGAATTGGTTGGTATGAAGTGTCATACAGGACAACACAATTCATGAACTACAATGGCCTAAGTAACTAGCAAGAGAATGAGTGATGATGTTCATCGAAAACAAATAAAGTGTTATTGCGTTTTTCGTTGTCATCAAACCTAGCCTTCATGATTTGTTTTAATAATTGTTATTTTGTTCCGGTATTATGAGAACAATGGTTGTTCAAATAATAACCGTATTCCATAAAGGATGGATGAACTTTTACAAGTCTGGTGGGAGAAATCACATCCATAAACACTATTGCTAAAAATGTCGCAAGACAAATGATTGAAAGATCACTTGCAAAGTGACATCGCCATTTAAATTATATTGAAAGGAACACATGAAGAAATTCCATGTTGATGGATTTTTGGAGTCTTTGATTTTGATCAAATGACGCTTGTGATACTTTCCTGGAGATAATTAAAACACCGTTCATAGGCCAAAACATGAACGGACGACTAACTGATTGGAATTTGTACATATTGATGTATATAGTCCATTATGTGTAGTCGTGGGCGATGGATTTTAACTTCATATGCTTTCTCCGAAGATTTGAGTGAGTATATGTATATACTTACTCAATAAGGAAGAAGTATGAAACATTTGAAAAATGTTCAAAGACTTTCAAGATGAAGTGGAAAATCATTGTAACAACAAAATAAAGAGTTTATGATTCGATCATAAAAAAAGATGTTTGAGTTACAAGTTTAGCAAAACACCTAAGATTTGAGGAATCGTTCCATGGATTTGCATTTCCCAAAACACCATAAGAATATGGAGTGTTCAAGATATGTAATGAAACCTTGTTTGACATGGTAAGATCAAAGGTGTCATTTATAAAACTGCCATTATATATTAAAGATTAAAGCTTTAGTGACTACCGCTTTTACACTGAAAAGAGCTCCATCGTGATCCGTTGAAATGACACCATATAAGTCATGGTTTGGGATTAAACCCGAATTGTCTTTTCTTAAATTTTGCTATGTTATGCATAAGTAAAATGTTTACAACCAAAGTCGGATAAGCACGTCTTTGTAGGTTATCCCAAAGAATTTGTTGGGAAATTCTCCATAACACTGAGGACAAAAGAGTTTGTTGCTTGGAACGTCAAGTTTCTTGAGAAGGAATTTTTCGTGAAAAGTTAAGTGGGAGGACAATAGAACTTTGATAAGGTTGTTGAACCTTAGCTATATGTGCTAAGTAGCGCAGCGCCGGAAAGTGTCCCGGTGACGGCCACAATGCTCATGGCTCTCGTGATTACAAAAGGTGTGATCTCGGAGATTAGAGTTCCTATAGAACCATGTGGGTCGGTAAGAATCAAATAGTAAGATTTGATAAGCAAGTCGTTATTGTTTTGACAATGATGAATCGACTACATGCAAAGAAGCGATGATGGGCCCTGACTCCATAAAATGACTAGAAGTCATGGAATCTGTGATAGTATCCATACACGAGAAATCAAGTTTCTAAACTTAGAAGACCCTCCGGAAAGGCATGAAGCCTATTGGTCATGTTTGGATCTATAAAGAAATAGACATGGATGTTTCAAATCTATGAAATAGTCGACATGTCGGAAAGAGTTTATGACAATGTTCAAGGAATTGACTATGATAAGATTTGATCTTTCATAGCGATATTTAGTCTAGACGGATTAATGTAGCAACCACTACATATATTTTGGTATATGGTAGTTGAACAAACAAAACAAGTTCTTCTAATAGAATGGTTACCTAGGACGTGTACATGACACGATCCAAAGGGTTTTGTTGATTCAAAGGATGCTAAAAGAGTATGCAAAACTTCAATGGTTGAAGTAAGCATAGCGGAGTTGGAATCTTCACCATGATGAAACTGTTAAAAGAGTTTAAATTCATCGGAGATGATGAAGATGCTTGCATTTGCAAGAAATTAAGTGGGAGCGCTGAGACATATTTCTAATACATTATGTAGAGGACATACTGTTGATTGGAAATGATGTATCTTGTATTGACACAGGTTAAGAATTTCATTTCGATGAAAGACTTAGGCATAACCCAAATTAGGCATCAATATCTATATGGATAGATTGAGGCGCTAATATGGTTTTGCCAAATGTACACAGATAAGATGTTGAATGAGTTCAATATGGAAACAACAAGAAAGGTTCTTGACGCACGGAAAGGACTGAATCAAGATTCGAGTGTGTTGACACGAGATTCAAGTGTTTTGACACTTGGTGAAATCACAAGAATATTTTGATCAATCATTCTTTGAGATGTACACATCCAGATATGTCCTATGCTCTAAATGTTATGAGCATATACCAGAATGATTCAGAAGATGATCATTGGACAATAGTAAAGATATTCTTATGAGCTTTGGAAGAACTAAGAATATACCATGTATAAGTGACAAATAGTTAAAGGTAGTTCATTGTAAAGCGTTACATTGATACTAATTTTGTCACAAGATACAACTTAAATTTATCTCAATTTAAACTATGGGTGGCACAATGTAATGGAAAGGAAGTTCCATAATGGATTTGGTTGAGTACCAAAGTTAAAACATTGTGACAGATACTACAACAAAAGGCTAAGTATATAAACCGCTATAGTAGCAGCAAAGGAGGGCATTTGTGTTCAAGTAGTTTGTTATCAAACTAGGTGTGGTTCAAAGTGGGCTAATACTATGAAGATATATTGTGTGACAATAATATCAACATATTTTGAGCCGAAGGAACTAAAGGTCTCGCCAAAGGACCAAATTTATACAATGCCATCTCATTGGAGAATGAGTAATGCGTAGAGACGCAAGGACATGCAAATACACACGGACCTGGAAGTGTCAGATCCGAAGATTATGTTTACCACTAGCAATAGTGTCTATACAACACCAGAAAGCCATAGGTGTTGAAAGCACAAGTTATTAACTAGATTATTGACTCTAGTGCAAGTGGGAGACTGTTGGAGATATGCCCAAGAGGCAATAATAAAGTGGTTATTATTATATCTTTATGTTTATGATAAATGTTTACATCCCATGCTATAATTGTATTATTAGGAAACACTAATACATGTGTGTTTTGTAAACATAAAAGAGTCCCTAGTAAGCCTCTTGTTAAACTAGCTTGTTGATTAATGGATGATCATAGTTTCCTGATCATGGACATTGGATGTCGTTAATAGCAAGATCATATCATTAGGAGAATGATGTGATGGACAAACACCCGTAGTAAGCATAGCATAAGATCAAGTCATTAAGTTCGTTTGATGTAAGCTTTAAAATACATAGTAACCTAATCCTTCGACCATGAGGTTATGTTAATCACCATCACCGGATGGATACTTTGATGACATCAAACACCGCTTCGTAACTGGGTGGTCATAAAGGTGTCATTGGGTATTCTGAAAGTATGTGTTGAAGCGCATGAACCAAGATTGGGATTTTTCCATCCATATGACGGATAGATATGCTCTGGGCCCTCTCGGTGGAATGTCATCTAATTAGCTTGCAAGCATGTGACTAGGTCACAAGGGATGACATATCACGGAACGAGTAAAGAGTACTTATCAGTAACGAGGTAGAACTAGGTATGGAGATACCGACGATCAAACCTCGGATAAGTATAGTATCGTGTGACAAAGGGAATTGGTTTCGTATGTAAGTGGTTCAATCGATCGCAAAGTCATCGTTGAGTATGTGGGAGCTATTATGGATCTCCAGGTCCCGCTGATGGTTATTGATAGGAGATGTGTCTCTGTCATGTCTGCATATTCACGAACCGTAGGGTGACACACTTAAGGTTCGAAGTTGTTTTAAGTAGATATGGAATGCGCGTTAGAGACCGAATGTTGTTCGGAGTCTCGGAATGGATCCGGGACATCACGAGGAGATCCGGAATGGTCCGGAGAATAAGATTCATATATAGGGGATCATTTTATGAGTTAGGAAATGTTCCGGAGTGTTTGTATGAGGATTCTAGAGGGTTTCGGAATGTTCCGGAAGGTTCTAGAAGATATCTTGGAGTTTGCTTGAAAATCAAGATAGGGATCAAGGAGTCTTGTTGGGTCAAGATAAGGAGTCGTGGGGGAGGAGGAGTCCTCCCACCTCCCCAACTCGCCGGCCCCATAGGAGGGGAGTCCTACAAGGACTCCCCTTCCCTGGCGCGCCCTCCCTCCTTTAAATAGAGGGGCAGGGGCGCCCCCTCCTCCTAAGCTCTCATAACTCCAATCTCTGCCGCCTCTCTCCTCCACCCTTCTTCTGCACAGGCATAGGAGAAGCCCTGCAGAATTCTCTACTCCACCACCACCACCACGCCGTCCTGCTGCTGGGATTCCGTGGAGAAGATCTACTACCTCCGCTGCTCGCTGGAACGGGGAGAGGAAGGTCTGCTTCGACTCCGCACGTGTGACCGACTGCGGAAGCGCTGCCGAATCGCGGCGCCGGAAGGATCGACTACTTGACCAACGGCGGAAGCGCTGCCGGAACGCGACGCCGGTAGGATCATCAACTTGACCGACTGCGGGAGCGCTGCTGGAACGCGACGGCGGAAGGATCGTCCACACGATCTTGAGATCGGCAAGTGATCGACTACATCATCCACGAGATCTAATCTCGTTAACGCTTTCGGATCTACGAGGGTTAGTTCCTATCTACCACGTTGCTCATATCTAATAGATTAGATCTTGGCTTTTATCTAGATTAGATCTGGGTTTTGTTCGTTCTTGCGGTAGAAAATTTTTGTTTTCCATGCTACGAACCCATCAAGCACCCGGTGGACGTGGAGCAACGTAGCTAGGGACTCCGCCAGGCGCTCCAGGGTAGTTGTGGTTGTAGCCCCTGGGAGCCGCAGTGAAGGAGTTTGGTGGCCTTGCCGCGTAGCTTGACGGTCTTGGTGGAGCCGGGAGCGACGGTGGGGTGTTAGGAACCCAGACACGACGCTTAGAAGGAGCTGTCATAGCTGAAGAGCTTGCTGCATCGCGGCTGTGTTTCTTTGACTCCTCAAACACTTTCCTACTTGCTTCTTCCTGCAGAGCTGTATGTTGGAGTTCCAGAAAAGACCCTGGCCTTGCATGAGTGATTGCATATTTGATGGAAGCACTGAGTCCTTGCCTGAAACTCTTTTGCTTCTTCTTGTCATCGGAGATCTCATCGCCACCATACCGAGAAAGGTTCATGAAGTTTCTGATATAGGTATTGACATTGTCATTGCCCTGCTTCAGGTTGAGAAACACTTCCTTCATCCTTTCCATGACAATTTCTGACAGATATTGCTCCTTGAAAGCCGCAGTGAATTGCTCCCAAGTACAGAGAGGTCTTCCTTGAGGTAATTTTCCCACCACAGCGCTGCATCTCCCTTCAGAAGGTGAGTGGCACATTTGACCCATTATTGCTCAAGAACATCCGCAGTCATTAGCAACCTTGATATTTCCCGCAGCCAATCATCCGCATCAAGTGGCTGATCAGACACCTCAAATTGGCGTGGGTTGAACTTCAGAAAACTCTTGATGTCCCCTCGCTTGGGAGGTGGAGGTAGCGGTACAAACTCATTCCTCCTCACGCTTTCTTTGAAGCGCTGCTGGTTCTGCTGCATAGTGCCCAAGGCATTTGCAATACTTGCCAAAGTAGCCCCCAGTTCAGGTGGTATGTCCTCCTCAGAACGGCGTGGTGGTGCCATCCTGTGATTGATATAAAACACAAGTCAGTACTATAATGGAGAATGATAATAATCCAAAATAGTACCAAAATGGAATTAACCAAGATTAAAGGATACAATTCACTGAGATGATATTAAAATATCAACAAAGTTCAGGGCACCTAGAAGATATTAAACATAACGCACACGACTGAACAAGGAGTGTGGTAAACAAACTAACAAAGAAAAATTTTCCGCAAATTTCGGCATTAAAATACCACTATATGCGTAAAATCACTTAACGAATCAAGATTAGTAACTCTACTGATTCAATATACAAGAGCGAATGATAAAAGTAGTGGTATGGTTGCGACTCCATCCCGCACTCAAATCATTACTCCGCACATGAATAAGTAAAACACATCTCCCAAAACCTTCTTCTTAAGATGAACCTAAAGATTAGTAACTATGGAAATGAACACCCCAAACAAGATAACGTCGGATAACAAAGAGTAAGACAGATCGCACCGGTATACAACGAATCGGATAGATCGCGTCGGTTTACAAAGGCCTGTCGGTATGGAATGTACCGACAGTTGATAACCAAAAGACAGATAGTGATAACATTTGAATGCAACAGATAGACAAGGGATTCACACGCACACACACACAACCTATGGTACTACGGAACCCAGAACACGTGAATCCTAATTTGAATTTTTAGAAGAGGATTGAAAACGTTACACTTCCTTACCAGAAAAAGGGTGGGTGGGTGGGTAAGAAGAAAAATGGAAGCAGTCCTACTCTCAGGTTTTGTTTTTCCCTAGTATACATAACTACCAAAAATATTTGCTAGACTGACAACGACCATTTTAGCTGAGACCCTGAAGGGCGGGATGGCTCTGATACCAATTGTAACTACCTCGGTGAATTACACTCTTAGTTACATGCTTGGATGAACGAAAGTGGTTAAAATAGTATGCTGGGGCCCGGGGCCACTCACGGTAGACCTTTCGCCCGTCCTAACAACTTTCAGATCATCGGGACAAGAACGAGCGGCGTAATCGGCAGGCGAAGGGATCAACTACATACACAAGTGAGTATGTATGCAAGCCACATACAACAGTCCTCAGAGCCATTCCATCTAAAAGAAATAGAAATATTGCAACGCCATACGGCAAGATCCAAATATCCTAGATAGATATAATAGTTTCGGATAGCTCCTCATACATCAAACATCAGAGTATCAGGCGGAAGCATAAAACAAGATCCGAGTACGGATAAGAAGCAAATCGGCATAAGATGCCACATAAATAAACACATCCCGCCCACAGATTTCACGGATCCCTGTTCCCGGAATCTCTACACCGAGTGATCGTTGCCAACATCATACGTTTCCTCCACCCAGTATCCATCTTGCGAGTACACCTGCTCATCTGAATCAAACAATTTATCGTGTGAGACCCTAGGGGTACTTAGCAAGTCTTTATGCCTCTAAAGGGGACACAACCTGGGGTGACGCAATTGCAGCAAAAGATAATAACTAACAAGTCTATAGATACTCGCTAACCATCCGCCTAACCAATGATAGACGGATGTCCGTGAATTAAGGACAACAGTTATAACAGTATAATTAACAGATCCATCCTCCTTCTCGCTTACCAACGAGGAAGCGGACGAACAATCCCCATCCGTTGGCAGTTTTATTAACCATTCCATGAGTATGGCACTATTTACTAGCCAGGTACTTAGTCAATTTAAAAGCGGTACTTTAGTTACACTTGTCTATGATCGAGAAACTGTGCTCCAAGTCATCCATAACCGTGGACACGGCTTTCAGAAAGATTTACCCTGCAGGGGTGCACAAATAACAACACACACTCGATCAACCTCGGAAAAACCAACTCAAAACCCAACGAGGCATTCACGACAAAGCGATCACAGGATTCAGAAATATTTCAGGGGGCCACCCCATTAAGCTACCCGCAACGAAGCTAGCTGACTCTGAGACGGACTCAAGGTTTGCGCCAATGGCTGTAAACGATTGGGAACCCGAAAGTGTGACTGGGCTTGTCGATACCGCGAAAACACTCTGGAATCCTAAACCGTACATGTGCTCCAAGCACAATCTTAAATAAAACAGTAAAGCATGGCATAAGTACAGGATAGTAACAAAGCCCCAAACTACTTTGTGGCCCCAAAAAATAAGAATGAATCAAGCTCTAGCTCAGGGGGGTCCATAAGGCCTCCCGGATGTGGATAGTGCGGATAGTCAAGGAACAGGAATCAAGTACTCGGGGTCCTACGGGACACACGTGAGCATGAAAAACCAAATAGCAGATATTGCTCACCGGTGCCTCTTTCATTAGTTATCCCATTACTAGTCAGGTTAAGTTGTTTAGGTACCTCGTTATCCATCAGACACTCACATACCCTACACATGCTTTTCTACGACTTGCATGGCTCAAACAACTCCTGTAGTAATGGCTCATGGGATGGAGGAACAAGCTTCGGTGGGGTTTAAAAGTAAAGGCTATGCAGTGCTTGGGATTCAATTTAATGCAATCGCGACTCAATGATGCAAGAATAAGATAGAGGCAATAGGTACTATATGTATGCAAGCATGTGGTAGTGCTTGCCTGGCAGCTCAGTTGAAGCGAGAGATGGATCTGGGTAGAACTCCTGTGATTCCTGGTAATTCTCCAGCTGGGCGTCTATTCGAAGAAGAACCAAACAAACAAGGACAACATAAATAAAGTGCACAAGCATATGAATTTAAATGCGACAAGCAAACAAGCATGCCATGATGAATGATGCACAATTTACATGGCATGAAAGTAGCATGGCATGGTGAGGTGTGGGGTACAAGAATAAAGCATTTTATTATCTCTTTAGTCAAGTTTTATTGCCATAAACAGTTCTGATTTTTAAATATGGCATGATGCATGCTTCAATTCAGAACAAGGAATGCATACATAGGCTAGTTGCGCTGATCGATTTAGACATATTATTTGTCGAATTTGGAGTTATAGAATTAAAGTTATTAATTTATTAAGAAAAGGGCATTTTATTTGTAATTTTAATCATCTCGAAATTTTAAAGTGGTCAAACATTATTTTGAATAGCATATTTGAATTCCTCATATTTTTCTGATTCAAAAACATATATCATTTGTGTTATTTGGATTTATAATTTAAAAGTTATTTAAAATAGATTTGAATTTGTTTTTAAACACTTAAGAACAATTTAAATAAAACAGATAAACAGAAAAAAAATTCTACTCAGCTAGACCCCGCCCCAGTCGCTGACGGGTGGGACCGGCCTGACTGGGCGATGTAGCGCGCGGAAAGCTTTTTACACCGCGGGTTTACCTAGCCTCGGTGACTGCCAGGTGGGACCTATGGGTTATGGGCCCACGTGCCTGTGGCTGAACCCGCAGGGGCTGACAGGTGGGTACGAGCTGGAGCGCGGGTTGAGTTTACGAAAATCTTGGGACCTTTTCGCAAAACGGCCACGGGAGGCTGATAGGTGGGGTCGGAGGGGAGCGCGGGTTGAGAGAGCCAAAAAGGGGTGGGGTTAAGTGTAAAGTGCGTGCGGCACTGTTGTTCTTCTCCGCGTTCTGACGAACTGGCGGCAGAAAATCGCGGCGCGGGGGGAGGGGGGGCTCGAACCTGCGACGCGGGGCGCGCGCGCAGAGGGGCGGTACCAGCGCGGTAGGACGGGGTCGTTGACAGGGAGTAGCTAGGCGGCTAGATACAGGTCCCGCGGCGCACAACGAGAAGACGATGACGAACCCGCTGTGCACCGAGGGCGTTCGTCGCCGTGATCTACTCGTCTAGGAAGAGGAAAACGACGGGAGGGTGTCAGAGAGGTGTAGCGGCTCACCGGGTGTGCGACGGTGGCGGTGGAATGGGCCGAGGTGTAGGGGATCGGCGACGGAGCTGGCGGTCCGCGAGGTTAGGGTTTGGCTCAGCTCGTCGGCATGTAGCGGCGCTGGGTCGTCTCCTCCTCGACGCCGTGTACAGGGCTGCTGCAGAGGACCTCCCCGATCTCGCTGACAACCTCCTTCCCGCTTACGCCTCCTGGATCGCTGGGAGATGGTGTAGGCCGATGAGGTTGGCCGGGGTTGGAAGGGAGGGAGGAAGCAGGGGTAGGTGGTGAGAGGACGGCGGCGCAGGGCCCTGGGAACCTAGGGATCTGGGAGAGGCGCAGGAGAGGGGTAGATAAGGAGGGAGAGAGGGGTGCACATGTGGGTAGCTCAGTGGAAAGGTTGTGCCACCTTTTTCCTCTTCACTCTCGGGCAGGTGGGGGTGTAGTGGGCTAGGGCGCCGGCAGGTGGGACTGCAGCGTCGGTAGGGACCGCTTGGCAGCCAGGGAGAGGGAGAAAGAGAGAGAGGGGAAGGGGATGGCTCGGCTAGGAGCAAGAGGGGATGGGGTAGATGGGGTAGCTCGCATGGGTGGTTAGGGTTAGGGTTTAGCAAGGAGGTAGGGTAGGGTGGTGGCTCGGGTTAGAGAGAAATAGAGAGGAGGTTTTAGGGTTTGAGAGAAAATTAAAGAGAAAGGGTAGGGTAGGTCTTAGGGTTTTGGTGGAAGTGTGATCTAAACAAGATCATGCAAGGTGAGATGGAGGTGAGGAGAGAGAGGTGGGTTTATGGGAAAAATCTCACATGACCATGCATGGCACCTACACATGTGGGGTTGATAAGGGTGGAGATGGGAGAGGTGGGGGTTTGATGCACAAAGCAAAGAAACTAGGATCAAGATGAGGAGGATGGAGTAAGAGAGAAAGGAAATCTCACAAAAGAAAAGGGTTCACTCCAAAAACCAAAGAAATCCAAAGGAGAAAGATGAGTTCTTTGCATGGCCCATGCATAGACATTAATGCTAGGTTTTATCTTGTGAAAACAAAATAAATATCCATGGCATTTATACATATGCATTCCAAAATATGGGGTAAGGCCAAGATATAGGAAAAGATAATTGGATTCATCCCAACCCACATGAGCTAGATGAAAAGCCAAAAGAAAATTAAAACTCATGGGTAAATAAGGATGGTGGAATTATAAGGTGGTGACAAAGAAAGGTGGTGGAATGGAATAAAAGATATGTCCCAACTCAATTTGGGCATCAAGCATTTATCAAGATTCAAATACAATATATCAAGAGCCAAATACAATTAATAATGCATATGAGAGAAGAACCAAATCAAATGGATTTTATATGATGCTCAAATGCAAGGTGGCATGATGACATGAGCATGATAGAATTATGATGCAACAATTATATGTAGGAAGTAGCCAATATATTACTAGACCAGGTAGCATTACAATTGTTAGACAATGGGGATGCTACACTAAACAAGCTATACCTGAAGTAATTGTACCCGAACCATCTATTCTGGTGCCTATTCCAACATCAAAGAAGAGGGGAGTTATTGAATTAAATGATGAAGTGATGAAGGAAGCTAAGAAATGTCTTAAGGACAAGGGAATTAAAGCTGCAGATGTCAAGAATTTAGCTCCTATAGAAGAATTATGTAAGCCTATTCCCTACTCATCCACTATTGAGGTACACTCTCTCCAACACTTTGATGAAGGTGATATCCCTTACTCTAAACCTCCTGATCAATGCTTAGAAGAATTCGATATCTTTATTGTTAAGCAAGCTAACTTTAATAAAGGGGTGCAAAGTCATCTAATGGAAAACACTAGAGCTACTGTTGAGTTGAAAGATATTGTGGAAAGAACCTCTAATGATGTTAAAATGATTGTTAAACACTTTCAAATGGCTCAAACTCAAATAGATCAACTCGTTAAAGTGCAAAACGACTTGCTAGTTAATGCTGCCAAAGAAAAACATGCTTATGAAATTAGAACTAGAAGTGGAGCTGCTACCCAGGATCCTCTATATCCTGAGGGGCATCCCAAAAGAATTGAGCAGGATTGTCAATAAGCTGAAAATAGTGGCTCTACTCGAAAGAAAAGGAAAAAAGAAACATAAAACTGTTGTAGAACCCTCTGAACCTGCTATAGATCCTAATAGTATATCTATCTCTGATGCTGAAACTGAAAGTGGTAATGAAGAAAATGAAGTTCCTAATGAAGAAAAAGTTGAAGAAGAACCTGAAAACCACACTAAGAATACTTAATACACCAAAGAAGATTTTATTGCTAAGAAACATGGTAGTGAAAGAGAGCCTTGGGTCCAAAAACCTATGCCTTTCCCTGATAAGAAACACAAGTCAAAGGAAGATGAACACTATAATAAGTTTTGTGAGTGGATGAAGCCTTTATTCTTGCAAATCCCTTTGACCGATGCTATTAAATTTCCTCCTTACTCAAAGTATATGATGGACATTGTCTCGAATAAAAGGAAGATCCCTAATGAAGAAATTTCTAATCTGCTTGCTAATTATTCCTTCAGTGGTAAGGTTCCTAAGAAACATGGAGACCCAGGGATTCCAACTATCCCTTTCTCTATTAAGAACAGTTATGTTAGAACTGCTTTGTGTGATTTGGGAGCTGGAGTTAGTGTTATGCCTTTCTCTCTCTATAAGAGCTTCAACTTGAAAAATTAATACCAATTGATATATCTTTGCAAATGGCTGATAAATCTACTACTATTCCTGTGGGTATATGTGAGGATGTACCTGTTCAAGTGGCTCATAATTTCTTGATATTAACTGATTTTGTTGTGCTTGAAATGCATGAAGATGATAATATGTCTATTATTCTTGCGATACCTTTTCTTAATACTGCAGGACATGTTATTAATTGTAATCAAGGAAAGGTGACTTTAAATGTTAATGACAAGGAACATATTGTCTATTTCCCCAAGAAGATTGGAAGGACTTATGGGTTGAATTCAATTGAACATGTTGAGGGCATTCAAGTTTGAGAAATATATTGTCCCATACCAAGAGAAAAAATTGAAACTATTATGATTGGGACCATTGCTATCAAAGTTGAGGTAACATAATCATTAGTGGAATACAAAGTTTTGTCTCATATGGAATTGTTTTGGTAGCAAGACCTGATCAACCTTGTTAACAAAAGGATTTCATTGAACAAAACAATGTTTTCACTATGACTATCTCCGTTTATTTCTATCCTATGCATTTTAGTTTTTGCTTTCGTCTAGTTTTCTTTTTGTTGTTAGTTGCTTGCTTGTTAGAGTGTCTTAGAAGTTCTGTAGTTCTAGCTTTGTTTTGTCTTTGCATCATGTGTCCAAAAAACAATCTGTCTGTCAGAAAATCATTCTTCTATATCTGAAAAATTCCCAAAAATAATGTGTCTCGAAAAATTCCAGAAAATTCATATTAAATTTTTACGTGAAAAAAGGGGCAGAGGAGTACCTGGGAGGTACCAGGGGGGCCCACCAGGCAGGCACACCACATGGTGGCGCGGCCAGCCCTGGGTGGCGCCATTCCCTAGTGTGGGCCACCCCTGGTCCCCCACTAACTCTCTCACCTGCCACTTTCTTCTCTCTCCCGAGTAAGCTCTAGTTCATTGCTCAAAATCACGTTCTTGCGGTGCTTGCTCTCGATTTTTTCGATCTCCTTGCTCAGCCCATCTTTCTTGCTGAGATTTGGAGCATTTGTTCCCTAGTATGTGACTCCTCCCCTTGTCCAAGTAGATTTGTGCTTAGTGGATTATATCTTGAGTATTTTGCTGCTGTAGGTGACTGGTTATGAGAGCTTGTAAGCTTTTTTGATGCTTAGAGATATAGTTTTGATGCATGTTTAGGCCTCTTGCAAGTCCCTATGAGTAGAGTCCTTCATTATATTTAGTTTGCAATCACTTGTTTAATAGGTGTTTAAATTTCAGAATAGAAGATGAGTGACCACCACCTAAACCAACATGAGCTTTGGGTGCCTGAGGTCATGAAGGTCCACCGGGAGGAGGAAGTTTTTCCCTCCATTTATCCATGCTCAGAGTTCATGAGAGCTGCAGGAATTCTACAATATTTCCAAACTTAGGTTTCTAATGCAGGGTTAGAGCACTTTTTGGAAGATGAACCTTGTCAATTTGTGAAGCTAACCATGTCTGTGGTGCAGGACTTCCAATTTAGTCACTCTTTGCCTAACCCCATGGTCCATTACAAAATTTACAATATTGTTGTCGACCTTTCTCTTGATGATTTGTGTGCAGCTATTAAGGTACCCCAATGGGGATCATGTAGAAAGATTAAGGAGAGGCCTGAACCACTCAAGGATTCATACGCAGAAATTTTACAAGGGAGTAGTTTCTCAAAGGAGAGTGGAAAAATCCATAACATTCATCTTCCCTCCATTCGCTACTTTGCCTACTTTATTGCCAAGTGTGTTCTTGCTAGGAAAACTGCCAATAAGTTATCTTCGTTTGATCTAGCATTTATCTCTGCTGCTCTTAAACGAGATAGGTCTTACAACTTAGGTGCTTTGATAGCTTTCCGTCTTGCTGCTAACCGTGAGAAAGGTGGAATTTGTGGAGGCCTCATTGCTTCTCATTTACTAGCATTGCATGGTTTAGTGCCTCATCATCTAGACCTACAGTTTCCCATAGAAAGGCTTGATCTTAATTCCATGATACAGCATAAATTTGTTTCCTCGTGAGCTAGTATGAGTGAGTTATCTTATGAAATAACCTTTCTCAAAGCTGGTTGGAGAAAGAGCAAGTCCGAGCGTGTTGTTCTTTTGCCTGCACCTGTTTTGTTTAACCTTAATCACAGGGAAGGATGGTCGCTCACTGAGGAGGAGCTCTCCCAACAGGAGCAGGACACTAGAAGGGAGGTCACGGATGATTCAATCCAGCCCTCGAATGAGGGAGAGTCTTCATATCAGCAACCTGCTTATGATTGGGTAGCTTCTTCTTCTTCCCATGGGCCCAACTACGACCATTCTTATCAAGATCCGCCTGCTTGGAACCCCTATTCGTACATGGATTGATACACCCTTAGGCCAAAAGCCTAAGCTTGGGGGAGGTACGCCAACACCACACTCATCTCCATATCATGGTGCGTCGGTACTTTGTATATTCTTGTTTTCGTTCTCTTTTAAGTTTTCGTTCTTCTTTGATTTTGCTTTCTTAAACACAAAAAGACCAAAAATATTTCTGTTGTTTCTCTTTGGTTTGCTTCTTCTTTTTTCCTTGGTTTGTTTTTCCCTTTTTGCTTTGTTTGAACTATTCGAAAAACCCAAAAAGATTTTGCTTTGCTTGTTTTTCCCCTTTGGTTCTTGTTTTAAAAATCAAAAACACCAAAAATATTTGTCGTTCTTCTTTGGTTTTGTGAGTTTGCTACAGGGTTAGGCAGTCCTCAGTGGATATTGGTTTCATATTATTATTCAAGTCACATAAGTGAAGAGCAATAATGAGGATTAATGACAACTTGAGGCGTGGTAAGAGGCTGGTAACAAACTCTATTTGTGTTCATTTTTGTACATATACTCATCATTGTGGGCTTGCTTAGCCTGTTCGTGTAGAGTGTATGTTTTCTTTGAATGCTTAGTAGCTCTTGCTTTCTTATTGTTAGCTCCAGCTCATTAATAGTTTGTAGCATGTCTTATGAATGTTTGCTTGCATTGCTCTATTCATAAATTGGTATGACAGTGTGGTATCCTCCTCTGAATGTTTTATTTGAATTTACTTGGGACATGCTCACGCATGCACATGACTGTGATAATCAGTTAAGCCTTGATGAAATATTTTGCCTTGAGGATCTTGAATCACTTTCATGCCATGATTAGTCCTGTTTTGCTGCAAGTATGATTATGACGCTATTGCTCTCTCGTTGGTCGCTCCCTCACTATTGCTAGCCTTCCCTTCCACTGAGTGTTTTAATCATGTTTCCTACTCCCTTAAACCAAATATTGCCAAAGTGTCCACATACCTACCTATTAGCATGATTTGCTACTTCCGTGCATATTCAATATGCCTTGTTTTCTTCTGAATAAAATGTTTGCTTGTTATGAGAACGTTAGTTAGTAAAGCTCTCACGAACTTGATGGCACGCTTTATTTTCTTGCACTTAATAAATCCGAACCATTGTGTCATTCTTTGTTGCGTATATGCTTGCGCTTTATGAGTTGAAGTTAGCAGAACCATGTATCACGGGGACCGCTTTCAACACTTCATTGGTACTTTGTACCTAGTTGATATCATGTTCTTTTGCTTATGGATCCCGGCGGTGTGAAATAAAAGTGGAACTTGTAAGATCATGGAGTTTGTATGTATGTTAGAGAAACGCCTGGGCTGCTAGCCTAAGACATGCCTAATCATGGTGGAAACTTGCAGCATAACCATAATGAGCATTCTATGAAGCATCCTCAATATAAATCTATGCACATAGTAAATAAAAAGATCACCGAGATGCTCATTGTCTGCTTGCCTTGTTATTTTGATTATGGGACAGCTCTCGTGTCATGTGCAAGGGGTACCCCGTTGGCGGTTCTCTATGATACGTATATACTTACAATGATAAGATCTTACTTGTGACTGAAGTTGAGTAGCATGAGGATCGGTCTTCGTAAGTAAGGGGCATGAGACTTCGATTTATAACTTGTTAAGCATATCCTCTTAGTTGTGTCACTTTAACCTTAACCATTTAAAGATGCTTATGATAGGGGCAATGAGAGCTCAAAGCTAACGAGTACCATACTTTCAGCATTTGGAAGCCTTTCAAACTATTTAAAACCTTTTCTTGTTGAGTCTCCACACATTCTCCGAGCACTTTCTTGAGAGCATAGTTGTCATTCTTTGTGGTTGTCTCATTTCTTGATTATTTGTGTTATGACTTTGATGCTTGTATCTTTGATATCTTTACTTCTAGTCATCACTTCAATTTCAGAGGTGCCTTGATATTCATAATCAAAGGCAAGCGAGATACCACTCTATCATACCTTTCTATGAGCATTGTAATGTTGCTTACGTTTATACTTCATGCTACTTATTATTCTTGAGTTGGAATCTCTTCATAGCTTGCAATGCCTATTATGTAAACTTAGTTGCATACTCTTTATTATGAACTATCTAAGTAGTTGATCACATTGCTGAGAATATTTACATCATATGAATCAAATGTGTTCGTGAAAGTTCCTTTATCGCACTCAGTTTTCAACTGAATTGCTTGAGGACAAGCAATAAGCTAAGCTTAGGGGGAATTGATACGTCCAAAACGTATCTACTTTCCCGAACACTTTTGCTATTGTTTCTCCTCTATACTTGTGTGATTTGGATACAAATAACGCGGACTAACGCTGTTTTCAGCAGAATTGCCTTGGTGTCTACTTTTTGTGCAGAAAATCAACTATCAGGAAAAACCCCGGAAAATATACCAAAAATCCTATTTCACCCGAAGACTCTAGGAGCCAGAATACGAGACGGAGAAGAGCCAGGGGTGGCCACACCACCTGGTGGCGCGGGCCAAGCCAGGCCGCTCTAGGGGGTGGTGTGGGCCCCCTAGGCACCCCCCGGTCTCCCTCTTCGCCTATAAGTTGCCTTCTGACCTAAAAACTCAGGGGGGTTTGACGTTTTTCCAGAAGTAGTTCCGCTCCACCGCCACCACCAGATTCCACGAAACAGCCCCAGAAACTCCGTTCTGGCACCCTGCCGGGACGGGGAGTTGGAGAAGATCATCGCCACCGTCATCTCCATCGCTTCTCCATCGACCATCCATGTTTCCCCTATCTATGAGTGAGTAATCCCCTGCTGTAGGCTATGGGGATGGTAGGGACTGGATGAGATCGTTCATTTAATGGCATCAGATTGTTAGGGCATGGTGCCTAGTATCTTCTATTAGTGCTTTATGACTTTGTTGCGACTTGTTATGCTTAATGCTTGTCACTAGGGCCCGAGTGCCATGATTTCAGATCTGAACATGTTAATGATTCATTATGATAGTATTGTTTATGGTCTTATCTGCAAGTTGTATACACACGTTGTTGTCCGGAACCAATGGCCCCGAAGTGACAGAAATCAGGATAACCGGATGGAATGGCTTTGATGTGAGGATCACATGTGTTCACGGAGTGTTAATGCTTTGCTCTGGTGCTCTATTAAAAGAAGCACCTTAATTGCCAGTAGTTCCCTTGAGGCCCCGCTGCAAACGGGCTGGCAGGACAAAAGATGTTGTGCAAGTTCTCATTGCGAGCACGTATGACTATATATGGAACACATGCCTAGGATTATCTAGTACTTGGATGCTTTATCTTATTTATCTGCAATTGCCCTATGTTCTGATTGCTATGTGAATTGTCTTGTCCATGCAACGCCCATCCATCCATCCCTATGCCTACCGCACTCGAATCCTACTGTTTACTACTATTGTTACTGTTGTCTTTACTTTACTGCCGCTGTTACTTTACTATTCCTACTACAAAACGGTTGCTACTGATAAACTGATGTGAGCAAGATTGTTTCCAGGTGTAGCTGAATTGACAACTCAGTTGTTAAGGCTTATAAATATTCTTTGGCTCCCCTTGTGTCGAATCATAAGCCTATCTGTCGTACTGGTGATGATGTATTTGATATGATGAAGGATTTAAAAGTAATCTTTGGAAAGGGTCCTAGTAGACAATCTGTTCTGAAGGACGATGTCGGACACACACCCATGTGGAAAAAAATCTATATTTTGGGAGCTACCCTATTGGCAAGTCTTAGAGGTCCGCTCTGCAATTGACGTGATGTACCTGACGAAGAATCTTTGCTTGACGTTGCTAGGCTTCTTGGGCATGTATGGGAAGAGCAAAGATACACCTGAAGCACGACAGGACCAACAACGTATAAAAGTCCGAGACGGCATGCATACAGAACTGTTTGAAGGTACTGCTAGCTACGCTCTTACCAAAGAAGAGAAGGAAATCTTTTTTGAAGTCCTTTATAGTATCAAGGTCCCGTTTGGTTTCTCATCGAACATAAAGTGAATAATAAATATGGTAGAGAAAAAATGTCAACACGTAAAATCTCATGACTGCCAGGTGCTTATGACCCAGCTGCTTCCGATTGCATTGAGGGGACTCCTTCCGGAAAATGTTCGAGTACCCATTGTGAAGCTATGTGCGTTTCTCAATGCAATTTCTCAGAAGGTAATCAGTCTAGATAGTCTACCAAGGTTATAGAAAGATGTGGTCCAATGTCTTGTCAGCTTCGAGTTGGTGTTCCCACCATCCTTCTTCAATATTATGACGCACCTCCTAGTTCACCTAGTCGAAGAGATTAACATTCTTGGTCCTGTATTTCTACACAATATGTTCCCCTTTGAGAGGTTCATGGGAGTGTTAAAGAAATATGTTCATAACCGTGCTAGGACAGAAGCATCTCAAAGGGATATGGAACATAGGAGGTCAATGAGTTTTGTGTTGACTTTATTCCTGACCTTAAGCCCATCGGTGTTCCTGAATCACGGCATGAGGGTAGACTTAGTGGAAAAGGCACGCTAGGAAAGAAAGCAAGGATATGTATGGACGGACATTCTCTCACTAAAGCACACTACATAGTTCTGCAAAGTTCCACCTTGGTGGCTCCATATATCGAGGAACACAAGAATATTGTACACTCCAACAACACGGGGAATCCTGGCTCCTGGATTAGAGATGAACACATGAGAACTTTTGGCGGTTGGTTGCAGACACATCTCATGAATGACATAAATGTTGGAGAGCAGTTGTACTTGTTGGCCAGGTCACCATCTTCGACTATATTAACTTTCCAAGGGTACGAGATAAATGGGAATACATTTTACACGATCGCCCAAGATAAAAAGAGCACCAATCAAAACAGTGGTGTCCGATTTGATGCAACAGAAGAGAATGGGCAAAAGGATACATATTATGATTACATAGAGGAGATATGGTAACTTGAGTATGGACCTTTTTTTAAGGTTCCTTTGTTTCGGTGCAAATGGGTCAAGCTGACAGGAGGCAGGGTTGAGGTAGACAAGAAGTACGGAATGACAACAGTGGATCTCGACAACCTTGCGTATAGAAATGAACCATTTGTCCAAGCCAATGATGTGGCTCAGGTTTTTTATGTGAAGGACACGTCTACCAAACTGAGAAAAAGGAAAGATAAGCAAAATAATACAGCATCCGATGAGCCAAAGCGCCACATAGTTCTTTCAGGAAAAAGAAACATCGTGGGGGTGGAGGATAAGACAGACATGTCAGAAGATTATGATAAGTTTCATGAAATTCCGCCCTTCGCTATGAAGGATGACCCAAGCATCCCGTTAAGTAAGGAAGATGCTCCATGGTTACGGATTAGAAGAAAACCCTAACATGTGTGGATGTTGGTGATGTAAAATATTATTAAACCTTTATTTTTAATGATCTTCTTATATGTATATGGATATGAACTATCTCGATCTCAATAGGTAGTATTGCAACTTGCTGTGGGCAAACATTTATTAATATTAAAACGTAAAAATTAGTCATAATCATATCTAGCCCTATAGTACACAACTTCAGGGCTGTCTTCAGAATCGTCATCGTCATCGTCGTCGCTCGTAGCACGCTGATGGATCCTCAACCCTTCCTCGTAACACGCAGATGGATCCTCCGGCCTCGGATTCACAGCGCGAGGGGGAGGGGGCTCCCGGATGACAACCCCAGTACTCCCTAGGCCTTCACCACCACCACCATTCTTGTGGCTATTCGGCTGGTGAAAGTGCGGGTACCTCAGGCGAGGATGGTCTCCCATGGCGATGTAGTGCATCACGCCAGCGATAGTACGGTTCGCCCACCACAGGAGGCGACCAGCCTCGTTATGGTTCACTGGGGGCGGACCGTCACCCTCGTACCTAGCGAGCTCCCTTTCCTGTTGGTTTGCGAAGAAGGCATTCTAGGTGTCGAGGTTGTTGGGATCCAGATGGCTCAATGTTGATGTAGAGCTCGTTGGGAACCCCAAGAGGAAGGTATGATGAGCACAGCAGCAAGTTTCCCTGAGTTATGAAACCAAGGTTTAATCAAACCTGTAGGAGCAAGGAAACACCCCAAAGGTGTTGCTAGCTGAGCCTTGGCAGGGCGCACTACCGGTGCTAGTAGCAACGTGGAGACCTGCACAACACAACCACAGAACTCTGTCCCCAACTTGTGATGAGGTTGTCAATCTCACCGTGTTTTGCTGAAAACAAAGGATTAAACGTATCGAATGGAAGGTAGTAATAGTTTGCAGAAAGTAAACACAAAGCAGTAAACATTTTATAGATTGTATGTAAAAGAAAAGGACCAAGATCCATAGTTCACTAGAGGTGGCTCTCCTTAAGATAGATAACATGCTGGGTGAAAAAATTACAGCGGAGCAATTGACAAACATCGAGAAAGCAAGACATGCATATACTAATCATCTTGACTCCTTTGAGACTTGATTGGGCATTACAACATTATACATAGACTGCCATCCAACTGCATCTAAGACTAATAATCCACCTTCAGGTTATCATCCGAACCCCCTCCAGTATTAAGTTGCAAGCAACAGATTATTGCTTTACGAATTGCGTGTAATGTAAACAATACGATTGTTCTATGAACAAAGGATTGTTGTTTTCTCCCTAGTAGCAACAGCACATCTAGTACCTTAGAGATTTCTGTCACTTCCCTAGATTACCAGAGGCTTGAACCCACTATCGAGCATAAATACTAACTCTTAGAGTTGCTAGCATCTACTTGGCCAAGATAGCTACTAACAACGGAAAGCATGCAAGATCACAAATAACAAAGACATGATAGAATCAATAATCAATCTGAAATAGTATCTCAATATCCACCGGATCCCCGCAAACACAACATGTAGAATTACAAATAGATGATCTTGATCATGAACGGAGCTCACAAGATCTAGACATGAAAGCACAAAGGAGGAGAACCAGCCATCTAGCTACTACATGGATCCATAGTCCAAGGATGAACTACTCACGCATCACACCAGAGGCTTGCATCGTGATGAAGAAGGCCTCCAGGGTGAATTCCCCTCTCCGGCAGGGTGCCGGGAAGAGCTTCAGATCCCTCCCGATCTAGGGATGGAGATGACGGCAGCTACAAACTCTTTCGTGGATTTTTGATCGGGTACTTAGGGTTTTCGTCCTAAGGGAATCTTATAGGCGGCAGGTGAGGCCGAGGGGGTGCTGGGGTCGGCCAGACCACACCCTGGCGCGGGCCAGGCCTGGCCGCGCGGCTAGGTGGTGTGGCCGGCCCCAGGCCTTCTCCGTCTCGTATTCTGGCATCTGATGACTTCCGAAAAAATAGGCACTTTGGCTTTTTTCCCGTACAATTCCGAGAATATTCATTTTCTGACTTTCCTCGAACCAAAAACAGTAGAAAACAGGCAACTGGCACTGTGGCTCTTATTAATAGGTTAGTCCAAGAAATCGTATGAAAAGTACTCCAAAGTATGCACAAAACACAAGAAAGTGGATAAAACCAAGCATGGAACATCAAAAATTATAGATACATTTGCAATGTATCAACATCCCCAAGCTTAACTCCTGCTCGTCCTCGAGTAGGTAAGTGATAAAAAGAAAGAATAATTTTTGAGGTGACATGCACCATCAAAGACTTGATCAAAGTACTTGTAAAACATTCAAAGCTGGGACCATAGTACTTCAATCATAACATGAAAGACAAAGTTCTAGCAATAAGACAAAGAAACTACGTTGCAACATGAAAAGGCACAAACAAAAGATTCATGAATAACAATGCTTTGCAAGACGTTTTTTTGTTTCACATAAAGAAAACATAGCATAATAGCATTCAGCTTTTCCCTCATGGAGTAGCAAATATAAATGCATAAGACACCTTCAAAGTTCATAAGAGTGACTAGATAAAAATAGTTTAAAGCAAGCAATATCAAGTTATGCATCAATCAACTAGTCTTGGGACAATGCACATAGAACTAAGAATGGCCACTATGCTCTCAAAGTAGGTGCATAAAGATAGAAGGTGGAGACTCAATATAATGGTCGAAGAAAGGCCTTCATCAAAGGAAGCAGGGATTCAGGTCTCATAAAGAGCTTCCAAAAATTATGGTACTTATATCTTTCAGCTCTCATTGCCCCTATCATAAGCATCTTTAAGGTGATTAAGGTTAAAGTGACACAACTAAAAGGATGTGCTTGACAAGTTATAAACCGAAATCTCATGCCCCTTAGTTACGAAGACCGAACCTCATGCTAATCAACTTTAGTCACAAGTAAGCTCTTGTCATTGTAAGTACATGTGTATCATAAAGAACCGCCAATGGGGTACCCCTTGCACATGATACAGGAGCTATCCCATAATCAAAATGACAAGGCAAGCAGACAATGAGCAACTCAGCGATCGTTTTATTTGCTATTTGCATAGGTTTTTATTGAGGATGCTTCATAGAATGCTCATTATGGTGATGCTGCAAGTTTCCACCATGATTAGGCATGGCTTAGGCTAGCGGCTTAGGCGTTTCTCTAACACATATACAAACCCCATGATCTTAGAAGTTCCACTTTTATTTCACACCACCGGGATCCATAAGCAAAAGAACATGATATCAACAGGGTACAAAGTACAAGTGCAATGTTGAAAGCGTTCCCCATGATACATGGTTATGCTAATTTCAACTTATAAAGCGCAAGCATATACGCAACAAAGAAGGATCCAATGGTTCAAGTTTATTAGATGCAAAAAAGTAAAGTGTGCCATCAAGTTCGTGAGAGCTTTAATCACTAGTTTTCTCATAACAAGTTTAATTTGGAAGGTAAACAAAAGCATGAATATACTTGGAATAGCATAAGCTAGCAGGTAGGTATGGTGGACTCTTTGGAATAACTTGGTTTAGGGAGTTGGATGCATGAGTGGAACTCATACTTGGTTGTGGAGGCTAGCAAAAGACTGGGAGCGACAAACTAAGCGAGCAATAATGTCCATAATCATGCAGAGCGACAAAACATCATCGATCAAAGCATAAAGTGATACTACAAGTTGAAAACTAAAGGATCATAAAGGCTTATGGTGACTTGAGATAGTCATAACATGGTGTGAGCATGCGCCAAGTCAACCCAAATAAAGCATCAAAGGGGAATACCACTATACTATGCTTTAATATGCTAAAACAACGCATGATTCATCCAAGGCACATTAAGCAATCTCAATTGTTTATAACAAGTCATGCTACAGCAAATAATACTAATCATAAAGCCAAAAAAATATCAAGCATGGCATGCCAAAGCATAGGCCATAGTAAAAAACGAGCTCTTTTTACCACATAAGAATGAACTTTCCTACTCTTTTCCAATCCAAACCAAACTATTTGCAAACCAATGTATGAAAGAGGGGGTCCAACCAATTTATTCAGAAAACTAAGAAAACCAAAGCAAACGAAAAACCAAAACAAAAATGAAAGAGAAGACGCTCCAAGAACAACACAACCGTGCATGAAACAATAAAAATGAAGTGTTTGGAAGAAACGTGGGATTTTTATTGATGAAGAAGGGCATTCCTTGGGCATCCCCAAGCTTGAACACTTTTACTTCTTGGAAATTTCTTGGGGTGACACGCGTGGCATCCCCAAGCTTGAGCTTTAGTCCATCCTTCATCTCATTACTCATTCCTTCCATACACCTGTAATTTTTCCTTCATACAGAACTTCACACAATCTTTATTAGCAACATTAGTGTACTCGAGATAATAGGTCTTAAGGTTCAGTTCTAACAGCAATAAACTTCCATCAGAACACTAGCTACTGAAGCACTTCCCTCAAAAAGCTCAATTCCCCAAAAGAACTTAAAAAATAACCTACAAGAAGCAAATGCAGAAAATGGCAGAAATCTGTCAAAACAGACTAGCAGGCAAAGACAATTTTTTTCGAAGACCTTATGTTGCTCAAATAAAAAAGTGTTGAACTAATGAAAGTTAAATAACAACCCTGGGCAGAAGCACAAAACTTTACACCTCAAAACGACGTTCAGAGATTTTACACGAATTTTTACGGTGAAGCACAGAAATCTGTTTCGGGATAGCAACTTTCCCAATCATTACTTCTCTCTCATTAGAGGTTACTCTTGGCACAAAAAGAAAATAAAAAGGATAAGGAGCGGTTATTACTGAAGTAATAACTTCCAAGACTCATCTAAAACTTTTGGGTTATCTCCCAATAAGTACTTTTCTTTAACGCCTTTAAGTTAGGCATAAGAAGTAAGAAAAAGAATCAAGTGTTTTCAAATGAAGAAGCATTAAGACCAAATTTTGTTTTCATAGGAGAGGCAAGATAAATCTTCTCTCTCTTATTGGGGAAGTGTTCTATACCTTTCTTGAGTGGGAGTTGATATTTAATGGTGCCTTCTTTCATATCAATAATGGCACCAACAGTTCTAAGAAAAGGTCTTCCCAAAGTAATAGGACAAGAAGCATTGCATTCAACATCCAAAACATAGAAATCAATGAGGACATAGGCATTTGTTAACCATAATAAGAACATCATTAATACTCCCCATGAGTTTCTTTTTGGCATTATCATCAAGTGGGACATTCAAATAACAATCTTCAAGTGGAGGCAAATCAAGCATATCATAAATCCTTCTAGGCATAATAGAAACACTACTATGAAGATCACATAAAGCTTTGAAATCAAAGTCATTCACTTTCATATTAATGATGGGTTCCCAACCATCTTCTTGTTTTATAGGAATAGAAGCTTTATGTTTCATCTTTTCTTCTTTAATCTTTATGAGAGCATCAGTAATGTGTTTTGTAAAGGCCATGTTCATAGCACTAGCATTAGGACTTTTAGCAAGCTTTTGTAGGAACTTAATAACTTCACAGATGTTGCAACCATCAAGATCAAAATCATAATTATCATCTAAAGTAGTAGAGCTATTACTAGCCTCAACACTAGTGGTGGTGATAGTGGAAACCCTAATGTTTCTAGCAATTTCAGCCTCTCTTTCCCACTTAGCATGTAATTAAGCTAATAGTCTAACATTTTCATCAATTCTTACTTGTATAACATTAGTAGATGCACATGGATTATCATTAGTTTCAGGTTTAGCGGCCATTTTATTCAGAGAAGATTGAGCTTCAGCGAAAGATGCTATATTTCTTTCACCATTAGAGTTTTTCCTCAATAATTTTATTGAAAGCAGTTTGTTTACTAATAAAGTCCTTAAGCATAACTTCAAGTTCAGAGGGTGCACTCCTATTATTGTTGTAAGAATTTCCATAAGCATTACCATTGTTGGGAAGATATAGCTTACAATTGTTGTTACCAAAATTACTCCTATAAGCATTATTGCCAAAATTATTATTTCTTATGAAGTTCACATCAACTTGCTCTTCTTGAGCAACCAAAGAAGCCAAAGGAACATTATTTGGATCAATATGGGCTTTCCCATTAACAAGCATAGACATAATAATATCAATCTTATCACTCAAGGAGGAGGTTTCCTCAACGGAATTTACCTTCCTACCTTGTGGAGCTCTCTCAGTATGCCATTCAGAATAGTTAACCATCATATTATCCAGAAGCTTTGTTGCAGCACCCAAAGTGATGGTCATAAAGGTACCTCCAGCAGGAGAATCCAATAGGTTCCTTGAAGAATAGTTCAATCCTGCATAAAAAGTTTGAATGATCATCCAAGCAGTCAGTCCATGAGTGGGACAATTCTTTACCAAAGATTTCATTCTTTCCCAAGCTTGAGCAACAAGTTCATTATCAGATTGTTTAAACTTCATTATTTCACTTCTCATAGATATAATCTTAGCAGGAGGATAGTTCTTTCCAATGAAAGCATCTTTGCACTTAGTCCAAGAATCAATACTATTCCTAGTTAAGGAATTCAACCATTCTTTAGCTTTTCCTCTCAAAGAGAAAGAAAATAATTTCAGCTTAATAATATCACCATCTACATCCCTATGCTTTTGCATCTCACAAAGTTCAACAAAGTTATTTAGATGGGCAACAGCATCTTCATTACCAATACCAGAAAATTGTTCTCTCGTAACAAGATTGAGTAAAGCAGGTTTTATCTCAAAGAAAGTATCTTCATGCACAGGTGGAGTAATAGGTCTGCTCATAAAATCATTGTTGTTGGTGCTAGTGAAGTCACACAACTTAGTGTTTTCAAGAGTAGTCATTTTTTTGTGGTTTTGATAAAGAAAGCAAACTTGTAAAACTAATTTTGTGTGTGTTTTTGATAAAGAAACAAGAAAACAAAGCAAAAAGAAACTAAGCAAAACAAAAATAACAAAGTAAAGAGATTGGTTATGAGGGACTCCCCTTGTGAAGATGTCCTTGACTCCCCGGCAATGGCGCCAGAAAAATGCTTGATGGCTCAGTGTTGATGCAGAGCTTGTTGGGAACCCCAAGAGGAAGGTATGATGAGCACAGCAGCAAGTTTCCCTCAGTTATGAAAACAAGGTTTAATCGAACCATTAGGAGCAAGAAAACACCCCAAAGGTGTTGCTAGCTGAGCCTTGGCAGGGCGCACTACAGGTGCTAGTAGCAACGTGGAGACCTGCACAACACAACCACAAAACTCTGTCCCCAACTTGCGATGAGGTTGTCAATCTCACCGTGTTTTGCTGAAAACAAAGGATTAAACGTATCGAACGGAAGGAAGTAATAGTTTGTAGAAAGTAAACACAAAGCAGTAAATAGTTTATAGATTGTATGTAAAAGAAAAGGACCGGGATCCATAGTTCACTAGAGGTGGCTCTCCTTAGATAGATAACATGCTGGGTGAACAAATTACATTGGGGCAATTGACAAACACCGAGAAAGCAATACATGCATATACTAATCATCTTGACTCCTTTGAGACTTGATTGGGCATTACAACATTATACATAGACCGCCATCCAACTGCATCTATGACTAATAATCCACCTTCACGTTATCATCCGAACCTCCTCCAGTATTAAGTTGCAAGCAACAGATTATTGCTTTAGAACTGTGTGTAAAGTAAACAATACGATTGTTCTATGAACAAAAGATTGTTGTTTTCTCCCTAGTAGCAACAGCACATCTAGTACCTTAGAGATTTCTGTCACTTCCCCAGATTACCAGAGGCATGAACCCACTATCGAGCATAAATACTAACTCTTGGAGTTGCTAGCATCTACTTGGCCAAGATAGCTACTAACAACGGAAAGCATGCAAGATCACAAATAACAAAGACATGATAGAATCAATAATCAATATGAAATAGTATCTCAATATCCATCGGATCCCCGCAAACCCAACATGCAGAATTACAAATAGATGATCTTGATCATGAACGGAGCTCACAAGATCTAGACATGAAAGCACAAAGGAGCAGAACCAGCCATCTAGCTACTACATGGATCCGTAGTCCAAGGATGAACTACTCACGCATCACACCGGAGGCTTGCATGGTGATGAAGAAAGCCTCCAGGGTGAATTCCCCTCTCCGGCAGGGTGCCGAGAAGAGCTTCATATCCCTCCCGATCTAGGGATGGATATGATGGCGGCTACAGACTCTTTCGTGGATTTTTGATCGGGTACTTAGGGTTTTCGTCCCGAGGGCAGCTTATAGGCGGAAGGAGAGGCCGAGGTGGTGCTGGGGTCGGCCAGACCACCTAGTGGCGCGGGCCAGGCCTTGCCGCGCGGCCAGGTGGTGTGGCCGGGCCCCTGCCCTTCTCCGTCTCGTATTCTGGTATCTGATGACTTCCGGAAAAATAGGCACTTTGGCTTTTGTCCCGTTCAATTCCGAGAATATTCATTTTCTGACTTTTCTGGAACAAAAAACAGGTGAAAACAGGCAACTGGCACTATGGCTCTTGTTAATAGGTTAGTCCAAGAAATCATATGAAAAGTACTCCAAAGTATGGACAAAACACAAGAAAGTGGATAAAACCAAGCATGGAACATCAAAAATTATAGATACATTTGCAATGTATCAGATCCCAATGGGAATCCATCTGCTGCACCAGCGTGAGCTCGAGGTAGAAGTGGTTCGTGATAGACGCCTGGCGGGCCGAACCTTGAGGCACAGGAGGAACAGGAACCCCTCAAGCGCTCAGCATCCAGCCAGCGGGCAGCCGGTACCCCCGGCGAGCATGGGTAGCTGGAGGCGCACAGCGCCTCAGTCCCTCGAGCGTTAGAAAGGCCAGTAGGCGGTGTCCATTGTTGTGAGAGAGAAAGTGTGGATGGACATGGCGGTCTGCCTAGATATAGAGGGAAATGGCGAGAGAACATGGCGGGAAGCGGGGGAAATGGCGGGAGAACATGGAGGGAAGCGGGGGAAATGGCGGGAAAACATGGGGGGAAGCGGGGGAAATGGCGGGAAGCGGGGGAAATGGCGGGAAAATATTTTTTAGTCCTAGTTACTATTTTTAGTAATAAATATTATATTTCTAATGTGTATATTATTTTTTGTGAATATTTTGGTATATTATATGTATTTTTCTGTTTTTAAATAATAAACTATATTTTTCCAACATTTGTACTAAATCTAATACTTGTTAAACAATAGATAATTTCATTTAAGTTGTATAATAAAGTATGATAATAGATTTAAATTATAGATCTTCTTTTTCTGAAAATTTTGATATCTGAAAACTATAAACCATTTTTGGTTTTGGCGCAAAAATAACCTTTAGCCCCGATTAGGGGTGTGTGGTGCGTGGGAATAGCGGTGGCCGAAAACACCTTTATCCCCGCGTTGTAATATAAACCGGGGCTAAAGGGTCCCGGGGCTAAAGGGTGGGGGATATAAATACCCCCACATCTACCCCGGGTCAACCCACGACCCGGATCAGTTTTCTTCCCTGACGCCGTTGTAAGCTCGCCACGCCGTCTGATGGCTCAATGCACGGCGCCCAGAAAAATGCTTGATGGCGGTGTTGATGTAGAGCTCGTTGGGAACCCTAAGAGGAAGGTATGATGAGCACAGCAGCAAGTTTCCCTCAGTTATGAAACCAAGGTTTAATCGAACCAGTAGGAGCAAGGAAACACCCCAAAGGTGTTACTAGCTGAGCTTTGGCAGGGCGCACTACCAGTGCTAGTAGCGACGTGGAGACCTGCACAACACAACCATAGAACTTTGTCCCCAACTTGCGATGAGGTTGTCAATCTCACCGTGTTTTGCGGAAAACAAAGGATTAAATGTATCGAATGGAAAGAAGTAAAAGTTTGTAGAAAGTAAACACAAAGCAGTACATAGTCTGTAGATTGTATGTAAAGAAAAGGACCGGGATCCATAGTTCACTAGAGGTGGCTCTCCTTAGATAGATAACATGTTGGGTGAACAAATTACATCGGGGCAATTGATAAACACCGAGAAAGCAATACATGCATATACTAATCATCTTGACTCCTTTGAGACTTGATTGGGCATTACAACATTATACATAGACCGCCATCCAACTGCATCTATGACTAATAATCCACCTTCAGGTTATCATCCGAACCCCCTCCAGTATTAAGTTGCAAGCAACAGATTATTGCTTTACGAACTGTGTGTAAAGTAAACAATACGATTGTTCTATGAACAAAATATTGTTGTTTTCTCCCTAGTAGCAACAGCACATCTAGTACCTTAGAGATTTCTGTCACTTCCCCAGATTACCAGAGGCATGAACCCACTATCGAGCATAAATACTAACTCTTGGAGTTGCTAGCATCTACTTGGCCAAGATAGATACTAACAAAGGAAAGCATGCAAGATCACAAATAACAAAGACATGATAGAATCAATAATCATTATGAAATAGTATCTCAATATCCATCGGATCCCCGCAAACCCAACATGTAGAATTACAAATAGATGATCTTGATCATGAACGGAGCTCACAAGATCTAGACATGAAAGCACAAAGGAGGAGAACCAGCCATCTAGCTACTACATGGATCCATAGTCCAAGGATGAACTACTCACGCATCACACCAGAGGCTTGCATCATGATGAAGAAGGCCTCCAGGGTGAATTCCCCTCTCCGGCAGGGTGCCGGGAAGAGCTTCAGATCCCTCCCAATCTAGGGATGGAGATGACGGCAACTACAAACTCTTTCGTGGATTTTTGATCGGGTACTTAGGGTTTACGTCCCGAGGGCATCTTATAGTCGGAAGGGGAGGCCGGGGGGGTGCCAGGGGTCACCACACCACCCCCTGGCGCGGGCCAAGCCTGGCCGCGTGGCCAGGTGGTGTGGCCGGCCTCTGGCCCTTCTCCGTCTCGTATTCTGGCACTTGATGACTTCCGGAAAATAGGCACTTTGGCTTTTGTCCCGTCCAATTCCGAGAATATTCATTTTCTGACATTCCTAGAACCAAAAACAGCAGAAAACAAGCAACTGGCACTGTGGCTCTTGTTAATAGGTTAGTCCAAGAAATCATATGAAAAGTGCTCCAAAGTTGGAACAAAACACAAGACAGTGGATAAAACCAAGCATGGAACATCAAAAATTATAGATACATTTGCAATGTATCAACATCCCCAAGCTTAACTCCTGCTCGTCCTCGAGTAGGTAAGTGATAAAAAGAAAGAATAATTTTTGAGGTGACATGCACCATAAAAGACTTGATCAAAGTATTTGCAAAACATTCAAAGCTAGGATCATAGTACTTCAATCATCACATGAAAGACAAAGTTCTAGCAATAAGCAAAGAAACTACGATGCAACATGAAAAGGCATAAACAAAAGATTCATGAATAACAATGCTTTGCAAGACGTTTGTTTGTTTCACATAAAGAAAACATAGCATAATAGTATTCAGCTTGTCCCTCAATAGAATAGCAAATATAAATGCATAGGACACCTTCAAAGTTCATAAGAGTGACAAGATACAATAGTTTAAAACAAGCAATAACAAGGTATGCATCAATCAACTAGACTTGGGACAATGCACATAGAACTAAGAATGGCCACTATGCTCTCAAAGTAGGTTCATAAAGATAGAAGGTGGAGACTCAATGTAATGGTGGAAGAAAGGCCTTTGTAAAAGGAAGTAGAGATTCAAGTCTCATAAAGAGCTTCCAAAAATTATGGTACTTATAGCTTTCAGCTCTCATTTCCCCTATCATAAGCATCTTGAAGGTGATTAAGGTTAAAGTGACACAACTAAGAGGATATGCTTGACAAGTTATAAACCGAAATCTCATGCCCCTTACTTACGAAGACTGATCCTCATGCTACTCAACTTCAGTCACGAGTAAGCTCTTGTCATTGTAAGTACATGTGTATCATTAAGAACCGCCAACGGGGTACCCCTTGCACATGATACGGGAGCTTTCCCATAATCAAAATGACAAGGCAAGCAGACAATGAGCATCTCACTGATCTTTTTATTTGCTATTTGCATACGTTTTTATTGAGGATGCTTCATAGAGTGCTCATTATGGTGATGCTGTAAGTTTCCACCATGATTAGGCATGGCTTAGGCTAGCGGCCTAGGCGTTTCTCTAGCACACATACAAACACCATGATCTTACAAGTTCCACCTTTATTTCACACCTCCGGGATCCGTAAGCAAAAGAATAAGATATCAACGGGGTACAAAGTACAAGTGCAATGTTGAAAGCGTTCCCCATGAAACATGGTTCTGCTAATTTCAACTTATAAAGCACAAGCATATACGCAACAAAGAAGGACCCAATGGTTCAAGTTTATTAGAGGCAAAAAAGTAAAGTGTGCCATCAAGTTCGTGAGAGCTTTAATCACTAGTTTTCTCATAACAAGTTTAATTTGGAAGATAAACAAAAGCTTGAATATACTTGGAATAGCATAAGCTAGTAGGTAGGTATGGTGGACTCTTTGGAATAACTTGGTTTAGGGAGTTGGATGCATGAGTGGAACTCATACTTTGTTGTGGACGCTAGCAAAAGACTGGGAGCGACAAACTAAGAGAGCAATAATGGCCATAATCATGCAGAGCGACAAAACATCATCGATCAAAGCATAAAGTGATACTACAAGTTGAAAACTAAAGGATCATAAAGGCTTATGGTGACTTGAGATAGTCATAACATGGTGTGAGCATGCGCCAAGTCAACCCAAATAAAGCATCAAAGGAGAATACCACTATACTATGCTTTAATATGCTAAAACAACGCATGATTCATCCAAGGCACACTAAGCGATCTCAATTGTTTATAACAAGTCATGCTACAACAAAGAATACTAAGCATAAAGCCAAAACAATATCAAGCATGGCATGACAAAGCATAGGCCACAGTAAAAAACAAGCTCTTTTTACCACATAAGTATGAACTTTCCTACTCTTTTCCTAACCAAACCAAACTATTTGCAAACCAATGTATGAAAGAGGGGGCCCAACCAATTTATTCAGAAAACTAAGAAAACCAAGCAAACTAAAAACCAAAACAAAAACGAAAAAGAAGACGCTCCAAGAACAACACAAATTGTGCATGAAACAATAAAAATGAAGCGTTTGGAAGAATCTTGGGAATTTTATTGATGAAGAAGGGGATGCCTTGGGCATCCCCAAGCTTTGACGCTTGTACTTCTTGGCTATTTCTTGGGGTGAAATGCGTGGCATCCCCAAGCTTGAGCTTTAGTCCATTCTTCATCTCATTACTCATTCCTTCCATACACCTGAAATTTTTCCTTCATACAAAACTTCACACAATATTTATTAGCAACATTAGTGCACTTAAGATAAATAAGTCTTATGGTTTAGTTCTAACACCAAAAAAACTTTCATTAGAACACTAGCTACTGTAGCACTTCCCTCAAAAAGCTCAATTCCCCAAAAGAACTCAAGAAGGAACCAACAAGAAGCAAATGCAGAAAATGGCAGAAATCTGTCAAAACTGACCAACAGGTAAAGACGAATTTTTTAGAAGACCTTCTGTTGCTCAAATCGAAAAGTGGTTAACTAAAGAAAGTTAGATAACAACCTGGGGCAGAAGCACAAAAATTACAGCTCAATCTAACATACAGAGCTCTCTCACGAATTTTTACGGTGAAGCTCAAAAATCTGTTTCGGGACAACAACTTTCCCAATCATTACTTCTCTCTCATTAGAGGTTACTCTTGGCACAAAAAGAAAATAAAAAGGATAAGGAGAGGTTATTACAGAGGTAATAACTTCCAAGACTTGTCTAAAACTTTTTGGTTATCTCCCAATAAGTATTTTCTTTAACGCCTTTAAGTTAGGCATAAGAAGCAAAGAAAGAATCAAGTGTTCTCAAATGAAGAAGCATTAAGACCAAATTTTGTTTTCATAGGAGAAGCAAAAGAAATTTTTTCTCTCTTTTTAGGGAAGTGTTCTATACCTTTCTTGAGTGGGAGTCGATATTTAATAGTGCCTTCTTTCATATCAATGATGGCACCAACAGTTCTAAGAAAAGGTCTTCCCAAAGTAATAAGACAATAAGCATTGTATTCAACATCCAAAACATAGAAATCAACGAGGACGTAGGAATTGTTAACCATAATAAGAACATCATTAAGACTCCCCATGAGTTTCTTTTTAACATTATCATCAAGTGGGACATTCAAATAACAATCTTCAAGTGGAGGCAAATCAAGCATATCATAAATCTTTCTAGGCATAATAGAAACACTACTATCAAGATAACACAAAGCTTTGAAATCAAAGTCATTCACTTTCATATTAATGATGGGTTCCCAACCATCCTCTTATTTTATAGGAATAGAAGCTTTATGTTTCATCTTTTCTTCTTTAATCTTTATGAGAGCATCAGTAATGTGTTTTGTAAAAGCCATGTTCATAGCACTAGCATTAGGACTTTTAGCAAGCTTTTGTAGGAACTTAATAACTTCAGAGATATTGCAATCATCAAGATAAAAATCAAATTAATCATCTAAAGTAGTAGAACTATTACTAGTCTCGACACTAGTGGTGGTAATAGTAGAAACACAAATGTTTCTAGCAATTTCATCTTCTCTTTCCCACTTAGCATGTAATTCAGCTAATAGTCTAACATTTTCATCAATTCTTACTTGTATGGCATTAGTAGCTGCAAAGGGATTATCCTCAGTATCCTCATGTTTACTAACATGATTAAAGAATTCTTCCCAATTATAGAACCACTACCAATCGAAAGATCTTTCAGGGTGAATTTGGGGATCAACATGGTGAGCTAAGGAAGGGGTGAAACCTAAAGGAGACTTAATTTTTTTGTGTTTCTCAAATAAGAAAGAAAACTTGTAAAACTAATTTTTTGTGTGTTTTTTAATAAACAAAACAACCAAACAAGGCAAAAAGAAACTAAGCAAAACAAAAACAACAAAGTAAAGAGATTGGTTATGAGGGACTCCCCTTGTGAAGATGTCCTTGACTCCCCGGCAACGGCTCCAGAAAATCGCTTGATGGCTCAATGCACGGCGCCCAGAAAAATGTTTGATGGCGGTGTTGATGTAGAGCTCGTTGGGAACCCCAAGAGTAAGGTATGATGAGCACAGCAGCAAGTTTCCCTCAGTTATGAAACCAAGGTTTAATCGAACCAGTAGGAGCAAGGAAACACCCCAAAGGTGTTACTAGCTGAGCTTTGGCAGGGCGCACTACCGGTGCTAGTAGCAACGTGGAGACCTGCACAACACAACCACAGAACTTTCTCCCCAACTTGCAATGAGGTTGTCAATCTCATCGTGCTTTGCGGAAAACAAAGGATTAAACGAATCGAATGGAAAGAAGTAAAAGTTTTCAGAAAGTAACCACAAAGCAGTAAACAATTTATAGATTGTATGTAAAGAAAAGGACAGGGATCCATAGTTCACTAGAGGTGGCTCTCCTTAGATAGATAACATGCTGGGTGAACAAATTACAGCGAGGAAATTGACAAACACCAAGAAAGCAATACATGCATATACTAATCATCTTGACTCCTTTGAGACTTGATTGGGCATTAGAACATTATACATAGACCGCCATCCAACTGCATCTATGACTAATAATCCACCTTCAGGTTATCATCTGAACCCCCTCCAGTATTAAGTTGCAAGCAACAGATTATTTCTTTATGAACTGCGTGTAAAGTAAACAATACGATTGTTCTATGAACAAAGGATTGTTGTTTTCTCCCTAGTAGCAACAGCACATCTAGTACCTTAGAGATTTCTGTCACTTCCCTAGATTACCAGAGGCATGAACCCACTATCGAGCATAAATACTAACTCTTGGAGTTGCTAGCATCTACTTGGCCAAGATAGCTACTAACAACGGAAAGCATGCAAGATCACAAATAACAAAGACATGATAGAATCAATAATCAATATGAAATAGTATCTCAATATCCATCGGATCCCCGCAAACCCAACATGTAGAATTACAAATAGATGATCTTGATCATGAACGGAGCTCACAAGATCTAGACATGAAAGCACAAAGGAGGAGAACCAGCCATCTAGCTACTACATGGATCCGTAGTCCAAGGATGAACTACTCACGCATCACACCGGAGGCTTGCATGGTGATGAAGAAGGCCTCCAGGGTGAATTCCCTTCTCCGGCAGGGTGCCGGGAAGAGCTTTAGATCCCTCCCGATCTAGGGATGGAGATGATGGTAGCTACAAACTCTTTCATGGATTTTTGATCAGGTCCTTAGAGTTTACGTCCCGAGGGCATCTTATAGTCGGAAGGGGAGGCCGAGGGGGTGTCAGGGGCCACCACACCACCCCCTGGCGTGGGCCAAGCCTGGCCGCGCGGCCAGGTGGTGTGGCCGGCCTCTGGCCCTTCTCCATCTCGTATTCTGGCACTTGATGACTTCCGGAAAAATAGGCACTGTGGCTTTTGTCCTGTCCAATTCCGAGAATATTCATTTTATGACTTTCCTGGAACCAAAAACAGCAGAAAATAGGCAGCTGGCACTGTGGCTCTTGTTAATAGGTTAGTGCAAGAAATCATATGAAAAGTACTCCAAAGTTGGAACAAAATACAAGAAAGTGGATAAAACCAAGCATGGAACATCAAAAATTATAGATACATTTGCAATGTATCACCGTCCCGCTGCGCCGCCCATGCCGAGGATGTCCCGCCGCGCCCGTCCCAGCCCTGACCGTCCGCCCTCTGCACGTGTCATCGCCGCCCGCGCAATCGAGGAGGGATCGCCGCCGCCGCTCGCGCCGTCGCCCGTCCCGCCTCGTCGCTCGTCGGCATCCATCCCGCCGCGCCGCGCCACCCCCTGCAGGTGAGGTACGTGTACGTGGTAGTTAGTGATTTTGTTAGGGAGTTTAGTTAGGGTTTTCGTTAGTGATTTAGATAGGGAGTTTATTTAGTGATTTAGTTAGGGATTTTAGTGGTGATTTAGTTAGGGATTTTAGTTAGTGATTTAGTTAGTGATTTAGTTAGGGATTTTAGTTAGTGATTTAGTTAGGGATTTTAGTTTGTGATTTAGTTAGTGATTTTAGTGATTTAGTTAGTGATTTTAGTTAGTGATTTAGTTAGTGACTTTTGTTAGGGATTTTATTTTATTATTAGGGATTAGTTAGGTCAAATAGTTAATTGGAGATTTTACTTAGGGACTTTAGTTCGTTTATTATTAGGGCTTTTAGTTAGGAATTTTAGTTTGTGATTTTAGTTAGGGATTAGTTAGGTCAATTAGTTAGTTTATTAGGGATTAGGGTTTATTAGGGATTAGTTTTAGTTAGAATACTTAGTTAATTAGGTTTAGTTTAGTTAGTGTTAGGTCTAGGGTTAGTGTTATTAGGGCAATACTTAGTGATTTAGTTACTGTTTATGTTTTATGATTGTTTATTGCTATTATTTAGTTATGTCGCGTCCACCTCGTCCGAGCCTACTGGACTCCATCTGGTTGGCACTGGGAGGTGCTACCTGTCGGGACTCATACCTTGGTGAGGAATCCGGGTATCATCGTCGACCCGGAGCTTCTTTGGTGGCGTCCACGAGGTCCAGGAGCGGTGTAGAGGGAGTCGGCCCCCGAGGAGGTAATACGCCGTCGTATCAGGGAGGAGGACGAGCACGTACAATAATACATGTATCTTTTGGAGACTAGGTTCTCCAATATCTGGCAGGTTCACGGATCTCACCCGAGCTATTCTTTGGTGATGGTTCCTCTTCTCTAGCTGCAGAGCTCCCATAGCACAGAACGCGGTAGCCGAGTTCGCTAGTTTGATATGAGCGAGATGTATTAATAATGTACTTTATATTATGAGTGAGATATGAGCGAGATGTATTAATAATGTACTTTATATTATATTATTCTACTTTATCTTAATCACTAAGTACTGTATCCGAGTTGTCGCAATTGTAATATTCTTTTACTTAATGTAATATTCTTTTTCTGTATTAGTTAAGCTATGGACGGTAGATAGAATGAAGAGGAGCTTCTCAACATGATAGATGAGGGTACTGGGGGTTCTTATTACAATGGCTCCAAATATCTTAATTTGTCTGGAGGAGACGATGGTGGAGACGATAGTGGAGACGATGGTGCTGACCATGGTGGAGACCATGGTGAAGACACCAGAATAATAACAAACTCCGTCGAGGTATATAAAGCCTCTATCGATCGTTCACTAGTATAGATGCACTAATTGATTCGTATATATGTACTGACGAATGTTTCTTGTCTTAGACCTCCGCTTCCGGTCAATCTTCTACAAGGACAAGAGGCCCGACACACAAGTTGCCCGCTGATGTCCGTTTCAGCATTGACTTAGTCTCTCCGCTGGGTCAACCATTGGAGCCCAAAGAATCTGCGAATGCATTTACAAGTCAATGCGGAGTGATTGTTAGAGACACCGTCCCGGTCACCACGCAAAATTGGAATAAGCCAGGAAAGAAAAAGGATCCAGCTAGGGCTAGTTTTGTAGATGACAGAGCGAGAGATGCGATGTGGAATTCTCTCATGACACATTTCACCCTACCAGTCTTGGAGACTGATGAGCTCACACAGCAAATGACGAGGAAAGTCAAGCACTTTGCTCTTAAGAAGATGGCCGAACTATTCAAGGAATGGAAAAAAGATTGTACCACAAGTATGTCTTGAAGAAAAAAACTCCTCCATTCACTGGCCCACTAGAGTTGCAGCAAGATAACTGGGCCACATTTGTGGAATACAAGACCTCAGCACCAGGTAAGGCAATGTCAGAAAAGAATAAGTTAAATGCAGTCAAAAAGAAATATCACCATCATATGGGCACAGGTGGCTACAGGAGTGCCATGCCTAAGTGGGATAAAGCTGAGGCTGACCTGGAGGCTAAAGGGGTCACTCCAGCTACGTATCGTTGGCCTAGGAGGTCAAGAAATTGGGTACTCGGGCATGGGGCATCGTTAGACCTAGAAACAGGCGAGATTGTTGCAGCTGAAGAAGTTTCTTCACCCAAGAATGAACTTATTAAAGTGATAAAAGAGGTTGAAGAGGGAACGTTTGTTCCCGACAAAGAGAACGATGAGCTGACAAAGGCTCTCGGGAATCCTGAAAAGGCTGGACGAACAAGAGGGTTTGGACCTTCTTATCCATGGCTTATCGGGTTTACCGAGCACCTTGACACGTACAGAAGCCGATCGAGAAAAACAAAGCGACAAAAATAGGAGGATACGAAGCGGTTCGCGAGGTTTGAAGCCATGTTGTAGGAGCATCGCCATGAGCTTAATGAACTTAAAGGACTCCGACAGCAAGATCCTGCACCAGACAGTATGGTCGGCCCATCACAACGGAAAAGCAGCGTGGCTTCCACAGAGGGCCACGGTAATGATGCAACGATGGATGTGTACCCCGTGGATGCAATTAAGGAGAAGACTAGTTGTGAGTTGCATGTTGAACTGAAGAATATATCCATGAAGGTGGCGGTCGGCTTTGCTTTACCTTCTGCACCGGGAGCGACCTAACATTGCAATCCGATTCTAGCTAGCTATGCTCGTGTTGGTGTGGATGAAATTCAACCTATGTGTCAGTCACTACAGCTTGACATCCCTAGAGGTGAAGGGGAGACGACACTGGAGAAGTCACGAGTGGCTTCATTCTTTGGAAAAAAGAATACATCAAGTTTCCAGGCTCGACACCAAGGCCACCTTCTCCACCGAGAAACAATCCATCACCTCCAAGGCAACCGTCTCCTCCCAGTAAAAGTCCAACTCCAAGTGCGCTGTCTCCTCCCAGTAAAAGTCCACCACCTCCAAGTCCAATCCATGACCCCAACACGAGTCCATCTCAATCTACGCAGCCGCCTCCACCCACTAAGGGCCAAAAGCGGAAGAATATCACCGCTCCGTCGAGCGATAAGCGACGCCCAAAGTGACGGTTGTGGCCCCTCCCAAGAGTACCGCTGGTTCCTCGCAAGAGGGCTTACGACCTGACCGATGAGGAAACCGATGCGGTCGTACGGGTCGAAGTGGATGCTCATTTTAAAAAGAAACAACCTGAGCCAGAGGTCCAAATAAAACCGGAAACCAAGGAGCACTTTAGAAAATTACTGACGCAGCCATCCCAAGCTCAGTTAAATGCACCAGATGACTATACACCATGTCTTCAGAAGACACTGAAACAGAAGAGATCAAGCGGTAGAGTGTAACACCCTCGAATCGGCCCTATGCAAGTTTTCGCCCTTTTCCGCCAAACCCGCATAGAAACGATTCCAGGACGCCCACCAGGCACTTTCGTGCGGGTGGAAAACGAAGTAATACCATTACACAACAGTCCTCGATGGGACCCACAGAACAGATATATATACAACACGACTCCATGAGTCAAGAATACCGATATACAGTACAAAGATCCAAATCACCTCGAAATCGCTACAGCGTCCGAGTACGGACAAGATGCAAATGGGGCTAAGAGCCCTGAAGAATAACCAATGCCATCCATAACCCTGCCCAGGCCAAGCCAGAAGGTTAACCCTGCTAACGACGTCGATATCAAACCTGCTAAAACAAAAGGGGTGCCAACAAAGGGCAAAGGAAAAAGAGGAGCGTCAGTACTGAGGCCAGTACACGGCGAGGCTAGAATTCGGCGGCTCTCGCCTACATAGGTACGGTGGACTGAAGCGGCAGCGCAGCATGCACTAAACAACCTATAGAGACTCGGTACAACTGTCGGCTATTAGAGAGGGATAAGAAAGACCTATTCGGGTCCTACCTAATACTAACACCAAACATACCCATCCTAGTATTTCCCCCTCGAGACCAAACGAGGAAGTCGGACCAAGGAACTCACACAATTGGCAGTTTTACTCATTCTATTATAGTTGCAACATTTACTAGTCAGATATATAGCAAGAGTCATCCTGATAGCATAAGTAGTGGGCAGTTTTAGTTAACATTCCGTTGTAGTTGGAACATTTACTAGTTAGATATAATCGTCTTGAGGAATCCCAAAACCCAGCTGTTGTTGGCACTTTTATCACATTCCATTGGAGTTGCAATACTTATTAGGCAGGATAGTATGACACAGATCACCACAGATCCACCAGTTGTTGGCACTTTTATTATCCATTCCATTGTAGTGAAGCTGAATTACTAGTCACATATTAAGTCAAATTTATAACACTACTTTAGTTATGCTTGTCTATGATCGAGATACTGTGCTCCAAGTCGTCCATAACCGCGGACACGGCTTTCGGAAAGATTTACCCTGCAGGGGTGCACAAATAACAACACACACACGATCAACCTCGGAAAAACCAACTCAAAACCCAACGAGGCTTTCACGACAAAGCAATCACAGGATTCATAAAATATTTCAGGGGTCCACCCCATTAAGCTACCCGCAACGAAGTTGGCCGGCTCCGAGACGGACCCAAGGTTTGCGCCAATGGCTGTAAACGACTAGGACCCCTAAAGTGTGACTGGGCTTGTCGATACCGCGAAAACACTCCGCAATCCTAAACAGTACAGGTGCTCCACGCACAATCTTAAATAAAGTAGTAACATGGCATAAGTACAGGATAGTAATAAAGCCCCAAACTACTTGTGGCCCCAAGAAATAAGAAATGAATCAAGATCTGGCTAAGGGGGATTCATAGAGTCTCCCGTATGTGGATAGTGCGAATAGTCAAGGAACAGGTATCAAGTACTCGGGGCCTACGGGACACAAGTGGGCATGAAAAACCAAATAGCATATATTGCCCACCGGTACCTCTTTCATTAGTTATCCCAGCAATTTAATAGTTGTATTTAAAGTCATGATCATCTCCACCATTAAGCATCTCCACCATTTATCATGTGCCAACTTGCCGTCAACGGTGGAACGACAACAACGCGAAGCAACACATAAGCAAGCAACTACGACTCGCAAGGCCGACTATCTATCAAGCAACGGGAAATAGGATGTGTCCATGGCGATATAGAGGCTGCAAGGAATATAAATGGTGCACGGAAACTAAAGCATTGTAACACGGATAGCAATAGATCAATAGGAGGAAATAAATACTATAAAGCAAAATAGGTAGAAAGGAGGAGATGCTCGCCTGGGAAACACTGTTGAAGGTTCATATCCGGAGAACTTGTCGATACTCGCATCAACTCATCGGCCTAATCCGCGAAGAAGCGAACACTAGAAGAAACACCGGATACAATATTTAATACTACGGCAGAAGATCTGGCATGATTATGATATGATGCAGATGCGGTGCAATTAGGCAGTATTAAGCGGAACCGGGGTCCCGACAATTAATTAATAGGTTCGAGTTATTTATCTACCCCGCAAATTAAATGTTGGATTAACAAGGCGAAACAGGGCATCGGTTCGCTATACAAATTTAAATGGAGTCCGGAATAAGACAAAGATATCCCTCATATAGACTCCATATTTAATTATAAGGTGAATCAGCATAATGCCCCAAACCCACATGATGAGATGTATGCAAGTATGATGATTCAATGATGCGACAGGTATATGTCATATTATAAAAATAGGGGCTTAGGGTCACACATCTGGGTTCAGAAGATCTTGGTTCCGGGAGTTCGGGTCTGGGTCTCAGGGGAGAACGTGTCGTGTCGTGACGGAGAACTTGGGTTCCAAGCGGCCGATCTTGTCATCGATGGCGAACTTGAGTGGATCGGGTACCGGGGGTCTTCAGATCCGTGTAGGAGATCTTGACACCTGGTGCCCGCGAAGTAGATCTTGGTGTTCTAGGGGTTGTCGGGAGGCGCGGGGTGGAGCGATGTTGAGTGCGGGCTGGGTCGGTGTGGGGCCAGGGTGGAAGGGAGAGAAGGGGTGAGGTGGCGTGTGGCTGGCGGGAAAAGAGAAGGAGGTGGGGCCAGGCGGGGTGAGGTAGCGGCCTGGGAGTGGTCGGAGTGAGGTGGAGGGAGGGAGGCAGTGTGGCGGCTGGTGGGAGCTGGGGTGCGGCTGAGAAAAGGAGAGGGATGGATTAGGGTAGGTAGGGTGTTGGGTTGTCTAGTTTTGTTTACTGGGGGTGGCCGGCTGGGTCGGTTCGGCCCAGTTCGGCTGCCCGCTAAAAATAATACAAAAAATTTATTTGTTTAAAACGGGGCGTTTGAAATCCGTTTGAAGACGAAATAAAATAATCCGGAGATCCGGATTTTGTATTTGAATAAAGACAGGAAATTTAGGAGACAAAACTAGGTGTTCGAAAATAGTTTTTAAACAAACCATGCAAGATGATGACGATGCTCAAATGTAATGTGGCATGATGACATGAGCATGCGGTTATGATGATGCAATGCACAAAACACAGCGATTTTCTAGTAGTGGTTTTAGCGGGATGCCACATAGAGGAAGCATCACAAAAGAGGTTCCCCAGCAGGGGGAACAAGCAAAACAATCGAGTGGTAGCGGAAGCATCAGAACGGACTTCCCCCAGCTGGGGAAACAAGCAAAACAATCGAGTGGTAGCCGAAGAACCAAAAGAGATGTTCCCCAGCTGGGGAAACAAGCAAATCAATCGCTCCCCCTCTCTAGGTGAATATACCCGAACCTCAACTATATGAGGTTGAACCTATGGATCTGGAAACGGCTAAGATATTGGCCGAGCAATGTAATATGTCTATTCATGACATTATTCACGGTGATATGCCCAAGGCTGAGGTAGCACCCAATTTTTTTCACGGGGAGCCTCTGGTCAGTTTTGAGAGGCTTCGGGATATACCAACAAAAATGCGACGATTCCATGAATGGTACATGAAAGCATCAAAAGAACAGCAATATTAGCTCATACTGAAAGTTCGAAAATCGCATTACTTCGCCGAAGACGAGGGTCCCTGTTGAATTTACAGAATTATTTCAGTTATTCAATCCGAAGGAACTCGACAAAACTATCCTCAGTTCCTATTGTCTGTAAGTGATTACTTTATTTATGTAATTAAGTCTCTATCTCAGCTTGTTCAATTCATTGCCGGTAAGTATAAGCACTATATTCTTTTGTACGCTATATATAATGATGCAGAATGAACATTCTCAATTATAAACGAAAGGCTATCAATGGATTTGGGTTCATTGACCCACATCTTGTTCATGGAGCTATACTAAAGGATAAGCCACTCGAGACCAAGCACAACTTGTTCCGGTTTCTCACGAACCAGCATTTCTACTATTTCGTTACCACGATGGCAAGTGAGTTCTTGTACACATTAAATTTTGCTTACTCGATGTTCAGTGTAAATGATGAATTACTGATGTATGTAAACCTTGCGTAGGTACCACTGGATTCTTCTAAGCATTTCAGTTGACTTGAGAAGAGTTCACATCATGGACTCACTAAACAAAGACATTAAAGACTACCGCAACATTATCGATGCGCTCCAGAGGTAATTTCAACCATTATCGCACTATATCTGTTTATTTCGTTCATTTTCTGGGATATCAAGTGGTTATTAACTCATACATTCATTTTCTTTGCCGGGTAGGGTTTGGACACGATTCAAGAACCATGTCCGCGGTCAATGGCGTGAGGAGCTATTTTTTAAATCGCGGTAAGTACTACGAGCTAAGCCCGCGCATCTATTTAATTCTTGTTTATTTGCATTTATCATGTTAGAGTTATTATTTGATTGAATTCTATTCTTGTAAAGTGCGCGAGGCAGCCACAAGGGACTAATCTATGTGGATTCTACGTGTGCGAGTTTATTCGCATCACTATTGAGAAGCCCTCGGAAAATATTCGAGTAAGTAAACAATATATTCACTCTTTATTTTTATTACAAAAAGTTGTGTTGAGTCTAATTCATACGATCTCCTTCTTTATATAGTTGGACGCGATGCGGGACAAGCTCCTACCAGAGTAGCGCCTAATAGCAATCCAAGAGGAATTTGCTGGATTTTTTGTCGACGAGGTCATAGACCCACGCGGAGAATTCTCTCTACGTAGAGCCTAAAGCATCCATGTAATGATCTCCATGTAATCTAATAGACATGCTCTGGACCCGGTTGGGACTCCATGTATGCTTGTAAGAGAAATTACATTATATATTGCATCAATGTGTACAAGTACTGTGTAGTAGCATTTTGTATGTATACGAAAACTTATTTGTAATAAAAAAACATAATGAAAAATAATTGAACACAAAACACAAAATGAAAAGAAAAACACAAAACCCTAAAACCCCATCTCCTGCCGCGGCAGCCAAATGACCCAAAACGCTGCCGCGGCAGGAAACCTTTAGTCCCGATTCGTGTTATAAACCGGGACTAAATGTCCTGCCACCCAGCGCGGCTCGCGGGGCCACGTTGTTGGACCTCTAGTCCCGGTTCGTAACAGATCCGGGGATAAAACTTGGAACATTAGTCCCGCTTTTGCAGTCCCGGGTCAAATTCTGAGACTAAAAGTCCTTACGAACCAGGACTAAAGGGTTTGTTTCGACTAGTGCCTCGATTTTCCTCTTTATTTATTTTTTCCCTTTTTCTCCACGGTACAACTTTACACAGCACGACACCGTTGTTGATGCGATGGCACGGCGGATGCCGCACAGGCGTCCATGCTGCGGGGAAGTCGCCGTCAATTAATCGGGAGTTGCAGCAAACGGTGGTAGTGGGCGGTGGTCCGGCCGTGCTCTGCTCTCCACCATCTCATGTCTGTCTTCGAGACAAGGTCAGGTACTCATGAATACTCGTTTAGAAGATCCTCGTTCATTTTGTACTACTCCTCCAGTCCATATTAATGGTCCTAAGATTTATACGTATCTAGTTAACTATGTAGATTAGATGTATTCGTATCTAGATAAAGTTAAGACCATTAATATGAAATGAAGGGAGTACTACTATTTGAGTTTAATGTCCACCGTCGGCAGATTTTTCTACCTTCCCTTCCGAGCAGTGGTCTGTTAACTAAATACCAGACTTAGATGTGCGCCTTGGTGCACGATCCCGTCATTTTCATACAATTTTTGTGTTGCGATAATAAATACCTGGCGGGGAAAACATCTGTTGTGTAACAGCCAGGAAAAAAACATTTTAAAATCTTAAAAGAGATGCGATCACAATTTTTTTTGATAAAAATAGGTTAAACCCTATACAAGTAGGTTTTTTTTTTGCCCGTTGGCTCACGCTTGCGCAATCGACATCCCAATCTCACTGAGTTCACACTTTGTCTCGTATTCTCTAATAGGCTTCACTACGGGAAACAATGTCGATGCCGTGTAGGCAATATACACGGCAAAGGCCTTCTGGAACACGGCAAAGCCTTTGCCGTGTGTCTTACACGTAGACACGGCAAAGTAAAGTGATATAACGGTTCCCATTGAAGATGACGGTGTCTATTCTTTGCCGTGTGTCGTTCAGAAATCCAACACAGCAAAGGCAGCCTTTGTCGTGTGTCACCCATAAATTCTACACGGCAAAGAATGCCTTTGCGTGTGTTGTCCATAAATCCTACATGGCAAAGACTGCCTTTGCTGTGTGTCACGTACACGTCAAAGAGGCTGTCTTTTCAAAAAAAAAATTCAATTTTTTTTTCAAACTTTTCTGAATATTTTTTACTTGTTAGTATCTCATATGGGATACTTTTAACTCTAAGTATGTTTAATATTATGTCAAATTGCACTCATAATCAAACTTCCCCTACGGTCATCCATCCTAACACTACTCTAACCATAGCACGCTTAACTTCTTTGTTCCTTCCGAATGAGCTTCTGAGAAAGAAACCATACCTTGTCGATAATACTTTCATATCAATCCTATTAACTCTTGGACCATGATGTCATACATCTCAGTTTTAGATTCCAAACAATTATTTAAGTAGATAACAATGAATAAGTAATAATAATCTTGAATCCAAATAAAAAATAAAATGTTTTTTTTGCCTTTTTCTATTTAATATGGAATAATTCATATATTTAAATCCGTAAATCAGAATTCGACAAATAAAATATCTAAGTCAATCGGAAAAATGAGAGGAATCCAAATATGACATCCATATCATATTTTGAACCTAAAAATTATTTTTTTTTTAAACATGAGCATTAGATCATGTACTTGCAGTTCATATCTGACTCACTTCCTACCGATTCGGCAGAAATTTGTCTTTTTCACCATGGGTGGATGAAAAGGTTTTAAAATCCCCGGTTGGGATATTGTTCATGTAAGGTGTTCTAGAATTTTTTTTAAATGGGGTGGTAGTATTTTTGAATTGAACATTTGGTGTTGCTTCATAAAATGCCCCGATTTTTGCGCTCCGAAAATAGGAAATAGCTTTTCTGTGCGACAAAAAGGAAAACTTCCTCCTGTAATATTGTTCGCAATCCCATGATGCACATGTATGCACAATATGGGCACATTATCACAAACTATGTCACGATTATGCCCATAACATTGGTCATTTGAACCGAAAGAAAGGAACTCGAATGAGATGGGTCATTTTGTGAAGGTTTTTTTGAGACATAATCAATATACCAAGTTTGATATTTTTACTCCCAACTATGTCACAAAATATGACACCACGCGAAGGTCTCGCATTTTTTTGATTTTTTTTTGATTTAGTTATGGTCATTTGAAACTATCGTCAAACCCTAATCGAATGGAGGGCATGAAGATTCTTAGCTCGAGGCTGAGCCTCACTAAACTTGCATTGGATCTCTAAAGAAACATCATATTGTGAACCTAAAAATGATTTTTGTAAAAAATCATGAGCATTAAATCATGTATCTGTAGTTCATATCTGACCTACTTCCCATCGATTCGGCAGAATTTTTCTTTTTCGCCAGGGGTAGACGAAAAGGTTTTAAAAGCCCCGGTTGAGATATTGTTCATGTAAGGTGGTATAGTATTTTTGAAAAATGGGGTGGTATCATTTTTGAATTGAACATTTGGTGTTGCTTCACAAAATGCCCCGATTTTTTGCGCTTCGAAAATAGGAAATGGCTTTTCCGTGCGACAAAAAGGAAAACTTCCTCCTGCAACATTGTTCCCATGATGCACATGTATGCACAATATGGGCACATTATCACAACCTATGTCGCGATTCTGCCCATAACATTGGTCATCTGAACCGAAAGTCACGAAACCTCGAATGAGATAGGTCATTTTGTGAAGGTTTTTTTGAGACATAATCAATATACAAAGTTTGATGTTTTTCTTCCCAACTATGTCACAAAATATGACCCCACGCGAAGGTCTCGCATTTTTTTGATTTAGTTATGGTCATTTGAAACTATTGTCAAACCCTAATCGAATGGAGGGCATGAAGATTCTTAGCTCGAGGCCGAGCCTCACTAAACTTGCATTAGATCTGTGAAGAAACATCATATTGTTAACCTAAAAATGATTTTTGTAAAAAATCATGAGCATTAAATCATGTATGTGTAGTTCATATCTGACTTACTTCCTATCGATTCGGCAGAAATTTGTCTTTTTCACCATGGGTGGATGAAAAGGTTTTAAAATCCCCAGTTGGGACATTGTTCATGTAAGGTGGTCTAGTATTTTTGAAAAATAGGGTGGCAGCATTTTTGAATTGAACATTTGGTGTTGCTTCACAAAATGCCCCAATTTTTGCGCTCCGAAAATAGGAAATGGCTTTTCCGTGCGATAAAAAGGAAAACTCTCTCCTGCAACATTGTTCGCAATCCCATGATGCACATGTATGCACAATATGGGCACATTATCACAACCTATGTCGCGATTCTGCCCATAACATTGGTCATCTGAACCGAAAGTCACGAAACCTCGAATGAGATAGGTCATTTTGTGAAGGTTTTTTTGAGACATAATCAATATACAAAATTTGACATTTTTCCTCCCAACTATGTCACAAAATATGACCCCACGCGAAGGTCTCGCATTTTTTTGATTTTTTTTGATTTAGTTATGGTCATTTGAAACTATTGTCAAACCCTAATCGAATGGAGGGCATGAAGATTCTTAGCTCGAGGCCGAGCCTCACTAAACTTGCATTAGATCTGTGAAGAAACATCATATTGTTAACCTAAAAATGATTTTTGTAAAAAATCATGAGCATTAAATCATGTATCTGTAGTTCATATCTGACCTACTTCCTATCGATTCGGTAGAAATTTGTCTTTTTCACCATGGGTGGATGAAAAGGTTTTAAAATCCCCGGTTGGGACATTGTTCATGTAAGGTGGTCTAGTATTTTTGAAAAATAGGGTGCTAGAATTTTTGAATTGAATATTTGGTGTTGCTTCACAAAATGCCCCAATTTTTGCGCTCCGAAAATAGGAAATGGCTTTTCCGTGCGATAAAAAGGAAAACTCTCTCCTGCAACATTGTTCGCAATCCCATGATGCACATGTATGCACAATATAGTTACATTATCACAAACTATATCGCGATTCTGCCCATAACATTGGTCATCTGAACCGAAAGTCACGAAACCTCGAATGAGATAGGTCATTTTGTGAAGGTTTTTTTGAGACATAATCAATATACAAAGTTTAATATTTTTCCTCCCAACTATGTCACATAATATGACTCCACACGAAGGTTTCACATTGTTTTGATCATTTTTGAATTTTTTATGTCTGTTTTAAACTATGGTCAAAACGGCGAGCATGAAGATTCATATTCAACATAAATATCTAATATTTGAGTGTAGATAGATAGATCTTATTTTTCTACAAATTTTGATATATTATTTCTATTTTGCCGTGTATACTGCGGAATACACACGGCAAAGGCCCTTTACCGTGTATACTGCGGAATACACACGGCAAAGGCCCTTTGCCGTGTATACTACGGAATACACACGGCAAAGGGCAGGCGAGGGCACACGGCAAAGAGGCCGCCGTCTGTAGTCGTTAGCTCATTCCCGTCAAGTGGACCTGTGGGGTCACGGGTCCCACCTCGTTGCCGTGATGACACCTATGCCGTGTGTCGCTGTTGACTTTGCCGAGTTTTTTTTCTTTGCCGTGTTCCTTTGTAGGTCTTTACCGTGTATATTTCTTTGTCGTGTTCTTTTTCAGAAATTTGCCGTGTTCGTGTACTTTGCCGTATACTTTTTAGGTTACACACGGCAAAGACAAACTTTGCCGTGTTCTAATCCATTTGGCACACGGCAAAGCCGTGTCTACACGGCAGCGACATTTTTTTCCCGTAGTGCTTCTTTACTCAAATATCGCCGACACTGCCCAAACTCCCCTCTTGAATTCATACGTGTGTAGTCTGCGTTGCCGTACGGCCGGAGAGGTGCTCGTTTGATTAAGCACGAGGTACTTTGTATGGCATCAATGTAGCGACAACGGGGCCGACTTTGTCCTGTTCCAGCTTCGCATGGCTTGCGCCACAGCGTGTGGCATGAGCGGGGCCGTCAGTCGGTCCCCTCCTGGTTGCGAACAGTAGACCACTAACGTTCACCTCTTCGAGACTGCTGGTAAGCAGTGTTCTGCTCGATCGCTTTTGCTTTCTTTTCTAATCGATCTATTCTTTATAAAGGAAGCTCATTGTATTTATTTGTGCTCTTTGGTTATTATCTTAAGAATTTGGAAGATGAAATAAGTTAAAATTGACCGCGAGAAAATGCTATGTTAAAGATCAACACTCTTATTACGAAAATGCATTCCACAATGTTAATGGTTCACTGATCTGAATATCTAAAATGGAAGATTATTGTACCGAAGTATGTGTCTTCTATTGGTTTATACGTCAACCGCCCCATCCATAACTCATTTTGCACGTCACTCCTGCCCCGCGGCTAGTGCTCGGTAGCAGAAGAAAAATGAAATTGGAAGTTGAGAGAATTTAGCAAACGTGTGAGAGGAAGTAGTTAGATAATGAGTAGTAGGTCTGATGAATGGTCCATTGGTTTCCACGTACACGAAAAATGACATCCACGCACGCGCATCAAGTTCCAGGTCTACAGCTCCACATCGCATGGGTGGCTAAGACAACCGTGCCACGCCAGTCCAGTCAGTGTAATAGCAAGGCCGCCATGGTCAGAGCTTACATGCCGCTCCACACCCCTCCGCCCATCGCCGCTGCCTCATCCTCCGCTGGCACCATAGCCACTTCCTTGAGCAAGTCACGCTCGAGCGCGGTGTGCTCGTGCTTGGCGGCACTGGCCGTGTCGGCAGGCGGCTATGTCACGGCACTCTTCAAGCTCCGCCCTGACTTAAACATCCTCATCGGCGGCACAAACTGGCAATTGCCACATCATTCAGTTCAGGCCTTTTTTAACAAGGGGAGGCACCAAATTACGAGTGGGCTTAGGTTCTGAAGAGGTACATAAATAGCATGTCCATCAAGTCACGAACAGTGTTACAGAAATAGTATTTTCCATTCAACCTCACGAACAATGCACAGCCTGAATTACAAATCCATGTGAACTTAAGTTCTAAAGATGTAAAGAAATAGGACTGTTGGCTTGAGCTGAATTTATACGGCTGAAGATTGAGATAGGCAAATTCCGTCCAATAGACTGATGTGCAAAGTTATGGGCTACCCATCATGATCCCTAGAGATGTGATATACTGCCGGTGCAAGAGCCTTTGTGATCTGAATTTCCCACTAGACCTGGGAGCTAGAAGGATTCCTTGACGCGGCTGCAGGAGCAATGCCTGCTGTTGTCGGTGAGAAGTGTAACCTGACGTATAGATGGAGTAGCTCTGCAATTGTGTATGAAAGAAGAGCTGAAACCTCCGTTTGGAGTGGTGAAAGCGACACTGGATTGAGGCTTGAACAAATAAATTGGCAGTGCTTGTGTGTCCTCTGGATGTTTTTTGACCTGTGGCTGGGTGTTCTCTGGAAGTTGATAGAAGACGCCAATCCCGTACCTACTGACGTAGCAGAACCTGGGATCGTTCTTGTGTTCCAAGCGACATCTGAAAATAATTTGGACAAGTGATTAACAAGTCAGATTTGATGGTACTTGCACTAGCCTTTCCGCGTTAATCTCTATGCGATATTGTTGCTGACCCAGTCATTTTACCCGCAGGATTGGCCATTTCAAAATTTTGTAGAATTTCTTACGCCACCTGGTGTATCTGATGGGGAGTCCCTGGTTTCCTGCAAAATAGATTGCGGCTTCGAGATTTCGCAAGGAAGGGTTCTTTCGGTTACAGGGGATTGAATCCCAGCATGGATCAGACCCAGACATGGATTTGGTTGATCCAGATCGTACACCCAATCCCTTCTAATCCCATTTCCTCGATCACTTCTAAACCATGTCTTCAAGACCATGTTCGTTTAGGCCTAGATTGAAACAGGGAGCGGGCATCGCTGTCCCTTTGATTGCTAGGAGATTGATAGGATTTTCATCAAACAAATAATCTGCACAAACAAACATGACGAAAAGCAGAGAGGAATTGAGGGTTACCTGTATTATAGTCATACTTCTAAAAAGCGGTTGCCAAAAGTAATGATAATAGTTTTACTTGTATTAAATGAATCCGGTTTTAGTAATATCATAGTCAGTATATAAGACAATTTAGTAGCATCACATGGGCCTGATATAGCAAAAATTACTGGTCGGTAACAATACATGACCATGTGATGTATGCCAGGCATAAAGTTATAGATAGACCTACCTAATTTCAAGCTGCAAAGAAAGTTAAGAAAAAATGTGGTGCAAACACAACCTGAGGCTCATATTTATTTAGATAACAATTAATCGTACTATTACAAAAGTTAAATATCCACTAAGAGGGGAAATTAACCAAGTGCATTGGTGAAGAATATACTACCAACACTGCCCACTTGCACATAAGTTCAGCGCAAGTGGATGCTTGATCAACTGAACATTAGCTTTGGTTTTGCATCTGTACTTCTCAAAACGCCTCGCAGAATGCCTTACTAAGTAATCTCCAAGGAGAAAAAAAACATTCCAAGATTTTGAGTTAGTTCGCAGCAAAGAAGGAATCATTGCTTTCAAAAAATAAAACTTAAGAAAACATATTAGAATGGATTGTCTAAGAAATAACAGAAAATGACTACTTAAAACAGGAATAACCAAAGCTAAAATTGTTTGGATCTCATGAATCTCAGGTTTTAAATTAATGGCCAAACAATGGTTTCAAGTAACCGTCTCTAGTTCAACCAGTACTATGACAATGCATGTGTGTCGTCTCCCATATTTCTGCTTCCTAGTAAGCACGAAAAATTATTATTTCAGAGCTACCTAAGCATTTATCAAGAAACACAAATAAGTTCCTAAAACAATTTTGGTACTTTACCTTCACGGAGACCAAGGGCATATATAGTTCAGCACCATTCTTGAAGATGTCTCCACCGCAGGAATCATGGCAGGCACCTCTTTGCAAGATATAAGCAACTCTTGTTTATGTGCACTCTCCTAGTTTGGTTCAAGAATGAAATGTACAATTTTGATGACAAAACATAACAGAGGTTTCCAAGGTTAAAAAATTACATGTTACCATGTAGGAAAAATCACTGCTTAAATAGCATACATGTCTCAGACCTGATAATTTCTAAACAATCATTTCAAACTATGTTTGTGACAGTAATATCTTGATCATCTCATGCAAAACACTAATATAATTGATGGCAGTGCAAAAAAAAATCCTCCAGAAATCAAACGCTTCCTAGCATAGTAACCAACTAAAAATCAAGAAAATAATCAAACCAACAAGCCATGGTCCATCAGCCTCTCCTGCAAGTTATAGCCGGAGGAACAGCCGATGCCGAGGATAGTAGCACGAGCACAAAGAATATATCAAACATATAAATTAAATAACAGAGATGTCTTACCGTAGCAAGCAAAGAGTATCTGCGAAGACCAGGTGAAACGAACAACATGAAAAACCTAACGCATAGAAACTTGTCACAAACCTAGTAGCACTCGAAAGGAAAATTTATGCTTGCAATGGCGTGAACTTCATACTCTGCCCTATACTCATAGACGAATTGAATCTGTACATATTTTTTTTTAAACCAGTGAGTATTATTTTTGTCGGTCTATAGCTGCTTAGGTTAACGGAGATATTTCAAGCAAACCAAGGCAATGCTTTAGCTTTCCTCGCTCAAGGATACTGCAGAATTGTAGGTAAAAGAAGTATGTTTTAAACCCAAGAAAAGAAAACATACATTATTTCAACCATACCTGAAATCCATCTTGCTATAATTTTAAATAGCCTGACCTGGTATCAACATCGAGTCCAATGCAGATCATACAATCACATCCATTTAACTTTTATATTCAAGCTGAAAAATCAAATATACTGTCAGTAATAGCTTTCTTAGGCATGTGCCAGAAAATAGAAGCAAAGTCTCTTTAGTTAGCTCAGAATGTACAATGAATTTGCGATTCTGATGGTGTATATACCGGAGGGGTAAGGCTAGGTTCAGACTCAAAGTAAAAAGTACATCTCATAATAGTACCTAAGAGGCTGAGAGGGCATCAGGCGCGCGGACCATGCCCATAGAAGAATTGCTACCCAAGAGCAGTCATTGGTGGTTTTCAATCAATCTGAGCTAGAAGATTGGTCCCAAACTGAACAAAGATGAAAGGAAAAAATCATTAGGAAGGGTCAAATGGAGTATGGTTTTGCACATCATTACGTAGTTCAAATTTTTTACTTGAAAGGATGCCTTGCCTCGGCAAAGAAAAAGAACTTGAACTTACCAGAACCTACGTAGTTTTCTAACATTGATTTGTAGGGCAAGCAACATTGTTATGCCACCACATCCAAGAGATCTAGTTCAGAAAAATAAACAACAAACATCTTGTGTCAATGAAGAAATAACAAATAAATGACGCAGCTAACAAGAAAAGGAGAGAACAAATGTCATTAGCCCTGAGAAATCAGTGTATATAATACGAATAAGAACAATAGGAACAAAAACAAAGGGCAAACACGTAACTACAGGCGATGAGACAGAAATAGCTACCTAGCTAGTGGACATAGCTGAGCAAGCAAAACCGGAAAGTAATAACCGTAGGCATTCCACAGGTGAAGAATCCTGCGAAGAGGCGGTCATTAGGCAGAACCAACAATGCACAAAGAAATTAAATACCTAGCATACTTCTCTGATCACAACACCTCTTGAACAGGATGGTTAATTAAGCAAGAGCAAAGAAACATAATAACCTGACAAATACAGATAGGAAATTTTTCAGTAAATATATGGCCCAGTGGAACATTAGGTGAGGGAAAGGGAGCTTACCAACCTGACAAAAATATGTTGATGGTTGCAACTGATCTAGCATGAAGAAACCTGGCACCAACGCACATGTACCAAGAGGAAGAAAACAGATATGGCTGTATGAGACAGGAAAAGAGACATAATGTTTATTTTCGGCATGAGAGAAACCTGAAAAAGGAAAGAAATGGAGAAAAAAGATAAAAGATAAAAACATGATAATGTAGGACAAGGCGGTGCTGCAATAGTGGTCTTATATGCACCATAAAACTTAAAAGGCTAAAAATAGTGGCACATACATGATCATGAACTGGAGAGGGAAGAGCTTTTATCATGATTTTTTTCGGAGCAGCTATAATGCCAATCTATTTACCTATACACAGAAAATATGAGAATTAGCCCTTCGGAAAGGCCTAGTAGCTGAATGTATCTCGACATTTGTGAGACACATAATGAGAAGTGGAAAAATAATTAACCTCTTACCTGGCTGGCTAGCAACACATACAAAAAAGGAGTGAACAATGTGCCAAATATTTGTATTTCCCTCCAGCCACTTTCCTCGTATGTAATTTTAGGTCATGCCTGGCAATAGCAACCGCACACAAATGTTTTAACATTACATAAATATATGGCATGTTAATCTAAAGGAATATGAGGTTATATCGTAAAAAGGAATATGGCCTTTTCAAGCCCTGATCATGAATACACATTTCTAGAGTTGATAATACACATTTCTAGAAATAAATTTTAATTTTGGTCATGAATATTCACGGATGTTCAAATATAGCGCATGGTAATTTTTCTCCTAATATAACATGGTAATTTCTGTTCTAGCACATAAAACCAACTAAATTTAGTATCCAATTAGAGTAGTGGACCAATGCACGCGAGGTGGAGCTAGGCGGAAATATCTGAAGGGGCGCCCCTAAACATTATACCTCCTCATCTGAAGCATCAAACCAAGCCGTGATGATATACTGCATGACACTGGCAATACCGCGCATTGCTGCAATTCCTCCCCATCCAGTGGAGGCAACAAGTAAGCACTTCAGGAAAGCATGCCCAAACATAATAATTTCAGATTCTATTACTGAAAGAAGTGAGACAAAGCATCAATGAATATTGACATTAACATATAATTTGATTTTAGAAAAAGTATTTGTCCTTTCATGATCAGTTTACAACATACCATATCATCGATATGCATTTGACTTGATGGAAACGGAGAGAGAGAAAAGTACGGTATTCACACAAGGCAACAAATAGTGATCTGATCTTTCTTTGTTGTTATATCGCAAGGAACGAAGAGCAAGGAAAAAATGATTACCACTGCATTTTCTCTAGATCTTGTCCTGATAATGCATTTACTCCTGAAATTGCAGCCATCAATGCATACCCTTTGTCTGCACCTAATCAAACATGTTCTTCTGAAAAATTAGCTGCAGAACATACTGATGCTTCTAATTGTGAGGTATTTAGAAAAGGTTTGGCATTACTCCTGAGAGAAGGCATACCGATTATGCGCTAATAACAAATTTCACTAAGAATCAGGCACAAAAGGGAAAGCATGATTAAATATTATCTTGCTTAGGCTTTAAAAAATAACCATTACTTGCAGTTTATCAAAAACCTGAATAAAATACCTATGAAACATAATGCCAGAACTAACAATTTAAACACAAGCACTGTGCATATTATACTGGAAATATTGGAATATAGTCCTGGCGATGAAAGTACCTCAGCAAGAACCATTGGGGCATTCACAGCAGTAGTAGATAGTTAATCTTTTAATGCACTGCTCTGCAATCTCAAGGGCTACACCTTTCTGTAAACGCACGTCAAGCAAAGTTAAGATCTTGTACTGATTCATAATTTCTAAATCCTTGGAGCCTCGAACGCATAGTGATACAATTCGTCTTCTTGCATAAAAAAGGAGACATTAGGAAGGCATAGTTCATTGCACGCCAAAACTTAAGAAATGTAGAATTTTGTGTATATTCAGTATTAGACCCGCACACTTAAGCAACATAAAAAGGGAGAAATTAGGAAGGCACAGTTCCTAGCACAACAAAGCTTTGAATTGTCAACTAAATGAAACAAATGACAATGAGGACAAAGAAAAAGAAATACCTTGTGTTAGCGGACCATCTAGGAATATGGAGATGATTGAAATGGCAAAGGAATGTGAGCAAGCACCAAGCAATGAAAGTGGGAAGGCTTATGCCTCGGGTAAAGTTGCCGCCCCCGACTGTCCCTATGCCCCCTTGCCTTCCCGGTAGCACGTCCTCGCCGGAGCGGTAGCAGCGCGGCATGGCCTGGTGGCATAGGTAGGAGGAGCAGGCGGAGGCCGAGGGGACGAGTGGAGGAGGATGGCGCAGAGAGGGAACCCGCGCGCCCTGCCCTCTGCTCACCCGTCGCCACCTGCTCGTCGTCGTCGCTGAGCGCCTGCCCCTGGTCGCCCGTCGCTGCGCGCCTTGTCCCTGCTCTCCGTCGTCGCCTCTCGGACCGCGCCCAGCTCTTCACCGTCGCCGCGCCCTACTCGCCGCTTTCGCTGCACGTCATGCTCGCCGCCGTCGCCGCGCTACCTACTCAAGGCAGGTGTGGAGGCAGGGATGCGGGCGGGGTCATTCCCCCGCAGGATTTGGGCGCGGAAGAGCTGCTGCCCATGTGCACGATTGCCGGCGGCTCATAGCAGGAGAGGAGGAGGAGGGATGCAGCGGCGGCGTTGGGGACTGGATGAGGAGAACATCACGGGGCTGGGCTAATCGTTGCTAGGGTTTTCACCAAATCACCCTGCACGGGGGCGTTGCCCCTGCCCAGACCACAAGCACCCAATATATTCCCACCGAAAACATTACCCGAGAGGCCAACAAGGGGGCCCAAGACCATTACCTGTGGATGGGACGAGGCCGGACAGAGATATACCGAGCCTTGGGTACAAAAGGTGGGTGCGCGCAGCGAATTAACTTTCAACTGCTTATTTGGGTAAAACTGTCTTACCACTAAGCAACGGTCAGGATTAGCTAGTAGGACTCCATCAGACGGCTAAAATAATCTGATTTTTATGGTGACACCCAGGGGGTGTCCCTATTATACCTTTGGATTGTGCAGAGCGTTCAGTTTGACCTCAAGTTAAAAGTTCAGAGAGTTCAGATATTGCTCGCCGCAGAGAACCATCACGCACCCAACATATATATAAACATCAAAGGTGCATGCATCCCTTAAAAAAGAGTAATTCTATACCAGTTGTTTCACAAACACATCCACATACATGTTTAGAGAAACGACGCTTGCAAATTCATTAATTTCTGACACAAGTTTGAGGTTTCAGTCTTCCTGACACAAATTCACCGGGAAGCAAATTATCCTTTACAATTCATTAATTCCCACCCACAACATCCAGTCCGGCAAATCTGAAGTTTGAAGATAAAAGTTTTTGTAAAAACATGAATATAATAAACATCACAGCTGCACTAAGACATAAACAGAGTAACTACCACTGTTACGGCTGAGTTTTACCAAAAAATTTGGGGCGTGATAAAGAGTGACTTGATGTCGCTATTTAGACAGTTACAAATTGGAGAATTACCGTTGTATAAACTAAATTTTGGAGTTATCACGCTGCTATCTAAGAAGGAGAATGCTATCCAAATACAACAATATAGACCTATTTGTTTGCTCAATGTAAGCTTTAAGATCTTCACGAAAGTTGCAACAAATCAAATTACAAATATTGCACAATAGATGGTTAGACCGACCCAAACTGTTTTTATGCCTGGTCGTCATATTCTAGAAGGAGTTGTTGTCCTTCATGAAAACTATCCATGAAATGCATCGCAAAAAGCTTGATGGGGTTTTTTTCAAAATTGATTTTGAAAAAGCCTACGTGATGGGGATATGCCAAAGGGGGTATGCCCAGCAGGACGTTCCGATTGGGCCGAAGGGCCTGCGGGTGCGCCTGAAGGACGGCGACTGGACTACGACGGAAGGAGAGGCCAGGCGACTGGAGACTGGAGGCCCAGAAGCGTGACAGAAGCCCAGTCGGATTAGGTCAAAACCCCCGAATCCTTATCTTGTTCGGTTGTAGCTTGTAAACCCTAGTGAGGTTTCTCATATATAAACCTTCCTAGGGTATCCTAAGGACGCACGTTCCATCATACACCCCCCCCCCCGAGCGACTCGCTGCTTAGATGCCGAGCTCGTCACCCTTGTAACTCGCTCTCCAATAATCTAGCCTAGCAGGAGTAGGTCTTTACCCTCTGGGGGGCGAACCTGGGTAAACCCATGTGCATCCGCCCCCATCTCGCACCGCAGATGGTCGCCAACTCTTCCTCACGAAACAATCAATCGCTGCCAGTGGCAGCGACTGCTGTGGCCATTTCCACGATAGTGGCGCCCACCGTGGGGCATAGCGGGACTGGCCTGAGTTTTGCGGCGAGACCCTACTCGCCGATCGATCGGCCGCTCGCCACCGGTTGCATGATCGCCATCGGCGGGATCTTACAGATCTTGCCAGCAGCTACATCCCGGCGTCACGCCCGGTCACTCACGGCGCGATGATGCCGGTCGGCTCCATCAACCTCTTCGTCGGCTTCACCGGCGCGGTCGACCCAGCTGCAACAGTGATCGTCGGCGGATCGCCGCCGCACCACGATCTGCTCTCGGAGGAGCAGGTCCGCTCCATTAGGAGCCTCGTCACCAAGTACGACTCGGCCACCAGCGACGCGGCCGAGACTAACGCAGCCACCAACGACGATGCCCTAAACGACGACGCCGACTCCGCGACCCCTGCCTCGGTCGACGGATCCATCACCGCCGCATCACGGGAGGACTCCATCACGCGAGTCTCCAACCCCGAGGACTTCGAGGACTCCTCCACCCTGGGGATCTTCGACTCCGATTCCGGCTCGGAGTCCCCCAAGGATTTTCGCGCCAGATCCAATCGCTTCAACGCGATCTACATGGCGGGCAGCACGGCCGCCCCGCCAGATTCGTTTGCCACGCCGATCCTGCCGACTGCGACGGCCACGGAGGTGGAGGAAGTCCGTCTGTGGCTCGCGGAGGCGCAATGCAACGAACTCGCCGACCGCGAGAAATACCGCCTCGAACGGGAAACGGCGCGGGAGCTATCGCTCTATCACCAACGACGCATCAGGACCCGCCTGAACTCCAACGTCCAGGGCCGCGTCCTGAACTTCAACGACGAAAGCGACCCCGCACGCGCCGCCGAGCGCGAATACTGCGAGAACGCGCCGCCAGGCGGAAGCAACCCCGCGAGACCACCACCTGGCGCACTGTCAACCGGAGCCCCTCCACCACCCATGGGATGCGCGCCCCCGCCGGACCAACCCCGGATCATCATCTCGCCTCAAGCCCGCGACGCCAACGGGCTACCATTATACTCCACCCCGATGGACAACGTCATCGCGGCCGACGCCACGATCGCCAACCTCGACGTCCAAGGCGACAGCGCGCTACAGATCCAGTACGCCAAGGCCCTACTCGTCAAGGCCGTCGAGCAACAAGCTACGGGAGTCGACCCGTGGGGGCGGATGTACTCCCGCTCATCAGCAAGCAGGGCGGGCATCGCTGTCCCTTTGATTGCTAGGAGATTGATAGGATTTTCATCAAACAAATAATCTGCACAAACAAACATGACGAAAAGCAGAGAGGAATTGAGGGTTACCTGTATTATAGTCATACTTCTAAAAAGCGGTTGCCAAAAGTAATGATAATAGTTTTACTTGTATTAAATGAATCCGGTTTTAGTAATATCATAGTCAGTATATAAGACAATTTAGTAGCATCACATGGGCCTGATATAGCAAAAATTACTGGTCGGTAACAATACATGACCATGTGATGTATGCCAGGCATAAAGTTATAGATAGACCTACCTAATTTCAAGCTGCAAAGAAAGTTAAGAAAAAATGTGGTGCAAACACAACCTGAGGCTCATATTTATTTAGATAACAATTAATCGTACTATTACAAAAGTTAAATATCCACTAAGAGGGGAAATTAACCAAGTGCATTGGTGAAGAATATACTACCAACACTGCCCACTTGCACATAAGTTCAGCGCAAGTGGATGCTTGATCAACTGAACATTAGCTTTGGTTTTGCATCTGTACTTCTCAAAACGCCTCGCAGAATGCCTTACTAAGTAATCTCCAAGGAGAAAAAAAACATTCCAAGATTTTGAGTTAGTTCGCAGCAAAGAAGGAATCATTGCTTTCAAAAATAAAACTTAAGAAAACATATTAGAATGGATTGTCTAAGAAATAACAGAAAATGACTACTTAAAACAGGAATAACCAAAGCTAAAATTGTTTGGATCTCATGAATCTCAGGTTTTAAATTAATGGCCAAACAATGGTTTCAAGTAACCGTCTCTAGTTCAACCAGTACTATGACAATGCATGTGTGTCGTCTCCCATATTTCTGCTTCCTAGTAAGCACGAAAAATTATTATTTCAGAGCTACCTAAGCATTTATCAAGAAACACAAATAAGTTCCTAAAACAATTTTGGTACTTTACCTTCACGGAGACCAAGGGCATATATAGTTCAGCACCATTCTTGAAGATGTCTCCACCGCAGGAATCATGGCAGGCACCTCTTTGCAAGATATAAGCAACTCTTGTTTATGTGCACTCTCCTAGTTTGGTTCAAGAATGAAATGTACAATTTTGATGACAAAACATAACAGAGGTTTCCAAGGTTAAAAAATTACATGTTACCATGTAGGAAAAATCACTGCTTAAATAGCATACATGTCTCAGACCTGATAATTTCTAAACAATCATTTCAAACTATGTTTGTGACAGTAATATCTTGATCATCTCATGCAAAACACTAATATAATTGATGGCAGTGCAAAAAAAAATCCTCCAGAAATCAAACGCTTCCTAGCATAGTAACCAACTAAAAATCAAGAAAATAATCAAACCAACAAGCCATGGTCCATCAGCCTCTCCTGCAAGTTATAGCCGGAGGAACAGCCGATGCCGAGGATAGTAGCACGAGCACAAAGAATATATCAAACATATAAATTAAATAACAGAGATGTCTTACCGTAGCAAGCAAAGAGTATCTGCGAAGACCAGGTGAAACGAACAACATGAAAAACCTAACGCATAGAAACTTGTCACAAACCTAGTAGCACTCGAAAGGAAAATTTATGCTTGCAATGGCGTGAACTTCATACTCTGCCCTATACTCATAGACGAATTGAATCTGTACATATTTTTTTTAAACCAGTGAGTATTATTTTTGTCGGTCTATAGCTGCTTAGGTTAACGGAGATATTTCAAGCAAACCAAGGCAATGCTTTAGCTTTCCTCGCTCAAGGATACTGCAGAATTGTAGGTAAAAGAAGTATGTTTTAAACCCAAGAAAAGAAAACATACATTATTTCAACCATACCTGAAATCCATCTTGCTATAATTTTAAATAGCCTGACCTGGTATCAACATCGAGTCCAATGCAGATCATACAATCACATCCATTTAACTTTTATATTCAAGCTGAAAAAACAAATATACTGTCAGTAATAGCTTTCTTAGGCATGTGCCAGAAAATAGAAGCAAAGTCTCTTTAGTTAGCTCAGAATGTACAATGAATTTGCGATTCTGATGGTGTATATACCGGAGGGGTAAGGCTAGGTTCAGACTCAAAGTAAAAAGTACATCTCATAATAGTACCTAAGAGGCTGAGAGGGCATCAGGCGCGCGGACCATGCCCATAAAAGAATTGCTACCCAAGAGCAGTCATTGGTGGTTTTCAATCAATCTGAGCTAGAAGATTGGTCCCAAACTGAACAAAGATGAAAGGAAAAAATCATTAGGAAGGGTCAAATGGAGTATGGTTTTGCACATCATTACGTAGTTCAAATTTTTTACTTGAAAGGATGCCTTGCCTCGGCAAAGAAAAAGAACTTGAACTTACCAGAACCTACGTAGTTTTCTAACATTGATTTGTAGGGCAAGCAACATTGTTATGCCACCACATCCAAGAGATCTAGTTCAGAAAAATAAACAACAAACATCTTGTGTCAATGAAGAAATAACAAATAAATGACGCAGCTAACAAGAAAAGGAGAGAACAAATGTCATTAGCCCTGAGAAATCAGTGTATATAATACGAATAAGAACAATAGGAACAAAAACAAAGGGCAAACACGTAACTACAGGCGATGAGACAGAAATAGCTACCTAGCTAGTGGACATAGCTGAGCAAGCAAAACCGGAAAGTAATAACCGTAGGCATTCCACAGGTGAAGAATCCTGCGAAGAGGCGGCCATTAGGCAGAACCAACAATGCACAAAGAAATTAAATACCTAGCATACTTCTCTGATCACAACACCTCTTGAACAGGATGGTTAATTAAGCAAGAGCAAAGAAACATAATAACCTGACAAATACAGATAGGAAATTTTTCAGTAAATATATGGCCCAGTGGAACATTAGGTGAGGGAAAGGGAGCTTACCAACCTGACAAAAATATGTTGATGGTTGCAACTGATCTAGCATGAAGAAACCTGGCACCAACGCACATGTACCAAGAGGAAGAAAACAGATATGGCTGTATGAGACAGGAAAAGAGACATAATGTTTATTTTCGGCATGAGAGAAACCTGAAAAAGGAAAGAAATGGAGAAAAAAGATAAAAGATAAAAACATGATAATGTAGGACAAGGCGGTGCTGCAATAGTGGTCTTATATGCACCATAAAACTTAAAAGGCTAAAAATAGTGGCACATACATGATCATGAACTGGAGAGGGAAGAGCTTTTATCATGATTTTTTCGGAGCAGCTATAATGCCAATCTATTTACCTATACACAGAAAATATGAGAATTAGCCCTTCGGAAAGGCCTAGTAGCTGAATGTATCTCGACATTTGTGAGACACATAATGAGAAGTGGAAAAATAATTAACCTCTTACCTGGCTGGCTAGCAACACATACAAAAAAGGAGTGAACAATGTGCCAAATATTTGTATTTCCCTCCAGCCACTTTCCTCGTATGTAATTTTAGGTCATGCCTGGCAATAGCAACCGCACACAAATGTTTTAACATTACATAAATATATGGCATGTTAATCTAAAGGAATATGAGGTTATATCGTAAAAAGGAATATGGCCTTTTCAAGCCCTGATCATGAATACACATTTCTAGAGTCGATAATACACATTTCTAGAAATAAATTTTAATTTTGGTCATGAATATTCACGGATTTTCAAATATAGCGCATGGTAATTTTTCTCCTAATATAACATGGTAATTTCTGTTCTAGCACATAAAACCAACTAAATTTAGTATCCAATTAGAGTAGTGGACCAATGCACGCGAGGTGGAGCTAGGCGGAAATATCTGAAGGGGCGCCCCTAAACATTATACCTCCTCATCTGAAGCATCAAACCAAGCCGTGATGATATACTGCATGACACTGGCAATACCGCGCATTGCTGCAATTCCTCCCCGTCCAGTGGAGGCAACAAGTAAGCACTTCAGGAAAGCATGCCCAAACATAATAATTTCAGATTCTATTACTGAAAGAAGTGAGACAAAGCATCAATGAATATTGACATTAACATATAATTTGATTTTAGAAAAAGTATTTGTCCTTTCATGATCAGTTTACAACATACCATATCATCGATATGCATTTGACTTGATGGAAACGGAGAGAGAGAAAAGTACGGTATTCACACAAGGCAACAAATAGTGATCTGATCTTTCTTTGTTGTTATATCGCAAGGAACGAAGAGCAAGGAAAAAATGATTACCACTGCATTTTCTCTAGATCTTGTCCTGATAATGCATTTACTCCTGAAATTGCAGCCATCAATGCATACCCTTTGTCTGCACCTAATCAAACATGTTCTTCTGAAAAATTAGCTGCAGAACATACTGATGCTTCTAATTGTGAGGTATTTAGAAAAGGTTTGGCATTACTCCTGAGAGAAGGCATACCGATTATGCGCTAATAACAAATTTCACTAAGAATCAGGCACAAAAGGGAAAGCATGATTAAATATTATCTTGCTTAGGCTTTAAAAAATAACCATTACTTGCAGTTTATCAAAAACCTGAATAAAATACCTATGAAACATAATGCCAGAACTAACAATTTAAACACAAGCACTGTGCATATTATACTGGAAATATTGGAATATAGTCCTGGCGATGAAAGTACCTCAGCAAGAACCATTGGGGCATTCACAGCAGTAGTAGATAGTTAATCTTTTAATGCACTGCTCTGCAATCTCAAGGGCTACACCTTTCTGTAAACGCACGTCAAGCAAAGTTAAGATCTTGTACTGATTCATAATTTCTAAATCCTTGGAGCCTCGAACGCATAGTGATACAATTCGTCTTCTTGCATAAAAAAGGAGACATTAGGAAGGCATAGTTCATTGCACGCCAAAACTTAAGAAATGTAGAATTTTGTGTATATTCAGTATTAGACCCGCACACTTAAGCAACATAAAAAGGGAGAAATTAGGAAGGCACAGTTCCTAGCACAACAAAGCTTTGAATTGTCAACTAAATGAAACAAATGACAATGAGGACAAAGAAAAAGAAATACCTTGTGTTAGCGGACCATCTAGGAATATGGAGATGATTGAAATGGCAAAGGAATGTGAGCAAGCACCAAGCAATGACAGTGGGAAGGCTTATGCCTCGGGTAAAGTTGCCGCCCCCGACTGTCCCTATGCCCCCTTGCCTTCCCGGTAGCACGTCCTCGCCGGAGCGGTAGCAGCGCGCCATGGCCTGGTGGCATAGGTAGGAGGAGCAGGCGGAGGCCGAGGGGACGAGTGGAGGAGGATGGCGCAGAGAGGGAACCCGCGCGCCCTGCCCTCTGCTCACCCGTCGCCACCTGCTCGTCGTCGTCGCTGAGCGCCTGCCCCTGGTCGCCCGTCGCTGCGCGCCTTGTCCCTGCTCTCCGTCGTCGCCTCTCGGACCGCGCCCAGCTCTTCACCGTCGCCGCGCCCTACTCGCCGCTTTCGCTGCACGTCCTGCTCGCCGCCGTCGCCGCGCTACCTACTCAAGGCAGGTGTGGAGGCAGGGATGCGGGCGGGGTCATTCCCCCGCAGGATTTGGGCGCGGAAGAGCTGCTGCCCATGTGCACGATTGCCGGCGGCTCATAGCAGGAGAGGAGGAGGAGGGATGCAGCGGCGGCGTTGGGGACTGGATGAGGAGAACATCACGGGGCTGGGCTAATCGTTGCTAGGGTTTTCACCAAATCACCCTGCACGGGGGCGTTGCCCCTGCCCAGACCACAAGCACCCAATATATTCCCACCGAAAACATTACCCGAGAGGCCAACAAGGGGGCCCAAGACCATTACCTGTGGATGGGACGAGGCCGGACAGAGATATACCGAGCCTTGGGTACAAAAGGTGGGTGCGTGCAGCGAATTAACTTTCAACTGCTTATCTGGGTAAAACTGTCTTACCACTAAGCAACGGTCAGGATTAGCTAGTATGACTCCATCAGACGGCTAAAATAATCTGATTTTTATGGTGACACCCAGGGGGTGTCCCTATTATACCTTTGGATTGTGCAGAGCGTTCAGTTCGACCTCAAGTTAAAAGTTCAGAGAGTTCAGATATTGCTTGCCGCAGAGAACCATCACGCACCCAACATATATATAAACATCAAAGGTGCATGCATCCCTTAAAAAAGAGTAATTCTATACCAGTTGTTTCACAAACACATCCACATACATGTTTAGAGAAACGACGCTTGCAAATTCATTAATTTCTGACACAAGTTTGAGGTTTCAGTCTTCCTGACACAAATTCACCGGGAAGCAAATTATCCTTTACAATTCATTAATTCCCACCCACAACATCCAGTCCGGCAAATCTGAAGTTTGAAGATAAAAGTTTTTGTAAAAACATGAATATAATAAACATCACAGCTGCACTAAGACATAAACAGAGTAACTACCACTGTTACGGCTGAGTTTTACCAAAAAATTTGGGGCGTGATAAAGAGTGACTTGATGTCGCTATTTAGACAGTTACAAATTGGAGAATTACCGTAGTATAAACTAAATTTTGGAGTTATCACGCTGCTATCTAAGAAGGAGAATGCTATCCAAATACAACAATATAGACCTATTTGTTTGCTCAATGTAAGCTTTAAGATCTTCACGAAAGTTGCAACAAATCAAATTACAAATATTGCACAATAGATGGTTAGACCGACCCAAACTGTTTTTATGCCTGGTCGTCATATTCTAGAAGGAGTTGTTGTCCTTCATGAAAACTATCCATGAAATGCATCGCAAAAAGCTTGATGGGGTTTTTTTCAAAATTGATTTTGAAAAAGCCTACGTGATGGGGATATGCCAAAGGGGGTATGCCCAGCAGGACGTTCCGATTGGGCCGAAGGGCCTGCGGGTGCGCCTAAAGGACGGCGACTGGACTACGACGGAAGGAGAGGCCAGGCGACTGGAGACTGGAGGCCCAGAAGCGTGACAGAAGCCCAGTCGGATTAGGTCAAAACCCCCGAATCCTTATCTTGTTCGGTTGTAGCTTGTAAACCCTAGTGAGGTTTCTCATATATAAACCTTCCTAGGGTATCCTAAGGACGCACGTTCCATCATACACCCCCCCCCCCCCGAGCGACTCGCTGCTTAGATGCCGAGCTCGTCACCCTTGTAACTCGCTCTCCAATAATCTAGCCTAGCAGGAGTAGGTCTTTACCCTCTGGGGGGCGAACCTGGGTAAACCCATGTGCATCCGCCCCCATCTCGCACCGCAGATGGTCGCCAACTCTTCCTCATGAAACAATCAATCGCTGCCAGTGGCAGCGACTGCCGTGGCCATTTCCACGATAGTGACGCCCACCGTGGGGCATAGCGGGACTGGCCTGAGTTTTGCGGCGAGACCCTACTCGCCGATCGATCGGCCGCTCGCCACCGGTTGCATGATCGCCATCGGCGGGATCTTACAGATCTTGCCAGCAGCTACATCCCGGCGTCACGCCCGGTCACTCACGGCGCGATGATGCCGGTCGGCTCCATCAACCTCTTCGTCGGCTTCACCGGCGCGGTCGACCCAGCTGCAACAGTGATCGTCGGCGGATCGCCGCCGCACCACGATCTGCTCTCGGAGGAGCAGGTCCGCTCCATCAGGAGCCTCGTCACCAAGTACGACTCGGCCACCAGCGACGCGGCCGAGACTAACGCAGCCACCAACGACGACGCCCTAAACGACGACGCCGACTCCGCGACCCCTGCCTCGGTCGACGGATCCATCACCGCCGCATCACGGGAGGACTCCATCACGCGAGTCTCCAACCCCGAGGACTTCGAGGACTCCTCCACCCTGGGGATCTTCGACTCCGATTCTGGCTCGGAGTCCCCCAAGGATTTTCGCGCCAGATCCAATCGCTTCAACGCGATCTACATGGCGGGCAGCACGGCCGCCCCGCCAGATTCGTTTGCCACGCCGATCCTGCCGACTGCGACGGCCACGGAGGTGGAGGAAGTCCGTCTGTGGCTCGCGGAGGCGCAATGCAACGAACTCGCCGAGCGCGAGAAATACCGCCTCGAACGGGAAACGGCGCGGGAGCTATCGCTCTATCACCAACGACGCATCAGGACCCGCCTGAACTCCAACGTCCAGGGCCGCGTCCTGAACTTCAACGATGAAAGCGACCCCGCACGCGCCGCCGAGCGCGAATACTGCGAGAACGCGCCACCAGGCGGAAGCAACCCCGCGAGACCACCACCTGGCGCACTGTCAACCGGAGCCCCTCCACCACCCATGGGATGCGCGCCCCCGCCGGACCAACCCCGGATCATCATCTCGCCTCAAGCCCGCGACGCCAACGGGCTACCATTATACTCCACCCCGATGGACAACGTCATCGCGGCCGACACCACGATCGCCAACCTCGACGTCCAAGGCGACAGCGCGCTACAGATCCAGTACGCCAAGGCCCTACTCGTCAAGGCCGTCGAGCAACAAGTTGCGGGAGTCGACCCGTGGGGGCGGATGTACTCCCGCTCATCAGCAAGCAGGGCGGCATCAAGCAGCCACCCCACCGTGGCCAACGCATTAATTTGCCTACCACCGCAGCTCCTGGCGAACCAACCACGGGCCGCCAATCCCGCGCTGTCAACCAACGAGCCGCGACCGGAGAATAACACGGTCGCCGCCAACGGGCAGCCCCTCGATGCCCGAAAGAACATCATCAACAACCAGGCGTGGCGGTCGCGCCAGCCCAACGACCTGAGGCACACCCTCACCAACCGCGGCGACCCGGAACCAAGAGGCTCGCTCAGTCGAGTCAGGCCGCAATACTTCGGGCCCATGATTCGCGGGAAAAAAATACCCCGCCAACTTCAAGGCCCCCAAGGAGATCGAAAAGTACGACTCGACGTACGATCCCGCTGTCTGGCTGGACACTTACCTCATGGCAATGGGAATCGCAGGCCATACCGACCTGCTCGCCGCTCGCTACCTCCCCCTGATGATGGAGGGTGCGACCCGGCAATGGATCAACACGCTCCCCGCCAACAGCATCGATTCCTGGGAAGAAATGCGAGACGCCTTCGTCAGGCACTTCGAGGGCTCCTACACCCGCGCCACCACCATAGAGGATCTAGAGCGATGCATCCAGGGACAACGCGAGGTCAACTCGCCGCTGGATCCAAAGATGGCAAGAACTGTGGATCAACGTCTCCGGTACCCACCCATACATGGTGGTACATTGCTTCAAGAACGCGTTCCGGTATGAACCCCTGGTCGCTAAGATCAAGAGGGTCTACCGGACGCTCGACAACATCCCGGACCTCCTCGAGATCGCCAAGCGCTACGCGGAGGAGGACCCCAACCAAGACTCCGACGACGAGTCAGGAGGAACACGCCGCACCAACATCCACGACAGCGGGCGCCTACGCGACATGCGCTACAGCAACACCCGCATCACCGGCAAGCGCCGCACGGACGGGCGAGTCGACTTCGTCGCCAACGCCAGCTACGGCCAGCGTGACTCCAAGAACTACCGCCGCGACGGAGGAAACTACCGCGACAGCGGAAAATACCGCTCCAACAACACAGCAAGGCCGAAATTCGACCCTGCTACCCTGCTCAATCAGCCCTGCATCTACCACAACAGGGAGGGAAAACCCGCCACCCACACCACCGCTGATTGCCACTCTCTCAAAGAGATTGAGAAGGCGAGGCGAGCAAGGGAGGACCCCAATAACAACCCACCGCGGGACAACGGGAACGGCGGCGGCTCGCTACACACCTTCACCGGACTTGGCACCAAACGCGAGAAGAAGGTGCTCGCCTGCGTGGTCGCCGTCAATGCGGTGACACAGGTCGACATCCCTCGCTTCCTCAACTGGTCCGAGCAGAGCATCATCTGGAGTCGCCAGGACCATGCGCCAAGGATCGAATACCCAGGGCGAGTCGCCCTGGTAGTCAGGCCCAAGGTGGCCGACTACTGGCTGCCCAAGACACTAATGGACGGTGGGAGTTCCATCAACATCCTATACCTGGACACGTTCAAGAGGCTCCAGCTCCCAGAAACAACCATTGAGCCAACCCTAATGACCTTCCACGGTATCGTCCCCGGTCGGAAGGCGTACCCGATCAAGAAAGTGACGCTGCCATTCACCTTCGGCACTCCGGCAAACTACCGCACGGAGAGGATCGTATTCGAGCTGGTGAACTTCCGCAGCCCCTACCACTGCGTCATGGGTCGCCAGGCATTCGCAAAGTTCATGCCGACCCCGCACTACGCCTACAACATGATGAAGCTCCCCGGGCCAAGCGACATCATCACCATCCACGGCGACCCTGACATGGCCGTGGAATGCGAGGACAAAGGCGTCGAGCTCGCCGGCGCCGTCATCGCCGCGGAAACTGACCACGTGGAGGAGCTCGCAAAATACGCGGGCAACATCAACAAGGACGACCCCACCATTCTGAAAAAACCAACCGCCGCGAAAGTATATGCGCATATCAAGATCTGGCGAAAGTATGTGTTCAAATGCCAAATCTCTCTAATGAAGTTGGCCCTAGAATACCTACAGAGGAGGTAAAAACCTAGCATGCACTTTCCGTTAGGCTTTAGGCTAAATGCCACCTTTTAAAGGAAACATGTTTCTTATTTTTTAACTTATATGGTTTTCAACTTAGGTCAAATGTAGTTGAGCTTGACACAAAGATGCGAGGTTTTGCACTGCTACGAAGCACAAATCTATTGAGGCGCTATTTTGTTTAGTTGTCATTACATATTCAGTCTTTAGTCTATTCTATTGTGATCAACATTGAGAAGTTACATATTTTTCCATGATAATAAACATAACATATATATATATATATATCCAATCATGTACATGTTATAAAATTTTCCATAACGTAGTAATGTCAACATGTTGAATCTTAGAATTATCAAAGAAATTCATCATAACTTTCTTAGATAAATTAAAATGAGTTGCCCGCGCATGTGTGCGGGCCACCTGACTAGTTGACCTAACAGTGACACTCTAATTTTTTTCCTACGAAGCGGGGCGGATCAGGTACCGCCTTGCAACCCTACTAATAATAATGGCACCCGAGAGTCCCAGTCGTCCATACCGGGCTGGTGTGTTGTCCCAGTTTTAGATAACCCGAATAATCATAGATGGAGATCTATTTCATCTTGAATCGACTCCCATGTCTTGTACTAGCCGAGTTTCCCCATATTTAATACAGCATCTAGGGTGGCTCGCGCTTCACCGTCGGTTAAGCCAACCATCCACGAGTTGGCTGGGCTCTTTGTTGCACATGCTCGACGCAAGCCCCAAGAACCAAGAACATGCAAGCATGTTAGCCGTTGGAAGAACTGACACGCTTAATTAAATTAATCACGACATCCGTCAAAGGCAGATGCAAAGTACTTTTGCTAGTATATGTTTCTATATGTATATTAATTAGCGTACAGGCTGGAGTCATTAGCCTCTGCATCTGCATCTTCATCCAAAGTTCTCATCACGCCGGTTCCACACAAACCACCACACCAATGGAGGCTACGGCTCTGAGTGTTGGCAAGTCAGTGCTGAATGGAGCACTTGGGTACGCAAAGTCCGCCATCGCGGAGGAGGTGGCTTTGCAGCTCGGGGTTGAACGTGATCAAGCCTTTGTCAGCGACGAACTTGAGATGATGCAGGCTTTTCTTATGGCAGCGCATGAGGAGCAAGTCGATAACCGGGTTGTCAAGACCTGGGTGAAGCAAGTCCGCGATGTGGCCTACGATGTCGAAGACTCTCTCCAGGTAGGGGTGTGAAATGGATCCTAAGCTACATATTTGTATCACTCGAGGCTAACTTAGCTTATTTGACAGGATATGGATCCACATATATATGGTTTAGATATTTCTCATGTGATCGCAAAGTTTTTCCTTTTCCATGTTAGTATAATTCTTATGCTTAACTTACTTCTTCTTTAGCTGAAATGGACCATTTACGCGGCTATATATATACCTGTAGGATTTCGCCGTCCTTCTCCATAAGCAATCATGGTGGCGCTTTCCCCGCACACTGCTAGACCGCCGACATGTCGCCAAGGAGATGAAAAAGCTCAGAGCCAAGGTAGAAGATGTGAGCCAGAGGAACGTGCGATACCAACTCATCAGGCGCTCTGGATCCAAGCCTCCAGCAGCCGGTGGGCAGACCACCATCAGCAGTGAAGTAGCACTTCACATCGCCGAAGCCACACGCAGAGCGTTGCAGGAAAAGGAAAGAGTGAATCTTGTCGAACTCATTACCAAGGATGATGAAAATGAGCTCAAGGCGATTGCAATCTGTGGAGCAGTCAATGATGTTGGGGTCACATCCATCATTCGGGCTGCCTATGAAGATAAACTTGTGAAAGAAAAGTTTAAGTGCCGAGCTTGGGTAAGACTGGTGCACCCCTTCAACCCAAATGATTTCTTCGTTAGCTTGGTGAGGCAATTTTACGAGGATCACCATAAACTATCTGAAAAAGCAATGAAAGGATCAGCCGTAGGTCTAGAGGTTCTGAAGGAGATGGCAACAAAGAATAATTTGGTTGATGAGTTTAATCGGTATGTTACCGAGGAGAAGTACCTGGTCGTTGTTACTGATGTATCTACCATAGAAGAGTGGGATTGGATCAAAACATACTTCCCTAGCAAGAATGGCAGTCGAATTATTGTGTCCACACAGCAATTCGAGGTTGCAAGCTTGTGCACGGAGCAGCCTTACACGCTATCAGAGATAGTCCAGCAATGGTCACCGGAAAAGGATTTCTATGTGTTCTACAAGAAGGTAAACAACCTTCTTTACCAGATAAATAATACTCCATTCATACCTCTTTATTAGGCCTTCACGTACTTTAAGAAAAATCTAATCATAATTTCATCAACAATATGAAATATATGTGAAAAAAGGGTAGAGTAGTCGTAATGGGAGTAAGGTTGGTCATAGTGGGAGTATTATACTACTAGTATCATGCATATGATATTAGTGTATGATACTATTCCTCTAATGCATAGTAGCATATAGTAGTATCATAGTTGTATAATATTTAACTCTTTGTAGAATCCCAATACAAATATGTGTACATGATCTATTTGGTATTAAAATATCTAGTTTTATGTGCTATAATACCGTGTCATAATATGATACCACTACCATCCCTTTCTTCATTAATTAGCATGCCACGTCAGTTTTTTGTCTACATGGCATGCATGATACTACTTATGATACTCCCACTAAGACTAGTCTAACATAAGGCTGGTGAAGTGTATCACGTAATATAATACAATTTCTAATGCAATGTTTTATGTGCTAGTATTTTTAGTACTCCCTCCGGTTCAGTATATTAGGCACGCACGTAATTTAAAAAAATCATTGACCATCAATTTTGACCAATAAAATATGCTCAAAAATACACCATTAGAAACTTCTTTTTAAGATGAATCCGATGGTATAAGTTTTGTGACATATTATGTAAAATTGGTTGACCAAAACTAATGGTCAAAGTTGTTCTTGAACTACGCACATGCCTAATAAACCGAAATGGTGCGAGCAGTAGTATATTTATTGATTTATAGAATCTCAATGTAAAATTGTGTACAAGATTTACTTGCCATTAGAATTTCTAGTTTTGCGTACTATGATATATTATTTACCTATGATAAAGGTCTGCTGCATGTATTTTTGGGACGATTGTTAAGCTAAGCGTTCCTGGCATTGTGGCCAGTGTGCCAGTGTGTATTAAAGCAGCGCGCAACTAGGTCCAGCGTCAATGGCTGATTCGGCCATTTTTCATAGCCAGGCCTCGACAAGCGAAATTTTGCATCAATTTCCCAATAGAGGATGCTTGCGTGGAGATGCGCGGGAGACGTGGCCTTAACTCCCTGCCCCACTCGCCTCACTCCCATCACCGTCCCAGTGCCACACTTCTTCCTTTCCCCTCACGTCCCATTAGAGGCAACCCACCATGGACGCATTGCCTCCTCCGCCCATGGCTCCGGCGACCAAGTTCGAGCCACGGCGAGCTGCTGGGTCCGCACACGCCATCCAGGAGTACGAGGCCAAGTACCTGCACAGCTTGGTGGAGGTGGTTGATCTGGCAGTGTTGCCGGCTCTCAACCGGTTGTCGTCGTTTGTGGCTATCGCGTCGTGTGCGCCAACGAGGGCAGTAATAGCCACCCTAGATAATGCAGGGGTTCAACCGACAACCCTGCAGATTGGTCGGTTTGATCTCCTGCCAAGAAACGTGGCTAAACGCGGGGCAAATATGAATGTGATGGCCGTCGGCAGCACCCAGGACATGTCTCATCTGTTGGGCTTCTACCCGGTGTCGAGATTCTCTCCTACCCACTCACATGTGTATCCTCTGCCCAGCTTTGCATATCTTGCTTGAAGAGCAATGATGTTCCCACGACCTGATGGTGCAGGTCTATCGTAGGTAGGGCCTTTGTTAGCAACTGCTTCTTCCTCAAGATGTGCACGTCCGGCTCCACCCCCTCTGGCTGCCTGCCCCGTTGTAAATTCTCTTACTACATGGGTCATTTGGTTAGTTAGGATTTTTAGGTGTTCCGTATATCCATGCATTGTTGGTCTAATTCGTTGATTAGAGTTCGGTGTAGTCGATTGAAGCCCATATCTGCACGGATGTGTGCATATTTGAGAGCTGGTATTTACATGGTCGTGTGCATGCCAATAGATTCTCTATGAGGTGCCCTGTGAGCAGAGCACGGGCGTGGCTCTCCACGGAGATGGGAAATATCAGTGTGCACACACAGTCGTGGGACGGTGATAAATGGCATTGCCGTCGCACCAAGTTGGCAATGATGGTGATCATTGTGCCGCAGTTGTGTGCACACATCAATCTTTCCCATGTTCGTGCACATCCAATGCCGGTGGTCATCGCGACCTAAGTGTCCTGACATGTGTGTGTTGTGATCTTTAACAGTACTAGGATGCGATATGAAACAACTATGTCCCTCCTCTTCTAGAGCACGCGGAAATCATCAATTTCAACAGACACTGCAAGCAAAGAGAGGTTGTGCCTGGGGTGATGATGCATTTGGCGATAAGGAAGACACGTGCGCTTATGGGGAGGCATGCGGCATTTGGTCATCGTGGTATACCACTTGTGCCTTGCTGGTTTTACGTGTAGATCCAATAGATTGATCTCACAACTCTCTCCCTACCCACTAGGATTGCGCCTAGTAGCCAAGAAGCTGAAGATCACTTACCATTCTCCGGTGAGTGTGTCGATCAGGATTGGTAAGCTCTATGCACACATCCTCCGGATGGAGTGGTTTGGAGGCCATTTATTCTTCATGAGAGGGTGGACGGAATTCCCCACCAAGACAGAACTGAGTTCTAGCGACGTCTTCGTCTTCAAGATCAAGAACGGTGGCCTGAAGATGAAGAATCTTAGACACACCAGGAGTTTAGAGGGGATCCTCATCTTCATGAGCCATGGCCAATGATCTTGTCGTGTCTTTGCTTATGTAAATTGTAGTGGAAATGGAGCTTGCTGGGAGGTTTATCTGAACCCTTCTTTTGTGCCAGGTGAGTGCACCCCTCGCTTAATTAGTAGAAAGGTTGCATGGGATGCACCTGAGTTAAGTACCTGATGGTGAAACCTTCTTAATTATGCATGTATAGTTAAGTATTGATGTGTGTGTATGCTTCTGTACTGATGAATGTGCTGGTAACCTCACCATATTTGAATATGGTGATAACATCTCAATGTGGGTGCACATGCGGATAGTTTTGTGGCAACCAAACAACTGTCATTTGTCTATGCTGAGCTAGAAACGACAACTATAGGCAGCCAATGAACCATGCCATTGTGTTGCCTACCATGCGACCCAACCCACCAAACAAAGTGCACAACATGTCTTTAGAGCCATTTCTACATGGCCATGTTACCCAGGGGCTGCCCCCAGTGATCTCAAAATTCGCCCACGCTACAATCACGCCCTAGACGTAGTCGATGAGCTATCCCCCTCCGTAGCCTATGTCATAGTGACGTTTGTGACTACACATTGGGGAAACAGACCTCTATTTCTCTAGAAGGATCCGCGTGATCCTTTTTTTTCCTTACCTTTGTCCTCTTCATCATTATCTCCCCCTTCCATCTTCGAACAAAACGCACAAACTCCAGGTCCGGATAAAAGCCAGTTGACTCTGGGCGGAACTTGAACTCGTATCCCTTATAATTTATGACACCATCTTTAGTAACTAGATCACCAGTGTCATCCTTTTTCTTCTTGCACACTTTCGTATCTAGCATGGTGACAATAATATGGATTACCCCTTGTTGCCGCATAGTGATCAAGTCAACATCAACGGTAGTACCCATGAGAGAACCACCAACCCAGAATCCAAGGAAGTGATGAACCGTATGAGTTCAACATGGATCCAAACATGTGTGAGCTCAATCTTAGATGGTATATCATGTGTCTTCCATGCACTGCTCGTGATTTGAGTCTTGAAAGATGGCACCACCATCTCTAACCCATCAGCTCTCTCAAGATCCTCAAAGGAATGAACTGACCAAGTAATCATGCTCACCATGAGCCAAACCTCCCACTTCAACTGATTCTGCAATGGCCAAATCCTCCCTACCTTGTTCTAAATAAAGTCACCTGGAACTGGATCACCATTGACCTACACTCGTTCAACTAGAGATTGATTTAGGGATAAATGTTCTTTGGCCACACTATCCGCTAACTAAGCAAAATATGTCTCCTGACATCCCACACATGCAACCAATACCATAGGTTTAGGCAGCTTGAGCATAGGGCAGACATGTTGGGTGGGCAACCATATCACAGATGTAACAATAATGTTGCACTATACAGTCCTTAGGGTATTGAGTCTCCACTGCACACTTCCAATAACGATGTGCCTTGTTTGGTTTGCTTGTGGCCCCCGACAGACTCCAATCTTGTTCTTTTGCCAAAGCTAGTCGTCGATGCTGGTTCTGGCATGACTGCTTGAGGCTCCACAGACGGCAAAGTAGGCACCGTGACTATACCTAAAACTGTTGGGGAGGTTGAAACTATTCCTATTGTACCTATTGTTCCTTCCTTTTCTTCTTCTATTTGTACGATTAGCGTTGTTGAACCTGAAATAAAACACACACATATGCGGATGATGTTGCTGCTTTTGATTAGGAACAACTGCAACTCTCACGACATCTTTAACCAGAGGAACCGATGACCCCACTGCAAGAGGGCAATATGGAGGTCCTGCCTTTCTCCCAAATCCAGGAACCACCTGAACATTCAGAGTAGGCGGTTGTTGCACCGACTGTTGGCCCAGAGCGGTGGTAGCAAATCCTCCATTGGTGACTGGGCCCCAACCATCGAACCGTCAAACACCACCGCTGAAAAAATTCTATATGCGGACGGTCATGAGAGCGATGCATGACTAACATTGAAGAAGCGTGTGGCGGAGTCGATGAAGTTGTTAGAGGAGAGGTTAGAAATGTCGGTTTCAGAGGAGTAGAGCTCGCATTGTGGGTGGCTTGTCTATCTTGGTAGTTCCCTCTTGCATAACCCTTTTGCATAACAAATTAAAATAATAGACCTCTGGAAAAAAATCATGCAATAACCCTTAAGGGTGCTACCCACAACTTGGTAGTTCCCTCTGCAATGGCGTTACCATCCCTGCTAGTGTGGCAAACAAGGTCCAGGGGCCCAGGGGTGGGGATGCTAGTGCATCAAGGTTAGCACCACACCCCTAACCTAGTTCAGCCGAGCCGGCTAGCCCATCCCGACCCAATACCAACTATCAAATTTTACCGTGTAGCGCTTTTTGTTGCCCAAGGGAAGCACTGTGTACGGTTGATGATACTTAACCATGAACTACTTGATCCATATCTTAAATTAAACAAGGTAGCGAACTCCAACCGGGAGAAATCCTATAATTTTTTTGATTCATATCTCGGTGCGAAGTTAGCCTTGGTCCAAGCACTATACCCTTGCCACAGTCATCCATGACTCCAGAGATTAAGATCACAGAACAATTGTACCCGATGATCCCTGCTCATCACCATCCTGCAAATTTTGGCTTCTTTGGTCATGAACCCATCCTCATCAACAACATTATCGAGACCATCGTCATCCGAGTCTGATGCATAGCATTGGTTATAATGCATGCCATGGTCCATCTCCTCTTGTGTACAATATGCCTCCAAATCAAAGACATTATTATCATGGAGATCACCCTCCAGCTCATCGCCCTCGTATTCTTGATTCTCCTCTTCTGATGCTTCATATTGCTCATTTCGAATCAGGCTTGAAGGATGCCTTATTTTATCTTGGGTAATTAGAGGTTCGATAATTTTATTTTGGTTCATGGAAGGTGGACTGATTGTTGTATTCGCCGCATTAGGGTCAAAAATTGGCTCAACTTTCCTGTTGAAGTCAATGTACAAATGAGAATTAACCTTTTTTTGTGGCAAATAACTCAAGTGCCTTGTCTAGAGATTGAGCCACTATCTCCTTGTATCCATCCCAAAGTTTCCGGGAGGATATGCATTGTCTTCCAACGAATGTGCATTCCAAACCCAGCATCACCTTCCCACATTACCGCCAAACATCAATTCAATCACCTCTTAATTCGTATAGGTGTTGCTTCAAAAATGAGTCATTGTCCAGATGATGAACATTCACTATTCTCTTGATCTAAAACAAAACCAAATGCACGAACAGTAAATATACATTCACCAAGACAAGCATTTCAATATAATAAGATCTAACTACTAATGCCAAGCTTAGGAAAATATCCTAGCCACATCACCAAAACCGAACTAGATCTAGGCCTACTCGTAACCCTGACCTAAGTTCTCACCAAAATCATAACCCTAAGCCAAAAAATATAATGTTTCATGGCCATCATGTAGGCCACCATTGAGAAATACAACAAGAATAAACCATACATCCTAGATCAGATGGAAATTCTAGGGTTCCCAAATTTATGACAGATACCACCAAAATATAAGATACCAATTGGTCAAAATCAAAGGAGATCAAGGAGGGTACCTCTTTGCACTTGGGGAGGTCCAAATCCATGAACAAATCCCAACAAAAGGGAGGGACTTAGGGAGGTCCAAAACCAATGGAGGTTCATCGTCGTGGCAACTGGTGCATATTCCCTACAAGAAACAAATGATGAGCCTACGATTGTAGCCGATGACTCCGGCTATCTCCTCTTACAAAATCTTGACGCTGGTGTTGGACACCCCACTTCGGTCCAGATGTCCTACATTAGATCCTCCTTTGTCCGCTTCTTCCTTCTTATAAACAGAGTCCAACCATCCTCTGGCTACTCTTCCTCAAGAACCTCCATCACGAGCTTGACAGCGACAATGACGATTCCTGTACCTCCTACTGAAATAAATTGTCTAGCCCTTTCCATGAGTTTGTACTGTTGGTTGCATTGGCTAGCGCATACAATTCAATATGGTATCAGAGCAGGAGGTCCTAGGATCAAATCCTGGCCAACGCAAGAATTAAAAATAAAATATTGCGGCTCCCCAAAGACACGTCACAATAGGCCATAGGGCAAAGATGAGGGTGAGTATTGATATAAATTACCTAGCCATGTCCATCAGTTTGGACTTTTGATTACGTTGGATAGCTCATGCAATTCAATATGGTATCAGAGCAGAAGGTTCTAAGATTAAATTCTGACCAACACAAAAAAAATTAAAAACAAAATATTGCGGCTTCCCAAATATGTGTCATAATGGGCCAAAGGAGCATATATTAATATCAAAAGATACCAATTACACCCAGCCTCTGCAATAACGTATTGCCCTAGTGGCCATACAGATGCACACGACCAAAAAAGAAAGAAGAATTACAAAAAAGAAAAGTCCCGCTACAGTGACCCATTCATTGAAACAGCAGTCCAACCACCACCAAGACATCACAAGAAGTCTAGCCTCACCAAAAGCGACGCCTCCAAGAAGGAAACAGTACACAAACACCGTCATCGCCCGATCATAGATCTTAGGTTTTCACCCTGAAGAAAGAAAGTCCGCGCTCTCAAAACAATATATTCAACAATGCCCGGGTACAACCAATTAAGGCCAGACCCTAGGTTTTCACCCTGAAAGGTAGGACTATGAACCTTTCCTGTGCAGTCGCCCCCACTTGCATGCCACTGCTCCAAATCACGAGTCACCAAGCCAATTCCTCATCACCCTACAGACTCGAACCACCATTGTCGGTCCTCATATCTAGGTCTCCATGACATTCTCCCTTAGCACCATGGAACGAGAACATGCCCCATGATATTAATAGCCAAGAGAGCTTCGAAGCGCTCCCTCTGAACCCAAATGGTCAGAGTAAAACATGGGTGTGCACGACCGAATCTCTCCAATCCGGCAATCTCCAGGCATTATTCGCCCATGGGAGTTTGTCGTCGAAACCTTCCGGAACTCGCCACTCTGACCAAATCAAATAGGACAAGCAACGAATCGATCCTCGTATTGGCGCGAGAGGAATCCTATGACCACCACCATTATTCTCAGCAGACGAGCAGGCCCCCACGCCGCTAGTCATCATCCAGAACGAAAGCAGCAGACAAAGCAGTAGCAGGAAGGCTCGGTTGAGGATCGAAGACCCCCGAACCAGAATCCCAACATGGACGCCACCGGATCAGATCTGTGGCCCTGAGGTCTAGATCACAACCCAGTAGCAACCAGATCACGCGTCGTGGGCTGCACCCGGCGGCCACCACGACCTCGCACCGCCACCTCCTCATCGCCGCTCCGCTGGAACTATGGCACCAGCCACAAGGCCGAGCCACCCGGAGCCCCCGAACGACGCCGCACCACCTCCCATGTGACGCAGCAGAACGCCCCTCTCCCGCCCTCCATTGGTTTCAACGGGGTGGGCGCTGCAACCGCCGCCGGTGCCGGCGGCGGCATCGGCCAAGAGCGTGGGGATAGGGAGGAGCTTTTAGGGTTTTGGGGAAATCGCCTCCGGAGCCGCCACGGGAGGGGAGCGACTCGGGAGGGAGGGGTTCGTTATGCTGCGAACTAGTCCATTTCTTTAAGATTCATTTCTTTAAGAGAAATAAAGTTTGTAGTTTTTTCCCTTCTAGCTGGATTATAATCCTGCTAGTTCTTTTTTTTTCGGAAATATAATCCTGCTAGTTGCATGTGCGACTAATAAGAATCTAGCATGATAAGATCTTTGGAGAAAGCTTAACTGATAATTAGAAAGAGGGGTTTGATCCAGTACTACCCCTTCTCCTAAACTCTCGCAAATACATCCATATATATATCCAAACCCATATCCCAATCGACTATTATCATTATAGAGGCATACGGATCGGACCTGTAGATATACAGCATTCCCGCACACACACGATCGGCCTGCCCACCACCGTCCAGCACCCCAACCGTCGCTGCCGTCGGCCATCGGCACGGCCGCTGCCGGCCATCTCACAACCCATGAGCTCCTGTTAATTTTTCGTACCTGGGAACTTCTAAACGGACAAGACGCCGGACAAGTTGCTGGACAGTCCGGCGGGTAGTCGGACAAGTCTCCGGAAAGTCTGGCGAGCCGCTGGACAAGTCATCGGAGAGTCCGGAGAGCCGTCGAACATCCTGCTGGACTGTCTGGCCATCGCCGCGAAGCTCTCTTGCGCCGCCTCCACGCGTCGTCGCTGCCGCGGCGCCAATCCTGCCGACACATACATACAAGGCCAAGCCGAGGCGTGCGCCGGCCAGGCCGAGTCACCAGCTTGTTGGACCCAACCGGCACCATTACCACCGCTAGCGGACACGACCATCGCTGACGATGATCCGGCGTACAATCGTACTTTTTTTTCTCTTTGAGTAGAGATCGTACTAGTACAAGTACTGCTAGAAAAACATATTATTTGGTTGAGTTATACGGGATTTTGTAAAGAATTACATATACATGTATATAATAATTACGAAGAGGTATCAAGCGATCTGGGCCGTCCTTGTGTTTGACATTATATGAGTTTGTACTGGTTAAAGGTGGAGGGGTAGTACTGGATCAAATCTCAAAGAAAGAAAAGATAACCTTTGTGTAATCAGGGAATGCTTTACCTTTTTTCTAGGATATACTATGCTTTAATTTTAGTCAGCACCATCGTCCGAGAGAGAACTAAAAAACATTTCAATAGATATTTTAGATGGCTGCGATATAGTGTGTCCCCACAGTATATCCTAATTCGTGATCTTTGTATTGACTAGTGGTATAGATGAAGAAATTTTGGAGGGCTCTAATTGCATTAGTTATTTCAGCACACCACCTGAAACTATACAGGAGAAAACTAGAGCTTTTTCCTAGATTTTTTGTTTTCTGAAACAAGGCAAAATCTTTGCCTATTTTTTTAATCAAGAAGAGTTTAGATTACAAAACTAGTGAAGATGGCTATAGTACAAAGCTTTTCCTGAAACTTGCTCATGTTCAGGTGGACGGTCCAACCAAAGAGGCTGACAAGACCCCAGAAGCCGAGATTTCTAGTGCTGACCCTTCAGCTGGTGAGGAATACACAAAGAAGCCTACTCGTGCAGGCACAGTGGCTGCTTTCGAGGATGATCAACTTATCGACCGGGCTAACGCAAAAGCTGAAGTCGTTCGATTGATTGATCTAGGTGGCGAGGTAATCACCATTTTTGGAATGGGCGGTCTCGGGAAAACTACTCTTGCCAGAAGCCTTTACCAACAAGAACTTGCTGAAAAGTTTCAGAGACGTGCTTGGTTAACCATATCAGGTTCTTTAGATCCTGATGAGTTCTGCAGCAATCTATTCCGGCAGCTACGGGATGATCATGATGCAAAGTCTGGCAATGACAAAATGCCAAGAGTGGCAGAAGAAAAAGAAGAGACCGAAGCTCCTTTGTCAAAAAAGAACAAAGAGACCAAACAAGAAAGGCTACTTGAAAAATTGGCCAAGATTTTACAGGAGCAGAGATGTCTGATTGCTCTGGACGATCTACCATCCATTGTGGAATGGCAGGTAATAATGCAGCTTTTGCCGTCGACGAGAAATATTGCTAGCCGGATCATTGTCACCACAAGACAAAAGAATGTTGCTATACGTTGCTGTCTTGGAGAAAACAAAATATACGACCTCGGGTTGCTAACTAAAACCGAAGCTATGGATCTATTTCAGAAAAAGGTAAGCTTGAAACACATCTGAAGTAATTATTTATATTCATTTCCTATTCTCTACTATGACTACGGTATACGCACTAATCACTTCATTTCTTTTTAATTACCTTGCACTCTGAGTTTTCAAAAGTAAAATATGTAAATTTTTATCAATTATGTTTAATATGAACAAATGAAATATCAAACGCATATAGTAAAAGAATAGTCTATGATGATTCTAAAATTTGTGATTTTGTATTGTAGATGTGTTCATATTTTTATATACATTTGGTCCAATCTTATAAATGTTGATTTTGAGTAAATCCATAAGGTGGGGTAATTAGAAAATGGATGCAGTACATTATTTCACCTTACCTAGGTTTTTGCTGTGAATTTGATGCACAAATTCATACATTTTATCCGTTTCAAAACATATGTTATTATTGTCCCTACAACCCCACGTATATAACTTTGACTGTTACTCTTTTGGATAAGTACGGAAGCAATAATTTTTAACTTCCGCTTCTGTACACCTTCCTCCTTAAACACATCAATGGTCAATATTGATCTCTACCTCTTCATAATTGATGGTATGATGGTCAGTAGTTAATTATGTGTTAGTCTAGCCCTTTTAAAACCCGTGTAGACATAAAGGGATGTATAATGGTAAAGAATATTTTTTTCCCTTAGCCCTCCACGTCATCGCGAGAAAACAATAAAAGTCATACAAATTAATAAAAACATAACTAAATTTTAGTAGAAAATTATGTTAATAAGAAAGGCATCTGGTTCGATAGAGAAAATAGTCATCTCTTATTGGGGGCAGCGTTTTGGCTCACGAGCTCAGTTGCTCCCTGAATCTGGACCGCCTAAAGTTATCTAGGGATCTATACCAGGAGCTCTTTTTTACTGCAGATGTTGTTTGTCAGAGAAGCTTCTGGCCTCAGTATTGCCTGGTCTGGGCAGGTCTCTTGCCAGTCCAGAACGTAGAGAAGTCGTGGATCGTGAAATTAGTTGCGTCTCCGCCACACGTGCGTTTAGCCACGGGACAAGTTCGTAAGGTAGATGTAGTTCTTGCTGGATCCGGTGGCCTGGTACTCTCGAGTGTCCAACTGTCCATACGTTCCGATAGGTATTTGTCTCTAATCTCCAGTGTCGAATTGCCCGTACATTCCGACGAGGAAAGATTTCTTGAGTTCACAAGCTGATTAGTTTAGTCCAGATTGAGCAGCAATCCCTCAAAAAAAAGTTCAGTCCAGATTGTGCCATGTAGAATAATTGTCGTTGGAAGCCAAATAAAAAGAAAGGATAAACTGTGTCCGAACTACAGCTAATCATTTTGTTTACTAATGTGAACGACTAATGGTTTGTGGTCAAGAGTTGGCTTGTCTTGTTTTACGCGCATCGACCGAAAGATGTGTGTTAGAAGTTCCTGAAACATCTATGCTTTAGTGCAGACTTGCAGTTGGCTTTGCACAACCGGGCCATATACCTGTGTCGACGAGATCAGGGTAATTAACTATGATCGATAGAACCAAAAGAGAAAAATCCATGGTTGGTGGCTTGATGCTATTCTGTGATGGCGCTCTGGCAGTGTTTAGCAACAGCACGTAAGCCACTAACTCGCATGGTTACCACATGGGAGCGGGAAGAGATAATGAACTTGGGGATGCCATGGCGATGCTGGAGAAAGGAGTCAAGGTGAAAGACTGTAAATGGTGTCGCACGGTAACTGTACTAGACGGCCAAATCGGAACTGATCGTTAGCCCACGTGTTTTTTATTGGCTCCAACATCGAATACGCATTTATGATGTCGGTCCATATTCCAAGAGCAAATGAGCTCGGGAGTCATATTGGATTTCCGTCTCTTATTATCTAAGGGACCATCCCTTAGCTTAGGGAAGACAACCTTCTCTTTCTCAATTCTCTTTCCTCGAACTAAGAAAAAATCCAACGTGGCAACTGTAAGAGAAGGGTGACATCACCCCATTATACATGCCCTAATTCGTCCGTATCAATACGCTCATGTTGGCCCAGGTCCTCATTTGTGGTAGCACCGACCGACACTAGCAGTTACCGTGATGGAAATTCGCAGTGACTCGGATGGAAGGCATTACATGACGACTTGGTTCCCAGCCGTTGATCTGAGTGGAGGCCGCAAAACTTGATGATGTGGTTTAAACTTTGTTCCATATATGGATGTAATAATGAGAACGGGCTAAACTTCCTTCTCGAAACAGGCTTGCTCCTAGCAATATTAATATAGCAACTAACCAATACAAGAGTGAGACCACAACTGGGGCAAACAGCACATCAAGCCCAAGAGAAACAAAAAAGAAAAAGAAGAGAAAACAATGCCGATGCCGGCGGTTCGATGAAAACAGATATGGCTCTCAACCGATGCGCTCTTCTGAAGCACCACGAACCAAGCAGCACCCCAAAAAGGGAAGCTATGATGCTGCCCGACGTGTTACTAGGTTTACCCCCGGTACATATCGTAGGGTTTCCCCCGGTCCGCTAGGGTGGGTGGGAAAGAGGTACACTCTAGTACACTAGCCTTAGAGGGTTGGTATCTAGTTCTAGTATCGTATGCATGATTTTTTTTTAGATAAGTATCATATGCATGATACCATTGTATGATACTCTCCACTATGACTAGCCTCACGGGGTTCAAATGAAGCCCGTTGGGCCTTTGCAGCCTAGAAGAAGGACCTAGGTGGCGTAAGGAATTAATAGTAGTCAGCAATTTTGAGTACAAGTCAAGATAGGATAACCCCTCCATAATCCTCAGCATCTCTTTTATTTTGGCGAAAATCGTAAGGATCTTTTAAACAGACACAAATGGGAACTACTCATGTTTTTTCGGATGTGGGAGACTTGGTGCATCGTAACCCTCAATCCCACTCATACGAAACCTGTTGAGTCGTATCCACAATCACAAACATCATGATCAACCACGCGCCTCGGTACATAATACGGCGGAACTTTAGTGCCATGTAACTGTAAGGTGCGGCACATTATTCTGCCATGTTTGTTACATCTTTAAGCGAAAAAGAGTCAATGACAATTAGTGATTGACAAATATGTTTCTTCACTAGATTCTGATTGTATTAAATATTCAGTAAGATATAAATTATATTCGATGAACACAAATAAAGCAAGATTACACATATCTACATGATCCTAAATTGGTGATTGCAATTGCTACTAATACTACAATGCATGTCGTTGCATGTTGCGGAGCAATTTCTTTTTTTAGGACAAATTTTCTGATTTTCTTCATCTTCAACCTATCTGCTTTTACCGTTCTCTTGTGCTTACGTGATACCTGCCACCTGAAACTCTAGATGAATCTTCTTTTCTTCTTTAATTTTCTTTTCTTGCAAAATTTTCTTGATGTCCTTCAACTGTTTGTTTTCCTTTCTAGAAGGAGCATCCTACCTTCAATGGAGCTCAAAGGATCATTGAAAAAATGCAAATAGATTGAATTAGTAACAAAATCATTAAAATCCCAACTCGGATTACGGATAGAGAAAAGTAAAATCTGGCTAGTACACAACTCGGATTGTGCGATCCTCTCAGGTCTAAGAATTTATTGTCTTAGTCAGAGCATATGACTTTGGCTCACGCTGACTAACCTTTGGATCATTCTGGCGATCTTATATCTTTCAACTAGCTAATGTAAGGAGGACATCATCTCTATGCACATGACAGGTGAAACCTTATCATCTTATGACTTACAAAATAGTCACGGCAATGGTTGTCCAACCCAGACTCAATCGACTAAACAAAAAATAGCAAGAACCAACTGTAAGTACAATTACATTGACATGTACATATATGGTTCTTAGCTAGCCTCGGGCTTATAGATACAAGGCGGTAAGTGGCGTTCTAGGGCACCATTCCTAACTATCTCCATACATGATTCACTGAGACAACATTGGGAGCTCTATGACCAGACCTTGGCGTGTTTCACGAGTGGTAGACCTTCATCACCAGAGATATCCCACATGTGGCTTTTGGAAGTTAGCTATTTTTTCCTTGTGCTCATCGTCTTTCGTCATACTCGCGTGCATGTTCAATCAGATCAAATCTGTATGACACGTGCGCTCCTCTACCAGGAGCCGACTGATGAAAGATTGTTCACGCGATCCCTCGGCAATCATATTCCCAATATATCAAAAGAGTATTAATTTGTTTGGTAGGGACTTGGGACAATAGGTAAGGATCAAATATGATGAAATTCCCCGTACTTTATTCACTGGCATGATCACATAATCCTACATAAGATCTCGTCAGATTCATAGATATGCTAACAAGATTAGATGAATATATAGGGTTTATGCCTACGAAGAAAAAGGCTTTTAGGGCTTTGACTTGGTTGTAACTTTACTTGGCGAGATGGTATTTGGCTATATATAGGCATCGGTGGTATGTGTCTCCATTACATATCTTATGTGTTGAATTTCTTGCACATTAAGTGAAGGGTTCGCAGCATAGAAAACAAAAAAATTCCTACGATGTGAACTATACGCCAAGATCTATCTACTAGATACAAGCAACGGGTGGATATACATCCATAGAGAACTTACCCTCGAAGACAACAAAGCTTTGTTAACGAGATGGAACTCGTGGATGATGTAGTCGTACACTTGCCGATCTCAAGATCGTGATGAAGTCCAGCAGGTCCGGCTACAGCACGTCCATCAGATCCAGCTCCAGCAAGTCCAGCACCGCAAAGCAGCGGTGCATCCGTGATCGCACATACGTCTGGTACCCCGACAACCTCCGTCCCTCGCTCCAGCAAAGCATCGGAAGCAGCAACTCCTTTCCAGATAAAGCCACCGGGAACATGTATCTCGCTAATCCGAGACCATGGGGGAATAATACTAGAGGGGGACAGAGATCCTTCACGAGGAGGTGTGAATGTGAAGGTGTGAGAGGGGGGCCTTTTATAGGAGGAGGGGGGTACCCCTCCCGATGGCCGACGCCCCATGGGGGGTGACTCCTCACCTCCCCCATTCATGTGGTGGTAACCTCTCCACATTAAAATATCCCTTCACATTCTCTTTTAAAGTCTCCACTTTAAATGCATTAAATTTCTCCAAATTTAATGCTCTCTCATTTAATAAAACTTTTTATTATTTTTATTCAGAATTTTGTTAATTACTTTAATTAACATTCACATAAAACCCCATGCAACATTTGAATATTACATGCAGAACTAATTTCAGCAATTTCACCCAAAACAATTTCGGTGTCTATTGAAATAATTCCAGCGCTTTATTTTATCTGAAATATATTTGCTCCAAATGGTGTCGGTATCCCTTAAGTGTGTCATCCTACGGTTCGCGAATAATGCATACATGATCGAGACTCCTCTCAGATCAATAATCAGAAGCGGGACCTGGAGATCCATACTGACTCCTACACATTCAACGATGACTTCTGTGCGTGAGAACCTTTAAATCTACTAACTAAATTCCTTTGTCTCGCGATATATTACATGTCCGAGATTCGATCATCGGTATCTCCATACCTAGTTTGATCTCATTACTGACATGTACTCTTTTCTCGTTCCCGTGATATAACATTCTAGTGATCATATCACTTGCTTGCAAGCTAACCAATGTGATATCACCGAGAGGGCCCAGAGTATATCTATCCGTCATCGGGATAGACAAATCCCACTCTTGATCCATGATCCTCTACATAACACTTTCGTAGCACTGAACTCACCTTTATAATCACCCTTTCACGGTGTGACGTTTGATGTTATCAAGATACTCTTCCAGGACTAGGATTACTTCATATGATGTTATAGCAATATAAACACAATGACTTTGATCGTAATGCTATACTTCGGATGAATATTCATCACATCATTCAACTAATTTTGTGACCTCGTTATTAACAACATCCAATGTCCATGATCAGAAAACATTGATCATCTTGTTAATCAAGGAGCTAGTTTATAAGAGAGGCATAACTAGGAACTTTCTTTTTTGTTTATTAAACACACATGTATTAACGTTTCCAAATTAATACAATTATAGCATGCAAAATAAACATTTATCATAAACAAGGAATAAGATAATAACCACTTTATTATTGCCTCTCGGGCATATTCCCTTCATTAAGTTTATGTGGTGATGTTCCTTCAATAGTTGTCTGGTTAGGGCATGTACAATGGTAGAAAATACATGTGTTTTTTAGCTCTCCACATCATCTAGAGAATACAGTATATATAAGTTATACAGTTCATCTCTAGCCATTCATGATAATTAACTATATTTAGTAAAAAAAAGGTTGCGCTAAGGGAAGAAATATGGTACAATTGATAAAATAGCTTTCTCTTATTTTTAAGGGATCATCCCATAGATAAGGAAAAGACAACCTTCTATTTCTTATTTCTCTTTGCTCCAACTAATCAAAAAATCCTACATGAAAATCATAAGGGAAGGCTGATGTCAGCGTATTGTACATGCTCTTAAGGGAGCTGTGGTAGAAGTCCTAGTGCTGCATTGCTAGTAAGTTTGGGTTGAGCTATTCATGTAGGCCTCCTCTTCTGGACACTATGCGTTGGATGGTGTGTAGGACTGTACATCGTATGACTATGGGTTGGCCCCACATATCTCTGACAGAAGTAGTGGAAGATCTTATCGATGTCGGATGGATGAGCAAAGCAGGCTGTCGGTGTTTTCAGCCAAGATGAAGCCTGGCACCAGACGAGATGGATCCAATGACTAGGAGTCGCGGAATTTTTTAGCATAGAGGTGCAGGCATGGCACGGGGATTTGGGGGGAAATAAGAAAATGTTAAATTTATCATCGACTGATATGTAAGGAGAGTTTAGTGAAAATAACAACCCATTTGTCAGCGCTAGATTGATTTGGGACCAGTTCATACCCTCATCACAAGATATTTTTTAGCAGACTACCTCAATTTTCAACTAGTTGTATCACTTTACACCCACAACTCAAGTATTTGTACTAACTGCTATTACCACTAATTGTATTGTCAAAATGTATTAAAGATAAATCTTATTCTATCACTCGTATCTAACAAAAATGCTCCTCTTTATTAATTAGTAAAAAAAGATAAAGGAGTTCCATTTTTGTTCGACCTGGATTTTTGGGACATCGGTGTGTGAAACCGTATTTCAAAATTCATGTTACAATGTTTGAATTTCTTTTTTGAAATAAGTCGTGCACATACGTATTGTCTTAATACTTTCTGATGAAAGTTTTTGAAGAAAAATATGTTCAAACAAAAAATGAACTTTTCAATATCTGCATAGTAAAATCCGATTCATTCGTACTATTCTTTATATACTTTGTCTTTGTTCACACAATCATACATTTGTATTTTTTTCAAACTTGACTTGCAGATTTCTGCATACATTTTCTACATGTAGGATTTATGCCATTTATTTTATTTTATTTAGCATATGTTTCAATTTTACTATACATTCAGGTTCACATAGACTTAGATCCTACCGGCTATTTTCGCTTTGTTCACTTCCTTAAAAGAATTTTTTTTTGAAGTGGACGAAATAGCACATAAAGTTCTATAATATTATACATGTTCCTGAACGGAAATAGTATATGATCTGACATGGATTTCTAATATTATAGTACGAATTATGTCAGGTATTCAAGGATATTAATGAAAGAAACAAGTTTTGTAATACACCGAGCCTGATCGAGCAAGCAAATCTTATACTGGACAAGTGTGGTGGCCTTCCCTTGGCGATATCCACCATAGGCAGCTTCCTCGTGACGAAACCTAAAACAGCTACTGAGTGGATAGATTTGAACAAACATATTAGTTCCGAGCTGGAGATGAACCCAGAGCTGGGAATGCTAAAGTCTGTCCTAACTTCGAGTTATGACGCTTTGCCTTATGATCTCAAGTCTCCCTTCTTGTATTTCTCTATATTTCCTCAAGCCCATTGCATTAGATGGAAACGTCTGGTGAGACGATGGATCGCGGAGGGATACTCGAGGGAGACAAGAAACATAACTGCAGAGGAAAGTGGTACTAGAAGCATCATTGAGCTTACCAACAGGAACATGGTCCGGCTGTCGAAAGGGTCATCCCATAGCAGCGTGGGCATCAATAAGTGGATGGTCCGGTCATCAAAGGGGACATGTCATAGAGCTGGGAGGGTCTTGCAGGTCCATGATCTTATGCGTGAGATTGGGATCTCAAATGCAGCGGAGGAAAATCTTGTTTTCACGTTGGAGAATGGTTGCAAATTTAATACACAAGGTAGAATCCGTCACCTTGCTGTAAGCACTGGGTGGACAAGGGACGCGAATGCATTTGAGAGTGCACTTGACTTGTCCCGTATAAGGTCACTGACAGTATTTGGAGGGTTGGAATCATTTGTTATCTCCAATAAGATGAGATTACTTAGAGTCCTAGATTTGGAAGACGCAACTGGTCTGAGAGATCACCACATCTGTCACATTGGGGAATTTGTTCACCTGAACTACCTTTCTCTGCGAAGATGTGCTGGGATCTTACGGCTGCCAAACTCAATAGGTAACTTGACGTGCCTTCATACACTGGATGTCAGGGATACATGTATAATCAACCTGCCAAGAACAATTGTCAAGCTTCGGAAGCTACAGTATCTTCGTGTGGGCTTCGTACCGGAGCATGATGAAAAGGAAGAGCGGCAATGGATTCGCCCCAGGTTCGAAATTCGCAAATACTTGTTCGAAATTCGCCCCAGGTTCGGAATTCGCCCCATGCGGCAGAATCTGCTATTCTACAGGTACATCTTCTGTTTCCCGGCTTGGTTGTTAGTTGGACTCTGTTACTTGTTAGTTGGACTCTGTTACTGCTTGTTCTTTCTCCCTGGGCTCTTCTTCTGGGTACTTGCAAGAGATGGTCTCGATGGGTTGCCTGCCACCTTTCAAAGGATGGACCCACGCGGTGTCAAATTTCCACGAGGGGTCCGAAAACTTATGGACCTGCACACAATGGGTATTGTCAATATTGACGGGGGTGATGGCATTCTTAAAGATCTCCGACACCTTACTCAGCTACGCAAGCTAAGAGTGACTGGCATCAACAAGAAAAACAGCCACGCTTTCTTCAAGGCCATTGTCAATCACAGATGCCTGGAATCCTTGATGCTGCGGGCTGAGGGGGACCCTGGTTTATCTAGCATCTTGGATGTCGCGTCTTTGCGGCAACTGAAAAACCTGCGGAGCCTAAAGCTATACGGTAACCTTGGCATGTTGCCGCGGTGGGTAAAGTGGCTTGAGAATCTCGTGAAGATGGAGCTACGCAGTAGCAGGATCGCCGGCGTCGCCGAAACACTGGAAATCCTCGGTGGGCTACAGAGCCTGGCCATCTTGCGCCTTGGGAGAAACTCGTTCAAGGGTGAAGAGGTATGTTTGAACTTCCTGGAGGACACATTCAAGACCCTGGTGGAGCTGGAGATGGATCTCCCTTCTAACATAAAATCTGTGGGGTTTGGAGAAGGAGCAATGCCCGTGCTTAAGAAGATCAGCTTCAATCTCTGCTGTTCCAGTTACATACCCAGCACTGTGTTGTTCTCTGGGCTAAAGTCTCTCGTAAGCCTCAAGGAACTTGTGCTCAGTGGTAGCGAGTACAATGATGTGGAAGGCTTGCGCGCTCAGCTCCGCTTGAATAAAAAACATCCCGTCCTCAAGAGAGAATGAAGCTCTCAACAATCGTCAGTCAAAGCTACGGCATCATTTCCTTTCCTTTCCTTCCGTCGTCTCTACATGGAAGCTAATATATATATGCTCCTGTATTTCCCTATTCGCCGTTTGGGCTGCTGCCTTGCCTTGTTTTACCTCTTCTTCGATTATGATATGTCATTCAAGTAGATTAAACCATTTCCCGAGCGTGCATCTTTTTTCAAAATAATTGGCCTGCTACTTTTGTATGGCAAAATGTAAGCTATATTGTTGTACCACATTCTACTATTTCCGTTATGTTTTGCATGGTCACTGTAACTTAATTTTCATTATTGTCCTCTTATATTTGTGTTGTGTGTCTCAGTAATAACTTGATGCGGACATGCATTTCTTTTAGCTATGGCCTCACCCTTAATAAAGGACAAATTAAGGTGCCTCCGCTACAGAAGCACACACCTGCTGGTTTCATCTCCTCCTCATGGTCCCAAATGTAGCTGCCCTGAGCTTTATGTATCTGCACTCATATATATACTACCAAGTGTTCAGTGCTCATAATTGAGAATGCCCATATTAGTTTAGAGATAACTACCACGGCGAATGTTTCTGCATGGACTGCAAACCTCTGATTATAATGATCTAGCAGTGACTTTCACCTCTCTTAAATGTTACTGCAGTCTGTTTTAATGGATATCAACATCCAGTAAGGAAATCCTGGAGTTCGCTAGAATTGACTTAGAATTGAGAATAAACATTCGCAGACATATGAACATCAAAGTTGCAGGGAGAACAAACTAATAATTGCTGCTGTTTTCACAAACACATCCACATTAAAACCTAACGTTAAGAGACACACTGATAATCCTAGCGTACAGAATGCAAACACTAACAGTGCATACCTAGAATCTGCACATATACAAACAGACCGTACGTGCTGGGATGAAGGCAGTCGCCATTGTTTAATCGTGCCACGGAAAGGGCAATGGTCGGCGTCGGCCCGGTGCTCTGCTGTGATCCCTTTCCCAACACTCCAGACAGCTAAATTGTCCTGCACATTTCTTTTCCACCCCATCATCTTCCTGCTCCATTCTTGCCGGCTTGAGACATCAAGTCAAGTACTCATTTGTCGGTTGATGTTGAGTAGTAGCACAAGGTTTCAGGATCTGATTGTCTATCGGAATTCTCTTGCCAACAGTGCTCTGTTAACTGAAGAATTGTCCACCATGTGGAGTTCTGGCTCAAGTCAAAAACGTCTTCAGAGAGTTCAGAGTTTTCTTGGGCCTCACTTAGATTTAGAGAAACATGAGCCAACGCAGATATAAATATTAATCAGAGCTGCATGCAACCAAAAAAAATTAATAAGTAAACAAAAAGGGTAATTCTTGTTTCAAAAAAAACACCATTGATTAGATTGTTGTCCGATGGAACACCACTCGGCGAACAGAATCTTAATCGCTTATCAGGGCACCACAGTCCCAGAGGTAGATGGCACCATGACAAGCATATCTTTCACGAGGGGCGTGAGAATACAACTGATTGTGGATTCATAGCACTTGAAAGGACTACGGCGCCCCAGTTCCTTTGGATCGGAGCTTTTGGATAGCTTAGAGGTGAAAGTAAGCTCAAGCCAAAAAGAACTCGATTTTCGTGGTAGCCAGCTTAGAGCATCTCTAGTAGACACCGTATTCGCGCGCGAACTGAGAAATAATAGCCACTTTTCGGTTTGGGGCACTAAAAGTATCCTGAATAGATACCGAAAATGGGGTCGAACCCCAGAAATTCTCTCCGGCTACGGAGGAAACACCCCCCGCGCGCCCATATCCACGGTATGCGAGGCTGACCCGAGAGTGGCCCGTAGACGCGTGTTGGAGTTGGCGCACACAAGATTCACCCCCGCGCCCTACCGCCTTTGCTTCCGCCGCCATGCACCCCGCTATATCTAGCCAGTACAAGCCTCGCCCCGCCGCAAGCGACCTCGCCTCCATCCCCAGTTTCGATTCCGCACCAGTGGGAGGTCAGATCTGGGGATTTGATCCCGTTCCCCTATGCCATCGCGGCTTGCCACCGCTAGCGCCATGGATCTGTCGATCACGGCCTTGTTGGCCGCGCCGTGGACCAAGGCCGCTTGATTCGGCCGACCCGCTGCCGCAGCAGTCTCTCTGCTGAGGTTCTTCAAGGGGCCCGTCGAATCGACTGGCGCGGGTCACGAGGGCGCCGAGCTCACCGCGGCCTCCATGGATAAGGTAAGCATACGATTTTACACCATGTTCTCTCTGTTCATCTACACGCCGCATGGTTGATTTTAATCTTTTGTTTATTTTAGATGACCCTGAGCGAGCAATTCCTCTTCGATGGCTCGTCGTGGTCCGATGATTCGGACCTTGAAGACTTGCTCTTCGACCGATACTGAGCACGCCATCATCCTACTCGCCGCCAAAAATCTGGAGGAAAGGAAGAATCCGCGGCAGCGAGGGTTGACGGTTGGCAGACTTTGCATTCCAAGGAACCACATGATCGGCCACCAAATGCTCATGCAGGACTACTTCGTCGAGGTACCAATATATTCGGCCAATCTCTTCTGCATGCTCTATGCGTAGAGAATTTTTTGTGAAAAATGTAGAAGCGTGCGAGGCCAATTCATGTTTTTCACTCAGCGTAAAATTGTTGCGGGGTTAATTGAATTTAGCGGATACCAAAAAAATTTGGCAGCTATGAGGGTCATTGCATATGGTATCCCTGCAGATTATACGGATGAATATCTTCGCATTTGTGAGGACACAATGCTTGAGTGTGTGAGTAGATTTTCCAATGTCATGATCCGTGTATTCGGTATTGTATATCTTCGAGCTCCCATTGAGGAGGACACAAAGAGCCTCATGGCTATGAATGAAAAGAGGGCTTGTCCGGACATGCTAGGTAGTATTAGTTGTTTGCTCTATTGAATAATGGAATCATGGATAATTCGTTATCTCCAATGGAAGTGTGTCGCCATGATCTTGGAGTGTCTCATTTATTATTCGTCGATGACACACAGCTATTTTTTAAGGCATTTAGAGATGAGGCCCTTTATGTTAATTATGCTCTTGAGGTTTATGCTTCAGCAACTGATGATACTTGCATTTTATATCATCATAATGGCCATATATAGTACTAGTTTATATTGTTCTTTGCATTGATGCATCATTATTTATGTATTTTTAGATGATTTTTAGGACTTTCCCACAAAGTTCTTACTTTGGAATTTAATTGTTGGGAGGCAGAGAACCTCTTTTTTCGTGTATTGATGTTTCATGACCTTCTAGACACTAATTAATTTGAGGAAAATACCATGAAAGTTTTTCATCACGAGAAGGACAATGGACACATGAAGAGAACGATAGGAGCAACAAGGATCGAAAGAGGTAGGTGGTGCTGCCAACACCCTAGGCTGGGCCACATGGGCGCTTGCGGGCCTCAAGCATCGTCTCGCCTCCTGCTTTTACACACGCCTTTCGTATCAGCAGAAAACCTACACCCTATTTCTTCCATGATTTATAGAGGCGACAAAGGAGGCGAAAGTCCTCTCCTACTCCAGGAGAGGGAACATCTTGTTGCTCCGAGGCCATCGGAGAGAGGGAAATCAACACAATCTTCATCACCACTCCTCCATAGGGGAGGGTATCTCCATCACCATCTCCATCTCCCCAACATCAGCAACATGTCCATCTCGAGATCAACATCATCCACCTCATAGTTTGTGGTAGATTGAATGGTGAAATATTGTTTAAGTTGGATAGGTATATTAATTCGCTCTTATCAAAATGTTTTAGTTCAAGGTTGAGAAACATTCAAACAAGTCCTCAAAAGTTTCTTTTCATTTGGAATTTTCAACAAGGTAAAACAATTCTATCAACTCATTTTATTTAGTTTAACATTCGAAAATTTGCAAAATTTAAGGACGTTACAAACTGCCACCCATAAAAGGAATTTTGCCCTGATATTAGGAAATTTTTGGGATGTTACAATAAGCCTCAAGTAACCGATGATATCCTACACCAAAGGTCGCCTAGATGGAGTTGAAGTAGCCCTCATGCGCAGCGGTGGTGAGCGACAAAGTGTGCTCCTCAATCAGGAGCCCCCGGGCTTCCTGGTTCTCTCTGGAACGAGCGCTTTGTGTGCGATCTGATCTGAGCTGTGGTAGATCTAATCTGTATGATGCGTGCTCGCTCTACCTGGCACCAGGCCCGGCCCTGGGACAGGGCACGCGGGGCGGCCGCCCCGGGCCTGTGAAGTCAAGAGGGCCCCAAATAGTAGTCTACCAGAGGTAACAACCCTGGATGCGCACGCGCGTAGAAGCGTGGCGATCAAACATGAATAGTCACGTCTCTTGGACCCATTAATTAAGCGTGGCTCTATCAGTTTTGTTCTCGTTCTGGAACTTATCACTAGCTGCTATGAGTAGGGAAGTATACACGCGTAGTTAATTTGTCACTTTGCTATTCCTAGCTCGCAGTATGAAATACCTCATGCTTATTTTTGTTTAATGAAATACACCATGAGTAAGATGTCGAAGTAACATTAATTTTTCTTGGTCAGCCTGTTGGATGCTCCTTGTGTTCCATATTTCCCGGGTACCTCGAATTAGAAGTCTCGAATTTGTCTAGATTCACGTGTATTTAGACGGAGCCTAGTGTATAAATACATGCAAATCTAGACTAATCTCCGACATTAATTCGAGATGGAGATAGTAGTTCTTTTCTCAGTCAATTTCTTTAGCCATATGATACATGCATAAATCCATTTTCTTATAGCATTTTTTATTTTTATTATATTCGTTACATATATAATTATACGCCCATAGTTATATGCTCTTAAAGGAATTATATTGTCTGAAAAATACAATTTTTTTCAAATTTTATTTGTCTGGCAACTTCAACTTGGCACCTTTTTCACCCACAACATGTATATGCTGGAGCACAAACCTCATCTCGGGACCAATTGCCCTCCCTTATGTTATAAGGGCCCCGGAATTTTAGTTTTGCTCCGGGCCCCCGAAATGTCAAGACCAGCCCTGCCTAGCACGCCAACTAACGAATGATGATTTTCAGGACCTTCGGCAATCACAATCCCGAATATCCATCTAGTGTTTTTTGTTCAGTGGGGGCTTCCACAATTAAGTTTGGAACAAATACAACAACACAGCAGACGATGAAGAGCTAAAAATTATTAATGGTGTGATCACAAGATTGTACAAGACTATTACAAAGATGGCTCTCGACGGGTTTATAGATGCACCCGATGAAAATGGATGTGTTTAGGGTTTATGGCTATGGAGGCTACATCGACTAGGTCTTAACATTGCGGCGATGAATTACATGGGCACAAATGAATAATTTGCAGGCATGTATAGGGGTCGGTGGTACGTGTCTCCATGTTGCATGTCAGGTCACAGATGTCTTGCAACTAAGTTAATCTTGTAACATTTTTTCGATGTACGTCTTCATAGAAGTCTTTGATGCAACACGTCGTGTGTAGGTCGAGTGGAGCTTCCAGATGAGGGCCTTCACATTGTGGATGATATCGGTATCGTGGGCTGAAAGGGGTACGAGGCCATTTGGTGAAGGCCACGGCCTAAGCCTACCTATCGCTGAGAGTTCTCAAGCTAAATTGCATGCCTTAATGCTATAATGTCAAACAGGGGATGGATCCATCTAACATACACTTTGCTCGGAGTCTCCGGTACTGACATGCGTACGTACTCAGCATGAACGGAGACACCCCCTAGGCCCGTACGTACTCAGCATGCAGGCCAGCCCACCGGTCCACACAGCGTGAAGCCAACAATTGCACTAAATTTCCACATGGACCGAACATATGAAACACTACACCAAGGCCTTGTTTACTTCTAATGTATTTTAATTCCCTCGGGGTTTGGGGATGGGAGAGGATTTGGTGAATCCCCCGTTTCACCCAATCCCCACATTTTCCACCATTTTCTCACATTTCTCCTCACTTCCTAATCCCTAGCATGTTTACTTTGAATTCTGAGGATTAGAGGGGATGGCAGAGAATTGAGATCAGGTGATAAAAAGAATAACTTTACACCTACAACATGTTAATTGACAAGTCACTCAAGTAAAAGTCGAATCTTTGCAAGGAGCATTAACATCTCTTCGTATACTTCATGAATACAAGTTCAAATATATGCTCGACAGACCGGAGCTCAAACAATTGCCTCATTATTTCCACAATAATATTTTGGTTGAGAATAAGTTTTGCATGCCCAATCCAAATATAGTTGATGCGATCATTTTCTTGTCCAGCTCCGCCAAAAAAAGAGTGTTAATCACATATGAAGCAGAGCAAAATAGGACAATCGATACAAGTATTGCCGGTATTTTGCTCCATGTCTAGTCATAACAGGTTGCGAATAAACTCGGGAGCATGGCATGTTCAGCACAAAACTGACATTTAGAACATTTAGCACAAAACTGAACGATGCCACTAGGTAGATTGTAGATTGTCAGGCAATCATTCAATTTTTTTATTGTTGTAATTAAGGGCAATATATGTGATGAGTATTGAAGGCATTTTCTTGATCATGGTCCTCAAAGCTGTAGGTGTATCTGAGTTACTTAGCAGCACAGACACTTCTAACATGGTTTTATAAAGCTCAAGTTCCATGGTTTTCATCAATAATGCTCAGGGATTGGATGGCACGTGGTAGTCAGTTTAGTTAGGACAACTTGTTAAAAGTTATAAGAAGTCAATCAATGGAATTTTGAGATGCATTTTCCGTTCCATTGCAATTTTATGAAACTGTGAGTTGGAGCTATCTTTGTGTCTGTGGTTGACTTTCAGCTAATACTGCTGTTATTTATACCTACAGCTTCAAATCAATGACCAGCGATTCGAGGATGCAGACGAAGAAGAGAAGATGATGAAAAATAAATAAATAACACGCAGGCTGCAATTTGAAATGAATTTTACGAATTCATGATATATATCATCTACATATTCTCCATTCTATATGATCTACATATTAAGCACAAATTCAACTTCATGCTAAATACTTGGAGCTAGCTATCTTACCCATCATTAGCTAATTATTATTACTAGCAAAATAAATGGTTCAGCACTAGTAAAATAAACAGGAAACATCATCTCTGCTAGCAGGTTACATAATAAAAAAACAGGGGAGAACAGTATATGTGAATAGAAATTGCTAGCAGGTTGCATACTAAAAGTAAATAGGGGAGAACAGTATATGTTTTACCTCAAGGTAAACATTTATAGCATGTCTCAAAAAAATAGTTTGCAGTAACCAGATTTAGATTATAGAAGAAAAGGAAGATGCATCTAGTTCTCCGGAATTTAGATATCACAGTCTCAATACACGAGTTAGCACACAATTTCTTGGGCATGAAAACATGAAGCATTGAGAAGATATAGTTTTTCTTTCCATGTTATCTACATAGATACAGACTCAACGCAACATTTTAGCACATGACCTACTAATCAACTCACTTGACATCATGGTCTGTTTCCGAAATGGACTACTAACTAATAACTCATGCGACAATTTTTCATTGGAGAAGGAATAGAAGGGTTACCTCAGGGTAACTCTTGCAGTTCACTCCGTAACCACATGATAGCCGACTCCTCATCTTGAGAAGCCCAAGTAAGGAACGTCTCTTGGTTTTCGGCAATTTTGAACACTTTTGAAGCCTTCACTCTCTCCACATGTGAGAGCTCTTTCATATTTTGCACAGCAGAAATACACTTGGAGATGGTGAAAACATTTCACCTTATTGTACTTTACGATATGCCTTAAATATGTTAACCTTCATTTTCCTTAGTATGCCAACAAGTTCAAACAAGGTTGCAATTGTTGGAAATTATATTTTATAGATTAGCATAAGAGAAAGGTATGTGAAAATAATGCAACAAATTTAACAAGACATATGAGAAAAATGTCATGGTACAAAAACATGTGCGGAAAGCACATGGCACGAAAATGGCGTCAAAATATCTTGAAGTCAAAGAGTGAATGCACACAAAGACATACCGAGACATACGATAAGAGGCATTACTGGTCGTGAGATCGAAGCTTTTTTCAATGAAAAAACATGACAAGTACGGTTGGAACTATTGTGGCCAAACACGCTGACAACTCGCTAGAACAGCTAGTGAACTCGTATATGTCTAGATCGCCCTTGGTTTGCATTACATAAGCCTTCATTTTCCTTAGTATGCCAACAAGTTCAAGCGAGGTTTGAATTGTTGAATAGTATAATTTATTGATTAGTGTGTTATAAATGCATGAGTAAATAATGCAACAAATCTATCGAGACATAGGAGACAAATGTTATTGTAAGCACTTATCGTGATAAAGACGTCAAGATGTCCCAAAGCAAAAAAATGTGAACGCACACAAAGATATATGGAGACATATGAAAAAATCATAACTAGTCATGAGGTCGAAGCTTTAATCAAAGAAATATCGTCACAAGTACGGCTAGAATTGTTGTGGCCAATACACGTAGGCAACTGGCCAGAACATCAAGCGAACTAGGGTATGCCAATATCGTCATGTGTTTGCGTTAGCAGGCCGACATTCCTCACCTTATTGTATTTTACAATAGGCCTTATATATGTAAACCTTCATTTTCCTTAGTGTGCCAACAAGTTCAAACAAGGCTGCAAGTTATTGGAAATTTTATTTTATAGATTAATGTAAGAGAAAGGTATGTGAAAATAATGCAACAAATTTAACAAGACATATGAGAAAAATGTCATGGTACAAAAAGACGTGCAGAAAGCACATGGCGCTAAAATGGCACAAAAATATCCTGAAGTCAAAAAGTGAATGCACACAAGGATACAACGAGACATATGAGGAGAGGCATTCCTGGTCATAAGATCAAAGGTTTTTTTAAATACAAAATATGACAAGTACGGTTGGAACTATTGTGGCCGAGCACAGAGACAACTTGCCAGAACAGCAAGTGAACATGTATATGCCTAGATCGTCTTGTGTTTGCATCACGTAAACATTCATTTTCCTTAGTATGCCAACAAGTTCCAGCGAGGTCTGAATTATTGAAAAGTATATTTTATTGATTAGTGTACAATAGAAATGCACGAGTAAATAATGCAACAATCTATCCCAAAGCACATGTTGTCATGCTACAATAACACACGTGGAAAGCACATGTTGCGATAAAGACGTCAAGATGTCCCAAAGCTAAAACGTGAACACACACACAAAGATATATGGAGACATATGACAAAAAACATTACTGTTCTAGGGTTTCTTCACAGAAATACATTAGAAGTATGGTTTGTTGTGGTCAAAACGCGCAGACAACTCGATAGAAATGATATGCCTTGATCGTCATGTTTGTTTATTAGCTGGGCGACATGCATCTCCTTGTAGCCTTTTACAATAAGCCTTATATATGTAAACCTTCACTTTCCTTTGTATGGCAACAAGTTAAAAAAAGGTTTGAATTATTGTAAAGTATATCTATTTATTAACATAAGTGAAAGGTATGAGTAAATAGTGCAACAAATCTATCGAGACATATAAAAAATGTCATGGTACAATAACATACATCGCCTTAGCCTTTACAATAGCCTTTATACACCTAAACTTTCATTTTCATAGTATGCCAACAGGTTCAAACAAACACATGTTGCTTTGGACATGCAAAATATGTGACGTTATAGTCACGGACAGAGCTACTTGATATCGATGGGCAAGCACAGTGCAATCACGTGGCAGGGAAAATACAATTGGATTCCGCCTAAAATTTTAATCAAAATAAATGATACGCATGCCATAGGCAGCTACAACGCTAGAAAGCTTACACGTGCAAGATAAGGACGACGGATACAACAACCCAGCTTTCGAATTGTACCAGGACTTGGCGTCGTGCAAAAAGGGAAAGAATAGCGACTTCTGGAGGCGATATACGGAGAGATCAGCTCGCCGCCTCCTCTCTGTCCTCTCCCTCGAGTCCTCTCTTTCCATCCGAAGCCAGCGCCGTCCTGCGACCTCGGATTGCTCGCCGCATGAGGATAAGGGTGGTGTTTGGCGATTTCTTTTTTCTTTTAACCGAACGGATTAATTTCAGCTTGGTGGTGGCAAGCCGTGTAATACCCTCAAGCAGACAGGGCAAAAGGGGCAAATAACGGCAGGCGGAAATTTTTCCAGCCGTCGACGAAGTACGCCAATCTTTTTAATAGTATAGATAGATAGATACATGCAATGTCAAAAATACATCCGGCTAACCGTGACTATTGGGAAAGAGCCGGGCCACGTGGTACCGCAGTTTACGGTGCCGTAACAGTCCCTATCCTTTGCGGATTGTGCCCTGACGGACACTCGGCAAAGATTTGAAGCTTTTGCTGACATAATTTTCGTGCTGATGGAGGAACTCCTGTCAATCTATTTGCAGCGTGTGTTTGAGAAATCACCCGCCAAACATCCTGTACTTTCACGCCTGAGTTTCACCGCCCACAGATCGATTCTCACAAAATGGCTAGTGGCGCGCCTGAAGGAGCCGATGGTGCCGAGGGTCGTGGAGGACGGTAGATCGGCCGTGTGCCACGATAGTTGGGGCTGGAGCGCCATCCTGGAGGTGGTTGCACCGGTGCAGGAGGAGGCGGCGGCGGTGGTGCTGGAGCCGGAGGGCGTTGGATGGCCGCAAAGACTTGGGGACGAGCCTCCTTGGTGGTGATGGCGCGATCGGCCCATTGAAGCATGGAGCGGACCTCGGAGAAGGAGGGTCACGGACGCATCATGGGGATGAAGGAGGCTTGCTTCTCAAAACGTTCACCGAGTCCGACGAGAAGAACATTGATGAGTTGGCGGTCGTCGATGGGGTCGCCGAGTTCGCGGAGCTCGTCGCAAGGGACTTGAGCCGCTGACAATAAACCCCCACGGGGGAGTCACCTTGGACGGTGTTGCGGAGCTCGGTGTGCAGGGTGTTGATGCGGGCGTCGACGTTGTCTTGAAACAGTTGACGGAGGGCCGCCCAAAGCGTGGCGGCGTTGGAGGCATCGCGGAAGACGAGATTGAAGATCTCGGTGGACACCCGTTGGTAGATCCATTGGATGATGGCGAGGTCGTCCTTTACCCAGCAAGGATCTGAAGGCTGGGGAACGGAGTTGGCGTCGACGTGGCCGAGGAGATTGTAGCGGTCTAGATGAACTTCGAAGAGGTGGCGTCAATGGTAGGAGTTGTGCTTGGGAAGATCTAAAGTAACAGGGATAAAATGACTAACATCTTGAATTGTATCGGCATATTGGATGGTGGGTGGGGTAGGATTTGCTAGGTTTTGGGTGGGGATAGAGCAGGAGGATTGCGTCATAACGGCGGTGAGTTTGGAGGCGGCGAGCTTTGCACGCCGCTCGAAGTAGCCAGGCGGCGGCGGTGGTGGCGGGGTGGGCGGCGACATGCCCTAGATCGGTTTAGTCTGATACCATGTAGAATAATATTTGTCTCTTGATTGATTGCATAGTTTGAAGATTACAAGGAGTATATATGAAGGGCCGGCGGCTAACCCTAACTTGAATTACAAGCAAACTCTAAAACAAGTCGTAAGGACTCTTATTCTAACACTTCCATTCCAACCTCCACGATGATTTCAGTTTATTGATACATGTTAAATCTTCCACGTGATGGGAGAGCATAGAAAGAAGAGATCACTGCAAGCGAGCAAAGAATGAAGAGAGGTGTTGTTGCAGCCGAGGCATTACAAGGAGATGGAGTACATAGCCTGCTCTTTTCTTTCTCTGTTTCTCCTAGAAAGACACAGAACTAAAATATTGAGACGTAACAAAGAGTTCTTCTAAGAGTTTTTTAGTACTACAGTAATATCGATGTCAAGGAACAAATAATAATAAGAAATAAAGCTCAAGAAACACCACGGAACTTACAAGAAAAAAACAATTATTGAATTTTTACATGAGCATCCTCAAGAGTCTAAAGAAGTAAAGATACTGAATAAAAATGGTTGTACCGGAGCAAGCCTCATAAAAAACTTGACTCTAGCAACGCAGTCTTTTAATTTTCCTCCTGGTTCTACAACGCACGGGTATTTTTCCTAATCCTATATAAAGCAAAGTCCGAACTCCTAATGGCACCAACCGATCTCGTACCAATTTGCTTTCGCTCCGTTGCCATGGCTAAGAGGCAGCAGGTGGGTGGGCTGACAGGATACATGCGCGGGCGTCACCGGGAGATGCAGGAGAGGATATACCAGTTCTTCCTCGCGAACCCGGAGCTCCAGACGCCCATAGACCTGCCCCCCGCCGCGCACCAAGAGCTTTGCATCCGCCAGATGTCCGCGCTGGTGCAGGACGCCGGGTTGCGGCCTCTCAGCCTCTTGGCGGCCGACCCCGCACAGTTCTTCGCCGTCATGGAGGCCATAGGCTGGCAAGACATCTCCCTCGGCGTCAAGTTCGGCGCCCAGTACAAGTCAGTGCCCTGTTTAATTTACTGCCTGCTGTAATAATAATTATCTAATGATTCGTAATTGAGTACTAACTTGCCTTCTGTTACCGCAGTCTTTGGGGTGGGTCGGTAATGACTTTAGGGACTAAGAAGCACAAAGACAAGTACTTCGACAAAATCGACAATTTGGACTACCCAGGCTGTTTTGCTATGACAGAACTGCATCATGGTTAGAATAATAACTATTTACTTATTTCACCAGTATTTCTGATTTCTTGTCTCGTACTTTCATGTGCAAACTAAAAGTCTTCAGTCATCAATCTTCTTCCGTATCTTTTGAATGGACACCGAGACTTTTGTACTTGTACCCATACTAAACATTCTTCACAATAATTTTGAAAGACTCTTTCCATTTGGTTTGACCCTGTTTGGCAGGATCCAATGTTCAAGCCCTACAAACTACTGCTACATTTGATCCAGTTACTGACGAGTTTATTATTGATACCCCAAACGATGGAGCCATTAAGTGGTGGATTGGGCTCGCAGCCCTGCATGCAAAATTCGCCACTGTTTTTGGGAGGTTAATTTTACCACCGCAGGGAAATGGAGGCGAACCTGCTGACATGGGAATTCATGCATTTATTGTCCCTATACGGGACCTTGGAACACATGTTGTTCTTCCTGGAATCGAGATCAATGATTGTGGGCACAAGATAGGCTTGAATGGTGTAGATACTGGTGCCATGAGGTTCTGTTCAGTTAGAATACCACGTGATAATCTCCTGAACCGATTTGGTGATGTGGCGCGAGATGGAAAATATACAAGCAGTCTCCCAACGATTAACCGGAGATTTGCAGCAACCCTTGAGGAGCTTGTTGGGGGAAGAGTTGGTATTGTCTACAGTTCCGTGGCCACACTCAAATCGGCAGTAACCATTGCTGTTAGATATGCTTTAGTCCGTCAACAATTTGGTCCACCTAAGCAACCTGAAATCAGTTTGCTAGATTACCAGTCTCACCAGCACAAACTAATGCCTATGTTGGCATCAGCTTATGCATTTCACTTTGCCGCAACATATTTGGTAGATAAGTATTCCGAAATGAAGAAAACCAATGATGAGGATCTTATTGCCGGTGTCCATGTACTTACATCCGGGTTGAAATCCTACATAACTTCATGCACATCAAAATCTATTAGCATATGCCGAGAATCGTGTGGTGGCCATGGTTATGCTTCCGTAAATTATTTTGGTATTCTAAGGAATGACCATGATATATTTCAAACATTTGAAGGAGACAATACAGTTCTTTTACAGCAGGTACCAATACCCATCATTTACCAAGTCAAAACACTTAATTACATATTGTAAATATAATGAAGTTTTAATGAGCCACTGAATCAGATATCAACTTACTTATATACTTCACATAATGTAATTCTTATCCTGTAGGTTGCTAGACATCTCCTAAAGCAATATGAGCAGAAAATGAAGGGCGGAACACTCTCATTCACCTGGAACTACTTGAGAGACTCCATGAGCAGCTACTTGTCGCGACCTAATACTGTTACTGCCAGAAGGGAAGCAGAAGATCATCTACGGGATCCTAACTTTCAGCTGGATGCATTCAGAGTGAGTCGTATCTTCATAATAATCTCAGTACTATTTGGCTAAATTCCTCTACTTACTAGATGAACTCTCTTCTCAGTATCGAACATCACGATTACTGCATAGTGTTGCTGCTCGACTTCATAAGTATATGAAGACACTTGGAAGTTTTGGTGCGTGGAACAGATGCTTAAACCATCTCCTCACACTGGCAGAGTCACACATTGAGTCTATCATCCTTGCTGGATTTATAGAAGCTGTGAGAAGGTATAACTCTATGCTCAACCTCGGTTGGAATGTTTTTTTAGAATATGAATCTCACTAGTAAATTTTTCAAAGAAAATGAAGCTGACTTGTAGAATGACTCTCAAGAACGTAGATATTTTTTAATTGTACTTTTTTTTGTTGAGACAAAGGATAAAAACAAGTAAAGTGTCCAACATAATCACATGGAAGGATCATCTTCAAGACAATGATTGAGTAGTTCACCCACCAAATGACTATATTTGAGTTGTCCATGGTAAAAATGTTGATGTTTCAACAATGAATTGTGATGTATCTATGCAGTTGCCCTGACGCAAAAACACGTGAAGTACTGAAGCTAGTATGCGATCTTTACGCTCTTGATAGTATCTGGAAAGATATCGGGACATACCGGAATGTAGACTATGTCGCACCAAGCAAAGCAAAGGTTCGTTCCTACTTATCACATCCCTTCGCCCCACCTGAAATACTGCAAATATTCAGTTTCAGTTCTAGCTTCAAATGGGAACCAGGACCTGATGATCCCCTTTGTGCTGCAGGCTATCCGTAAGCTGGTAGAACAACTCAGTTTCCAAGTGAGGTTCGTGGCTCGCGAACTCGTAGATGCCTTTGACCTTTCAGATAAGATGATCCGTGCACCAATTGGCTTGCAATCAGAGGCCTACGATAAGTATATGAAGTGTGTCACTTCTAGTCAAGCAAACAATTAGGCATAGGATTTACCAAGTCTTCACTTGTATATCCAATATAGTGAGTCAAATAGAGTGTTTAGCAAAAATAAATAATAGATAAGCTATAATGTACAGTTAGTAACATTGTGTCCACAAGCATGGCGAATCCAAATTAGTTTTTAGTTCATATTTTGGAAACGGAAAGGTTTTGTCCCGCAGAAGGTTACCCTGTTGTTTCCAAAGAAAATTATTAGTTTGTTTTCTATTTGTATAAGTACTCTTGTGTAATCTGGCTGTTTATATTTCCCCCCATGTGGATGAATGAATAAATCAAGAAGTTACCAAACTCTATTTTTCAATGTGCCTTGTGTGACTCCCTCTTTGCAACGGAGCGACGAGGTTATACCTCGCCCTCCCGTTGGAGTACACCTATTACCTAACGTCTCTCTGCCCTCATAATTCCAAAGAGTCTGAGAATTTGGTATCAAAATTCATCGATTTCCGTTGCATCGACAACCATGTCATGCTCTCCAAGAAGTCTGATCGTCCTCAAACCCTCGATAACTCGTCGTCAAGGAACATGCCGGCATCTTGGAGACATGGTGTAGGGCATCTAGATCATTCACAACAACATGACCAAGTCCATAAAGGACGTCATCCGCATTTCGATGGACTCAAGACAGATTTGAGCGATATGTCCCTGATGCAGCGTAGGTAACATGTAGCCATCCACTTCTGCTTCGGTGCTCCACCTCCGGCCAAAGTTTGGAGTCCTGAAACACATGGACGGCCAGGATCTCCCCTCCTCCTATATAAGTGGAGGGAGGGGCATCCTCTCCTCTCATCCCAGCTTGAGGCTCCGTAGCCCCTCCCTCCCACCATATTTCTCTTCTCCACGTATGTGACAACTCCGCTACTCCCGCACTATCGACCCCTGGACGGCGCTCTGTGGGAACGAAGTCACCATACACATGGATACCATCGGAGGGATCAAGGCTTTGATCCTACATCGAAGCGCTGCACCAACTCTTCTTCAAGCATACGAACGTCCACTGCAACGTTGGTGTGCAAAAGATCTTGGTGTGTTCATAGTTCCGAATTTTTTAAAATTCCCTATGTGAATCCCAACAGTGGTATCAGAGTGGTCTATGAGTAGATCACGTTAATGTAGACTACATGAGATGTATGGGAATTGCATGTATTGTTCATGCAGGTATTGAACACTCAACGATCATATGCTTCCCTTGAGTTTGCAATCATTGATTTTCACGGCATAGAGATATTTTACATCGGTTTGGCTATATGTGATCCATATGGTTGCTCCTGAGCATATCCGGTTTGTTTGATCAAAGATGTGCTTCATTTACAATGGATCTCTCTATAGTGAAGAAAGATATGAACTTTGTGAACAAGATGGGGCAATGTGGATTTAATCCACACGGGGGTCATGCATATTCAGGAAGTCTAGATAGATTCCGAAGATTCCTCACGAGTCTCTAGTTTCTATCACCCTGCAAGTTAATCTAGCGTATGACGTATCATGCTTATTTTGTGACGTAGGTTGTATCTCGTTCATCACGGAGAAACAAGCCGCCACATAAAAGTTGAAAGGAATGAATAGAGGAGTCTAACTCGTTCTTGTAGGGAATGCATATGATGTGGTATAATTTCGTCATTCAAAGTTATTGTATGAGATGCTATACATTTGTAACTTAAGACACTATGGCCAAAGACATATGATTGTCATGAAGGATCTGTGTATCCATATTCATGTGATGTAAATGCATTTCTTTAGCTATAGTTTTATTTATGCATCGGCATGAAGATGACGTTCAAGCATCGAAGGACCTCGATTCTCATGCAATGATGTGGAGAAGGAGTTCGACGCGAGAAGGAAGAAGGACTACAACACATCACATAAATATTATGAATTGCCTGTGATAAGTTAATCCTTTTTCCATACACTCTATTTGGTGCTAGTTGTAATAGGGTGATTCTTCAAAAGAAATATTTAAGTTGTTAGTGCTATCCCAAATGTGGCGTCATCTAGAACTATTGTCATTTCCGAATGCACCGGGCACACTCGGGTATACCATACTTGTCATAGTGAGACAGGTCGAATTAGAGCTTCAGTAGCCGGAGCATTTGGTTCTCTTAAACGATGTAGATGACAGTCATAACATCATAGCACACCATCGAAAGATGAACAAGAGTTACATAAGATGTATTTGTCTAGGTGACCTACCGGGATGGACTAATATCATCAGTCATGTCACATCAATGATAAGAACTCCATCCTAGATCTTGAATCACTAAAATCAAGAATCGAAGGATGTTGATTTAAGTGGGAATGTACTTAAGAAGTACCATTAATCATAAACAATGTCTAAAGTGAATTTTTTTTAGTTGTAGAAAGATGGCATGTGTCCGGTCCTTGAACTTAGCCCCCATGTTAGAGAAATAGGAGTTAACTGCAAACGGTAGAAACTACGCGGACTAGGTTCACATCCTAAAAATAGTTCTCAGGGGTGTTAAGAAGGAGTACGCCCTTGATGCAGCCCTTCCACATCCACTGGCAAATAATGCCACCGCGGATGAGGAAAATTTCTACACCACTAAAATGGATGCCGGTATTGCAGTGCAATGTTTTATGCTTTCTTGCATGGATCCCAGTCTTCAAAAACATTTTGAGAACACATGCACTTTCGAGATCATCGGAACTCTAAAGGCCATGTTGGAGACACAAGCCAGGACTAAGCGTTAGGAGATAAGCAAAGCCCTCTAGGAATGCAAGCTTGGTGAGGGAAGCTTTGTGAATGAACATGTAATCAAGATGGCTAGTTACGGTCAGAGGCTCACGACTATGAGATTTCCCATCCCCGAATCACTGAGTACTGATGTTCTGCGTGCGTCCCTCCCCTCGTTTTACGGTGGTTTCATCATGACTTACAACATGCATGGGATGGACAAAAGCATGGATGAGCTCTTCACTATGCTGAGAACTACCGAGGCGGGGATGGCTTATGACGCCAATCTTGTGATGATGGTGAACAAGACAACTAGCTTCAAGAAGCGTAGGACAAAGAAGGGAAGAGGCAATGGAACGTCCAAGCCTAAGTCCCATGCTAAGTCTGAGTGATTCCAGTACAAAGCCAAGGAACGTTGGAAGCACAACTACAAGAAGTATCTCGCGGAAAAGAAGAAGTCCGATAAGACTGACAAAGGTATAATGTTTATACGTGTTATTGACATATTATTGGCCAGCCCACTCTCTAAGTCATGGGTATTTGATATCGGATTGGTTGCGCATGTTTGGAACTCGGTATAGGGACTGCAGAAAGCAAGTTAGTTGGGAAAGAATGAAGTGGGGATACGCATCGAGAACGGAGTCAAGATCTCCGCTCTTGCCGTAGAAGTCATGCCACTTCATCTACCTTCAGGATAGATAATGTAGCTCAATAATTGTTACTTTGTTCCGGTGTTATGTAAAAACATTATTTCTGGATCATGTTTGTTACGTGATGAATATTATTTTAAGTCCGAGAACTATGATTGTTCTATTTCATATAAGAATTGCGTGTATGGATTTGCACCACTTTCAAGTAGTTTATTCATTATGGATCTTTATTGTACTTTGGATGTTTGTAAAATTAATCCCAACCACCTGAAAGGTCTAATGAGGATTCCATAGTCTTGTGGCATCCCCGCCTTGGTCACATTGGAAAGAAATGCATGGCAAAACTCCATGGGATTTTGGAATCATTTGACTATGAGTTATTTGATACATGCGAGGCTTGTCTAATGGGGAAAATGACCAAGACCCCTTTTATGGGATATGTTGAGTGTGTGAGCGATTTATTGGGGATCATGCATTCTGATGTATGTGGACGATGAGCGTTCCCTCTCGAGGTGGTTATCTTTACTTTGTGACTTTTACCGGCGAGTTAAGTAGATATATATATACATATGAATATATATATTTGATGAAGCATAAGTTCGATACCTTTGGAAAGTTCAAAGAATTTTAGAACGAAGTAGAGAATCATCTAGATAGGAATATCAAGTTTCTTCGATCAGATCGTCGAGGCGAGTATCTTAGTCATGAGTTTGGAAAACATCTAAGTATTGTGGAATCGTTCCTCAACTCACACCACCCGGAACTCCTCAAAGGAACAGAGTGTCCGAGAGATGGAACCGAACCTTGTTAGACATAATGATGGATGTGAAAATAGCCATCTTTATCCGCGTTAAAATATCATATTAGGTCAACAAATTGATAAAATATCTATCTATCCTTGCTACTAATAACTAATTATTGCAAAGATGTACAAATCCTTATTTTGAACTATATGTGCAGCAAATCACTCTTTTATGGCTACATATGGAGAATCTAGTGCAGAATCATGAGTTGCAAATACTCCCAAGTCAACCAGGGGCGAAGAGGCACCTTCCAGTATGTCAACGAGTACCGGTACGGGCAGGGCTTACCCGTACCGTGCGCCCGTACTACTCAGAACCACCTTTGCCAGGTCAAATGGAGCAACTTTCCTAACGGCACCCATATATTTCGAGACTCTCGGCCGCTGCAAAGAGGTTCACCATTCTCAGGCATCAGAAACAACTCGAGGAATATCCACCACTTCACCACCACCATAGTTCATCATCTCCATGTCCATTCCACCTCATAGCCATAGCCATACCTTGTATTTGAGATCTCCTCGTGAATGGCGACTTTGTAATGATATTTTGTATTGATCTAAATAATTCTACAATATTTTCTATCCTTGATCTTATTATTATGAGTGAGTAGTCCTCACAGGTTGCAGGATGAGGATTAGTATCGCAGCGATTATGTGCATCTAATATACAGTTGATTTTTATGTGTTCATATTCGATAAAAAATAAATTTGAGGGGGGCGTAGCAATGCACAGTCACTCAACTAGTTATATTAGACTAAATCCTAGAGAAAATAACTCATTTTCTACTAATATATATGTGGAATTTTTTCTACACTCAAGGCCAGGGTTGCCCAGGGTGTAGCCGCCGCTGAATCCACCTGAAGTTGTTGTAGATCCGCCGCTGAATCCACTAATTATACATAATAATCAGACTAAATCCTAGAGAAAACTTACAACCTGAAATACCTTATATTCTGGATGTAACAAAAATGACAAAATCTGACAGATTTTAGAGGACTGAATTTATTATTCTTGCTATCCATATTATTTATGTTATATAGTTGTCGTTTATTATTCTTGCTATCCATATTATTTATATCCTTGTATTAACATATCACACACCTATTATTCTCTTTATTCGCACACGAAGGAATTGCAGCTTCGGAAAAGAAAAATCAGGTGCATTCATGTATGTTACACAAAGATGACAACAGAACTACTGGCACAGCAGGCCCGCCCAGCTGCACCATCCACCATAGCGAGCCCATACAAGACAGGATCATTAGCGACGAGGCACACTTCAGAGTTTCTCAAACCGTAACTATACATTACAAATTTTGATAAAATCATCCGGCCACATGTAACAAGATGAGAAAAACTACCAAACAGACGGTTCAGATTACACGCTGTTTATGGAATAGACTAGCAGCACAGGAAATGCAAGCACGGACTACATTTCAGGATCAGCAGGTGAAAGCAGCAGGTGCTTGTGTGCCCAGGCCCGCCTCCGCGTTGCGACCGATCATCATCGCTGCTGGTTCTCCCTCCGCCGCGTGTAGCGCGTCCTGTCGTTGTACCTCGGCCTATCTGATGCTCTCTGTGGCACAGGCTCCACCCTCCTCTGCCTCTCAGGAGATCTCTGCACAATCTCCCCGTTCACAAACAGCTCGGCTGCACATCACAACCAAATAGCAGAACAGAGTCAGTGTTTCGCCTCAAACACTCTCATTCTCTCACAAATTCATACTACTATGGCTTCATTACTACAGGTACACTAGTATCAGTAACATCAACAAGGCATCAACGAATCCATCATGCTTTTTGCGTGCTGAAGTTTCGTAAACAGTAACTACCACTCACTAGTTAATGTGTGTCTCTAGGACAACAGGCTGGTGAGCGAACAAATTAACAGTACGGTTCTATGCAAACCAAGACACGTCGCAGGAAAACCACTTGCTTTGGGATGTACTGTGGAGTACCCCCAATTCCATGGTGCAATGGATATAAAAGCACCTTAAATTTAACATACTTAGACTGGAAATTCTAGCTAACATTTTCATCATTAATTAATTCAAAAGGAAACAATGCACACACTACTTAAAAGCGAACTCCACTTTGGTATGGTAAAAGCCTAAGAGAAATGTATAAAACACATAACACTAGAGGTATTTCTCTAGTCATATCTACCAACTCTTTACCACAGTTTCCTGGCATACAGAACCACTAGAACATATGTAGGGGACTTGTTACTAATTCATAAGCAATAAGCAAGAACAAACCAACTAGACATTATTGCATCAACCATATGGACTATGTAAAATGCAGCCGTCCAAGAAATTATAAGTTAAAAGTACAATACTCATGCGCTGCAACAGATAAAAAATGTCATTTAGTTAAAAAGATTCTTCTACCATTTGTGCCATTCCAAACTGTTCACACCCACTCTCATCCCAACTGTTCGTGCAAATCTAACATCTGGTCTAGATAAACATACAAACTGCCAAATTGAAATTTTCATAGGGGTAAAGATAAATATCAGATTATACACAGCGGTCATACCAAATGATATTATGAACTGGTTGTAGATTATACACAAAGCACGCAACAGCTGGTAGTGTGTTTCAGGCTTCGTAGCACCGACAAGGTGGATTAGAGGAGCACAGGTGGATGTAATTAGATAGGATATACTTTTTGTAATAATTTCTTGAACACACCATGACCACATAAAAACTCAAGGTACAAGTTCACTAGCAATCAAATCAAAGATAATGCCCATACAGCTGCAGAGCCCCACCATAACTGAAACATTTAAACGTGAATGCACATTGTCTATTGTTCATTGGTAAAAAGAACAATAGATTTACAGTAAATCTGTAACATTTACAATTCTAAAATAGTCATCAATTTAAGCAGTTGTGATGGCATAGAGAACCTGATAAACTAACTCCCTTCCATAGTTGGCATATAAAATCAACAGCATGTTTCTTACTTAACACGGCATGTTCAAACAATCAAGCAAAAAAGGCAACAGAACATGGTTGCGCAGGTTTTGTACAATACGGCTAGAAATAGAATTACCTCCGTAGTCCTTATGCTCAGGGTCAACATAGGAATCAGGGAGCACAAAGAGAACACCAGGAATCCCTGCAGCACAACAGAACCAAGTAACACATATTTATACACACTCTAATTACCAAAAGGAACAGTGTTAGCTCTAATTTTCAGACGTAGAGAACGCGAAAACCTTCGAGCTTGTTGGACGTCTCCTCGTCGATCTCGCACCCGAACCCAAAGTAGCGCTCGCACGACACGTTGTAGATCTTCTTCTTGGCCTCTTCCTCACTGCAACACATCCAAAGACACAACAACGACATTAGGCCATCGGGCTTACAGGAACATTCAACCGTACTCGGCACTTGGTAGAAGCTGGTACGAAACTAGTGACCCAACTCAGAAGACACACAAGTTGCACAGGTTAGGTATTCTGCACCGGGTAGGCATGGCCCCGAGACCACAGTAAAAACTGCCTGATTTAGGGTTGCAGGTGGCACGCCACATAAACCCGCCAGATCGATCAGCTAGTACGGTATGAACTAACTCCATCAAACTGAAAAGCTACCACTGGTTCACAGCAGCCAAGTATTGCTCTAGATGACGATGATAAAGGGTGGGGAATAATGGTGGGTACTACCTTCCAAGGACCTTGGCGAGGGTGTGGATGTAGCAGTCGATCATCTGCTGCTTGGAGGCGCCCTCCCCGCCGGGCTTGTCCATGACGATGAGCCAGTGCTCGTAGTCGCAGCCGGGGAACAGCGGCGCCATCTCCGTCGGCGCCCGGTCGCCCCCGCCCCCGCCGCCACGCCCCGGGGAGTACCCGTCGCCTCCGGGCCGCCGCGCCATGCCGCGCGCGCCGCCGATGCGGAGGTGGAGGAAGGAGGGGGCGAGGGACGCCGGGCGCAGCAGGTCCATCACAGACGCCGCCGCCGCCGGGGCGCGGCCACCGCGGAGGATGGATGTGGGGGAGGAGAGGTGGCGGGAGAGGAGGAGGCGGGATGCGGCGGCCGTGGTGGAGGGGAAAGAGAGCACCCTGCGGGCCATGGCGGCGGCGGCGGCGGCCATTGGAAGGAAGGAAGAGAGAATGAAATGGGGATCGAGACGAAGACCCTAACCTGGGTTTAGAGATGGGTTTAAGAAAAAAAATTGTAGTTCGGGCTTGGGCTTAAGGTTAAGTGGGTTTATTTTCGGCCCATCGAAGTCCATGTGGTTTGAGAAGATGATTCTCTTTCATCGCTGAAAAATAGATTTGGGCTGTGCGTCCCCGGGATATTTCCCGTATCCCCACTGACACGTGTCCAAAATCAACTTCGCCGGAGAAAACGGTGATAGCAAAAAAAAAATGATAATGTAGCAAAAAGAAGACGTCGCCAAACACTTTATAGCAAAAGTTTATTCTAATGTAGCAAAACTGACTTCGCCGGGACTTTCGCCGGAGATCTTGTAGCAAAACTTATATACTACTGTAACAAAATAACAAAACGTTTGTAGCAAAAATACAATGATGCATGTAGCATCGCCGGAGGTTCACAGCGCCACCGCCGGCTGCAAGTAGCGTGGGAAACCCAACGCAAAGTTTGTAGCATCGCTTTCGGACCCATGTAGCAAAACCCGATACCGCATGTAGCAAAACTCGTGAGGAGGCATATGTCGTCGTCGACAGCGGCGACCACGCGTCCGGTCAGAGCTGGCTTATGGTAGCACCGCGAGCGCGGAGCTTTGTAGGGAGGTCGGGGTGCGGCGGCCATGGCTGGTAGCCTCCATCTTCGGCGGAGGCATCTGGGCTAGCTGTCCATGGCCAACGCCATGGGAGGTTGCAGAGAAGGGGCGTCGTGGGGCTAGGGCGTTCGGCGGCGTAACCACAACATGGAACGACGGTGGCGGGATCGGGGGCGAGGCGACAGTAGCCATGGGGATGCGGCGGCAGAAACCTCCACAAGGCATGGCGGCGGTAGCCATGGCAGCGCGTGGCGAGGAGCGGCACGAGGAGCTGCTGGGGGCGAGCGGCAGGCAGCTAGGCTACAGGCGGCTGGGATACGGACAACGCTGATTTGGGAACTGGGAAGAAAGAGATAGGAAGAAGACGGGCTGGGTCCCACCCACGGAAGCGCGACCACACGCACGAGCAGCGATCCGGGGATCGCGAGGCGTTATCCCCTGGTGGCACTGTATGGTTTTCCAATTGATTTCCTCTCTAAATTAAAATTTCTGTACCTAAAAAAAAAGACTTCTGAAAATTCATAAAAAAGAGAGAGAGGGTACTCTTTTTTTTAGGTAGAGAGAGTACATTTCTGAAGAAGAAAGAAGACATAATTTGATTTATAACTGTGTAAAACTTGTACACCATTTGTTCCAGAAGGTGAAAGTATTATAGACATGGACATTCTAGTCTAGATGTCATGAGATCATAACATTGATGTGTCTCGTGGTACCATAACAATTAGACAAGAACATTGCATTCCTTAGTTAAGCTCGGTCTCATGATTAAGAAGACAGGGTGTATTTGGTTCAACTGTGGATTCCAAAAAAGCTGCTGTGAACTGTGAGCTGCAGCTGTAAGGAGAGAACTGTGAGAAAATCAGCGCCGCGCTCATAATTAAGGAGAAAACTGTGAGGAAAAGCGCCGCGCTCATAGTTTTTGGTTTATTTATCAGCGTCGCGCCAAAAATATATTATTTGTGAGAAATTGATGTGTCTCGTGTTACCATAACAATTAGACAAGAAACATTACATTTCTTAGTTAAGCTCGGTCTCATAATTAAGAAGACAGACTAATAAGGGGGCACTTCGCGGCGATGGGCATTTTGGGGCACTCGAGAGTTCAACGGTGACGACGACCAGCCCCTCTCTCTTCCGAGGAAAGAGCTTCCTTGTCTGAGGTGGAGGACGAGGGGCATGGTGCGCTGCAGGCGGCTATCACTTGGTTGGGTAGAAAAATTTGCTTGCCTAAAGATCAATCGTAGGACTAAAATTAGAACTCAAAGCTAAATGCGTAGCTCGTGAGTCGGCTCGAATTCGTCGACTAACAACTCGACCCGAGTTTTAGTATAACCTCGTTAACAAAGCGATTTTAGTTAATCGAGTTATGAGCTGCTCGCTTAACTCGTTAATCAAAGGAGAGGAAACAATTAATAATGTTGTTGTTGACTATTGTCATTTATAGAGTAAAATATATGGGTCCTTTTGGTGTAAATTGTTAGAGTATTGCGATTTGTGGAGTAAAGTTTGTGTCCCTCAATGTATTGTTAGAGTATTGCGATTTGTGGAAACTTTTCAATGAACAAGGGTCATGGCAGAGCATGTTATGCAATAAATATACAAAGAAAATTTCTTATTTGTCGCTGGATCACATTCTGGAATGAATTGCAGGTGAAGCAAGATCCAAAACTTGAAGAGCAGTTGGGTGCAAGGTTACTGGGGCAGGTTGTGGCTGAAGTTCTTCAGATGGCGAGGAGCTGGACGTGCACGATGACTGGATGATCTTCGTGTTGGAGATAAGTGATCTGCAGGTTTTTGTAGATTTAATAAGTTAAATTAAGGTCTTTTAAGAGGCTTTTAATTACAACCATTGGATGCCCTGATCGTGGACATCCTGGTCGTCCATCTCATGGTGAAGGTTCCTCTGTCGCTGGTGTTACTATAAAAGGGAAATGAGAGTTGAAGCTAGGGTTAAATCTCTGCTCTCTCTCTCACTTATCCCTCACTCACCAATCAAGATCAACACTAAAAGCACCAAGAAGAAATCCTCACAATCACCACAAGAACAGTAGTGGAAGTAGATCAAGAGGAAGCCATGGTTAGTCCTCCTGATCAAGGTACACACACCCGATCCTCTTCTCTGTGGCTCAAATCTTGAGCTAGTTGATCCTAAGGGATCCTAACAGTGATATCAGAGCATCTAGTTCTAAATTTGAGCCCTCTTATGCTTTTAATAATGCTCTTGTAAGCTTGTTCTTCCTGGTTTAATCAAGTTTTGGTGTCTGGAGATTTGTTTTTGTTTAAGTTCTTGCTTCAGAACTGCATAAAGTTGTTGTTTTAGCCCTAAATTCACTAAGTTTTAGCCCTAATAGATGAATCAATGGGCCTATGGTTTTGATTATGTTTACCTGATGTGGGGATTGGATTTTTGGTGCAAACCCTAATCAAAAATCCCTAATTCCTGAGGAACCCTAACCCTAGTCCGTCGAATTGAAGTACCCTAACCCTAAATTCCTCAATTTCTGATGAACCCTAAACCTAATTCCCAAATTGGAGGAACCCTAACCCTAATTCCCAAATTGGAGGAACCCTAACCCTAATCTGATGATCAAGAGGTGGTGGGATTTGCACATTTCTTGATTCTCTTAGCATATTTCCCTTTGATGCAATCAATACAATGATCTTGATATGCATCTGAGAAATCCAAAGGATGAAGAACTTGCTCCTTAATGAGACGTTCAATTCTCCCCCTCACTCACCGATCAAGATCAACACTAAAAGCACCAGGAAGAAATCCTCACAATCAGCACAAGAACAGCAACGGAAGCAGATCAAGAGGAGGCCATGGCTGGATCCTCTTCTATGTGGCTCAAATCTTGAGCTAGTTGATCCTAAGGGATCCTAACACTTTGTAGCCTTGAATCTCAATGGGCCTCTAGCTTCGCTTTCCTGATGGCTTGGAGGCTTTATGCCGATCGAGAGAAGAATGTTGATCTCTGAACTTTGCTATTTTTCTTTCTGTTCCTTCGTTTTTGTTTGGTGCCATGTTGTGGCGGTGAAACAATGTAGCTAGTCGTTACTGTTTACAGAAACAATGGTCTCTTTGCTTCGAGAATTGACATATATATGTAGTTATGTACCAATGATAACCGGGAGAAATCATGAACGTACGATACTCATTTGAACATAAGATCTTGGATATATGATAACAAATATATACTGTGTAATACAGGGAAGGTAATCATCAATCTACTAAATCTATATCCAATTGCTTTCAGAAGCCAAAAGTTGAAGTGAAAAAATAAAATCAGCTGTAACGAAAAAAAGAACGAGAAAATGAATACTGTCTCAAGTTCTGAAATCAAGCCCAGACCGCAAGTTGATGCAGTGCTTGGGTGACTAATGGAAGAAATAAAAACGAATCAAATAATCTGTGTGTGAAGAGAAAAAAATCAGTTGGTTTTCTTGGACGAATCGTCCTCTGAGGAGGTGTTGTTGTCTTTGTTGTCGTCATTGCTACTCTCTTTACTCTCAATGATATTGTCGAGGTCAGGAACTATTGCTGCCGCCGGTTCGACGTGGGCTAGCCGAGCCGCGCCGATCACCTGCTCCGGGAGCTCCTCGTACGTGTTCGCCTGCACGAACAAAGTATGATGCGTACAATGATAAGATCCTACTAGATTTTCTATTCTTCAGTCTACTCATGGTTCAACATTAGCATTTGGGGTCCCTTACCTGTATTAGGAAGGCCATGTCGACTACCAATGTTGTGACAACACCAAACACCAGGCCCAAAACCCCGTTGGCCACCGCAGAAGAACCGATGTCAACATCCACCTGCGGAAACAGCCATTCAAGATGCATTCCATGTAAAAAAATGGAACCACTATTGATGATCAACTTTAATCGGTACTCGATGTTCTGGACCAAAACTCTACTGCTTATCCTGTTGCTGTGAAAACAAGATGGAAAAAAAGACATGACTTACTTCCAAGTAGCCCTGACCACGCACGTAGCTGCAATCAACAGCCTTTCCCAATAAACAAGGGGTACTTCCAACACTCTGCCGTACTATCCAAGAGCCCTGAAGATTTTTTGTTTGTTTGTTGTGTCAAAGTGAAGCTGAAGAGTACAAAAAAAAATTAGAACCTACATGATCTTTTTAAGAAAACAGACCTTCGGAACAGCTGGTATAAGCTTCAGTCTGCTATTGCGGAATTCATCATCGCCATCAAAGAAACGTTGCAGCAATGATCCCTTTTTCAAGGTACTTGTGACAAAATACATCACCAAGCTGTAATGAGTTGATCCAGGAATCTGCAATAGGATTTACATAAATGTTTACTTTTGAGAAGATGTTTGACAGATCTTCGAACATGTGAATATTAGTGCAAATAGATGTTTTTCAAGTCACCTGTATGTTGGCAACAAATGTATGCATCCCTTTCTCAGCAGCAACCTACAGAACAGGTCAGAAGGAGCAATGGAAGTATGAATAAGGAATAGCAATGAGCATGAAGAACAAAGCGGTGTTCAGACAAGGATCTGAGATTACACATTCAGTTAAATTTCTGTAGTACTTGTTCACAGTTTCAGAAGTAATTGATTTAAACGTCCAGTTGGACAACAACTCAACAGGTATAATGTCGTGACTTACAGAATCTCTCTTAAGCTTGCAATAAAAAAATTAGAGCTATCACCATGCATGTTCAAGAAAATTAACAGCACAAGGTAACTTGTACAATAGCGAAGTACGATGTGACTCTGACACTTTTCTTAAAACAGACTTGCTATGTACTGGTCTTCTCCATAGGAGCAGTAGTATGTATAATTATAGATCCTAGAAACTGCTTCATAGGTTCGATACTTTGATTTTTCACAATTTTAATGAGATCTTCTGAAAATAATTTTTTTTAAATGAATTTTAAAAACGTAAGAATAAGAAGGACTAAGAAATTTCTGGTAAATTATCTTGTTTACCTGAGCAACACAACCTTTCTGCCTGCCAACATTATCCATACGCTTGGTGTCCTTAAACCAGTCAATTGCCGCAAGCTCCATGAGATAACTTGGTGCAGGTATCTGTAACTTTAATGTGAGTGTGCTGAAGTTCTTTATCTAGTATGCTTCATAATAAATTAATCATAAACTGGAAGATTTAGACCTTTGATTTATCAGTAGGGAAGTTCTTGCTGCGGACTTTAAAGAGTGTGCTGTCGGGTACTGTCCAACAGTTGCGGGTTTTCTCGTCTGGGTCACGATGAAGGATGCCCGAAAAGCAAGACAAATCAATTTTTTCCGGAGGTTCTTCTGCCACGTTAAAGCTATCACCATTAGAGAAAAAATAAATAACATCTATCCTGAGAACTTGACAGAAGCCATGATTTGTTGGAGGGGATCAAACCTGTACGCTTAGCATCATTGTCAGTTTTGTTGGAGTCTTCCTGTACATTAATTTTGATAAAGGTTTATTATGAAGTGAAAAAACATTTAAGATTTGTATGGGATAAAATGATCATGAAACCTCTAAGTTGGCTTCAGGAACTTGATAATCGTCATCCTCATCCGACTCTTCATCAATTATCGACATGCTTTTATTATCTGTTTGTCCAGTGGATGCTGCTTTAATCTTAGCTTCTATTTCCTGACGCCTCTGATTTTTCGGCAATGATGGATCAACCATGTTCTCCATCACAGGAATCCTTGGGGTTATATGGCATTCATCTGTTTGTGAAAAGTATTCGCGCAGCCCTGGCAGTAAGTGTAAATTAAAGCCATAAGTGAACTTTGTTCAGGTTGTCAATGGCAAGTCCATAAGGAAAAAACATTCATACCAGCAACACAGTTCTGTATCTGCAGCAAAGAATGATACTGAAAGGAAGGGGAGTAGTTGAGGATCCATCCTTTCAGATCAATCTGCATAAGGTGTTGAACTTGAGTACGGGGCCGTCCGTTGCGACACTTGAGAGGAGAAATCTTGAACCCTCCACCTGAACTAGTAGGAATTTCAGGGAAAGAAAAGGAAACCCAAGTTAATTTTGTTTATTTGAAGTGTCTCATCCTCTCAGGTAAATGGAGGATATCAGATGGTCAGAAGGAGACTTACTTTCGATAAAAGCCCTTACGAATCCTCGTTGGCGGCCACAATTTGGATGTTCGATAGATCGAAACAGCACAACTGTATGTATAAGAGAAACCATACTTTGTCGATCAGAAGAAAGTGCAAATAGCAAAAGGTGACAGAAGCATGAAAAATCAAGAATTTACCATAGCTTCCATCATCATTGCGCCTCCAGTAACGAACGTAACAAAGATCCCTAGGCCATACTAACCTGTATGTTCATGTAGGATCGCTGAACGTAAGTTTGGATCTGACAGACAATCCAAAAATGTATTACAAATGGTAAATAGTTGTTGACATGTGAGAATGTGGTTACATTGGACACCAGTGCAGCTGCAACTTATGGTAAAGTATCGCGGTGTGGCCATCAACCTCTTCGACTAAACTGCCATAGCGAAAGCTACAGTCCCACCTATGATAGAGAAAATGCCGAGATCAACATCGTTAGTTGGAACAGCAGAGAGTTAAGAGGCAAACACTTACTCATATCTCGTTACATCCATGCTCATCACCAGCCCAAAAATGGCTTCGCATGTGGCTTCCACTACACCGACAGCCCTCATAGCTCGGCTACAGCTTCGTGCCTACACGGGGCATAAAAGTACGAGACGTAGTCAGATTCAGAAATTCAGGCACTGTCAAGTAACTCTCAAGCAGTTAAGATTGCTTCCAAGACATACAAGGTAATCGACTTCGAGAAGTTCTTCGAAGATGCGTAGTCCTGCCAATGACATAGTAGTAAGCAACCCAAGTTACATTTAGTCCTCCACAAACAAGATAAGGGGAAGGAACTTAGACTTGCCATTTTGGCATCTAAGTAGACGCCAATTCTTCTTCGAGAAAGATTGTGCGGGGTCATTCTGATTTGACGAACCAATATCAGGCTCATTTGTCCAGTCATGTACCGATTCAGGGGGACCTAGCACCAGGAAGACATGGTGAATTTCTGTAGCATGCGAAGATGACAATCCAACTTGTAAATCAGTACTTTGCTTCACTCAGGTAGTTGATGTAACTTCTTACCGTTTCCTATAGTTGTCCTACGAGTCAAAGTGGGTCGCTCCTCTTCATCTTCAGCTCTACATTTGTGGTTACAGTTCTAGTTAAGTCAGCGAATATTCTAGCTATAAGATAATACAGAGATTGGAATGTCGCATACGCGCTATCATGGTCTGAGAATGAAAACTGCCCTCCAAGGTCGGCGTCGAAGTCCATTGAAGCAAAGGCCTTGCGGTTTTTAGCTGTCATGGTGTCTTGCTGCTGCAAGAATGTAGAGATGTGATATTTGACAAAAATAACATGGAGAATTTGCCATTTCTCTTATAAAATTCACTACAAAATCTAGATACTGCAGCTCGAGTGCAACCCGATTCTGGCAGTCTAAATAGCAAATATATATTATATCCTAGAACTAGGATTGCTTCTCGAAAAGAGAATATCCGAACACTGGGATTATTGTACATCAATACTTCTTACTGTTTAATTGTCAAATAATAGGATTATTTGTTTGACAATCAAACATGAAAATAAATGGGAAGCAATGCCCACAGAATGTGAGCATTTCTCATATCTGTACAAGTTCCACTCAAAAGAAGCCTTACTGCACCTGATCAATGATCTGCTCTATCTTCTTTTTCCAAGCCAGCGCATCTTCAATGTCATACGCACCCATCTGAGGATTAAATTTAGTTATGACATGAATCTGAATGAAAAAACAGAAGTGCTAGTGTTGAAGGGCTCTCAGCTCTAGAACAAACCGTGATTTGGTGCTCCTTTTCTTTCTTGTTATAAACGCACAAGACATAAATCATCTGAAAGATCAAAAGGAAGTACTGATATAAGTAAATGAAGGGGCAAGAACATCACATTGATCATGGAAGACAGCATAAATAAGGTACATAGATCATTGCACAAATCAGCTATTCCTTTTCCCAAAACAAAATGAACACTTGAATGTTTCTGAAACTGTCAACAAAATGCTGTTCATTGGAAATTTTAAGTATTTGATGCTGCCAGAATCATAGGGTATCTAATAGTTCAAAACATGCTGTATTAAGATGATGGCACTTCCTGATCAAGCTACCGATATACCAGTGAATTTAATTTTTTTGTTAGAAGAGCAAATGCATCTTTTAAGAATTTAAGATTACTACAGTAGTAATGCAGGATACAGAAACATCTACAGTTCGACAGTTCCACCGATATCATTCAGAACCCAACATTCATAATCAAAACAAGGAACAGCGAGCAAAATCGTATTCTCTCGGAGAAGGGAATCAAAGACTCACTTGCCCATGATGTGTTTTCAGTCCTCTATCCTCCACCCTGCAGTTCCCATCGATGAGCAGTGACTTCAGCGGCACCTGTAATTACAGATCTCTTAATAACAGTTATCAACACCAGAGGTCTTGTGTGCCACCAGAACTTAGGCAGCAGAAAGCATGATCAAACTTTCGAATTTCTCTAGGACAACACATTCTCATCAATCTATTTGAAATAATAAATACGCAGATAGATTTCAAACTTTCTTTGATATTTGATGAACATTCAAAAATAGGGCAATCAAATTTGATAAACTAAACAAAGTTATCAGGTCGGCGTACAATTTCGTGAAGTTCCTTTTTTTATGATCCATATTAGCAACCCAACATTTTGTCCCCTTTTCAAATAAAGGAAACCGCAAACAACACCGAATCCAAAAAAAAAAAAATCTCATAGCTAGATTCCGAAACTTTCTTGATATCTGATCAACATTCAACAATAGGGCAATCAAATTTGATCGGCGTTACACGTACCATGCTGTCCTTGGGCTTCTTTTTGTAGTAGGCCAGCAGCTTGGTCTCGAGCACGAAGTACCTGGTGTGGAAAAACGACCTGCCGATCTTCCGGCGGCCGTAGCGCACCATCCACCCCTCGTGGTGGACGGCGTTGGCGGCGGCCTCCCGGACGGCGGCCAGGGCGTCCGTCTTGGTAACGTTCGCCGCGGCAGCCTCTCTGACGGCGGCCATGGTGGCGTTCTTGGTGAGCTCGCCGCTCCGGGACACGACCATGGTGGCGTTCTTGGTGAGCTCGCCGCTGCGGGACGCGGCCGCCGCCAGGGCGTCGCCGGCCCGCTGCGCGAAGGACTTGGTGGGGATCGGCGTATCGGGGGCCTTGACGGTCGAGGAGGCGGAGGGGGTGGAGGAGGACGCTGCCGCCGCGGCCGCGGCGGCCGCGGTGGCGGAGGCGTCCCGCCTCGAGGCCGACGAGCTCAGCATTGTGTCGTGCGTAACGCGGGATCGATCGCGTCGGTGGGCGGGCTCAGTTGGGGATGGAATCCATTTGGGCGATTGCGCGCGCGCGCGTGCGGGGGTGAAGGTGGATCGAGCAATGGGTGGGTGGATGGAATGGAGGTGCAGGGTGGCGCGCGCGGTGACGGGGGGAGGAGGAGGAGGAGGGAGAGGGCCGGGGGTGGCTGGGCGAGAGAACCGCGGCTGGGTTTGCGTTGTGGTGATGGAGACGACAAGTGGAAGTTTGTTTTACTCTCTTCCATTTCCATGCATTGTTTTTTCTTTTGAGGAAAATGCAATTTTATTCTCTTCTTCCTTTTTTTTCTGTTTTTAATAATTAATAAATATAGAAAAAACCCTTCGAGTGCTTCATTCAAGAGTAAATTGCACCCGGAGTCCTCTAACTAATCGTGTCTATGTACATTGGTCACCTTTTCTCTTGCCGGGAGTAAACTAAGAGGTAGAGATGAAAACGGAGCGAAATCGAATGGAACGGAACTGAATGGTACCCTTATTTTTTTGCCAAAGTGGAAACGAATATAGAAACAAATACGGACCGAATATAATGCAGATTTTACTCGAATCCTGGAATAATGCAACAACTCTAAAGCATTTAAGAAAATCAACAAAAAGTGTTCTCTGATTATAGCATGGTGTTAGGTTTACAATGGAATAAGAAAAAGATTAAATCATGGAAGCCTCCTCGGATGCATGAAGGGATTACATGGTCTCTAGTGTTGGGACGAGAAGTCTTGCAAGTTTGGCTTGATAAGGTCATGTAATGGGTCAATTTGATTTGGCTATGCACATCAACCCTAAAATGAAAATTTCATATTAGATGGAAATGGAAATTTTGTGTCTATTTCGCCGGAAAACGATGTTACGTTTTCGTTTTCGTTTTCATCAAAATAATTCCATTTCCATTTTGTAAAATTCTGTTTCTGTTTCCAAATTTTCATTCCGTTTCCGTTTTTTCGTGGAAAATTCAGAAACTTTCCGCTCCAATTTCATACCTACTAAGAGGTAGAAACTACGTATAGCGCACACCATGGCAACACTAACATCATCGGCGAACGTGCCAGATCAAACAATGTGCTGAAGGCCATATCTAGTGTTCCAAATGTAACATCTAAAACAAATCAAAATTTTGAATGTTAATTCAATAGATTGTGATCCATTTGAACAAAAATCCAAAATCATTTTCTTCAATTAGATTCTCTATAGGGCCCTATTGCATAAAACAAGTTTTAATAAAAAAATATGAAAATAGTTTTAATGCATTATTTGTTGAAAATTACTTTTTCACCTTTAAATGATTTGTTTTGAACAAATTATAAAACCTATGTTGGTATTTAAAGAATTCCCATAAAGCCATAAGGGAATTGGTTAACAGAAACAAATTTATATAAATGATATTTGGATAATAAAATACTTTTCTATGTTCCATATTGATTAGTTCTCCGAATTTTATAAATCTCAATATTTAAATTATTTTGGTGCTATTTAGGTGCCATATGATTTTCACAAAAAGACCATGCAAAGCTCTTTATATAATATAATATTTTAAAAAATAAATCTTTGATGTGAATAGTTTTTCCAAAATCCAAAATACATGTTGTTGTTAGGAATTTCTCTAAGTTGGTTTGGTTTGGTTTTATGCAAAATTATGAACCCTAATGGGAATATATCCCTGTAATGGTTTTAGTCCCTAAATCACACGATTAAATTTTCCTGAATTATTTTTGTACTCGAAAGGGTGCTAATATATAAAATATACTTACTTTTTCTGGATTTTTAAAACTACATTTGAGTGCTTTTGAGCTCTAATTGGTTTTCTAGAAAATAGAAAAAGGAATAGACAACGAATGGATGGAGAAGCCTAACAAGCCGATCTAGCCAAAGTCGACCGCCCAACCAAAACAGCCCACACCCTATTTCTTTTCCCTCTCCCTCACATTGACAGGTGGGCCCCACAAATCACCATCAACCTCCTCGACCCTACCCTCCCCCACAACCCCGATGATGTCACTCCTACCCCCGCACGTACCCCCACTCCTCCGACCAAGCCCCCCTCTTTAAATTCCCCGCACCCCCACTCCTCCTTCTAACCCGCGACGCCGCTAGGCCGCCCTATAATTTATCGCCGGAGTTCTGCAATCACAGTCGGCGTTTTCAAGTTGTTTTCGTCAACTCCGAGAGTGTGCGCTGACCATTTTGGTCCATTCCCTTTCTTTCTTCGGTGCACATCATCTCAAGGTCTTCTCCTTTTTATTGCAGTGTTTCGACACTGACGATTTTTTATCTCGCCAATGACTAGAGCTACTTCGTCCACCCTCGGTCATTGCAAGGGACCATGCCGGAGCCCGTAGACCACTCCATCGATTTCCTCTCGTCGCGGCGGTACACTTATACTTCTTCTCGGAGTCCCAGGTCCACCACAACCGTTAGAAACATCACCGCCCGAGCCTTCGCAGTCGTCTATTTCCCTCTGATGACCTAAACCGCAAGGTGATCCTCAACCCTCTTTGGTCGTAAGATCGAGCATCAACGCCCACGACTAGATCCAAGAGGAAGAGGTACATGTCGATCTAGAGCTCCCATTTTATGTTCATTCAATGGCTCACGTTCGTCTACTTATTGAACTGCTATCAGCAAATCCCATGCCAACACGTGGTCAACCCTTTTAAAACAAAATCTCTCGTCCGTGAGTATATGGCCATTTTGTAGAAAAGTCCATGTACATTGAAACCATCATATATTTTTGTCTGTAGGTCCAAAATTTTCAATAATCTATGAAATCCTTGTGACATGTATAATGTTTTCCTGTTGTTAGTTTTCAGTTTTGAATAATAAAAGAAAAACAATGTTTCCAAAATGCCATTAGTGTAGTATGGGCATATGTTTAATTTCAAAAATGATTTTAATGTGATTATTTTTGCAAAATGCTAATATTATAGTCCTCTGTGCAATGGGGCCAGTGGGTAAAATTTTAAGGTATGTTTACAACTGATATATTTAAAGATGAAACTTTATATTTTTTAAAGATATTTGGGACATAACTTTAATTATAAGAAAATAATTTTAAAATGAATGGTTTAGCAAAATATTCAAAATTGATTCCTGTGTCCAATGGTATTAATGGATAAACTTTTCAAACATGTTTACACCATAGATATATAATTGTGACCTTATGCTTCTAGAAGTACTATTTTGCAAATAACAAATCATATGTCACTAATTCTTTTGCCATAGGGCTTTACAAAATTATATCTAGGATAGAGAAATGTTTGGTAAAACATTTAAAATAGAAACAAAAAACTTTATGCATTTTTGGCATACGTTTCGTTGTATTACATTTGTTTGGGTGTTTCCTTTGTTTGTTTATTCATTACAATATTCGTGAAACGTGTAGATTGCTCGGAGTGTAACCATTGTGCTTGTGAGGAGACTAAATCAAACAACTTCAACCAAGAAAAGTTCACTTCATAAATGTCCTACTATTTTCATATGCATGTAGTTTTATTTCATATATTGCATGTGTAGGACTATTTATACTATTATGATATGCTATGCAACTTAGTTAGGATAGCCATATGTATCTTGAATGATGAGTAGAAAACGACGCAAGAGTTGAATGCTTAGCCATGCTATATATTTCGTGGGTGAAATTCATGTAAAGTTATGTGATAGTGAAAAGTTATCTTTTTGTATGATAAAAAATAACTTAATGAACCGCATTGGTGAATGGTAATGATAATTTTTGGGAATGAGTGCCAATCAGGATCATTTCTATGGGGCTATCTCTATGGTCACACCTCCATCTCTATGGAGGCCATTTCTATGGAACCATATCTATGGTTTGCTAATTCCTTATGCACATAGTGGAAAGCACCTAGGACTAAAGAAATTGGAGGGATTCATGCTTAGGAGCTCCTATGTATGGCCACATGTCTTATGGGATCTGTCTTAATTGAGTAGGTTGTTGAAACCAGCCTGATGTGACTAGAAGATGTAGATGATGTAGGTTGTAAGGGCCCATCTTGTGGACTGGGGGACTACTTCTGAAAAGTCTCGTCTTAGAATTCTCCCAGCCATTTCACAATTGGGTGCGATGGATTTGTGGGGTTGGCTGAGTCGTGTGGGTAAATTGTACGGACCTCTCGAGAGTGTCAAACTAAGTATCTAGAGATGTTCCTGGTTACCATTTTGACCAACTCGACATTGGAGCAGTTTAAGAATCTCTCCATTCCAATTTCTTAAATTAAAATTCTGATGGGTGAACAAGGGTAGAAGGGAATCATTGTTGTCTATCAATGGTATCCAGGTTCACTGATGTCTATTAGTGATACCTCTTTAATTAAAGGAAAATTGTATTTAAAATGATAGGACAAAATAGTTGTTTTATGCAAACACCCATTTAGTCAAATATGCATATACAAGATAGGTTGATTTTTTATATCCACATTGGTGAACTTGCTAATATACTCAAAGTATTGAAGACGAGTGAGGTACAATGTTAGGGTCACGAGTCTCCACTCAGCATGTTTTGCCTGTGGCACTGAATGGAGGTCCTATCATTTATTTACTTTCCACTGTTGAACTCTGTTTGTGTTGAGTTATCCCTTGGGCTATGCAAGTTGTATGAGAGTATGTTGAATTGTTGGATCATTTTATGAAATAGAAGTATCATATTACATCTTGAATTGCACGTGCTAGTGACTCGATCTAGAGACTAGCACTATAAAACACAGAGACTTAGACATCTACCGGGTCGGGCCACTTCACTCTACCACAATGGAGAGATCTAGATGTTGACCTGGTTGGCGGTTGACGTAAGATCTCACCTCCTATGCCTCAAACTCTCAATTTTACATAAGCTATGACCCATATCACCAATCACTAAGTAACAATAATTCATTGGATGTGGTGGGGGTTGGGGGCAAATGCCCTCCTCCCTAATTTCATCCCTATCGATGTGTGTCTTAATTTTGCTTGATATGCTAGTATTCTATCCATATCTCTCCGGTCAATCCGTTTGGTTGGAGTGTCGCCTTGTTTTGTCCTATCCATCTCATCGCCCAACATGACAACTGTTTGTTGTTAACGACAACATGCTCGTTGTACATTCCCTCTAATATGTATATCACGAAGTAGGTGCATGTTTATTTTTGTCTCCCCATTGGAATGCCTTCGAGTGTCGACAATGGTAGCGATGTTGTCGCGGTCTGCAAGCTTGTAGACAATAACGTCTGCGGAGAATGCCTTGTCAAGCCTCCATCGCCCACAACACCTCTTTCGTTGCCGTCAACAACAACGGCCATGAAGACAACTATAAGTAGCAACACTCACATTCGAGGAATCGATGGCACTTGAGTGGTGGATCAATTGTGTGTGCACTTGCTTGTACTAAGACTTGGATTTGGTTGCTTGATGTAAGCGAAGTCGGATGGCCTCCTTGCTTTGCTTGCCCCTTCTCTTCCTTCATGCAGTGTGCATAGTACTCATTTTGTTTTTGTATACAGGGCACGAACTCATATTTTAGGTACTAAGAAAACAACCCCAACTAATAAATATCACAATTAATTATTTGAAAATGCTATTCGTGTTATTAGACATGTTGCATGCGGTGTCTCCGTCTTTATGGTTGCATGCAACATTTTGCATTAATAAGAATCAGCTTAAAAAGCTAATCAATTTTTGTCGGTTAGTGTTTGTGGCCTTGTATATTGGTAAAATATTTTTTTGATAGGGACCTTATATATAAAAAGGGAGGAAGTAGAGAAAAGAAAGCAGATGAGATGACATGGATGGATTCCTGATGCCACAAGGGTGGATTTATTTCTTCTTCTTGACTTGACGAGTCCCCTTTGCGTGTGCAGTATACATGCTTGTTCAGTCACTCCTCGTGTGTACTCCGGTCCGCGTACTACTCCAACTAGCTACTTCCTACTGCATGCACCATAAAACACCGCAACATAGTACTTGCCGAGGAACTGCAACTGGGTTGTGCCGATGGAGAGACGAGGAAAAGGGGAACTTGGTTTACCTTTAATTTCCTCCAATTCATCAATTTCTTCTTCTTCTAAATATAATGTCAAATTTAATCTCCCGATGATATACCCATTGATGTATACTTTCATATATATTATGAAGTTTTGGATCCCAAATCTAACAGAGTAAACAACATGGGTACAAATCTCAGCCAAAGCAATAGCATGTATTCCCTTAAGCTTGCTAAAGCATCTTATTCTTTGCAACAGAGGGAGTATCAATTTATCTGTGTCTTACAGATTCTTCTAATAAGCTACAAGCCATATTAGTTTAATAGTATAGCCTGAGGCACCGTCTCTAACCGTTTGCCTCGTAAGTTAAGGCTTCAGGCATCTCCTAGGGGTCTAGATAGGACACATATGAAATCGGTGGGTACACATAGTATAGCCCTATAAAGAACCTAGGAAAAAAAATGGAAAGATCTAGTCTAGTTTAAAACAACATCATTTCGACAATTCTATAAGGTCTGACATAAAGCATAAAATCCCAGACGGGTATGAGTCTTATGTTGCATACTAACGCCCATTCAAGATTCAAGACCACACATTGTTTGACCTCCCCTATATTTAGCATGTCCGGTTTTCGAACCAAATAAACCCACCGGAAGTTTTGCTGATCCCATTTTTTTGCCGGAATTTCTTCATATGGCTAAAATTTCATAGCAGCGGAAAAGGGGACACCACAAACTGCTGATATGCCCCCACGAGGATAATACTGTGTCTACGATGTAGAGTCGCATCCATGGCATTTATATAGGACCACCACGAGGTTAGTCACGTAATAACCTAAGAAATAGTCACTCATAACAATAATTCATTAGAAGTGGTGGGGCTAATCACGATTGGTTAATTGAAAAAGTCCAAAACAAACCTGAAATTCATAAGCAAAAGCTAAATCGAACGCTCAACTTGCAATCCCTGAAATTGTCACTCTAAAATCTACGATCCCGGTCTATTATGAACTATGTACATGTCTGGCACCCCGGGATATTGTGCTACTCTCTCCGACGATTCGGGCCCAGATGTCATTTGCGTTGGCCTTGTGAGAACCAACCCTAACCAAGGGCATGCGCCAACCCTAACTGAGGCGTCATGCCTATTGCAGCGAGGCCCCCGGCCATACCGCACTCCCTGACCGTCTGAGTCCCTCCTCGTGTTCTTCTGCGATGGAGATGAAGGAGGATATCTGGTGGGGTTCCCACGACTTTCGGGATCGAGGGTCCATGCAACGCTTGCTGTAGGTGGGCTCGAGCAGGGGCGGTGGTGGAGAGGGGAGGCCGAGATCTTGGCCGCCGCTAGGAGAGAGGTCATGGGCAACGAGGACAGAGAGGTGCATCGGTCTGTGCAATTCCTTGTTGAGCAGCTGCTCGGCCGGTAGCCACGCTCCGTTGTGCTCTCCTCCTCCGCCGTTTCATTGCCCCCGACGCTGTCAAATTAGGAAAAGACCGGAGCTGAGATCGATTGGGAGGAGAGACTGGAGGTGGAAGACACATATGACAAGTGGGTCCATGTTGTCAGTGGGAGTGAGAGTACCAATTTTGGTTTTTGTTTTTCTAGCGTGGAAAAGAGGTACATGATTTAAAATAGACCGAGGATAACAGATTTCAGAGTACCAATTTTTGGGGATTGCAAGCTGAGGGTTTGATTTAGCTTTTTCTTATGAATTCCAGGTTTGTTTTGGACTTTTCCCTTGTTTAATTAACATGATATAGCACATATCCCCAATCGCTAAGTACCCACCGGACGTGGCTTGCCTGTGCCCGCTCGGTGCTACCATCCGTGCACTTGGCGCGTGGAGTCCATCGGGCGGCTCTCCCTCCCGGACCCCCCCGCCTCCTTCCCGTTTCCAATAAAAACGTACATATGAGAGCCGCATCCTCTGCCGTTTACAGTCCCTCTCTGCCCCATTGCCCATGTTAGCCGCCTCGTCATTAGCACCTACGTGACAAAACCGCCTCAAATCTGTCTGAAAACCACTTAGGGGGTTATTAACCTGTTTTTGTGGATTTGAGGATGAAAATAAATCAATTTAGACTACATGGTGAAATGTGTCCAAGGAGGTGGATTTGTATAGTGCTTTTTTCTTGGAAAATCAGCTTGGGGCTGAAAGCAGAATAGTCTCTGTCTCTTGGGCTATGCTGAGCCGGGCCGGGCTGGGCTTAAGTATGTAAGTGTAGCCTGTTACGAACCGGACCGAAGAAACCCTCGCCGCCGCCTCCGCTCTCCTCTCCTCTTTGCTGGTCTCTTCCGCGGCGTCTTCTCTCCAAACTCAAAAAAAAGCTAGGGTTTCGCGTCGGCGGCAGCTTCAAACTCGAGAGCGAAGATGAGCCGCAGCCTGGGGATCCCGGTGAAGCTGCTGCACGAGGCGGCGGGGCACGTGGTGACGGTGGAGCTCAAGACCGGCGAGGTCTACCGGGGCTCCATGATCGAGTGCGAGGACAACTGGAACTGCCAGATCGAGAACATCACCTTCACCGCCAAGGTACTTTATCCCCTCTTCCCCTTCTCCCCTCCGCTCCCTCTCCCCTCTCTCCGCTGCCTGGTCCCCTTGCTAGTTCGTCAGATCGGCGCCGACTGATTGATGTGATGTGGTGTGTTGGTTTTGTAGGACGGGAAGGTGTCGCAGCTGGAGCACGTGTTCATCAGGGGGAGCAGGGTCAGGTTCATGATCATACCCGACATGCTCAAGAACGCGCCCATGTTCAAGCGACTTGAGGCCAGGATAAGGGTATGCGACCACCTCATCCACTTCTACTAGTGTATTTTGTTTTGCTGCAGATGGTTGGTTGGTTACTAACTGCTCGTCTCCGTTCCAACTCGTGCAGGGCAAGGGTTCAGCGATTGGCGTCGGCCGCGGGCGTGCGGTCGCGATGCGTGCTCGGGTAAGTAAACCGCTGCTTGCTCTGTCAGTAGTTACTATGCTCTGCGAATAAACCAATTATCAAGACAGATTGATACCTGGAAAAAACTGTCTTGTGTTGCTATGCGCGGAGAGCTGCTGATGCAGCTGTTATCCAGGCTTCTTTCTTTCCCAGAATCACATTTACCTTACAGCAAGGCTAGGATAGGAGTTGTAATCTTGACAACCATCTAGGGTGTCAAGAAATACGTAGACTTGCTCACCGATGTGCTATCCGTGCAGAGAATTGGTCCAGGCGTAAGAATATATATGCATATCCATTTAGATGGTGAAGGCTGCAGTCTGGTCACTGTTAAAGGGAACAAGTTTGTAGGTTCGGTCGTTAATTAATGCTCAACCCGCTCTCATCCTTCCTCTCCACAAGCCAGAATCTAGTGACAGCATTCAGAATTGTTACCTGCTTAGCCACTTTGTTAAAAATCTGGTGCATTCATTGAAAGAGCATGCCAGATGTTTTACATATAAAAGTAAAAAAAATGTAGTCAGTGGAGATGATTACAACCATGTGGTTACTTACATCCTCATTCCTATTGTCGACTTGAGGATCCAGTAACTCCATGCACCGAGTTCTTAACTCTGTCCAGGACAGGATTCCATTATGCTGTTGAGTCCTGAATCACACAGGCTGGTAAATCTAAATATAATCATTACCTAACTAGCAATGTCTAGTCCCTATGTTCGGAATTGCTTCATGCTTCGTGATTTTGTTAAAAGAGCAGGTCAGATGTTAGATATAATGGAGATGCTTGCAACCATGTGATTACTAATATCACATTATTCATCCTCATTCTTGTTGTTGACTTTTGAAGATCCATTAGTTGCATCCATTAAATTTAACTCTGTTCAGGACACTACTCCGTACGCTGCAAGTATGGAATTATACACAGGCTGATAAATCTCAAATATAATCATATCACCTATTCCATAATCTGATTAGGTGTTGGTGTCCGTACTGTTAACCCTATCCCCTTATTAGGCACCATTAGGCTAATTGAGAGTTTATTACAGATCTTCTACATGAGCTGAATATTGAACATTGCTGTCAGTGCTATTTTTAAGGCCGACAAGTTCCTACCTTTCTTGCTCAGTTGCTGTTAGATCCCCCCCAGCTAGTTGCAGAGTTTTTTGTTTTCTTAGTGAGTAGTTGCATGTAAATACCCTGTTATCCTTCTGTAGTTGTGGATTCATAGTATGATAAGCCAAAACCGAGAGCATATGTTCAAAATTACCCTGTTTTCGTTTCTTTCTATAACATTGTAACCAAGGCAACTTGGGAACCTCATTTCCTCTCTGGAAAATGCTCTGTGATACTAGCTGTTTGTCCAACATTGAAACTACAGAACCTGACATCTTGACATCTTGTCTCTGAAAACATGATGGGATGCTCTATGACTGTTATCAAATTTTGAATTCATTATGATTTTACGACTTGGAACTTTGAACACTTGGGTTAACAGGGCCATCAGCATTTTAAAAAAAATTATGCATCTTGTAGCTTTAAAATCTTTATACTCCCTCTGTTCCAAATAAATCGACGCAGCTTTTTCTAGATACGCATGTATCTAGACGCATTTTAGTGTGTAGGTAGATGCGTATCTAGACAAAGCTGTGTCAGAGTAGTATTTTTTGGTAAACGATCAAACCATTGATTTAACGGTGATTTGGTTGAGGTTGCTAACTAGTTTCCTTATCTTTCGATGCAGGCCGCTGGTGGTCGTGGCGGTGGTCCTCCTGTTGGAGGAGGTCGGGGCGGTGCGCCGCCCGTGAGGAGGTAGATTTATCCACAGCGACCTGTTGACCGAGCCGCCGCTCCGTATCAACTCGCTGTCTTTGCTACCAAAAGCTGCTGCGGCAAATGCTTGTGAGCTTATATGTACTTGCAGTTTAGTTTGTCTGGAATCGATTCTCTCCTGTGTTGTCTTCAGCATGATGTATTACTGCTAGCTGTGACTTGGTAGGCCGAGATTGACATTGGAATGGATTATCTCTTTGTGAAGCTTTACTACGAGTCTGGTTGCCGCTACTGTAACTCGGAGAGACGGTCTTTACGCACGGAATCTTGCTGCTCCGTGTCGGGCGAAAGGGAATATCTTTGCTTGCGAATCGATGGAATATCTTTGCGTTGTACGGATGATTTACCTTGCCTAGATCTCTGTTTTAGCATCTACTATTGCACATTGTCATCATCACTTATCTTTGTTGATTCATCATCATATAAAAATCGATTTGTCTGCACCAAGATCAAATGTTTCATTTTTATTATAAAAATCATCTGCTACGGGTATAAATAAATAGATCAGAGTAAATTAGGACACCCTTTTAAAAATAACAGCAGCTTATACATGAATCCACTGGGTGGAATGGAATTGACGGCGAGCTCTGTGATCATTAGACTACTGGATGGCACGGTGGAACCTGGTGATGGTGCTTGGGGACATTGATGCCGGCGTGGGTGAGCGTGGCCCAGATGTGTGTGATGAACTCGCCGCCGTTGGCCAGCGCCACAGCATGCCACGGACACTAGCAGCTCCGCCCATGGGAGCTGATTTCTTCATCTAAAGCTCTCTTTCCGAGAGCCATCACACAAAGAGAAAAAAGGGAAAAGCTTAAACCTATATATAAGGCGGGCAGTCAGCCTGGACCTGCAGCAGGCAGAGAACTGAAGAACTACATTTAAAGCTCTCTTCCGTCTCCTCCTTCCGCGTATCTCACTCCCTCTTCCTCCACCCCCTTTGCATCCCACAGCTCACTCGGCGAGGGGAACAGCAGTTGCTCCGGCGTTGCGTGAAGCTTCCTCTCACAGTCAGGTCACTGCTTCCTTCATGCTGTGGAGGCTTTCCGAAACTCCAACCTGAACACACATTGATTGATCACAGTTGCATTGCATTAATAATAGTCAGATTAATTACCTTCCGCTTAGTTCGATGTACGTACCAATATTAATAAGAACGGGTGTTTACCAGTTGCACACGTGCATACCTATTTGCCCCGCAGATTGGATTACTCTGACGCTGCCATCAGAATGTCGTGTCCGAATCCGAATTCTGACAGAAGTTGAAAGCAAGACTATTTGTTAGTACTCCAAAGAAGTACAGAAATGTATGTGTATCCATCAAACTGCGAGCATGGCGAGATGAGGGTGCTTACAGATACTTCAGTCCCGAGCCATTTTCTCCAATAACCAAAGTTTCAGCTCACGTCATCCAGCGCACTTGATTCCTGGTGAACACGAAAGCACTAACTAGTCTGAATAACCAATTTTGTTATTGATTTATGCACCAGAGCAGCGGTTTGGCTAGGCTAAAACTGTGCTGAGTTCATTTGAGCATAGATTAAATAGGGAGAAATTACAGAGATGGAACATACCATCCAAATGAACCAAACACCTTGAGCGCCTGGAGGAAAAATATATTCTGAAAAGACAGCTATGGTGAGAGAAAGAAGATATGTAATTTAAAGATTTCCCATGACAGAGCTTTGCCAACAGGTTGCGTTGATGGAACTTGATCTCAACAGGAACCAGCCGCTGGTACCGTGCTACTGATTGTCCTACACAATAAAATTAGCAGATAAGTAATCAAGAAAAATAGATAATGACAGTGGTATATGAAGGACAAAAGTACAAAGTTGTTGTGTCTTGTCTCGGTCAAAATTTTACTTGATTTACCGAGTCATTCATGGTGCACTATGCATTTTCACTATTTGACGGCTAGGATCTGCTTTGCTCTAAGGTGATGCTCTTGAACGAAGCCTTTGCAGACTCCACACCCTCAGCACTGATGATTTTTCCCAGATTTTAACTTTCTGCGGTCTGAAATGATTGGTAAATTGGCATTGCTAATCTGCTGTATACCACAATAGCAAATACCCGACATCTTTATTTAAGACATCTGTTAGAAATTACTAGCAAATGATCAGAGCTGTACATATGCAGCGCTAACAGATTAACAATAAGCAGTTGCAGTACTAGACATGTTATTTTGGATTGGAAGTTTACCTCTTTACGCTAATTATTATGATTAGTCAGAAGAGCACAGCGCAGTAAGCAATGAGATGTAGTTGCTGAAAAATGCAGATGCTTGTCCAAAAAATGTGTAAAGAATGTGGCAAGGAGACCAAAGATCAAATGATCAGGGGGTCGATCAGCAGATCCTAACAAACAAAAAGTGTAGCCAACGGAGAGTTGGTTATATGTAATGATCAAAGATAGTTAAACTATAATAGCAAGAGAAGGAGACTTGGGGCATACGCACCTCAGTTATTCTCAGACCTAGCGTCAGACTTGGTGTTCTCACAGGAGGCGAGGAGGCTCTTAATTAGGAACTTCTTTCTGCTGGATTCTAATTCGGGTGCTTTTGCTCCAATGTATTTTAGTCAGATAGAGGAGACCAAGTGGAAATACTCCCCCCCTTGTCTGCATCGTCTTTCTAACTCGGGGCAGCCGTCTAATTTCAGGAAGTCGAGGTCTGGCAACCGCTGAAGGAGACCATGCGGGATTTCCTTTATCCCTGGACACTTGTAAATCGACAATCGCTCAAGGGAAGTCAGGCCATCCATCTCATCAGGCAACGCTTTCAGGTTACTACAACAACTCACATTGAGAAGCCTCAGCTTGGCCAGATCACCAAGGTTGGAAGGCAATGCCACCACACTTCCGCAGTATGCAATCCAAAATTCTTCTAGGGACAACGGAATGATCTCCTCATACGATGAACTATTCCCCCTCAAGTTGTCACAATAGAGAATTCGTAGAAAGCGGAGGCAATGCAAGCACCGGAGCTGGACTGTTGGCCAGTGGAAAAGATTGTTGCATCTGATAATCTCCAGATCTTCCACCAACGCAAAGCATAGCCAAAGTGTAAGTTGTGGTCCACACAAGTCAGAGGCTGCTACCAAGCAGTTTGGGCCGTTTAGTATCAATTTCGCCAGTTTTTCCAGAGGTCTTGGACTTTGGCTTTCCTGGACACCAAGAGGTAACATGGCCATATCATTCTGGGACTCAACTGTTAATCTGACAAGAAATGGCCAAGAGCCCAAAAGAATGCTCATAGAAACTAAACCGACCAGAGTACTACATACTCCAGTTATGCTTAGTCTTTCTATAACGGGGATCACTGGAACAGTTGCAAGCTTCAGGCAATTTTCAATATATAGTTGTTCTAGCATCGGAAACTTTGTCAAGCTTTCACCGGCCTCTCCCACACTATTTTCTGCCCATGTCTCTAGGCTTGGTAACTCACTCAACGACATCATCTTCAACTTTGGGAAAGATTGCAGAGGAGTAATACATCCTCCAACTTCCACATCAAGGTTATTACATAACGTGGTCAGTTTATCCATCTTGCTCAAGGACAAAACCTGTAGAGATACTGACAGCCATACCACAGGTATATTCTTGCATCTTGGGCAGTTGTGAATTGTGAGTGTTCTCAAGCAGTTAAACATCTCAGGCTTTTTCATCCACTGTGATATTTCTAGGCCACCATATCCACGTATCTCCAATTTTTTGATATTACTATGAGGCTCTAAACACTGAAGCACTTCTTCAACATAACATGCCTTATCTTTCTGCTTGTCATCTGTTTTCTGTTCCCAACAGAACACTAACTCTTCTAGATTATGCTTTCGATGGAGATTGGCTTCTTTTGCATTTTCCCCACTCTTGACCTTGCTCAAATTCAATAGGTCCAACCTATTGCCAAGGTGTTGCAAGTTTTTGAGCTGCTCTATTCCAAGGCCATCTCCAGCACCCACAACAAATGTTGTTAGTATATGAAGGTTGTTCAGCAGACCTAAGTTTGGAGGCATACTTTCAAGACAACAACAACCAGAAAGATAAAGATAGATAAGATTTCTCAGCCTTATCATGTCTTCTGGTAACTGCAGCAGCTTTCGGCAACCAATGAGCCTCAATGTTTGCAAGTTATACAACAGGCATATTGAATTTGGCAATGTAACGATATCAGAGAAGGACATGTCAAGATATCGCAGATGTTTTACATATGTGTTGTAGTAATTCATAACAGAGTATTCGGGTAAACTCAATACCCTTAGTGATGCGGCGGATGCCTGCAGTAACTCTTTAAAATTCATGTTTGATGTTCCTCGAGATGCTAACAAAGAGCGGATATGTGTCTTGCCTTTGAATAACCCATGAATTTGTCCGAGTTCAGCCATTGACGTTTGTATATGACAAACATCGTTTAACAATGTTTTCTGCTGATTCAGTTCCTCGATACTTGCACATTCATCTGTGACATCTTTGGCTAGGTCATGCATCAAATCATGCATTTTACAAGTAATGATCTTATGATAGTATGACTGCACACGTAAATCTTGGAGGAACGACCTCCAAACCAAGTTTTGGAAAACCAGTTCTCCCTTTTGTATCAAATCCATTGTTCCCTCTTCTTGAATAAATCCATTTGCTATCCATAGCTGGATCAACTTGTCCTTGTCCATCACATAGTCCTTGGGAAAAAGTGCACAGAATGCAAAACATTGCTTCATTTCAGATGATAGGTGTCTATAGCTCAGCTTCAGTATAGGGAGGATCTCATCTTTGCCTCTAACATTATTACCAATATTACTTTCTTCAATGGCCTTCCATTCTTGCACTTGTTGATATGAACTTAACAATCCACCTATTGTCTTCAGAGCAAGAGGCAGCCCCCCGCATTTCATGACAATACGTTTGCCAATGGTGACTAACTCTGCTTGCTCCTCTGCACCGCTGCTAAATGCTTTCTGTGCAAACAATTTCCATGAATCTTCTTCATTCAGGTAAGCTAACTTACGAGGTTGAAGGGTCTGCATTACAGAGGCCACTTTCTGGCTTCGACATGTAACGACAATTACACTTCCTGATCCAGCAGCAGAACACAACAGAGGCTTCAGGTCATCCTCCCACTTCCTCTCATCTTCATTCCATACATCATCAAGAACGAGTAGAAACCTTTTCTTGCCAATGACTTCCTCAAGTCGCTTATGCAATAGTTCCATGTTGTCAGGTAGTTTGCATCTTTCATTTGTAGCCAATTCAATAATGGATTTCACAAGAGCAATAACATCAAAGTTGTCTGACACGCAGTGCCACAGCTTCAACTGGAAATGCTGCTGGATCCCTTGGTCATTATACACCATTTTAGCTAGAGTCGTTTTTCCAAGACCTCCCATACCAAAGATGGGCAGTACCTGCAATCTTCGCTGATCTCGCTGGTCAAGCAACAACTTTGCTATCACCTTCTGGTCATCATCTCTGCCATAGATGGTGGCACACTCATCCAGTTTGGAGTATGTCTGCCGAAAGGGAAGATGGGGCTTCTCCACATGGGCAGAGTTCTCGAGACCAAACATGTTCATCTCCTCAACGAGCTTCCTAATCTTCTGGAGGATGTTCTTGAGCTTCGTGCTCATGGCAAAACGGAAGAGCAGCGGGCTATGACGCGTGATGTAGCTGAGCACCTTGCGTTTCTTGGACTCGCCGATCTGGTACTTGCGGCGCAGCGCTTCATACTCAAACTCGTCGAGCACGTCGTCAGCCTCATAGGCGACGGCCCTGAGCTTCTTCATCCACCTCTTGACAGCGAGATCGGTCTCGCTCCTCTCCTCGGCGCTGGCCAGCTTGCGCTCGACGGCTAGCAGGTGGAGCTCCAGCGTGCCGCGGTCATCGTCGAGGCCACACATGCGGGTCACGGTTTGGACAAGCACGCTGGCGGCCTTGCTGGCCACGCCGCGCACCAGAGGAAGCAGCAGCGATTCCGCCATCTTGCTGGTAAACCTGTGAACGAATTTGGTGAAGCTCAGAAGCAAGAAAGAGGTGTGCTCTGAACTGTAATAATGCCAGTGTGAAGTATGAACGCCCAGATCTGGGATGCAAGGGTTAAGGACTAGTATTACCTAGGAGGAAGCAGTTAGTTGATGTCTCGATGCAGCCAAGCTGAGCATAGAGAGATTCCTTGGGATTTCTGCAGGCAAGCCTTACTGCCAAGGTATTGATCTTTCTGCAACCTAGCAGTGAAGTATGGCTTTTGAACTCAGGAAGGACAGGACGCGTTTCTGAAACCATACATCTTTGTTAACTTGTGTAAGATGTTGAAAATAAAATTGGGGCCAATGTGTCAGCAGTAGCCACGAATGGTGGCTCGATTTCATTCAGGTAGCAAAAAGATAGGATTTAGTAAAAAACAAATACTACTCCACATGAAGAAGGGTCCAATTGTATACCTGATCACTTTGTTTATGCCAAGTGGTCCATCTGGAGTTTGTGGGTTAGGTGACTCGCCTCCATCAGCAAAGCACTACAACACACTTGACTAATCCTAACACGGTTTCTCGGACTCCCTTTCATTCAAGAGTAATTAATCAACAACCCGTAGAATAATCATCATATAACATGGCACGGAAAGCTACCTGCATAGACGGCTGGCGTGGCGTGGTTTGCAACACCTCTCCACCCGTTACCATAGACACACCGCCAAATGATGACATGACGAAACCTGCGAGTCGTTCCAAAATCCAGTCACCGTTCACATCCCGATGTTCAGAGCTGAGATGACGCTCTTGGTCACCGCCCGCTGCTTGAGATGACGCTCCACTTGCTGAACCGCCCGACATCGCTTCTCCCCAGGAATGGAGGGCGCAGCAGCGGCCTAGGCATTTCGTGGAGATTTAGGGTTGTCCATATGGATCCATGTCATTTTTTTTGGTACTTGTGTGCTCTCTCCTAACAAAATTTCTACCAACATTTGTTTATACAATAGTACTACGAAACAGGAGAACAGAAAATATCTACAAAATTGGCACATCACATAACTTTGCTTATGCAGTCCTACAATACTACAAATCAGCTGCTAGGTGACCAAGGTCAGCATACAAATCACTGGGATACATATATTTTTTAGAGGAAATCACTGGGATATATGATATCAGTGCTCAGCTAGCTCTAGCTCACAGTGGGATACATATATATCAAGAAAAAACACCAAACGGGAGGTTGGAGCCTTGGAGGAAGGCGTCTGGCGTCTGGCGTCTGGCTGGAGGAGGTGCATGTGCTGGAAGCGGATTTCGGTGCAGACTGCAGACGATTTCGTGGTGGAGGCGGCGTCGGCCCAGCTCTGTGGCTGGCACAGCAGTTTTTGGATAGCAAAGACAGCTCTGTGGCTGCCTGGCCTTCTGGTGGCATCGGCCCATCCCGATCCCGCATCTCGCATAGGGTTGTCGCAATGTGCCACACCATGATCGTAGTGATCGGTGCCGGCAACATCAACCGGGAAGCCGTGCCTGCGCAACGCAACCACCCCATTTGTAAAATGCGCACCACCGCAGCTGCTGCAGTTGGGCGGGGCAAGGACATCCTTCAAGGCTTGGACGGCCGCCATCTTAGCGTAGGCGGTGACGACGGCGTCACGGAGCCCGACAATGCGTCTGTTGAGCACGCTAGATAGCCGGGGGGGCGACGAGCATCCATACCCGAGGACATAGATCACGAAGACGATGCAGGTTGAGCATGTTGAGCTGGTGGACCTTGATGACGGGCCTTGAGCGGTGCTTCACCCACAAGATGCCCCTGACGAACACGTGGATGCGGCTCAACTTCTGGAGGCTCGGTTTCTTTGTGTAGTTGCACAATAGGGACACCAGGAACCGACCAGACAGCACGTAATGCACTGATTGGTATGTCTGGACGATGAGGAGGGTGAGCATGAGGAGGTAGGTGATGATGTGCCCCGTCTCCACCACCATGGAGGTCCAAGAGGCCCTGAAGCACGACCATATATACGTGCCTGCAGTGTGTCTTGGCCTCAGCCATGTGGTAGCCCTCCACCTTTCGTCGTAGCAGCTTGAAGAGGGCGAGGGCAAGGCATATGTCCTCCAGCTTGCGCCTCCTACTCTGGCTGTACCGGAAGAGCAGGTCGAGCTTCCAAATGTCGCATACTCAGACTAGCGTCGACGTCTTATTGGCCTCTTGGTTGCCGTCTGGGCCAGGGGTGGATCTACACGCCGGGCAACCCGGGCCATGGCCCGGGGTGTAGACAAAAAATTCAGCTATATACTAGCAGAAATGCACTAATTTCTCTACGAATTTAGCATAATTTCAATATATAATATGATCTTGGCCCTAGGTTTGGTGGAATTCTGGATCCACCACTGGTCTGGGCTAGTGTTGCCAAGAATGCCCTTCACTTCTTGGTCGTTAATCTCGAGGCCTTGTGGTGTCTCCACTCTTCTGAGTCGGCTCTCTCCCGTTATTACCACGTAGTTGCACATCTTCATGACGTTGACGCCATGATGACCGTGGTGGTGGTGGTCGTCCTCCTCGTAATCATGCAGTAGTTGCCGCCGTGCTTGGACGAGTTGCGCCATGTAGTTGGAGACGAGGCCGGCGTTCTTGGCAAGGTCGAAGGAGTGAGTGGCGAGCTGGATGATGAAGACGACCTACCCGCTTGCACAACGTCAGGACCCCGAAAATCCAGAGGATGATGAACAGGGGTTTGACGCCGAGGCCATGGACGACGAGGTAGCCGATCCACGCCATGCGCACCACCTCCTCCGATCCACGGGGTGCAACAGGCTCCAGCCGCCGATGCCACGGGCGGCGAAGGCTTCGTTGGCCGGCGCCATCCCCGCGCGCGGAGACCTTCTCGCGAAGGAGCTCCCCGAGGAGCATGCAGAGGATGACGAGCTCCGCCGCGCGCCTCTGGTCGGCGCGCGCTGTCGGGCTTGCTCGTGGTCTGGGAGAATATGTAGGACATGAAGGGGAGGAAGAGCGTGAAGCCGGCGTGGTGGAAGAGGACGCGCGCCCATGGCGATGGAGTACCCCCGGTGGCTCCTGGAGAGGCGGCCGAGCATGCAGAGCACGACCAGCCCCGCGACGAGGACCGTGGCCGCGACCATGGGCCAGTCGGTGGGGCTTAGCGCGTCGCCGCCGGGCATGGTGAGGTTGGCGACCAGCAGGGTGGTGCACACCCTGCTGCTGCTGCTGCTGGAGTTGTACATGGCTGCACTGGCCCCTAGGAGGCCCATTACGTGTGTGCATTCATTCTTCTCTCTCGGTGGTATTTATTCTATGCTGCACATCCTTTTCATGCATACGATGACATAAATAAGACTAGTCACAACGGGAGTATCATATAGTAGTATCATGTATATGATACTAGTATATGATATTATCTCTATAATGCATAGTACTCACTCTATTCGGAAATATAAGACATTCTAGCTTTGTGAAACGAAAGAATCTAGACACCTTTTAGTGTATAGGTTCACTCCGAACCTCTACGAACCTATACACTAAAAGACGTCTAGATACATTCGATTCACAAAGCTAAAACGTCTTATGTTTCCGAACGGAGGGAGTATATAGTAGTATCATAGTTTAGTATATTTATTATTTTGTAGAACCTCAATGCAAAATTATGTATAAGATTCATTTGAGATTAATTTTTCTAGTTCTACGTGCTAGAATACTGTATCTAATTATGATATCAACACAAAAAAAATTTTATATTAATTATCAGAATTTTATCAACATGCATACATGATACTTATGATATCCCTGTTAGGGCTAGTCTAAATTAAAGTGCTTTTAGCCCATCACACCTTGGGATGCCGTACGTCAGGTTGCATGCGGGGCAGCGCGGGGCATGCGGCAGACGCGGGATAAGCTAGAGCAACCTGCTGCTAAGCTGTGGCTAAACTTAAAACTTTAATAGTAAGTGAAGCTGGACCGGCCGGCGGTCGGCCACGACAAGTCTCACAAAATGCATAGGTCTTAAATTAATTGAGTTGGTTTTGTCTAGATTTAGATATATCTAGCACTGCAGTAAGTGTAGATATATTTGAATCTAGACAAATCGGAATCAACTAATTTGGATCGGAGGAAGTACAACAAGTCTCACAAAATGCACATTTCCAACTTACAAATATATCAAAGCTGAAACACAAACAACTACTTATATCAAATACACAGCTCAACTTACAATATCAAGTGCATAGAAGTACTTGCATGATCTCTACCAATGGATAAAACTGAAATATAGCTAGCTTAGAAACTCGAATACAGGCTACTAACACAATAACTGATACTACCATTTTTCTTTCATTCACGAAATGAACCAAATTGTCCTAATAAAGGACATTCGATGAATTGCTTGGACTATCCATCAGTAGTGACTGGCGTTCTTGTCCAAAGTTTGCTGAAAGTAAAAGTCTGCAAGTAAAAGGAGTAGATAAAACGTCGGTTTCAGGTCTCAAATGAAAGAAATCACTAGTATGGATCAGTTTTACTATTGAAATGACAAGTAACAAGAGATTGCAATATGTACTATTGAAATGACCAAGTAAAAGAAACAAGAAAGCACTAGTATGAATCAGTAAAAGAAACAAGAAAGCTGATTTCATGGAGTTGTCTCAGGGTCATACTTCCAATTCAAAGTGAGCTATCTCAGGGTCATACTTCAATTTCTCTGAACTGTTGGGATCAGACTGTGACATAGTTGATTTTCATGGAGTCAAGAAATTCATTTGTCTTAACTCTTTTCTCGCAAACTAGCAAATGACTAAGGCAAGAACTAGTGCCAACTTCTCTTGCAGCCGCAAAAACCTTCTTACAATGTTTACATTTGGCTTCCATAAGTTTGTTACCATCATACACATGATCAAAATCATTCCACATTTCAGATTTAAGTTTCCTTTTGTTTGATCTACATGTAAGACCTATCAAATTTGAAATGAAAAAACAACTTATGCCGAGGGGCTACGGCGCGCTTTCCTGTGGAACATCAAGGAACGCCCAAGCGGGGCCAAGTGCCTCGTCTCTTGGACCGACGTGTGTCGTGCTAAGGAAGAGGGAGGCCTAGGCTTGAAAAGCCTAGCGACAAAGAACAGGTGTTTGCAACTAAAGCTTGTGCACCGCTTACACTCGGCCCCGGAGGCGCCATGGCCACGCTGGGCATGGGGTGCCGCGGAATCGCGCAACCAGGTTAGGCAGCACTGGAGGCGTCTTGACACCCTTATGCCCTTCTGCCGCTGCCTCACGTGCGTCAAGGTGGGGGCTGGGAGCCTCACGGCGTTCTGGCTCGATGTGTGGCTTGGTGATGCCCCCCTCTGTCACCAACTCCCCCAACTCCCCGGGTTATTCTCTCATGCGCTCAACAATGAGGCGACGGTGCAGGCCGTGCTCGCCGGGGGTGTGCGGGCTGCACTTGACTCAACTACGTTTGCATGGAAAAATCAGGCCCCCTCCCGGGTGCAGTTCTTTGCGTGGCTTCTCTCGCGTGACTGCCTTGATACATTGCAAATGTATCTATAATTTTTGACGTTCCATGCTTGGTTTTATCTACTTTCTTGTGTTTTGTTCCAACTTTGGAGTACTTTTCATATGATTTCTTGGACTAACCTATTAACAAGATGCCACAGTGCCAGTTGCTTGTTTTCTGTTGTTTTTGGTTCCAGGAAAGTCAAAAAATCAATATTCTTAGAATTGGACCGGACAAAAGCCAAAGTCGATATTTTATCGGAAGACTCACGGAGCCAGAAGACGAGACGGAGAGGGGCCAGGGGCTGGCCACACCACCTGGTGGCACGGGCCAGGCCAGGCCGCGCCAGGGGGTGGTGTGGGCCCCTCCGGCACCCCCTCGGTCTCCCCTCTCTCCTATAAGAGCCTCCCGATGCATAAACCCTAAAAAGTCAAGCCTCCAGCCACGAAAAGTTCTGCAGCGTCGCCGCCACTGAAGGGGAGACTCTGGGGACAGAAAGTCTCTGTTCCGGCACCCTGCCGGGACGGGGAAGTGCCCCCGGAGCCATCTCTATCGATTCCCATGATGAGGAGAGAGTAGTTCTCTCTCGAGGCTAAGGGTTCTACCGGTAGCTATGTGTTTATCTCTCTCTCTATGCATGATCTTATTGAGATCATGAGCTTGTAATCTATAGATCTACCTTGCTACTCAAGTGCTTTAATAGATCTCTGCTCTCCCCATGTATGTGAAGTTGACAGTGTGCACACCATGGTGGCACTTAGGCTAGAGATTACAAATACTTGTTATGAGTTATATTTGGAGTTGGATGTCTTTATGAAATTTTGGTGTTTGTTGGAACCATCTAGTGCTCAAGGTGACAGTGTGGGGTTATCTAGATGGGAAAGGCATACTTTGAGGAGTGCTGTTATAACCCTACCATGGATTAGAGTGTCCAACCGGAGAGTAGTTCAGAGTAGCATCATAAAGAGAAGATATTTATATGAGAGAGTGTTCACTAGTGAAAGTATGATCCCTAGGCCTTGTTTCTAAGCATTGAGACATCGTTTGCAATTAGATCTGTTACATGTTTGCTTGCTTCCATCTTTGTTTCAGTTTGCCTTCAGACTTTTCCACGCCATCAAGCTATTTTATAGCACCGTTACCACTTATAATTATCTATACCACTTGTATTTCACTATCTCTTCACCGAACTAGTGCACCTATACACCTGACAAGTGTATTGGGTGTGTTGGGGACACAAGAGACTTCTTGTATCTTGATTGCAGGGTTGTTTGAGAGGGGATACCTTTGACCACTTCCTCCCTGAGTTCGATAAACCTTAGGTGATCTACTTAAGGGAAAACTTGCTGCTGTTCTACAAACCTCTGCACTTGGAGGCCCAACAACTGTCTACAAGAATAGAAGTGCGTAGACATCACGCCTCCAGACTTGCAGTGAGCTTCTCAAGAAGAAGATCCTTGCACCGAATGAGGCGACCTGTCCCATCTGCTCGAGCCCTCAGGAAACTGCCAACCACATCTTCTTCGGCTGCGTCCTTGCTCGTCGCTTCTGGGCTATGGTAGGTGGACAGTTCCCTCGGGATGCTGATGTTCGGGAGCTTCACTCCTAGCCTGCACCCGCCCTTGTCCCACCGTAGACGGCGTCGACCTTCCTCCTCCTCAGCTGCTGGAACATGTGGAAGCACAGGAACGCTGTTGTGTTCAGGGAGCAGCGCCCATGTCATGTCCCATCTGCTCAAGCCCTCAGGAAACTGCCAACCACATCTTCTTCGGCTGCGTCCTTGCTCGTTGCTCGGTAAGGTAAAATGTACTTACATCCTCCGGTGTGAGTGTTCGAAGTTATTTCCTTTAGATTCTACAATTTTTTCTTTTTGTTTCTTGTTTTCACTAGTTAGGCTTAATGGAAAACAACAGAAATATTAGAGAGCTTTATAGTATTTTTCCTAAGTTAGAACATGAATTGTCTGAAAAGAAAATTAAAAAACCCATGGAACTTTCTTTGCATGCTAATAGCAATGTTATTAGTATGAATCTTTTGAACACCTTTATTACTAATGCTATGGAAACGTCTAAGCTTGGGGAAGTTGGTTCTTATGAAAATGATCTTTTTAGTTCCTCAGTTTTAAGGAAAATTTTCTCTGATGATACTTTATCTCCCATATGTGGTAATTCTAATGATACTTGTGATATCTTAAATCCACATACTGAAAGCATCCCTTTTAAAATACCTATAAAAAATTTGAACGTGTTATGAATAACTCTTATTTTGGAGATGGAACTGTCCATCCTTGTGATCATTTACTCTTTATACATGAATTATGCGGGTTGTTCAAGTGTGCAGGTATTTCAATGAACCAAGTTAAGAGGAAGCTATTCTCTTTATCACTTAAGGGCAAAGCAAGGGAGTGGTATGAGCTACTAGATGATCCTCATCATTTGGAGTGGAAGGAACTTGAATCTCTCTTTTACTCTAAATTTTATCCTCCTCATGAAATTCATAAAGATAGGAATTATATTTAAAATTTTCATCCTAATGATGGATAAAGTATTGCCCAAGCATGGGGGAGATTGAAGTCACTACTGCTCAAATGTCCCATTCATGAGCTCCCCAGGAATATTGTTATTAATAATTTCTATGCAAGGCTTTCAGGACATTACAAGGACTATCTAGATACTTGTTTAGAGGGATTCTTCACGAGTAAGGAGGTCAAAGATAAGTGGGATCTTCTTGAAACAATTCAAAGCAATACTGAAGATTGGGATAACAACAAAGGTAAAGAACCAGGTATAAACTATGAGTATGATTGCATTAAATCTTTCGCTAAAACTGCTGATTTTCAAGAGCTTAGTGCTAAATATGGTCGTGATCCTCAAATTCTTATTGATTGTTTTAAAACCTTTGCTTCTCATATTAATGCTCCTAAAGAAAAGTGGGACATGTATCATGAGCCTTTTAAAGACAATTGCGTGGAAAATGAAATTGTTGTTAATGATAGCAATAAACATGCTCAAACCTCTGAAAGTACTATTTCTTATAAGCATGTTAATTTTTGTGGGATACATAGACCTTGTGAGAGTAATCAAGTTGAAGAAGAATATTGTATCACCCACAGGAATGAAAAAACTAGAATGTGGTATAGGGCTCTAAATGATCTTGGTAAAAAAGTTTGTGCCCTCTATCCTTTTATTTGTGAACTTTGCTTTGAAGTGGGTCATTTCAATTTCTAATGGCCCAGGCCATAATAATAGCCCTTATAATCCAATGAGTACTTCAACTTTGTATTGTGATGACATGATCACTCCTAATCAGCATGATGAACTTACATTATTTTTTGAGTGTGACGAGCTATCAAGAAAAACCTCTTTGGTAGATATGGGTGCTTTTGATATGAATAGTGTCCTGCATCGTTGTCATCTTTATTGTGTTGATAATTGTCACACAAATACTTACATACAAAATATTATAGAAGATGAGATTTTACCAAAATATGACAAGAATAATATGTGTTTTGATCTTATTAATGAAAAGAAGGAATCCTCCAAAGTTTCTTCTATTGTCTCTAACAATAAACCAGGGTATATGGAGAAGCTTCCTTTCAAGCCTCTCCCTCCTAAAGAGAAGAAGGAAAAGAAGAAGAGGAGTAAAAGAAGAGAGGAAACGGTATTTTCCCCTAAGCATGTTGCTCCTATTATAGTTTTTGATGAATATGAACTCGATGATGTTCCTATGCCTATTACCTATAGTAGTGATCATGATTGGAAAAAGCACACTACTTTTGATATTGAAAATCTCTTCAGTACCAATTCTGAAAATGATGTTATTAATAATTTCTATACTATTAGTGCTATTCGTGTTCCTTCCAATGATGATATGTTTACAAATGTTTGGAAGATAATTATTCTATTGCTTATGATGATACTACACCTCCAATATATGATGATTGCAATGATGAATATGATATTTTCAGTCCACCTACTATTGAGGAGAAAAGTAATTATGATTACAATATGCCTCCTATATTTGATGATTATGGTGATAAGAATAATAATGATAGCTATTTTGTTAAATTTGCTCCCACTACAATCAATAAGAATAACTATGCTTACGTGGGGAGTATTAATTCTTTTAAGCATGTGGCTCATGATAAGAATGTTTTATGTGATAGTTATATTGTTAATTTTATTCATGATGCTACTGAAAGTTATTATGAGAGAGGGAAACATAGTTTTATGCATCTCAATAATATTAAGTTTCCCATCTTTATGTTGAAAGTCTTGAAGTTGCACTTGTTTTGCTTTCCTATGCTTGTTACTCTGTGCTTTCATGACTTGTTTCTTTACAAGATTCATATGCATAGGAAGTGGGTTAGACTAAAATGTGTTTTGAATTTGCTTCTTAATGCTCTCTTTTACTTCAATTCATATTTCTTATGTGAGCATCTTCTCAAACTATCATGCATAACTTAAAGGCGTTAAAGAAAAGTACTTATTGGGAGATAACCCAAAAGTTTTAGATGAGTCTTGGAAGTTATTATCTCTATAATAACCACTCCTTATCATTTTTATTTGCTTTTTGTGCCAAGAGTAATCTCTAATGAGAGAGAAGTAATGATTGGGAAAGTTGCTGTCCCAAAACAGATTTTTGTGCTTCACCGTAAACATTCGTGTAAAATCTTTGTACGTCCTTTTGAGACATAAATATTTGTGCTTCTGCCCCAGGTTGTTATCTAACTTTCGTTAGTTCAACACGTTTTGATTTGAGCAATAGAAGGTCTTCGAAAAAATTCGTATTTACCTGTTGGTCTGTTTTGACAGATTTCTGCCATTTTCTGCATTTGCTTCTTATTGGTTCCTTTTTGAGTTCTTTTGGGGAACTGAGATTTTTGAGGGAAGTGCTACAGTAGCTTGTGTTTTAATGGAAGTTTTATTGGTGTTGGAACTGAACCTAAATACTTATTATCTTGAGTGCACTAATGTTGCTAATAAAGATTGTGTGAAGTTTTGTATGAAGGAAAAAATTTAGGTGTATGGAAGGAATGAGTAATGAGATGAAGGATGGACTAAAGCTCAAGCTTGAGGATGCCACGCGTGTCACCCCAAGAAATATCCAAGAAGTACAAGCGTCAAAGCTTGGGGATTCCTAAGGCATCCCCTTCTTCGTCAATAAAAATCTTAGGTTTTCTTCCAAACATTTCATTTTTATTGTTTCATGCACAAATGTGTTGTTTTTGGAGCATCTTCGTTTTTGTTTTTGTTTTTGTTTTCGTTTGCTTAGTTTGCTGAATAAATTGGTTGGACCCCCTCTTTCATACATTGGTTTTCAAATAGTTTGGTTTGGTTTCGAAAAGAGTAGGAAAGTTCATGCTTATGTGATAAAAAGAGCTTGTTTTGACTGTGGCCTATACTTTGTCATGCCATGCTTGATATTTTTTTGGATTTATGCTTAGTATTATTTGCTGTAGCATGACTTGTGATAAACAATTGAGATTTCTTAATGTGCCTTGGATAAATCACGCGTTGTTTTAGCATATTAAAGCATAGTATAGTGGTATTCTCCTTTGATGCTTTATTTGGGTTGACTTGACGCGTGCTCACACCATGTTATGACTATCTCAAGTCACCATAGCCTTTATGATCCTCTAGTTTTCAACTAGTAGTATCACTTTATGCTTTGATCAATGTTGTTTTGTCGCTCTGCATGATTATGGCCATTATTGCTCTCTTAGTTTGTCGCTCCCAGTCTTTTGCTAGCCTCCACAACCAAGTATGAGTTCCACTCATGCATCCAACTCCGTAAACCAAGTTATTTCATAGAGTCCACCATACCTACCTACTAGCTTATGCTATTCCAAGTATATTCATGTTTTTGTTTACCTTCCAAACTAAACTTGTTATGAGAAAACTAGTGATTAAAGCTCTCAGGAACTTGATGGCACACTTTAATTTTCTTGCCCTTAACAAACTTGAACCATTGTGTCGTCTATGTTATATATGCTTGCACTTATTTGTTGGGAATTAGCAGAACCATGATGTCATGGGGAACGCTTTCAACATTGCACTTGGTACTTATACCTAGTTGATATCATGCTCTTTTGTATATGGATGTCGTCAGTGTGAAATGAAAGGGGAGCTTGTAAGTCCATGGAGTTATGTATATGTGTTAGAGAAACGTCTGGGCTGCTGGTCTAATCCATGCTGACATGGTGGAAACCTGTAGCGTAACCATAATGAGCTATCTATGAAGCATTCTTCTTATAAAAAAGAGTCCTATATTGAGCAAAAAGAGAAAAAGAAATTATGAAAAGAGGAAAGAGAGAAAAAAGCACCATATTCCCATGGTAAATAAGAAGATTGCTGAGATGCCCGTTGTCTGCTTGCCTTGTCATTTTGATATGGGGATTCTTCCGTATCATCGGGCAAGGGGTACCCCGTTGGCGGTTCTCTATGATACACATGTACTTACGATGATAAGAACTTACCGGTGACTAAACTTTAGTAGCATGAGGAGCGGCCCTCGTATGCAAGGGACATGAGATTTCTAACTTATACTTCATCAAGCATGTACACCATAGTTTGTTCACTTTAACCTTAATCACTTCAAGATGCTTATGATAGGGGCAATGAGAGCTGAAAGCTTTAAGTACCATAATTTTTGGAAGCTCTTTATGAGACTTGAATCCCTGCTTCCTTCCTTGAAGGCCTTTCTTCCACTTATATATTGAGTCTCCACCTTCTATTTTTATGCACTTACTTTGAGAGCATAGTGGTCATTCTTAATTCTATGTGCATTGTCCCAAGACTTGTTGATTGATGCATAGCTTTGATATTGCTTGTTTTAAACTATTTGTATCTAGTCACTCTTATGAAATTTGAAGGTGTCCTATGCATTTATGTTTTGCTACTCCATGAGGGACAAGCTGAATGTCATTATGCTATGTTTTCTTATGTGAAACAAACAAACGTCTTGCAAAGCATTGTTATTCATGAATCTTTTATTTGTGCCTTTTCATGTTGCATCATAGTTTCTTTGTCTTATTGCTAGAACTTTGTCTTTCATGTTATGATTGAAGTACTATGATTCCAGCTTTGAATGTTTTACCAATAATTTGATCAAGTTTATGATGGTGCATGTCACCTCAAAAATTATTCTTTCTTTTTATCACTTATCTACTCGAGGACGAGCAGGAGTTAAGCTTGGGGATGTTGATACATTACAAATGTATCTATAATTTTTGATGTTCCATGCTTGGTTTTATCTACTTTCTTGTGTTTTGTTCCAACTTTGGAGTACTTTTCATATGATTTCTTGGACTAACCTATTAACAAGATGCCACAGTGCCAGTTGCCTGTTTTCTGTTGTTTTTGGTTCTAGGAAAGTCAGAAAATCAATATTCTCGAAATTGGACTGGACAAAAGCCAAAGTCGATATTTTACCGGAAGACTCACGGAGCCAAAAGACGAGACGGAGAGGGGCCAGGGGCTGGCCACACCACCTGGTGGCGCGGGCCAGGCCAGGCCGCGCCAGGGGGTGGTGTGGGCCCCTCCGCCACCCCCTCGGTCTCCCCTCTCGCCTATAAGAGCCTCCCGATGCATAAACCCTAAAAAGTCAAGCCTCCAGCCACGAAAAGTTTCGCAGTGCCGCCGCCACCGAAGGGGAGATTCGGTGAATAGAAAGTCTCTGTTCTGGCACCCTGCCGGGATGGAGAAGTGCCCCCGGAGCCATCTCCATCGATCTCCACCGCCATCTCCATCGCCATTGTTGATTCCCATGATGAGGAGGGAGTAATTCTCTCTCAAGGCTAAGGGTTCTACCGGTAGCTATGTGTTCATCTCTCTCTCTCTCTATGCATGATCTTATTGAGATCATGAGCTTGTAATCTATAGATCTACCTTGCTACTCAAGTGCTTTAATAGATCTCTGCTCTCCCTATGTGTGTGAAGTTGACAATGTGCACACCATGGTGGCACTTAGGCTAGAGATTACAAATACTTGTTATGAGTTATATTTGGAGTTGGATGTCTTTATGAAATTTTGGTGTTTGTTGGAACCATCTAGTGCTCAAGGTGACAGTGTGGGGTTATCTAGATGGGAAAGGCATACTTTGAGGAGTGCTGTTATAACCCTACCATGGATTAGAGTGTCCAACCGGAGAGTAGTTCAGAGTAGCATCATAAAGAGAAGATATTTATATGAGAGAGTGTTCACTAGTGAAAGTATGATCCCTAGGCCTTGTTTCTAAGCATTGAGACATCGTTTGCAATTAGATCTGTTACATGTTTGCTTGCTTCCATCTTTGTTTCAGTTTGCCTTCAGACTTTTCCACGCCATCAAGCTATTTTATAGCACCGTTACCACTTATAATTATCTATACCACTTGTATTTCACTATCTCTTCACCGAACTAGTGCACCTATACACCTGACAAGTGTATTGGGTGTGTTGGGGACACAAGAGACTTCTTGTATCTTGATTGCAGGGTTGTTTGAGAGGGGATACCTTTGACCACTTCCTCCCTGAGTTCGATAAACCTTAGGTGATCTACTTAAGGGAAAACTTGCTGCTGTTCTACAAACCTCTGCACTTGGAGGCCCAACAACTGTCTACAAGAATAGAAGTGCGTAGACATCACGCCTCCAGACTTGCAGTGAGCTTCTCAAGAAGAAGATCCTTGCACCGAATGAGGCGACCTGTCCCATCTGCTCGAGCCCTCAGGAAACTGCCAACCACATCTTCTTCGGCTGCGTCCTTGCTCGTCACTTCTGGGCTATGGTAGGTGGACAGTTCCCTCGGGATGCTGATGTTCGGGAGCTTCACTCCTAGCCTGCACCCGCCCTTGTCCCACCGTAGACGGCGTCGACCTTCCTCCTCCTCAGCTGCTGGAACATGTGGAAGCACAGGAACGCTGTTGTGTTCAGGGAGCAGCGCCCATGTCCGCCCCTCCTTCTCAAGAATTGCCGTGACGATGCTAGGCTCTAGGCAGTTAGGCTGCCGGCTAGCTGCTCCGATGATCCCTAAGCCTGGCTGCTCTGCTTGAGAAACAATGAGCCTAGGGGCATGAGCACTGGCCCTCTGCTCCCCCTCCTCCTCCTCTTGCTGAACCCCCGCTGACCATGTAATTGGGACACTCTTTCTATACACGATAAATGAAAAATTCAGGTGGGGACTTTTGTTCCCCCTGGTGACCGTAAAAAAAAGGATCCAGTTCAGTTATTAATTTCTGATTTATAGGAACTCAATTTCTGATTACTCCAGTGATGTATACCATCATTTCACATGTTTGTATAAGATGGGTATCCAAGAAAATTATCTTCGCATGGGGATCCAATAATTTCACATAGTACTACCAATTGTATGGGGATATATAAGATAGTACCACACCATGGGTCGCCAGCGTGCATGAACTAGAAATTACCTTCGCGATCAGCGACATCGGCCGGGACAGGGGGCTGAGTTGGGCAAGGTGCAGCGGCTGGTACACGAGCCTTGGCGGGGGCGGAGGTGGAGAAGCATCCGGGACAGGGGCAACAACCAAGATAGGGGCACGGCGGGGGGCGGACATGGAGAGGTCAAGCCGAGTGACGGCGAGGAAATCGATGGAGGAACTCCAGCATCAGGGGCATCGGCAGGGGGCAGACGTGGAGATGGCGGCAACGCCGCCGTCGACCCCAGCATCTGAGCTCTTTGACCACTCACGGTAAGAAAAGTTAGGTTACGCGGGCTATGCTGGTTTGCGCGATGGGAGGTGGGCAACGCGGGCTCACCGCTTCGACCCACTCACTGCGACGCGGTCGGCCCAGCGGCACTTCGCGGGTCGTTTTTGCGGGGCGGCGTAGCGGGGAGGCCCGCCCCGCTTGCAACCTGAGCCGTACGGCGGCACGACAGGGATTGATGCACGCCAAGGATCATCATTTTCATCAAGGGGCTCCTCGATCACCTTTCAGCATCATTTCTACGGACCAAGTCTTTAAATACTTGTTTCATGCACACAAAAAGAATTATATTCTGAGAAAGCACGCGGCCTCGGATCGATCCTCTTTCCTAGAGGGACAGGAAAAGCCACGCGGATGCTCGCATAACTTCTGACCGTCCTCGTTCAACAACATCCGACATCAAAATGGATCCATCGAAATAAGAATGTCTACTTGAAAGAATCATCGAGTGGGTACGGATTGCCCATTCGACAAGTTAGTAAAAACCGAGTAACGTCACTGGCTCGCGTGACCTACCTGTTGAGAGAAAGGACCGTCGAGCGTAGTGAGGGACCGAGATACGGGTTTAGGGTTTGCTCCTCGCTTGATGCAACACATATCTTGCAAGTAAAGATCGGCGGAGGCCGATCCTTAGAGGAGTCGGAATGATCGTCGCAGAGGTTGGATTTAGGCCTATGGGATGCACCCACCCAACACATGTAGTTCACGACCCGACATTTTTTTGGCGGCCCTATATGAGCTTGGGAAAAAAAGACACCGAAAACCGGAATGGCGAATCGTGTATTATTTTTTGTTCGCGGGAGGAGTCTACCATTCATCGGATTTGGTCAAGTGTCCATGCTCTTGTGATCAACAAACAGCCTCAACACGCGAATGGTGGATGCACTCGTTATATTTCCAGATGGTGCAGAGGTAGATCGTATCTGAAATTGTGGTTCCTTTCAGAATTGTTTGATGGAGTGGTTCTTTCCACTATGTTGAATTTGTGGTTTTATATGAAGAAGAAAAAAAAGGTTCCATGCGTAGGGCACCAAAATGTTGGTGCGAGCAATCAGGCCGAGTTATCGAGGCCCACTAAGGCTTTGTGGTTTTCGGCTTTTATCCAAACGGGCCGTGTACTAGTATTCCAGCTATCGCCGCCGCCGCCGCCGCCGCCTCCAACTCCGGGGATCAGCGCCGCCGCGCACCTGCGGTCCATGTACCACCGCCAGCGGGGCGGCACGCCGCGGCTAATTCCAGCCACGCCGCCGTCTCCTCCGCAGGCCGCGGTCCATGTACCGCCGGCCGCAACTCTTTCAGGCAGATCTCGAGCAGGGTGAGGGGATCCTTCTCCAGAGATGTCTCCTCCGTGGGAATCGAGCCCCATCCCCCTCCCCCTCCCCTCACCCTGCTCCTACGCCGTTATCCCAAGCGGAGCACGCCGACCTCAGCAAGCTTCTTCATCCGCTGAAATTTGTCAGTTAATTAAGCTCTGTTCTTGGCACAGTATTCATCTTTCGTATTGTACAAGCAGTAGCAGTTTTTGTTATTATTATTTATCAGTTAGAACCCTAATTTATTTTCCAAAGTAGATACAGAAACTGGCCGTTATTATTTATCAACGAATCATACCAAAGGCTTAGGCAGAGTAGCTCAAGCTTCATTTTCCTGTGAGGAGGTAGATTTATCAGCAGTGCCGTGTGAGCCACCATCTGGTTCGAGGAAATAACTGTCTTTTTGCTATCCAAAAACTTGTGCCAGCCACTTCCAGCTTAGTTTGTTGTCTGTCTGCGGAAACAGTTTTCTCCTGTAACATGATGTACTGATGTTAGCTACAAGCACATGAGACTCAGTAGGCTAAGACTGTCGTTGGAATGGATTATCTCTTGTGTATCCTGTAGCATTCTGCCTAGTTAACGTGAATCGCGGGGTGCTAATATAAATTGGAGGTTTTCCAATCAAGATTGGCAGTCTTGACTATCCCATTCAAAATTATGGTGAAGCTATGTGTTTCATTCTTCTGACAGTCCAGATCAATTGGGTAGTGTGGTACCAAAGATGGTTTTCAAGGTTGCTGTTCTCTGACCCCTCAGATAACAATACCATTGAAATTATAATCCACTACAAAAATCTGTAGTATGATGTTGTAGCTAGATATTTAATTAGCAACAACGTTTTACTGGATCATTATACTTTTGCATCCTGCAAGATTACCGAATAGTGATATAGTACAAGGTTTGCCCAAACAGTATAGTTCCGTGAGCAGATGGGCTTTCAGCTCGTGGGCCCCCAAAAGACTAACTACTTTGAACCCTAATGTGCAGAGGCCGCACTCACAACAGAGCTGCCGTTCTCCCCAAAACAAAAACAGAAAACAACGAGTCGCCGCCGGGCACTCTGTTCCCCGGGACAATCGACGGCGGTGCAGCGAGTGAAGCTTCATCTCAGTCCGGCCGCCGGTTCAAGCGGGAGCTGACCAGGTCCTCCTTCTCCTCCAGCACAGAGCTGGCCGACGCCGCCTCCACCACGAAATCGTGCAGTCTGCACTGAACTCCACCTCCAGCCTGTGCACCTCCTCCTGCCGGACGCCCTCCACCAACCTCCCGTTTGGTTTTTTTTTTGCTATGTATCCCACTGTGAGCTAACTGAGCACTGATATACCCCACTGTTGGTGATTCGCATGTTCACCTATTTGGTGATTTGCAGTGCTGTAGGACTGTATAAACAGAGTTATGTGATATGCCAACTTTGTAGATATCTGCTATTCTCCTGATTTGTAGTACTACTTCCCTATATACAAATGTTGGTAGAATTTTTTGTCCAGGCCGCTGCTGCACACTGGCTTCCTGGGGAGAAGCGATGCCGGGCGGTTCAACAAGTGGAGCGTCGTCTGAAGCAGCCGGTGACCAGGTTTGCCCCCAGCTCTGAACTTAGGAATTTGAACGGTGACCGGATATCAGGGCGACTTGCAGATTTCGTCATGTCATCATTTGCTGGTGTATCTATGGTAACATGTGGCGAGTTGTTGCAAACCTTGCCGGCCTTCTATGCAAGTAGCTTTCCCTGCCATGTTATATGATGATTATTCTAAGGGTTGTTGATTAATTACTCCTGAATGAAAGGGAGTCCGAGAAACCGTGTTAGGATTAGTCAAGTCTGTTGTAGTGCTTTGCTGACAGGGGCGACTTACCTAACCCACAAACTCCAGATGGACCACTTGGCATAAACAAAGTGAGTAGGTATAGAATTGAACTACCCATCTTCATGTAATCTTTTCTAGTAGATCCTATTTTTTGCTACCTGAATGAAATCAAGTCACCTTCGTGGCTACCGCTGACACAATGTCATTGTATTTTCAACATCTAACACAAATTAACAAAGATGTATGGTTTCATAAACGCGTCCTGTCCTTCCTGAGCTCAAAAGCCATACTTCACTGCTAGGTTGCAGAAAGATCAATACGTTGGTAATAAGGTTTTGGCGGCAGAAACGAAGGAATCTCTCCATCTTCAGCTTGGCTGCATTGAGACATCAACTAACTGCTTCCTCCTAGGTAATAGTCCTTAACCCTTGCATTCCAGATCTGGGCGTTCATACTTCACACTGGCATTATTACAGTTCAGAGCACACCTCTTTCTTGCTTCCAAATTTCACCAAATTCGTTCACAGGTTTAACAGCAAGATGGTGGGATCGCTGCTTCTTCCTCTGGTACGCGGCGTGGCCAGCAAGGCCGCCAGCGTGCTTGTCCAAACCGTGACCCGCATGTGTGGCCTCGACGACGACCGCGACACGCTGGAGCTCCACCTACTGGCTCTCGAGCGCAAGCTGGCCAGCGCCGAGGAGAGGAGCGATACCGACCTCGCTGTCAAGAGGTGGATGAAGAAGCTCAGGGCCGTCGCCTATGAGGCCGACGACGTGCTTGACGAGTTTGAGTATGAGGCGCTGCGCCGCAAGTACCAGATCGGCGAGTCCAAGAAACACAAGGTACTCAGCTACATCACGCTCCATAGCCCGCTGCTCTTCCGTTTTTCCATGAGCACGAAGCTCAAGAACATCCTTCAGAAGATAAGCAAGCTCGTTGAGGAGATGAACATGTTTTGCCTCGAGAACTCTGCCCCTGTGGAGGAGCTGCGTCTTCCCTTTCGGCAGACGCACTCGAAACTGGATGAGTCTGCCACCATCTATGGCAGAGACGATGACAAGAAGGTGATAGCAAAGTTGTTGCTTGACCAGCGAGATAAGCGAAAAGTGCAGGTGCTGCCCATCTTTGGGATGGGAGATCTTGGAAAAACAACTCTGGCTAAAATGGTGTATAATGACCAAGGGATCCAGCAGCATTTCCAGTTGAAGATGTGGCAGTGCGTGTCAGAAAACTTTGATATTATTCCTCTTGTGAAATCCATTATTGAGTTGGCTACAAATGGAAGATGCAACCTACCTGACAACATGGAACTATTGCAGAGGCGACTCGAGGAAGTCATTGGCAAGAAAAGGTTTCTGCTCGTTCTTGATGATGTATGGAATGAAGATGAGAGGAAGTGGGAGAATGACCTGAAGCCTCTGTTGTGTTCTGCTGCTGGATCAGGAAGTGTAATTGTCGTTACATGTCGAAGCCAGAAAGTGGCCTCTGTAATGCAGACGCTTAGACCTCATAAGCTAGCATGCCTGAATGAAGAAGATTCATGGAAATTGTTTGCACAGAAAGCATTTAGCAGAGGTGTAGAGGAGCAAGCAGAGTTAGTCACCATTGGCAGACGCATTGTCAAGAAATGCAGGGGGCTACCTCTTGCTCTGAAGACAGTAGGTGGATTGTTAAGTTCATACCAACAAGTACAAGAATGGAAGGCCATCGAAGAAAGTAATATTGGTGATAATGTTAGAGGCAAAGATGAGATCCTTCCTATAATGAAGCTGAGCTATAAACACCTATCATCTGAAATGAAGCAATGTTTTGAATTCTGTGCAGTTTTTCCCAAGGACTATGAGATGGACAAGGACAAGTTGATCCAGCTATGGATAGCAAATGGTTTTATTCAAGAAGAGGGGACAATGGATTTGGCACAGAAAGGAGAACTCATTTTCCATAACTTGGTTTGGAGGTCCTTCCTCGAAGATTTAAATGTGTACAGATGCAGTTTTAGTACTTCAATAACAAATTATGAGAGCATTACTTGTAAAATGCATGATTTGATGCATGACCTAGCCAAAGATGTCACAGATGAATGTGCAAGTATCGAGGAACTGAATCAGCAGAAAACATTGTTAAAAGATGTTAGTCACATACAAACGTCAATGGCTGAACTCAAACAAATTCGTGGGTTATTCAAAGGCAAGCCACATCTCCACTCTTTGTTAGCATCTCAAAGAACATCAAACATGAATTTTAAAGAGTTACTGCAGGTATCCGTATCACTAAGAGCATTGAGTTTACCCAGATACTCTGCAATGAATTACAATGGCACAGATCTAAAACATTTGCGATATCTTGACATCTCTTGCACTGATATCGTTACATTGCCAGATTCAATATGCCTGTTGTATAACTTGCAAACATTGAGGCTCGTTGGTTGCCATAAGCTACTGCAGTTACCAGAAGAAATGATAAGGCTGAGAAATCTTATCTATCTGTATCTTTTCGGTTGTCATTGTCTTAAAAGTATGCCTCCAAATTTTGGTCTGCTGAACAACCTTCGCATATTAACAACATTTGTTGTGGGCACTGGAGATGGCCTTGGAATAGAGCAGCTCAAAGACTAGCAACACCTTGGCAATATGTTGGAGCTGTTGAATTTGAGCAAGGTCAAGAGTGGGGAAAATGCAAAAGAAGCCAATCTCCATCAAAAGCATAATCTAAAAGAGTTAATCTTCTGTTGGGACCAGGAAATAGATGATGAGCCTAAAGAGAAGGCATGTTATGTTGAAGAAGTGCTTCAGTGTTTAGAACCTCATAGAAATATCGAGAAGTTGCAGATAGAGGGATATGGTGGCCTGGAAATATCACAGTGGATGAGAAAGCCTGAGATGTTTAACTCCTTGAGAGAACTCGAAATTTACAACTGCCCAAGATGCAAGAATATACCTGTGGTATGGCTGTCGGTCTCTCTACAGGTCTTGTGCTTGCACAAGATGGATAAACTGACCACGTTATGTAATAACCTTGACGTGGAAGCTGGAGGATATATTACTCCTCTGCAAACTTTCCCAAAGTTGAAGGAGATGTCGTTGATTGGGTTACCAAGCCTGGAGACATGGGCTGAAACTAGTGTGGGAGAGGCCAGTGATAGATTGACAAATTTCCCAATGCTGGAAAAACTATATATTGCAAATTGCCCGAAGCTTGCAAGTGTTCCAGAGATCCCTGTTATCAAAAACCTAACAATGACTGGAGTCTGCAGTATTGTGGCCGGTTTAGTTTCTATGAGCATTCTTTTGGGCGCTTGGCCATTTCTCGTCAGATTAACAGTTGAGTCCGAGATGGATTGTTAAGTTCATACCAACAAGTACAAGAATGGAAGGCCATCGAAGAAAGTAATATTGGTGATAATGTTAGAGGCAAAGATGAGATCCTTCCTATAATGAAGCTGAGCTATAAACACCTATCATCTGAAATGAAGCAATGTTTTGAATTCTGTGCAGTTTTTCCCAAGGACTATGAGATGGACAAGGACAAGTTGATCCAGCTATGGATAGCAAATGGTTTTATTCAAGAAGAGGGGACAATGGATTTGGCACAGAAAGGAGAACTCATTTTCCATAACTTGGTTTGGAGGTCCTTCCTCGAAGATTTAAATGTGTACAGATGCAGTTTTAGTACTTCAATAACAAATTATGAGAGCATTACTTGTAAAATGCATGATTTGATGCATGACCTAGCCAAAGATGTCACAGATGAATGTGCAAGTATCGAGGAACTGAATCAGCAGAAAACATTGTTAAAAGATGTTAGTCACATACAAACGTCAATGGCTGAACTCAAACAAATTCGTGGGTTATTCAAAGGCAAGCCACATCTCCACTCTTTGTTAGCATCTCAAAGAACATCAAACATGAATTTTAAAGAGTTACTGCAGGTATCCGTATCACTAAGAGCATTGAGTTTACCCAGATACTCTGCAATGAATTACAATGGCACAGATCTAAAACATTTGCGATATCTTGACATCTCTTGCACTGATATCGTTACATTGCCAGATTCAATATGCCTGTTGTATAACTTGCAAACATTGAGGCTCGTTGGTTGCCATAAGCTACTGCAGTTACCAGAAGAAATGATAAGGCTGAGAAATCTTATCTATCTGTATCTTTTCGGTTGTCATTGTCTTAAAAGTATGCCTCCAAATTTTGGTCTGCTGAACAACCTTCGCATATTAACAACATTTGTTGTGGGCACTGGAGATGGCCTTGGAATAGAGCAGCTCAAAGACTAGCAACACCTTGGCAATATGTTGGAGCTGTTGAATTTGAGCAAGGTCAAGAGTGGGGAAAATGCAAAAGAAGCCAATCTCCATCAAAAGCATAATCTAAAAGAGTTAATCTTCTGTTGGGACCAGGAAATAGATGATGAGCCTAAAGAGAAGGCATGTTATGTTGAAGAAGTGCTTCAGTGTTTAGAACCTCATAGAAATATCGAGAAGTTGCAGATAGAGGGATATGGTGGCCTGGAAATATCACAGTGGATGAGAAAGCCTGAGATGTTTAACTCCTTGAGAGAACTCGAAATTTACAACTGCCCAAGATGCAAGAATATACCTGTGGTATGGCTGTCGGTCTCTCTACAGGTCTTGTGCTTGCACAAGATGGATAAACTGACCACGTTATGTAATAACCTTGACGTGGAAGCTGGAGGATATATTACTCCTCTGCAAACTTTCCCAAAGTTGAAGGAGATGTCGTTGATTGGGTTACCAAGCCTGGAGACATGGGCTGAAACTAGTGTGGGAGAGGCCAGTGATAGATTGACAAATTTCCCAATGCTGGAAAAACTATATATTGCAAATTGCCCGAAGCTTGCAAGTGTTCCAGAGATCCCTGTTATCAAAAACCTAACAATGACTGGAGTCTGCAGTATTGTGGCCGGTTTAGTTTCTATGAGCATTCTTTTGGGCGCTTGGCCATTTCTCGTCAGATTAACAGTTGAGTCCGAGATGGATTGTTAAGTTCATACCAACAAGTACAAGAATGGAAGGCCATCGAAGAAAGTAATATTGGTGATAATGTTAGAGGCAAAGATGAGATCCTTCCTATAATGAAGCTGAGCTATAAACACCTATCATCTGAAATGAAGCAATGTTTTGAATTCTGTGCAGTTTTTCCCAAGGACTATGAGATGGACAAGGACAAGTTGATCCAGCTATGGATAGCAAATGGTTTTATTCAAGAAGAGGGGACAATGGATTTGGCACAGAAAGGAGAACTCATTTTCCATAACTTGGTTTGGAGGTCCTTCCTCGAAGATTTAAATGTGTACAGATGCAGTTTTAGTACTTCAATAACAAATTATGAGAGCATTACTTGTAAAATGCATGATTTGATGCATGACCTAGCCAAAGATGTCACAGATGAATGTGCAAGTATCGAGGAACTGAATCAGCAGAAAACATTGTTAAAAGATGTTAGTCACATACAAACGTCAATGGCTGAACTCAAACAAATTCGTGGGTTATTCAAAGGCAAGCCACATCTCCACTCTTTGTTAGCATCTCAAAGAACATCAAACATGAATTTTAAAGAGTTACTGCAGGTATCCGTATCACTAAGAGCATTGAGTTTACCCAGATACTCTGCAATGAATTACAATGGCACAGATCTAAAACATTTGCGATATCTTGACATCTCTTGCACTGATATCGTTACATTGCCAGATTCAATATGCCTGTTGTATAACTTGCAAACATTGAGGCTCGTTGGTTGCCATAAGCTACTGCAGTTACCAGAAGAAATGATAAGGCTGAGAAATCTTATCTATCTGTATCTTTTCGGTTGTCATTGTCTTAAAAGTATGCCTCCAAATTTTGGTCTGCTGAACAACCTTCGCATATTAACAACATTTGTTGTGGGCACTGGAGATGGCCTTGGAATAGAGCAGCTCAAAGACTAGCAACACCTTGGCAATATGTTGGAGCTGTTGAATTTGAGCAAGGTCAAGAGTGGGGAAAATGCAAAAGAAGCCAATCTCCATCAAAAGCATAATCTAAAAGAGTTAATCTTCTGTTGGGACCAGGAAATAGATGATGAGCCTAAAGAGAAGGCATGTTATGTTGAAGAAGTGCTTCAGTGTTTAGAACCTCATAGAAATATCGAGAAGTTGCAGATAGAGGGATATGGTGGCCTGGAAATATCACAGTGGATGAGAAAGCCTGAGATGTTTAACTCCTTGAGAGAACTCGAAATTTACAACTGCCCAAGATGCAAGAATATACCTGTGGTATGGCTGTCGGTCTCTCTACAGGTCTTGTGCTTGCACAAGATGGATAAACTGACCACGTTATGTAATAACCTTGACGTGGAAGCTGGAGGATATATTACTCCTCTGCAAACTTTCCCAAAGTTGAAGGAGATGTCGTTGATTGGGTTACCAAGCCTGGAGACATGGGCTGAAACTAGTGTGGGAGAGGCCAGTGATAGATTGACAAATTTCCCAATGCTGGAAAAACTATATATTGCAAATTGCCCGAAGCTTGCAAGTGTTCCAGAGATCCCTGTTATCAAAAACCTAACAATGACTGGAGTCTGCAGTATTGTGGCCGGTTTAGTTTCTATGAGCATTCTTTTGGGCGCTTGGCCATTTCTCGTCAGATTAACAGTTGAGTCCGAGATGGATTGTTAAGTTCATACCAACAAGTACAAGAATGGAAGGCCATCGAAGAAAGTAATATTGGTGATAATGTTAGAGGCAAAGATGAGATCCTTCCTATAATGAAGCTGAGCTATAAACACCTATCATCTGAAATGAAGCAATGTTTTGAATTCTGTGCAGTTTTTCCCAAGGACTATGAGATGGACAAGGACAAGTTGATCCAGCTATGGATAGCAAATGGTTTTATTCAAGAAGAGGGGACAATGGATTTGGCACAGAAAGGAGAACTCATTTTCCATAACTTGGTTTGGAGGTCCTTCCTCGAAGATTTAAATGTGTACAGATGCAGTTTTAGTACTTCAATAACAAATTATGAGAGCATTACTTGTAAAATGCATGATTTGATGCATGACCTAGCCAAAGATGTCACAGATGAATGTGCAAGTATCGAGGAACTGAATCAGCAGAAAACATTGTTAAAAGATGTTAGTCACATACAAACGTCAATGGCTGAACTCAAACAAATTCGTGGGTTATTCAAAGGCAAGCCACATCTCCACTCTTTGTTAGCATCTCAAAGAACATCAAACATGAATTTTAAAGAGTTACTGCAGGTATCCGTATCACTAAGAGCATTGAGTTTACCCAGATACTCTGCAATGAATTACAATGGCACAGATCTAAAACATTTGCGATATCTTGACATCTCTTGCACTGATATCGTTACATTGCCAGATTCAATATGCCTGTTGTATAACTTGCAAACATTGAGGCTCGTTGGTTGCCATAAGCTACTGCAGTTACCAGAAGAAATGATAAGGCTGAGAAATCTTATCTATCTGTATCTTTTCGGTTGTCATTGTCTTAAAAGTATGCCTCCAAATTTTGGTCTGCTGAACAACCTTCGCATATTAACAACATTTGTTGTGGGCACTGGAGATGGCCTTGGAATAGAGCAGCTCAAAGACTAGCAACACCTTGGCAATATGTTGGAGCTGTTGAATTTGAGCAAGGTCAAGAGTGGGGAAAATGCAAAAGAAGCCAATCTCCATCAAAAGCATAATCTAAAAGAGTTAATCTTCTGTTGGGACCAGGAAATAGATGATGAGCCTAAAGAGAAGGCATGTTATGTTGAAGAAGTGCTTCAGTGTTTAGAACCTCATAGAAATATCGAGAAGTTGCAGATAGAGGGATATGGTGGCCTGGAAATATCACAGTGGATGAGAAAGCCTGAGATGTTTAACTCCTTGAGAGAACTCGAAATTTACAACTGCCCAAGATGCAAGAATATACCTGTGGTATGGCTGTCGGTCTCTCTACAGGTCTTGTGCTTGCACAAGATGGATAAACTGACCACGTTATGTAATAACCTTGACGTGGAAGCTGGAGGATATATTACTCCTCTGCAAACTTTCCCAAAGTTGAAGGAGATGTCGTTGATTGGGTTACCAAGCCTGGAGACATGGGCTGAAACTAGTGTGGGAGAGGCCAGTGATAGATTGACAAATTTCCCAATGCTGGAAAAACTATATATTGCAAATTGCCCGAAGCTTGCAAGTGTTCCAGAGATCCCTGTTATCAAAAACCTAACAATGACTGGAGTCTGCAGTATTGTGGCCGGTTTAGTTTCTATGAGCATTCTTTTGGGCGCTTGGCCATTTCTCGTCAGATTAACAGTTGAGTCCGAGAATAATATGGCCATTTTGCCTCTTGATGTCCAGCAAAGCCAAAGTCCAAGACCTCTGGAAGAACTTAAGTTATTGAGACTAGAAGGCCCAAACTGCTTGGTAGCAGCCTCTGACTTGTCCGGACCACACCTTACACTTTGGCGATGCTTTGCGTTGGTGGAAGAACTGACGATTCTCAGATGCACCAATCTTGTCCACTGGCCAACAGACCAGCTCTGGTTCTTGGATCGCCTCCGCTATCTGATTATCAGCATGTGTGACAACTTGGAGGTGAATAGTTCATCATCTGAGGAGACCCTTCCGCTGTCCCTAGGAAAAATTTCGATTTTAGGCTGCGGAAGTGTGGTGGCATTGCCTTCCAACCTTGGAGATCTGGCGAAGCTGACAATGCTCATTGTGTCTGGCTGTAGTGACCTGAAAGCGTTGCCTGATAACATGGATGGCCTGACTTCCCTTGTTTCCCTATCGATTTACAATTGTCCAGGGATAGAGGAATTCCCGCATGGTCTCCTTCAGCGGTTGCCAGACCTCGACTTCCTGAAATTAGACGGCTGCCCTGAGTTAGTAAGAAGATTCAGACAAGGGGGGGAGTATTTCCACTTGGTCTCCTCTATCCCACGTAAATACATTGGAGCAGCAGCACCCAAATCAGAATCCAGCAAAAAGAAGTTCCTGACGAGGCTCCTCCCCTCCTGTGCAAACACCAAGTCTGACGCTGAGTCTGACAATAACTGAGGTGCGTGTGCCCCAAGTCTCCTTCTCTTGCTATTATGGTTTAACTATCTTTCTTCATTACATATAACCAACTCTCCATTTGGTTACATTATTTGTTTCTTAGGATCCGCCAACTCCGTGATCATTTGGCCTTTGGTCTCCTTGCCACATTCCTTGCACATTTTTTGGACAAGCATCTGCATTTTTCCAGCAACTTCATCTTGTTACTTACTGCGCTGTGCTCATCTGACTAATCAAACAATAATTAGCATAAAGAGGTAAACTTCCAATCCAATGACATATCCAGTACTTCCTGCAACTGCCTAGTGTTAATCTGTTAGCGCTGCATATGTACAGCTCTGATCATTTGCTATTAACTTCTAACAGATGTCTCATTTCAGATTGCATGTGTGTGCCGGTAAATATCCTACCTTATTAATGTTGGGACATCAAGTTACGTGGAAGATAATTAAGTTGATTATTAATGCAATGCAAATGTGATCAATCAAACAATGTATATGCAGTTTGGAATTTCTGAAAGCATCCACAGCATGAAGGAAGCAGTGACCTGACTGTGAGAGGAAGCTCCACGTAACATGCTGGTGATGGGTGCCGGTTGTCTCCCGCCTATCACGGACGTTGGAGCAACTGCTGTTCTCCTCCCCAGAAGGGGGGACTGGTACTTCAACGGTGAAAGGGTGGAGAAGAGCGAGCAAGAAATGCGGACAGGACAGGTGCAAGGAAGGATGAGACGAAAGAGAGGTGGAGTGAAGAATTCAGCGTGATGAAGTGCTGCTGTTTTGCTCCGAAAATGTGATGAAACAATTGTCAAGAATTTCTGTCGAGGTAAATGACATAGTCGGTACATGAGGTTCTGTTCTCACACGTAGTTCTTGAGTTCTCTGCCTGCAGGTCAAGGTTGACTTGTAGGTCTAAGCTTTTCCCTTTTTCTCTTAGTGTGATTGCTCTCGGTGAAGGGAGCTTTAGATGTACTGATTCAGAACTGTGATAAGTGAGTACTGATTCACTCATGAGATTTTAATCTCAGTCACGAGTCCATTAAGATCTGAAATATTACTGTGGTTTGATATCTTGGAAGGTTACTTGGATTTCTGTAAAAGGTCACTTTTTCTATTGTTCAGAACTTGGTTCTTTTCAGATCCAGTGTCCGCCAAATCTCACAGTTTTCAGCCGACTAAATTAATAATTCCGGTGCTCGTGTTTTGCTTGTTCTTCTTGAGTTTGTATATCTGTTCTTGAGGCACTTGGGCTGTCTCTCTTGTCGGTATACATCAAACCAAGAAATTAGGGGTTATTCCTCTGCATCAAATCAAGGTTGCAACTTTCAAATTCGTGAGGTAAATGCTCACCCAAGACCTGGCTTTGCTTCGATAAAGAAGACACTGTTGGACTGTCTGCACCCACGTGTGTACAATACAACTACGTGGATTACAGGAATGCAAGTTTGATCTTGTTAGAATCTCTCAAGGTATAACACTGTTACGCATAGTACTGTGCCATTATAATTGTCTGGTGAGTGTCCGATCTGACATATTTAGCAAATTATGAATCTGTCATTGTTGCGTCTCTTGCCTTGAGTATTTGAGCCATCACATTCTCTACCACAGACCGCAAGACACAGGGTATAATCTATTTAACTCAATTCGGCCCCTGAGTGCATATACTCTCTTCACCAATACATTTCAAATTGTCAAAAAAGATCTGAAAGGTTTGCGAAAAAACAATATTTCCTACGATATGTGTATAAAGATAAATTCTTATTTTAGCACCGAAATTTTACGCATACCTCACAACAAGTCGATTTTCATGAAACGACTTTATGCACATGTAGAATGTGAACATGTACGGGCGGATTTTTTGTTTGAATTTTTCTGGCATTTTGAAATATGTCCAAAATGCATTTTAGCGAAGAGAGTATATATACCCATGGTTTTAATGAAAAAAACAAGGTACTGCATTATTTCTTAGAACAAGGGGAAAGTACTACTAAGATGCCTTGGGCATAGGGCTGCAGGCGGCAGGAGATGTGGGACGGATTGGTATTCCGATTAGTGTTATTTAGCTACATATGAGATGAAGAGCTGTAGCACAATTTGCACTATCGATGGTGTTTTGCGGGTTAAAGCGGGCCCGCTTGTGCAACCCTACTTGGGCACCAAAATGTTGGTTTTCATCTTTTGAGAATGCCCACCAAATTTGTTTGGTGCAATCAACCAGGCCGAGTTATCGAGGCCCACTTAGGCGGGCTACTGAAGAGTAGAAGCCCACGTGCTGGTTTTGAGGCTCGCCTGACAGGCCGTGTACTAGTATTCCAGCAATCTCCGCCGCCGCCGCCTCCAACTCCGGGGATCAGCGCCGCTGCACACCTGCGGTCCAAGTGCCGCCGGCCGCAGAGCCTTCAGGCGGAACTCGAGCAGGGTGAGGGGATCTTTCTCCAGAAATGTCTCCTCCGTGGGAATCGAGCCCCGTCCCCCTCACCCTTCTGCTCATACTCCACCCGATCGGAGCACGCCGACCTCCTCAAGCTCCCGGAGGTCGTCTTCATCCTCTGAAATTTGGTATAGTATTGTAGGACTGTATCCCACTGTGAGCTATCTGACCACTGATATATCCCACCGTTGTTGATTTCATGATTTGTATGTTCACCTATTAGGTGATCCGTAGTATTATAGAGCTGCAAAAACAAAGTTACGTGATATGCCAGTTCTGTAGATATTTGCCATTCTCCAGATTCGTAGTACTGCATAAACAAATATTGATAAAACTTCTGGGAGAGAGCACACATGTTATGCTAGCAAAAACAAAAATGACATGGATCGTTATAGACAGCCGAACACTAACTCTCTGTGAAATGCCCAGGCCGCTGCTGCGCACTCCGATCCCGGGAGAAGTGACTAAGTGATGCCAGGCGGTTCAACAAGTGGAGCTTCGTCTCAAGCAACGGGAGGTGACCAGGTTTGCAACCCCTCAGCCCATCCATCTCAGCTCTGAAACTCAGGATGTGAGCAGTGACTGGATTTCAGGTTGGCTCGCAGATTTCGTCATGTCGTTGTTGATTACTCATGAATGAAAAGAAGTCTAAGAAACCGTGTTAGGATTAGTCAAGTCTGCTGTAGTGTTTTGCTGATGAAGACAGCATAATGACAGGGGCAACTCACCTAACCCACAAACTCTAGATGGACCACTTGGCATAAACAAAGTGAGCACGTCTACTATTGGACCCATCTTCATCTATTTTTTTTTTGTAGATCCTATCTTTTGCTACCCTGAATGAAATCAAGCCACCATCTTGGCTAATGCTGACGCATTGGCCTTACTTCACTGCTAGCTCGTAGAAAGATCAATACGTTGGTCTGCATCAAGACATTAACTAACTGTGTTCTCCTAGGTAATAAGGCTTAACCCTTACATTCCAGAACTGGGCGTTTACACTTTGCACTTGCATTACAGTTCAGAGAATGCCTCTTTCTTGCTTCCAATTTTCACCAGATTCATTCGCAGTTAATTACTCCTGAATGAAAAGAAGCCCGAGAAACCGTGTTAGGATTAGTCAAGTTTGTTGTAGTGCTTTGCTGATGGAGACAGCATAATGACAGGGGTGACTCACCTAACCCACAAACTCCAGATGGACCACTTGGCATAAACAAAGTGATCAGGTATACAATTGGACCCATCTTCACGTATTTGTTTTTTTACTAGGTCCTGTCTTTTGCTACCCAAATGAAATCAAGCCTCCATCATGGCTACTGCTGACACAATGGCCCCACATTGTATTTTCAACATCTTACACAAATTAACAAAGATGTATGGTTTCATAAACGCGTCCTGTCCTTCCTGAGCTCAAAAGCCGTATTTCACTGCTAGGTTGCAGAAAGATCAATACGTTGGTAATAAGGCTTTGGCCGCAGAAACGAATGAATCTCTCCATGTTCAGCTTGGCTGCATTGAGACATCAACTAACTGCTTCCTCCTAGGTAATAGTCCTTAACCCTTGCATTCCAGATCTGGGTGTTCATACTTCACACTGGCATTATTACAGTTCAGAGCACGCCTCTTTCTTGCTTCCAAGCTTCACCAAATTCGTTCACAGGTTTAACAGCAAGATGGTTGGATCGCTGCTTCTTCCTTTGGTGCGCGGCGTGGCCAGCAAGGCCGCCAGCGTGCTTGTCCAAACCGTGACCCGCATGTGTGGCCTTGACGACGACCGCGACACGCTGGAGCTCCACCTGCTGGCCGTAGAGCGCAAGCTGGCCATCGCCGAGGAGAGGAGCGAGACCGACCTTGCTGTCAAGAGGTGGATGAAGAAGCTCAGGGCGGTCGCCTATGAGGCCGACGACGTGCTCGACGAGTTTGAGTATGAGGCGCTGCGCCTCAAGGACCAGATCGGCGAGTCCAAGAAACGCAAGGTACTCAGCTACATCACGCTCCATAGCCCGTTGCTCTTCCGTTTTGCCATGAGCACGAAGCTCAAGAACATCCTCCAGAAGATTAGAAAGCTCGTTGAGGAGATGAACATGTTTGGCCTTGAGAACTCTGCACTTGTGGAGGAGCCGCGTCTTCCTTTTCGGCAGACGCACTCGAAACTGGATGAGTGTTCCACCATCTATGGCAGAGACAATGACCAGAAGGTGATAGCAAAGTTGTTGCTTGACCAGCGAGATCAGCGAAAAGTGCAGGTGCTGCCCATCTTTGGGATGGGAGGTCTTGGGAAAACGACTCTGGCTAAAATGGTGTACAATGACCAAGGGATCCAGCAGCATTTCCAGTTGAAGATGTGGTACTGCGTGTCAGACAACTTTGATGTTATTGCTCTTGTGAAATCCATGATTGAATTGGCTACAAATGGAAGATGCAACCTGCCTGACAACATGGAACTATTGCAGAGGCGACTTGAGGAAGTCATTGGCAAGAAAAGGTTTTTGCTCGTTCTTGATGATGTATGGAATGAAGATGAGAGGAAGTGGGAGGATGACCTGAAGCCTCTTTTGTGTTCTGCTGCTGGATCAGGAAGTGTAACTGTTGTTACATGTCGAAGCCAGAAAGTGGCCTCTGTAATGCAGACCCTTCAACCTCATAAACTAGCATGCCTGAATGAAGAAGATTCATGGGAATTGTTTGCACAGAAAGCATTTAGCAGCGGTGTAGAGGAGCAAGCTGAGTTAGTCACCATTGGCAGACGTATTGTCAAGAAATGCAGGGGGCTGCCTCTTGCTCTGAAGACAATAGGTGGACTACTAAGTTCATATCAACAAGTACAAGAATGGAAGGCCATCGAAGAAAGTAATATTGGTGATAATGTTAGAGGCAAAGATGAGATCCTTCCTATACTTAAGCTGAGCTATAAACACCTATCATCTGAAATGAAGCAATGTTTTGCATTCTGTGCAGTTTTCCCCAAGGACTATGAGATGGACAAGGAAGAGTTGATCCAGCTATGGATAGCAAATGGTTTTATTCAAGAAGAGGGAACAATGGATTTGACACAGAAAGGAGAACTCATTTTCCATAACTTGGTTTGGAGGTCCTTCCTCCAAGATTTAGATGTATGCACATACGGTTACTTTGGTATAACAAATTTTGAGAGCACTACATGTAAAATGCATGATTTGATGCATGACCTAGCCAAAGATGTCACGGATGAATGTGCAAGTATCGAGGAACTGAATCAGCAGAAAACATTGTTAAAAGATGTTTGTCACATACAAACGTCAATGGCTGAACTCAAACAAATTCATGGGTTATTCAAAGGCAAGCCACATCTCCGCTCTTTGTTAGCATCTCGAAGAACATCAAACATGAACTTTAAAGAGTTACTGCAGGTATCCGTATCACTAAGAGCATTGAGTTTACCCAGATACTCTGCAATGAATTACAACAGCACATATCTAAAACATTTACGATATCTCGACATCTCGTACTCTGATATCGTTACATTGCCAGATTCAGTATGCCTGTTGTATAACTTGCAAACATTGAGGCTCGTTGGTTGCCATAAGCTACTGCAGTTACCAGAAGAAATGATAAGGCTGAGAAATCTTATCTATCTCTATCTTTCTGGTTGTGATTGTCTTGAAAGTATGCCTCCAAACTTTGGTCTGCTGAACAACCTTCACATACTAACAACATTTGTTGTGGGCACTGGAGATGGCCTTGGAATAGAGCAGCTCAAAGACTTGCAACACCTTGGCAATAGGTTGGAGCTAATGAATTTGAGCAAGGTCAAGAGTGGGGAAAATGCAAAAGAGGCCAATCTTCATCAAAAGCATAATCTAATAGGGTTACTGTTCTGTTGGGACAAGGAAACAGATGACGGGCCTAAAGATAACTCATGTTATGTTGAAGAAGTGCTTCAGTGTTTAGAACCTCATAGGAATATTGAAAATTTGCAGATACATCGATATGGTGGCCTAGAAATATCACAGTGGATGAGAAAGCCTGAGATGTTTAACTGCTTGACAGAACTCAAAATTTCCAACTGCCCAAGATGCAAGAATATACCTGTAGTATGGATGTCAGTCTCTCTACAGGTTTTGTCCTTGAGCCATATGGATAAACTGACCACGTTATGTAATAACCTTGACGTGGAAGTTGGAGGATGTATTACTCCTCTCCAAACTTTCCCAAAGTTGAAGCAGATGTTTTTGTTTGACTTACCAAGCCTGGAGATATGGGCAGAAAATAGTTTGGGAAAGGCCAGTGATAGATTGCCAATGTTCCCGGTGCTAGAAGAACTACGTATTGCAAATTGCCCAAAGATTGCAAGTGTTCCAGAAATCCCTGTTATCAAAGTACTAAGGATAATTAGAGTCTGTAGTATTGTGGTCGATTTAGTTCCTATGAGCATTCTTTTGGGCTCTTGGCCATTTCTCGTCAGATTAATAGTTGAGTCCGAAAATGATATGGCCATGTTGCCTCTTGACGCCCAGCAAGGCCAAAGTGCAAGACCTCTGGAAGAACTTAAGACATTGGTACTACGAGGCCCAAACTGCTTGGTAGCAGACTCTGACTTGTCTGGTCCACACCTTAGACTTTGGCGATGCTTTGCGTTTGTGGAAGAACTGAATATTGGCTGTTACAACAATCTCGTCCACTGGCCAACAGACCTGCTCCAGTGCTTGGATCGCCTCCGCTCTCTGACTATCGGCGCTTGTGAAAACTTGGTCGGGAATAGTTCATCGTCTGAGGAGACCCTTCCGCTGTCCCTAGAGGAATTGCGGATACATTACTGCAGAAGTGTGGTGGCGTTGCCTTCCAACCTTGGAGATCTGGCCAAGCTGAGGATTCTCCAGGTGTATGGCTGCAGCGACCTGAAAGTGTTGCCTGATGAGATGGATGGCTTGACTTCCCTTGAGGAATTGTCGATTTACGGTTGTCCAGGGATAGAGGAATTCCCTCATGGTCTACTTCCGCGTTTGCCAGACCTCAACTACCTGAAATTAGACGGCTGTCCTGAGTTAGTAAGAAGATTCAGACAAGGGGGGGAGTATTTCCACTTGGTCTCCTCTATCCCACGGAAAGACATTGGAGCAGCAGCACCCAAATCAGAATCCAGCAAAAAGAAGTTCCTGACGAGGCTCCTCCCCTCCTGTGCAAACACCAAGTCTGACGCTGAGTCTGACAATAACTGAGGTGCGTATGCCCGAAGCCTCCTTCTCTTGCTATTATGTTTTAATTATCTTTCTTCATCACAGATAACCAACTCTCTCCATTGGTTATATTTTTTGTTTGTTAGGATCCGGTGACTAGCTAGTGCTTTCGTGTTCGCCAGGAATCAAGTGCTGGACAACGTGAGCTGAAACTTTGCTTCTTGGAGAAAAATGGCTCGTGGCAGAGTGCATGTAAGCACCCTCATTTCGCCATGCTTGCAGTCCTAACAAATAGTCCTGCTTTCAAGTCCTGTGAGAATTCAGATACTACATTCTGATGGCAGCGTCAGAGAAATCCAAGCTGCGAGGCAAATAGGTATGCATGCGTGTCCCCGTAAATATCCGTTCTTATTAATGTTGGTACATCGAATTACGTGGAAGATGATTACGTTGATTATTACTGGAATGCAGAACAATCAATCAATGTATGTGCAGGTTGGAATCTCTGAAAGCCTTCACAGCATGAAGGAAGCAGTGACCTGACTGTGAGAGGAAGCTCCACGTAACATGCTGGGGATGGGTGCCGGGTGTCTCCCGCCTATCAGAAACAACATGCTGGGGATGGGTGCCGGTTGTCTCCCGCCTATCACAAACGCTGGAGCAACTGCTGTTCTCCTCGCCAGAAGGGGGGACTGGTGCTTCAACTGTGGAATGGTGCAGAAGAGCGAGCAAGAAATGCGGACAGGACAGGTGCAAGGAAGGAGGAGACGGAAGAGAGGTGGAGTGTAGAATTCAGTGTGCTGAATGTTGCTGATTTGCCCATTATCTATTGGTGTGATCGCTCTCGGTGAAGAGAGCTTTATATGTAGAAATCTGCTTTCTTGTCATTCGGATTCAGAAATTGAAGTCATCTTTGTTCTTGTCTGAGTCTATCAAGATCTTGTTCTGAATTTTCAGTTGAAGCATTCATGAATTTGAGGGAGTTTTGACGCTGTTTCAGAACTGTGATACGTGAGTACTGATTCGCTCGTATGAGATTTTTATCCGACTCACGAGCCCATTAAAATCTGAAACATTAGTGTGGTTTGGTATCTTGGAAGGTCACTTCAATTTCTGTAAAAAAGTCACTTGTCTGTTATTCAGAAATTGGTTATCTTCAGCTCCGGTCTCTGCAAAATCTCGCATTTTTTAGTGGACTAAGTTAGTTCTAGTGGTCTGTTTTATTTGTTATTCTTGGGTTTGTATCTCCGCTCTTCAGGCACTGGGCCTGTCTCTCTTCTCGGTAGATCAAACCAAGAACCTAGGGGATATCACTCTGCATCAAATCAGGGTTGCAAATTATGAATCTGTCAGATTCTCCAGCGCAGACTGCAACGAGTACAGGGTATAATCTAGTTAATTCAATTCGGTTCCTAGCGTGCATATTCTCTCTACACTAAAAAAAACGTGTCACACTCGACGCTGCACCGTAGAGGTACGGGTACACCACAGGCTAGGCTGTAACCGAAGTGGCGTGTGTGTGAGTGAGCGTGACAGGTGGGCCCGAGAGCCACCGCGTAGGTATGTGTGTCGACTACTTAATTGAGGGGTTGAAACTGTAATCGACTATGATCTGAATGAGAAGAAACGTGAGAACATTCTCCTCTCTGTTCCCCTCTCGTTCTTACTTCCTTCCCAAGAAGATCATCCGATTCCCCTGCTAGCAATCATACTAGCAAGGGCGATACAAGTGGTATCAGAGACACTCAATCCCGAAACCGTGGTGTGTGGTTTTCCCAATTCGTTGTGCCGCGTTGCCGTAAAATCCCATCAAGCTTCTGAGCGGCGTGGTTGGCACCGGCCGGTGAGGAAGCAACACGGCACCCTCCAAGCCCTCCCCGCAGACGCTGCTCGTATTGGAAGCGATGGGCGAGACGGCGGCGTCGGCAGAGGCATCTCTCACCGAGTGCAGGCAGGCCGTTGACCTGTTGCACGGGCGCGTCGCGGTCATGGACTCCACCCAACAGGGGCTCGTCGCTCAGATCGGCCTCATCTCGGAGGCGTTCAGGCGAGCTCGCACGCGCAAGCGGATGCAGCTCGACAATTCGATGGCCGAATTTCGGCTACAATCGAGCGATTGGAGCGCCGATACTCAAGGGTTTCATCTCCTGATGACGGGGATCTGAATATGGAGGCGGGACGGCACGCTGGCAAGACCACGATGCAACCAGTCACATCGGGTTGGATGGGTGACACTCCTGGTGCTTCTGCGTCCAACCCGACAGCAGGAGATCCTCGGGGCGGTGGCATGGATGGTGGAGATGGTGGCGGGGTGAATGGTGGCGCTGGCGGCGGTAGAAACAGTGGCGCTAGAGGAGGTGTTCTCGGGGGCGTGGGCGGCATTGGAGGCGGTGTTCTCGGTGGCGCTGGCGGCGGTGGATTTGGAGGAGCAGGTGGCGGTAGACATGGCCACCATGATGAGCCCTCGCTCAAGCACAATCTGAAGATGTCCTTCCCTCGTTTTGATGGAGATCAACCCAAAACTTGGAAGGACAAGTGTCTCGACTACTTCAGATTGTTCAATGTGCATCCCTCACTGTGGCTGGTGTCGGCAACACTGCATATGGATGGCAATGCGGCCCTATGGTTGAAAGCCTATCGTCTTCGTCATGGGATCAACTCCTGGCCGGAACTCATGGCAGCTGTCAATGATAAGTTTGGCTCTGACGAGTACCGCAAGCACCTGTTGCAATTGAAGCAGCGCGGCTCGGTTACTAACTATCAGCTGCAGTTTGAGGCCCTGTCGTACCAGGTTTCCATCCAGAACCCCAACTACGATGAACAGTTCTTTGTTACACAGTTCATCTGTGGCCTCAAGAGTGACATCCGTGCAGCGGTTGAGGTTCAGGTGCCTGCTACCGTGGAGCGGGCGATCCTGCTTGCGCTAGTCCAGGAAGAAGTTTTCGCAGAATCAAAACCTTGGGTTCCAAAACACACGGCGGTGTTAAGGGCTGAGCAACCAGCACCACGACCAGAAGGCCCCAAACCAGCTCTGAAAGTGGTTGGTGGTGATTTCTGGCGTGACAGACAACTGCGGGACTATCGCAGAACAAATGGGCTATGTTTTAAGTGTGGCGCCAAGTACGAGCCAGGCCACCAGTGTGCACAGAAACAAGGGCCGAACTGAACGCAGTGCAAGCTGAAGAGCAGGCGGAAATTCTCTCAGAGGACATCCTCAACCTGATGGAGATGCATGACTTGGCGCAAGTTGAGCAGCTGAGCCTGTCAATTCATGCCATAGCGGGAACAGAAGGTGCAGGAACACTGAAGCTCAGGGCACTGGTTGGCAACCATGTTCTTCTGATTCTTGTGGATTCCGGCAGCAGCAGTAGCTTTGTCAATGCAAATCTGGTGCAGGTTAAATTGTCAAGTACAACCAACCTCACCGATTCCTGTCAAAATTGCAGATGGCTCCTTCTTACAATGCTCAGAGATGGTACCTCAGTTAACCTGGTGGTGCCAAGGGGAAACATTCAACACTGATATGAGAGTGATTGAGCTAGGAGCTTACGATGCCATTTTAGGGATTGATTGGTTGCAACAGTTTGGGCCAATGGTAACTAACTGGCAGAATCACTATCTAGCTTTTGAACATAAAGTGAAGTTTGTTAAACTCAAAGGGGTAGCAGCTCCTACACAGGACACTGTCAGGGAACTCCAATAGAGCAATTGGTGAAATGGTACAGAGGGAATGAAATTTGGGCGATGGCTATTGTACAGCAAAACTCTGAAAACTCTCAAGTAGCATTACCTCCTGACGTGCAAGTGGTCTTGCAAGAATTCTCGGACGTGTTTGCTACACCTATAGAGCTGCCACCAGAGCGTGACTATGATCATGCTATTCCTCTCAAATCTGATGCGGAGCCATTCAATGCGAGGCCATATCGATACTCTCCTGCACACAAGGATGAGATCGAGAAACAAGTAAAAGCGATGCTGGAGTCAGGGGTCATCGTGCCCAGCATGTCACCGTATGCATCACCAGTTCTCCTGGTACAGAAAAAAGATGGGTCCTGGCATTTCTGCATTGACTACCGAAGATTGAATGAGCTCACCGTCAAAAACATGTTTCCCATGCCAGTCATCGATGAATTGCTAGACGAACTGGCTGGCGCAACCATTTTCTCCAAGCTCGATCTGCGTGCCGGTTATCATCAAATCAGAATGTTACTAGCTGATGAACACAAGACGGCTTTCAAAACCCACCAAGGGCACTACCAATTCCGGGTTATGCCTTTCGGCCTCTGCAACGCACCAGCGACCTTTCAGTGTGTCATGAATCTTGTGTTGAGTCCCTGTTTGCGACGGTCTGTCCTCGTTTTCATGGACGATATCTTGGTCTATAGTGCCACAATAGAAGAACATGTGGACCACCTGAGGGAAGTGTTGTTTCTCCTGCGCAAGGACAAGCTTTTTGTCAAGGACAGTAAATGTTCCTTCGCCTATCGCAGCCTCGAGTACCTGGGCCACATCATATCAGCAAACGGAGTCGCAACTGACCCACGCAAGACTGAAGCCATGATGAACTGGCCACAACCTAACACAGTTACAGAACTGTGGGGGTTTCTTGGCCTCACGGGCTACTATCGCAAATTCGTCAAGAATTATGCGATTATCGCGAGACCACTGACCAACCTCCTCAAGAAGAAAAGCTTTGTGTGGACAGAGGCAGCCACGACAGCTTTTCAGGCCTTGAAAGAAGCAATGGTTTCTACCCCTGTCCTCCAATTACCAGATTTCGACAAACAGTTTGTGGTTGAGACTGACGCCTGTGCACTGGGAATTGGCGCAGTACTGATGCAGGATCAACATCCTCTCGCTTTTCTGAGCAAGCCTCTGAGTGTCTCACATCAGCAGCTATCATTTATGACAAGGAGTTTCTGGCTCTACTAATGGCCGTGGAGCGTTGGCGACCATACCTGCAGAGAGGAGAGTTCATCATCAAGACAGATCATTTGAGCCTCTATTATCTGGATGATCAGAACCTCCAGTCACCACTACAGCGCAAGGCCATGGCTAGGATGATGGGCTTACAGTTCAAAATAATCTATCGTAAAGGATCAGAGAATTTAGCGGCAGATTCTCTATCCCGTGTGGGACACCTGATGGCTATGCAGGCTCGTGCTGAGGTCCAACCAGTCTGGCTACAGGAAGTGATCAATTCTTACACCACTGATCCTGACGCACAACGTCGTCTCACTGAGCTGGCCCTCGCAAGTCTAGACGAGCATGGCTATGCGTTACAGGATGGCTTGATCAAGTTTCATGGGCGAGTCTGGCTCGGCGCCAATTCAGCGATTCAGACAAAACTGATCTCTGCGTTTCACTCTAGCGCAGTGGGCGGGCACTCAGGAGTTTAGGCCACATACCAAAGACTCAAAAAGCTGTTTGCATGGCAATGTATGAAGCTCGCCATTACTGAATTCATTCGGCAATGTGACGTCTGTCAGCACGCCAAGCATTCCAACCAGCACCCGCAAGGTCTTTTGCAACCATTACCAATCCATGCCGGTGCGTGGCAAGACATCACCATGGATTTTGTTGAAGGTTTGCCACTCTCTGATGGGGCCAACACCATCCTTGTGGTAGTCGACCGCTTCACCAAGTACGCCCATTTTCTGCCACTGAAACATCCTTTCACGGCGCATCAAGTGGCTCGCGTATTTGTCGATTCAGTGGTTAAATTACATGGAATGCCGCATTCAATTGTGTCGGATCGTGATCGTATCTTCACCAGCAATTTCTGGCGTCTGCTGTTCACCAAGCTGGGCACCAAGTTAAAGTTCACCACGGCCTATCATCCACAGACTGACGGGCAAAGTGTGAAGGAAATATGCCATGAGAGGCAATAATAAAGTTGTTATTATGTATTCCTTGTATATGATAGATGTTTATTTTGCATGCTATAATTGTATTGATAGGAAACATCAATACATGTGTGTTTAATAAACAAAAAGGGTTCCTAGTTATGCCTCTCTTATAGACTAGCTTGTTGATTAACAAGATGATCAAGATTTCCTGATCATGGATATTGGATGTTGTTAATAACAAGGTCACATCATTTGTGAAATGATATGATGAACATTCATCCGAAGTATAACATTACGATCAAGTCATTATGTTTATATTGCTATAACATTATACAAAGTAGTCTTAGTCCTTACACCATGAGATCATGTTAATTGCTAACACCGGAAGAGTATCTTGATAACATCAAACGTCACACCGTAACAGGGTGACCATAAAGGTGGGTTCAGTGCTATGAAGGTGTTATGTTGAGGCTCATGGATCAAGAGTGGAATTTGTCAATCCCGATGACGGATAGATATACTCTGGGCCCTCTCGGTGATATCACATTAAGATAGCTTGCAAGCAAGTGATGTGATCACTAGAATGTTATATCACGGGAACGAGAAAAGAGTGCATGTCGGTAATGAGATCAAACTAGGTATTTGGATACCGATGATCGAATCTCGGACATGTATTATATCATGAGACAAAGGGATTAAATTGCTGACGTTAAAGGTTCTCACGATCACAGAAGTCATCGTTGAATATGCAGGAGTCAGTATGGATCTCCAGGTCCCGCTTCTGATTATTTGATCTGAGAGGAGTCTCAATCATGTCTGCATTATTTGCGAACCGTAGGGTGACACACTTAAGGGTTGCCGGACACCATTTAGGAGCACATATGTTCCAGACAAAAGGTTTGCAAAGCGCAGGAAATGTTTCGATAGAAACCAGAATTGTTTCGGATGAAATTGCAGAAAGTGGTTCTACATGTGATATTGAAATGTTGCAAGGGGTTTTATGTGAATGTTTGTTAATTAAAGTAATTAACAAAATTCTGAATAAAATAAATAAAAGAGTTTTATTAATTGAGAGTTGCATTTAATTTGGTGGAAATTAAATACATGTGAGTGGGATTTTGGGTGGAGGCCATGTTTATGTGAGTGGAGGTTCACCACATGAATGAAGGAGGGGAGGAGTCCCCCCCTCATGCGCCGGCTATGGGAGGGGAGGGGTCTCCCTCCCTCCTATATAAAGCCCCCCTCTCCCCTCTCACAAACCACACCTCCTCGTGAAGGATCTCTCTCCCCCTCTAGATATTCCCCCATGGTCTCGGATTAGCGAGATACATGTTCCCGGTGGCCTTGCGTCTAGAAGGAGTTGCTGCTTCTGCTGATTCGCTGGAGCGAGGAGGTGGAGGTTGTCCGTGGCTTGAACGTGTGTGCGAGGACGGATGCGCTGCTGATTTGCGGTGCTCGGACTTCCACACGATCTTGAGATCGGCAAGCGTACGACTACATCAACCACGAGTTCCTACTCGTTAACAAAACTCGTTGTCTTCGAGGGTAAGTTCTGCATGGATGTATGTCCACCCGTTGCTCTGTATCTAGTAGATAGATCTTGGCGTATAGTTCTCATCGTAGGAAACTTTTTGTTTTCTATGCTGCGGACCCAACAGAGTGAACGAGTGAACCAGAGCTTGGAGATGTTTCTCTGTTGCAGCATACAAGAAAATCCCAAACGGTGGAGAAACTGGCTACCTCTCGCCGAACTCTGGTACAACTCTTCTTTTCACAGTGCTCTAGGTGGCTCCCCATTCAAAGCTCTCTATGGCCATGAGCCAAATGTGGGTGCTCTCCCACCGGTGCCTTCTGACCCAGCTGCCCCAGTTTCTGATATTCTAGCAGACAGAGCTGTTCAACTGGAAATGCTGAAGAAAAACTTAGTCGCAGCCCAAAATAGAATGAAGCTGAAAGCTGATCGGAATCGTACTGAAAAGGAATTTCAATTGGGTGATCGAGTTCTACTCAAGCTGCAGCCATATGCCCAAAAATCAGTGGTAAACAGGCATTTTCCCAAGCTGGCATACAAGTACTTCGGGCCTTTCAAGATTGTGGAGCGGGTTGGTAAGGTGGCATACAAACTTCAGCTTCCTGACAGCAGTCTCATACACCCTGTGTTCTATGTTTCTCAACTCAAAGAGTATCACCCTGACTACACCCCGGTGTTCTCCGAGCTGCTCAATATACCAACGCTGGATGTTGCTGACACAGTTCCAGAACGCATTCTTGATCGTCGCATGGTGAAGAAAGGAGGAGCCACTGTGACTCAAGCCCTGATCAAGTGGACCGCAATACCAGAGGAGTCGGCCACCTGGGAAGACTAGGATGTTCTCACCACTCGTTTTCCATACATGCTTGCTTGGGGACAAGCAAGTTCTCCTCCAGGGGGTGTTGTCACGCTCGACGCTACACCGTAGAGGTACGGGTACACCACAGGCTAGGTTGTAACAGAAGTGGCGTGTGTGTGAGTGAGCGTGACAGGTGGGCCCGAGAGCCACCGCGTAGGTGTGTGTGTCGACTACTTAATTGAGGGGTTGAAACTGTAATCGACTATGATCTGAATGAGAAGAAACGTGAGAACATTCTCCTCTCTGTTCCCCTCTCGTTCTTACTTCCTTCTCAAGAAGATCATCCGATTCCCTTGCTAGCAATCATACTAGCAAGGGCGGTACAAAACGCATTTCAAATCGTCAAAAAGATCTAAAAATACTGCTCTCGTACATCCCCACGTTCCTGCACGTAAATTTTCATGAAATGGAAGGGTTTAGTGGTGTTCTATCGCTCTTAAGTTATACCGTAAATGTTAGCTATGATCAATATTCACTTGATATAAAGGATAAGCCGCAGGAAGTTTATAGTAAGTATGAGCTTAAGTATGGCGCAGCTTTGCTACACAGACCTCCGGCGGTACCAACAGCCGGTAGGGGTAAGAAAAAAGTGTGAGGAAAAATATTTGGTACTTCCACGACCACGCCGAGCTCTTCCACTGGAAGTTTCACACAAACTCCCATGGTTCAAGGTGGCGGGGAGTTAGCAAAGTATCTCAACAGTCCAGTAGTTGCTACTAATGATGATGATGATGACGACTTCGATATACTACAGTGGTGGCAGGATAAAAGGTCAACATATCCGGTGCTTTCCATATTAGCACGGGATGTGCTATCGGTGCCCGTCTCAACGGTCTCATCGGAGTCTGCTTTTAGTCTAGCTGGCCGGATAATTGATGATAGAAGAACTAGTCTCACCCCAGAGATGGTGAAAACACTGATATCTGTCAAAGATGGAGAACTAGCCAGACGAAGAGCCCAACACACCACCGAGAACCCAGAACTGATAGCCTCGTCTGAAGCTATGCGGTGGACTGAAGACCAAGAAGAAACTTGATATAGGATTTTTTAATCTCTTTGTAATTTTTAATCTCTTCTGTAATTTTTTCTTCTTTTTAGAGCCAGCTATACTCTTTTCCCTTCCCAGGGATGGAAGGTTTTGATGAGGCAACTAATAATAAAGGCCAATTTTTATCCCCATACAAACTTGTCTCCATATTGCCCTTTGCCCCAATGCCCCTTGGTCTCACTTCTTTCTCTTTAAATAGAGCAACCCACCCTCTCATTCTCCACACCACCCACCCCTCTCATTCTTCACACCACCCTCTCATTCTTCACACCACCACTCTCATTCTTCACAGTTCACACCACATGGCTGCTGACCCAAATCTCAACCAGTGGAACTTTGGAGCAAATCCACCAAGACCCCAAGCACCAAGAAGAATAAGTCGCATTTGGGAGCACTTCGATGAAGAAGTGTGTGAGGTAGATGGTGAACAAGTGAATAGAGCTAGGTGCAGAAGATGCGGCCATTTGTTCATATTGCGCCGCGGAGGTGGAACTGGTCACTTGCATAGACATGTTTTGTCTCACCAGAGGCAAGACGGAGGGAACTAATTAGTCGATGTAATTTTTTTCTTTTCGAGCGGGTTGTACTCTTTTTCCTTACTAGGGATGTAAGCTTTTTAATGAGGCAACATTAATAAAGCTCACTTTTTATCCCATATGAAAATTTGTGTCATTTCACTATTTTTCTGCAATTTTTAGACATTTTTTAGCATTTTTTCGGACATAGATCGAAGAAAAACAGAAAAACAGAAAAAAGGGCCGTTTTCGGTCCCGCGGGCCAGCCCGCCAGACGCCAGGGCCAGGCTGAGGCCGCACAGCCGGGCACGCGGGCCGGCCCGGCACGCGAGCTTAACGGGCTGACAGGGGCCGTGCCGTGCCAGGCCCGTGTAGGCGGTGCCGTGCCTGGGCCGTGCCGGGCCGGCCCGTTGGCCAGATTTGCTTGAAAGTGTGAAGAGACAAATGAAGATCATTATATTCGAGACTGACTCTCACTACCTTGGTCTCTCCCATCCTCTCGTTCTGCATCTCACCACCTCCGTCTCCCACTTTCCCCTGGCCAAATCCTCCACGACTCCATGGCCGACCACCGCGATTGACTTCTTCGGGACACCACCGGCCTCGGCCCTTCCAGGACGGTGTATCCTTCTCTCCAAGTGCTAGTTGACCTTATAATCACATCCCTCGTCCTCCTTCACTGGGTAGCTAAATCCCGAGTAGTAATTTTACCAATTTCGTACGATTGAAAAGATCCTGCTGGAGATGTATATATGTGTAGGTTAATTGGCTTGCTCTTGCGGATGCGGTCTTCTCTATCGCTAGATTCTAACTGAGAGCTGCTGCCGCCGCTGCTTATGTGGATCTACCATCTGAGAATTCATCACCGATTGCAGCTGTCGTGGAGATAAATTCACCACCAGTTTGCGGAAAGAGTTGGAGTCGTAGCAGTACGTGCACAAGGTGGGTCGAAATCAAAATTACAGTTTTTCTATTCGCATAGTATATAGGTGAGCGCAGATCTTTATTTGGTTACAAGGTGGGTCGAAATCAAAATTACAGTTTTCCTATTCGCATAATATATAGGTGAGCCCAGATCTTTATGTGGTTACAAGGTGGGTCGAAATCAAAATTACAGTTTTCCTATTCACATAATATATAGGTGAGCGCAGATCTTTATTTGGTTTACTAGCAGTATATATTGGGGATTTCTTAAATTGTATCCTGCTTCATTATTAAATTGGATGTTTAAGTAATCGGGGTTTTCTTAAATTCAACTACTCCTACCAGGATAGTTTACTACTGTATATGAGGTAAAAAAAATGTTATACTCCCTCCGATTCAAATTAGTTGACTTAGATTTGTCTAGATTCGATTGTATCTAGACACGATTTAGTATTACATACATCCGTATCTTGACAAATTCGAGTCAACTAATTTGGGTCGGAGGGAGTAGGAGGGACAAATAGCAGGGTACAACTTTCGATCGATCAAAGAAGATGGGTGGGCCTTCTCTTTGTCCTATTGATAACCAATGGAGCTATTTTTCATTCTTCAGCGTAGGGAGCTCCATTTCTGTAATCTTTGCATTTCTCAGTCTCCAACCTGTAGCTACATACATAACAAGTTTTCTCTTGTTTCCAGGTACATACATACTGAATGCAAATGGAACACAAAGAGCTAAATGACCTAGAGAAAATATTAATCGATGAGACTGCAGAGCCCAAGGCCCTGCCATTATCACTTTTGGAGGACATCACCGGTGGTTTCTCTACTAACCAGGAGATGGGAAGTGGTGGGTTTGCGGTAGTTTACAAGGTAAACATGCAACACGCTTGATTTGGTCGAAACTAGAACATATGTGATTTTTACATCTCTTGAGTGATATATAGGGAGTCCTTGGTGATAGAGTGGTCGCTGTGAAGAAGTTGTCCGATGCTTTCATGGATGAAACTAAATTTATCCGAGAGGTTGAATGTCTAATGCGTGTAAAGCACAAAAATGTAATAAGATTTCTTGGATATTGTGCCGACAGACAAGGAAATATGGTAAGGTACGACGGTAAACTTGTCATGGCGGATGTCCACCAAAGATTGCTTTGCTTCGAGTATATATCTAAAGGGAGTCTTGATAAGTATATCATTGGTATGACCATGTGGCCTCCAACTTTTCTCTTAATTGTATTCGTTCATATGCTGCAAGTTGCGTAATGTGTCATATAACATCTCCTCCCCTTCTATAGATGCATATCGCGATTGGGGAACATGTTATAAAATTATAAAAGGGATATGTGAGGGTCTCAACTACCTTCATGAGAATCATATTATTCACTTGGATATGAAACCCTCCAACATACTGCTTGACGATAACTTGGTACCGAAAATCACGGATTTTGGCTTGTCAAGATGCTTCGATGAAGATCAAAGTCAGGCTATTACCAAAACTATAGTAGGAACAATGTAAGCTAGCTAACTCCTCTGGAAATCTTAGTCTTTTGCGGTCTGTGATTTAAGTTGCACTCACTTTGTACATCAATCAGCTAGACCTTTTATATTTTCATACAGGGGATATTTGGCACCCGAACTTCTCCGTGAGGGTGTAATCGCACGCAGCGCTGACTTGTACAGTCTTGGTGTTATTATCATACAAATACTAACTGGACAGAAGGAGTACCAAGCTACTGAGGATGTAAGAACAATATGTGCCATTGATACAAAATAAAAACTCAATTTCTTTTATGGATGACAAGGATCGACTTTAAAATAATCGTTATGCTTCTGCTTTGCATATTGTTATTACATTTTAGTTTGTATTAGGGCCTTAGGGGTTTTGTACTGGCACACCTAGTATTGAGCAATTTTAGGCCCCAAAAGGACAAACATTGGAGATTTTTTTAGCTAATTTTTGTTGTTTGTGTGATGCTTCATTTCTGAAGTGCAATGTAAATGGTGATAGATCTGACTCGTTCTATTGGGAAACAGTTTTAGATAGTTTTTTGTTAGTTTGATGATTGAATGCATGCGGTTGGTATTCTATGCATATTTGAGTTTCCTACATAGAAAGATGTTGCTGATCCATGGCATAATCATAACCCACCACTGCAATTTGTCTAGGTACTTGAAAGTTGGAGTGGTAGGTTTGAGAGATCACAATGCGACAGACTATGTGAACAAATACGAGCATGCTACGAGATGGCCATAGAGTGCACAGACGACGATCCAGAGAAGAGGCCAGCTAGTGCACGAAAAATAATTGATAGGCTTCATGAAACAGAAAGTATTCAGGTATGTTCACATGTACTTCCTTGAATTCAGAGTTGCTACTGATACAACTCGGATACTTTGAGAGTTAATGTACTTCCTTTAACTATCTCCAACACTTCCGCTCCTCTCATTGATCAGCATTTGCAGCAACCGTGGTCACATGACCATGAACACCTTCCCCCACCCGCCAAGAAGCAGCGCAACCTCCCTGCCTCACCAGGCAAGTTTTACCGCCGTTAGTATTGTAATCATCTGTAAACTGACATCGCAGGTGTGAACTTCTGTCACTTAATTTGGAAGAGAAATGACTCCTAGGAAAATGATTAACTAAGCTGCAACCGCGGCAGCATAGTTAACCTTCTCTCACAAACCATGCCAACATCATGCTTACATAGGACGTGGCAATTTTAATATAACCATCTTTTATAGTCAACAATGGAGCCATGCACTTTGCTCGAAACAAATAATTACTTCAAATTTCTGGCTACACATTGCAGGATGGAGAAATAATACTGTATTAAAAAACCAACAGAAGTGTTCGCGATATTCTTCACTTATCTGCGCATTTTTTGGCAGATTAGTTCAAGAGTCATTTTCCTTACTTTTGTTTCCTCACTGGTAGAAATAGTAGAGCTAGCTGTTTCTTTTTTAATGTATGGAGAATTGTTGGAACATGGTAGTAACTTTCTACTATGATAAATGCCAACTGCGCCTTGTAGATGGAATATTGTACTCCTTCGGACCCAAATTAGTTGACTTAGATTTGTCTAGATTCGAATGTATCTAGACTTGTTTTAGTGCTAGATACCTCCGAATTGAGACAAAACCAAGTCAACTAATTTGGGTCGGAGGGAGTAGTATATTATGCATGTCGATCGCCAGTTCAACTCGTTCTGAAACAAACCAGTTCGTTAGTTCAAGCATCTCTCTCAATTGGTTCTTTTTACGTATTTTGATTATTAGGTGACAGTTATCCACCGGTGGGATGCTCAACTATGCAAAAAGCACGACTTTAGTCTTCGAGTAACCAGCACAAATAACTGTTTGAAATAATGTACACATTTAGAGAGATCTGACTTTTTGCGCTAATTATTCATGCGATATTCTACAAGCCAAGTGGCTTCCTTTGCGTAACTAGACCAACTTTGTTCCACAGGGTTCATAAATTCCCCACATCCAATTATTAGCCAAAGTTCAATGTCTCTGCAAGCTGTGGCATGGGGCATATCTGTCGCAGGCTGGATCTTGTCGCCTGTCATCTCCAAGCTTCTAGACAAAGCCTTGTCCTACTACAAATATGACAAACAAAAGACACTTTCTCACTTGTTGAAGAACGTCCTCCCTCGACTGATGCTCACGCTACAAGCAGTAGAGGCCATGGGAGAAAGGGGCATCTTTGAGGAGATGGTCAGGGGTATCAAATCAGCTTTCTACGACATTGAAGACGTCCTTGATGAACTGGAGTACATTCATCACCAACAACAGCTAGATGCACAGGCAAAGTCAGATAAGGGCAAAACTCATGTGGATGCTGAAGCTGGCCTGTCAAACCAGGTCATTTCTTGCTATCCTCAATTTTAGTTATATAGATGCATACTTGCTCATGCCTGCACGTCACTTTATCCTTATTGTTTTTCTCGTGTATTTTGGTAGAATGGATGTAATAATGTGGCCTATCTGGATAGGTTTCTTTTATATAAGGAAGGCCCTCGACCAAAGGTAGAAACAACATTTTTCCAAATATGAGGAAAAATCTAAACTAATTAGACATATAAACATCTGAGTCTGCTGCACTCGTAAAATTTCGTGATTATAACAAGTTCAGTTTGCACCTTTTATGCACAAATTGTAATGCTTTATAAATATCCTAGTCTGTTGTGCTTGTAAAACTTCATGGTATGTTTTTTATTTTTGAGTGCATGTATACAAAATGTTTAGTGCTTGCCTTTTAGAGCATCCAAATTTGTTTTGTTTTTGGCCTAGGACGCAAAAGCGTTACATCATATAGAAGACATGAATATTTAAAACTTCTACCAAATGTTCACTACTAAAATTGGTACTAAATTTCTTCTATAATTTGTGGCATAGTATATGAATATTGTATAATTAATTTTTGCTAAATTTTCATGACTTTTATACTGAATTAAAGGCTTAGTGTACTAGTACACCTACACGATATCTTGCCTAGGCGATACACTATATGCCTCTGGGAATGAGCTAAGTATATGCGTTCATTCCTTACCACATCAGGCCAAATCAAGGGCATCCATAATTACATACAAGTTTTTTATTCTCCATTGGAAGAATTAATTATAACTAATGTATCAGGCATTCTCTATACAACAACCCTATTTATAAATTAAATATGGGTATAATTCATATTACCTGGCGATGTAATATTATAAAAAAATGTTGGTACTGAACTTCTGTTTTCAAATACAAAATATTGGTTGATTTGCAGGATATTAGTATTGAAGCGAGATTGACTCTTCCGGGAGATTTAAGCGTGCGTTTGAAAGACAATATGTGCAAGATAGGAGACCTCCTTGATGCAGCACAAAGTATTACTCCACTTGCAGAACTCATCAAGAAAAGCAAGAAAAACAAGAAAGCAAAAAGAAGCAAAAAACATGTTATTGCCAAAGATAGCAATAGTTCAGCTCCAAAAGTAAAGGTAACTGGCCGAGATAAGGATCGTGGCCGGATAGCAGAAATTCTTCGTGATACAAAAGATGATGTTGATCCAAGCTCAAGTGATGGTAAATGTTTCTCTATAGTTGGCATTTATGGCATTTCAGGGTCTGGGAAGACAACACTTGCACAACATGTTTGCAAGTATGAGGAAAAGGAAAATTATTTTGACCTTGTTATGTGGATTCATGTTTCTCAGAACTATAGTGCAGGTGACATTTTGAAGGAAATGTTTGAGGCAGCTTCAACGGATAAAATCGAAGCATGTCCTAATTACAATAGCCTTGATGTCCTGGAAAAAGAATTGGAGAAGAAACTAGATGGCAAGCGATTCCTCTTGGTACTAGATGATATCTGGTGCAATGAGGATGGCGATGAGCAGAAGTTAGAGAACTTACTTTCCCCACTGTGTCTTGGAAAAAAAGGAAGCAAGATCCTAGCGACAAGTCGCAATAAAGAGGCATTTTTGGATCTGGGTCCTGGTGTGGCATGTATTGATTTTCCAATTAAATCCTTAGATGCTCAAACCTTCTTGGAACTGTTCTTGTATTATGCCCTTGGAAGTACAAATCCAGATGATCCGGATCAAATGGAGCTCAGAAGTATTGGGGCGGAAATTGCACAAAAGCTAAAAGGATCTCCTCTGGCAGCCCGTACTGTGGGAGGACAACTACGGAAAAAGCAAAACAATGTTAACTTTTGGAGAATGACTCTAGATCGGGACCTTCTGAATGAGACGACGGGCGCTGTTTGGTGGAGTTACCAGCAACTTGATGAGAAGGTCAGGCGATGCTTTTCTTACTGCAGTATTTTTCCTAGAAGACATAGTTTGGACCGTGATGAGTTAGTCAAATTGTGGGGGGCAGAGGGGTTCATACAGACTGCTAATCCAGAGGAGGACCTGGAAGTTGTTGGTCAGCGTTACTTTGACGATTTACTAGCAACGTCATTCATGCAACCAGGAGAATCAAAATGGGGCAAGTCATGCTATTTAGTCCATGATCTTATGTATGATTTGGCAGAGAAGGTGGCATGGGATGATTGCTTCAGAATCGAGAATGGCCAGAAAAGACAAGTTCCTCGTGATGTTCGCCATCTTTTTGTTGCAAGTGGAGAAATGGCTACTGAGGAGATATTTGAACTGAAAAACTTGCGCACTCTCATTATTCATGATGCAAATTGGTCTGGATCAGCTAATGAAGTATTCTTTCAGAAAGTGTTTGAGAAGCTGTGTAAATTGCGGGTACTGGCCGTAGAATATGCGCATGGACAAATCAGTGGAATAAAAGCGTTTGAAATCCCACTAGCTATTGGTCATTTAAAGCATCTACACCATCTTGCTTTAAAGTTGCCCAAGAGAACCAAGATAATTTTACCAAGAACATTAACCAGTCTTTACCATCTTCAGGTTTTAATTTTGGAAGGTTGCGACGAATTGGAATACCCTCCTGATATAGATATGGGCAAGCTCTCCAATTTGTGGCATATGAGCAATGGCTATCTTGGAATGAAATTGCCCAACATTGGCAGGCTAACATCACTCCAGACATTAGAATATTTCAAAGTAAGGATTAAAGATGGGTATGAGATAAAACAGCTGAGGGACCTAATCAAGCTTCGAGGCCATCTGATGATTCTAGATCTTGATAATGTTAAAAGCAAGAATGAAGCAGAGGAAGCAAATCTAGCTGCTAAGACACGACTGACAGGATTGGTACTTAACTGGATTCATGGTACAACTTCACCAGAAGAGGTGCTTGAGGGTCTTTGCCCACCAAAGGGTCTTAAAAGTCTGGCAATCAGGGGGTACCAGGGTCTGGGGTACCCAAGTTGGATGGTGGGTGTCAGGAACGGCGGCCCAGAGTACCTAACTACACTTACTCTCAGCAGATGTCATCAATTGGGACCTGCTCCTGAACTTTTTGAGCGTTTCATTCATCTTCGTGAGTTCATAATTGTGAACAGCTGCTGGGACTACTTGCCAGACAATGTGAAGGACCTCAGGTTGCTCAAGAGCCTAACTATTGATTCGTGCTCGAATATTAAATCACTTCCAGAACTTCCCCGTTCTCTTGAGAAGTTTTCAATGTACGATTGTGATAGAGGCTTCACGGAGTCATGCAAACAGGTAGATCATCCAAACTGGCAAAAACTTCAGCATGTTAAAAATCGTGATATTACACTCCGTATACTTGATATTGACGTGGAAGAATGGCCAATGCCTATACATATTGACCTGCCACTGGAACAACGGCCACGAGAACAACGACCAGTGGAACCATTGTCAGACGAACAATGGCAATGGCTACTGGAACAATTGCTACTGGATCCATTGCCACTAGACCTGTGTTTTTAATTTGATTTGTAATTGTCAGGATCATGAACACCTTATTTATGTGTTTCCAATGGTTTATAATATCGTGGAGGGATTTATGTTTTCACTCCTGGTGGTTTGTAATAGATGAATAGTGGCTTCATCCATTTCCTAAGTGTCTCGTGCTTCTTCTACAACTTTTTTTCTGGGATAGAGTTCTCGTTCACCGCTTGTTTATCAACTGCAGATCACAAAGCGGAGTTTCAGAGGAGATTTTTGAACTGAAAAACTTTCACACTTTTTTTTTCTCGAACACACTACAAAACGTGTGTCTTTGTATATATTAGAGGAAAACGTATATATTGGAGGAAAGCCGTTGAGAAGATGGGAAGTGTACAGGGGTGTAGTAGAGCTACAAAGCGAAAAAAGTGAGAAGAAACCAGAAAGGGAAAATAAAATGAACTATACAAGGCCAACATTTGTCGACCTGCCGATCTTAATCTGCAAAGCATCTAGGGGCGCGCATGGAGTAGCAGCCGACAAAGCGACTTGGCACCGACAAGCATCCATAGCCTGGCATCATCCATGATTGAAAGTACAAGGTCTTGCCGGCGAGGGTTGATGTTTTGGAAGACAACATCATTGTGAGCTTTCCAAATTCTCCAAATGGTCAACAGAATGATAGATTTGATCCCTTTCCGAAGGGTAGGGTCAACATTAGAAGTAGCAGCGTCGAACCATGAGTTGAATTTTTGTCAGTTGTTGGCATACACATTGGTAGGTTAACTTGCACACTCTAACTACTGAGCCCTGCTAGTGAAATATTCTTGCAGAAAGTGTTCGAGAAGCTGCGGGAATTGCAGGTACTAACTGTAAAATACACATGTGAGAAAATCAGGGGAAGAATAGTGTTTGTAATCCCGCTAACTATTGATCACTTAAAGCATCCGCGCCATCTTGCTTTGATGTTGCCCGTCAACAGCAAGCTTAGTTTACCAGGAACATTAACCAAACTTTACCATCTTCGGGTTTTAAATTTCAGAGGTTGCAGTGAATTGGTATTCCCTCCTGATATAGATGTGGGCAAGCTCTCCAATTTGCGGCATCTGAGCCTTTGCTTTCCTAAAATGACATTTCCCAACATTGCCAGGCTAACATCACTCCAGACACTAGAACTTTTCAAAGTAAGGATTGGGCTTGGGTATGAAATAAAACAGCTGAGGGACCTAAACAAGCTTCAGGGCCATCTGACAATTGCAGATGTTGGTAATGTTAAAAGCAAGAATGAAGCAGATGAAGCAAATCTAGCAGCTAAGACACGGCTGACAGAATTGAAACTGATATGGGAGCATGGTACGACTTCAGCAGAAGTTGAAGCAGAGGTACTTGAGGGTCTTTGCCCACCCAGGGGTCTTAAAAGTTTGGAAATCATGGGGTACCAGGGTTTGGAGTACCCAAGTTGGATGGTGGGTGTGGAGAACGGCGCGCCAGAGTACTTAAGTACACTTCTTCTCTGCAAATGTTATCAACTGGGACCTGCTCCCGAACTATTTGAGTGTTTCATTCATCTTCGCGAGTTAGTAATTTGGAGGAGCTGTTGGGAGTATTTTCCAGACAATGTGAAGGACCTCAAGTGGCTCAAAATCTTAACTATTGAGATATGCCTGAATCTTAAATCGCTTGCTGAACTTCCCCGTTCTCTTGAAAACTTTACAATGGTCGATTGTGAGAGAGGCTTCACGAAGTCGTGCAACCAGGTAAATCATCCAAATTGGCAAAAACTTCAGCACGTTAAAAATCATATTGCTTACCATTCTGATGACCCGTAACATCGTGGGACGATGGCCACTGTACTTGTTTGTGGTGTTTACAATGGTTTGTAATAATCGGGACGATGAACGCCTTATTTATGTGTTCCCAATGGTTTGTAATACTATGGAAGGATTTATGTTGTTTCTTTTCGTGATGATTGTAATATTGTGGAATGATGAATATGCCTTTGTTTCCTTCATATCTGGTGCTTTGCCACAACTTCTCTCTGATTGGCCGTGGCCTGAGTTCTTGCTCGCCGCTCGTTTATTTATCTACTGGTGATGATCACAGAGCAAAGTTTTAGAGTGAAAAAACTGCATGCCGTTATTACGTGTTTTGTGTTGCTGTTAGTATGTTCTTGTCTCCTTGAATAGGAAATAAAATAAAATGAAATGTCCATAACTCCTTGTTGCTGAAGATGTACTGCAGTGTTGCCTATCAGAGAATGTATTTGCTAAACCAAAAACTATGTGGAATGGACTCTCCTGTGGCGTCTTTTAACATGATGTATTACTTCTACAGTAGTATGTTCCTTGTTAGGCAGAGACTGTTATTGGAATGAATCATCTCTACAACGCTAATATGCCAAGGCGATACAGTTGTGCCATGCCTAGCGTCAACACAAGTCTAAAGCTTTCCCTTCGAAAAATCAACCATGATACAATAATACAGTACTCAAAAGCCTACTTCATCCACAATACATAATAGAATGTTCAACACCAATTGATTTACAAGCACCTTGCAAACAATGTTATTTCATACAGATGTTCTGATGCACTGCAGTCCAGCATCAATAGACCAGAATACAAGCAAACTACAAAGCAGCAACAAATAACCGCAAACCGAGTTATTGCCATATATTACATTACAATACCAGCGTAGCCCTGCAAATGCTAGTTCCAGGGAAAACCTTTCCATGTGAAAGGATGGTGGTAACCTGCAAATGCTAGGTGGTTCTTCTAGTTCTCCGAGCTGCAGGAAGCTTCGCCACTTGAGTCGCTCTCGTCTTGCATGCGCTTCATCTCGTATGCCCACTCCAGTCCAGAGCAGTAGTGGAGGGGAGGGTTGAACCTGTGGTCGTTCAGGTCAGGGGGCAGGAATGCGCCGTTCTCAATCAGGAACCTGACCACCCTCTTGTTCCTTTCCTTGGCAGCAATGTGCAGAGGAGTCCCTGAAGTAAGACAAGAATGAAATTTGAGATTCCAAGGGTCCAGTTTCAGTTGACCGTACACAAATAATAAACGTGTCGAAGTAACCTAGAGAAGTTGTAAGGTCCAATCAAAATATAATGTATGAAGCCATGGAAATCAATAGAGCATGATTACGCAGGTCGACCTGCTACGGGTAAACCTCACTCACATAGCTAGTAATGAAACAAGGAGCCAACATGGACTGGAAAAAGTTACGTTTGGACTTTGGACGCACAAAAATTCTGCAGTTAGCCACTAGAAAAGATATATAGGCAGTTAAGCAGATGCACTGCTATCAGCATTGGCAACCCAAAACAACAAAGACGGATTATAAACAATAGTACAAGCATGTTTAGAAAGGTGGAACTGATGGAAGAAAAATCAGCAGTAAAACCAAAAAAGACTGACAATGCAGATCAACTTACAGCCACAAGCTCCTTTTGTGCGAGCATCGATATTAGCACCGCGCTCCAGCAGTTCATCCATGACTCTGACATGCCCGCCCTGAGCAGCAAGGTGCAGCGGAGTAGCACCAGGGGACTTTGGTCCCCATGCAGGCGCATTGACATCCATCCCTTCATTCAGGAGACGTCTCACCTAAGGAGAAGCAGAACAAATTATGGTATCAATTACGATTTCACAGGGATGATTACTAACAAGATAAAATACCATCTACGTAAAAAAAATGGTATGGGCTTGATTAGCCACCACTGGCAGCCCTGACAGGTTACGGCCCTGGCTCATTCATCTAGATTTTAGTTTACCCAAGAACGCATGACATAAATGATTAATAAGACAGAGCAATGATTATTAGGAGATTGCTGCTCATAACTAGACGTAGATGAAGCATCCAAAATAACTAGGGAGAATTACGAATGAGGATCAGGACAACCAACCAGCATGTCCACCTAGTTACTAGCCTCAGATACGAGTTTCAAATTCCACAACATTTACACAGAGCTGGACGCAACATTTTCACTGCCCTGGAGGACATCTAAGAGTGCATATTTATTTGGGTTATCAGGTAGAACTGCTAGAACAATGGTATTAATTAATATTTCACAGGGATGATTACTAACAAATAAAATATAATCTATGTAAAAACTGGTCTAGGCTAGATTAGCCACCACTTGCGGCCTTGAAAGGTTACGACTAATGACATTGTGAATTTGCATTATAGATGAATATTCATTCATTCACTCATTCATCTAGATTTTAGATGGAGCAATGATGATTAGGAGGTTGGTACTCATGGCTAGACGTAGATGAAGCAGATAAAAGATCAAGGGAGATCTACAAATGAGAATCAGCACAACCAACCAGCATGTCCACCTAGTTACTAGCCTCAGATACGTGTTCTAAATTTCCAGAACATTTCACAGAGCGCTGGACCGCAAAGTTTTCAGGGCCCTCGAGGACATCTAAGGTTGCATCTTTATTTGCAATTCGTTCTCTTCTCCTACGAGACATTTCATGTGTGGTTCCTCCCTCGACCGTAATACACACCTGCCTAATCCAGTTGTGCAGCAAGAAAATGAGACGTGCAAAAATGTGAGAGACAAGCCAAGCTGCTTTACGTACCTCCCTGAGGTTGCCCTTGCGGGCGGCGACGTGGAGCTGGTTCCATCCGCGGTCGTCGGCGTCGTCGCCCTGGGTCCGCACCCGGGTCATGCTGAGCGAGCTGCGGAACTGCACCATACTCTAATCCACAGAGGGGCCGAAGATCCGGACCTAGCCAACCAGACGTGGACACGAGAGACCAACAATCGAATCGAACCGAATCGAGTCGAGCAGGGAAGGGGGAGGGGGAGAACCGATTACGGGAAGCAAATCGGGATCGGTAGAGAGGAATCGGAAGGGGGGAGGGGGAACGGAGATTAGCGGGAGTAGTTGCCCATGCCGACGGGTGCGAAGGGATTCAGTCCGGGGCCGAGCGCGCGGAGGTTCTTGTGGAGCATCGGCGAGGAGGAAGATGACGACGGCGGCGGGGAGGGGCGGCGCACCATAGTATGTGTGAATCTAGAAACGGTGGATCTGGGGGGGCAGATCAGAGGAAGGTGAAGAAGGCGGAGTTGGGGATCATGCTATCCTCGGCGAGTAATAATCCCAAATCGAAATCCAAATCAGGAAGATGAAGCAGGGTCGTGGGGACGGAGACCGAGAGGAGGAGCAAACCCTAGGAATAGGAATAGAAAGAAATCCAAATCGAATCCAATCCCCTCCGCGACCTCTCTCTTCCGGTTTGTTTATATATCGTCACGAAGATAACTAAAAATAAAGGGAGTATTTCTGTGTGTGAGGGGCTGAGGGCAACGGGAGCCCATCAAGGGCCCAGATCTCAGTCATGAGCAGCTCTGTGAGTGACCTCCAACTTTCTTTTTTGAGGGAATTAGTGACCTCTAACTTTTTTCCTAGAGAAACACATAATGCACAATTTTTTAATAACACACTCCACTCACGGATATTTACTTCGGCTCCCACGATGCAAAAAAAAAATCCGCACATCCATTAGCACATTTTATGTTGGTTCACAAGTTTTTAGGACGAAAGAATATTTTATGTATCGTGTATATAAAAATAAAATGTGTCACATGAATACGACTATTCACGTGATATTTTTTATCTTTTTTATACACAACACATAAAATGTCCTTTCATCCCGCTTGTGAACCAACATAAAATGTTGGAATGTATACGTAGAATTTTGTTTTTTAATTTTTTGATATTTTAAAATATGTTTTCTCACAATGGGTGCATTTACACCTACGAGTCGAATTGCCGCCTCACGCACACCCACCCCTATAAATGTATATCCATATGAGCGCCTCTAAGAGACTGAGCCGACGGATCAAGCCTTAAAATCGATGAGAGGATCGCAAGGTACAAAACAGAGGAAATCTACAGGCAGTCATTTGGATGAAACACATGAAAAGTGCCTCAATCCTACGTGAATGAGTGTAAAAATGAGATTAGAGTGTATGTTAAAATTCCTATTGGATTGGGGTGTATGAATGCAATCCATATGAATTTTGGAGATGCGATTCCTCTGATCCATAGGGCTTCCTTAGAAAAAAAATCCTAAATTCCTCCAAAATTCTTTTGAAAATCCTTCAATCTAAAGAGACCCTAAGTTGCGGTGCTGATCAAGGAGCATATGAATGCCCAGGTGAATGAATGAAAAAACATACATGTAATAGAACAATGTTTAGAGCCAGTATGTACCACTACCTCCATCTCAAAATAGACGTCGAAAATTTGTCTAAATTCTAAATTTGGGGTTTTGAGAAAGAGGGAGTAGTTGATTTGCTACTATTAATACTTACTAGCATGGGTGCATACACCACCAACACCAGCACCTGAATCTGCAACCGTCAACTAATACAGTAGTATTCTTCATCCAAATGCAAAACCTTACACAGATCAATATGTCTAAGTGAATGAACAGAACAGCCTTCTCAGTAAATCCTTCTCTTACCACAAAACATGAACACCTCTACCATTTTGTCTTTTTACCATACGATGCCAGGATAGTAGGGCTACCAAACAGGCAGGCCAAAATGAGCAAACAAGAGGCACATGGTTTTTATTCCTTCTATGAATCTAATCAGCCGAAGAGCCTGTCATCCAACAGAAACAAACTGCGTACATCAGAATTTCTGCAAACAAAAATCAAGAGCACCGGCCATAAACGCACTGGGCTCTGTTCCCAAAGAGACAAGGAATGAACAGAAACTACTATCTGTGTCACCGTTTGGCACTACGTATTAAACTGATAGGCTAAACCATTACAGTAAACTCATCACAGGACAAATAGTTGGAACCCCCCAATACAAACAGAGCTCACGCAGTCAGATCTGACACAGGCTCTCCCCTTTCGCCTTATCTCGCCACAGCCAGCAGAGCCAACATGATCGATCTCCAAAAGCACAGACAGGCGACTGGCCATCTACAACAAGTATGACTCAACAACAGTCCGTCCGAACTTCTGCTCGACGTCCTTGGGCGTTTCAATCTGCAAAACACAAAAAAGTACGGATGGCAGAGCATTCAGATAAGCAGGACATGAAGAAGAAAACGTTGCAGAAGCACAAGTAACTCGATGTTTCGAGTAAAAGGCACTAACGGCGTTCAACGCTATGAAGAGAGCCTTGATGACGTTAAGTGGGCTCCTTGATCCGATGATCTGCAAGACAAAAAAAATACACGAGGTTTTTACCATCTCGCAGATGCAAATGAAGCGATAAGTGGCATGTCTACTATAGCAGAAGAAGCACACCTTTGACTTGACATTGCTGAACCCAGCCAGATACATCACGGTTTCGACAGTCCTGCCGGCGGCGCACATCCCGCTTCTCATTGGTCCAGGCCAGAGGTAGATCTTAAGTAAGATGCACAGGAGTCAGAAATCATGTTACAAAAGCTTTTCATACACCAAGCGGTAAACAAGAAGAGGGCTTTGATGTTGGATGTGTGTGTGTCTACCTTTGTTTTCTCGTACTTGGCCTGAATTGCGTGAGCAATCGTGTGGTCCTCGTACCGTTCCATGTAGTGTAGGTTCTGGAAGCATTTCTCATAAGCCTGGAAACAGAACAGGACATTTCATGTAAGAGCTGACATTTTCAGTTGAGCTGTGGAATTCCAACTCAAGCCTAAACACTATAACTTGGTATTTACCATATCTTAGATTCAAAAACTACTTAGTACATCTGCATACCAGAAGAAGCATTACTAAGATGGGCATACCCAGGATCGACAACGTGACCATATTTTGAAGATATTTCACTAGATATACAGTATACTAAAAGCCATAGTGGACTAACAACATTTGTTTTAGGAGGTAGCAAATGCCATACAATATAAAGTCTGCCATACATTTGTTTTAGGAGGTAGCAAATGTCATACAATTATAAGATCATATCAGTCTGCCAGGTTTTCCATCACATCTTGCATCAACAAGAATATAAATAGTGGGAACTTTTCAGTTGACGTGCTAAATTCCAATTGAAGCAAAAAATTAGTAACACGGTATTTAGCACATATCTGCATATGAGACAAGCACCACTCAGATGGACAGACCAAGGACCAATGATTCAGCATAAGACTAAATTTTGGAGAAATTTCAATAGTGATACTAATATATAGGCCATAAGACCAACACAATTTCTTTTAAGAGAAAGCAAGGGGTCATAAATCAACCTGCTAGAGGTGAACTTTTCAGTTGAGGTATTGAACAGTCTAACAGCACTAACTCCGCATCGCATATGGGAAAAGTACTGCTGAGATTGACAACCCAAACATTGACAATTCAGTATAACTATATTTTGGAGAAATTTCACTAGATGTAACTACCCTATAGGCCATACTGGACAGAAGAAAAAAAAATGTGCACATACTGGAGTTCAAAGTTCTGAAATGAATAAGATATATGGGCATGCTTTGCTATAAATACCAATGATAGCCCTGTGTACACACACGCGCACATGCTCACGCAGCCCAGTCACTCGTCTCTTGAGGCAAACATGGACATTTCACATAAGCAACCAAAGGAAAAGGGAAAAGAGCTAACAGTAGAATGGATAATGCATCAGAGACTATTCTTTGTGCTAACTGAGGATAAGCAACCATAGTACGGGAGGGAGTAAATGGTTCAGTCGCTCAAACATAAGTTCTATATATTGTCTGAAAGAGGAGAAGATCCGTACCCTCTGTATTGCAATCTTGGCTGTTGGACCTTTAGCTCTAGCAAAACCAACAACACCATGGTAGTTTCCAGTTGCCAACAATGCCGTGTATTTTGCTATTTGGCCTCCCTGAGAACAGAAATGCAGAATTAGATCTTAGGGAATGTCTATAACCTGTATTTATGGACAATGGATCAAAGAGCAGCCACAGATTCACCTTCGTGACTTTACATGTTCGATTAACGTCAATGACCTTCACATCAAAACCCTACAAAGTGTGTAACAACCAATGTGTTAAGTATTGATATCAATAGCAAGGGAGAGCAGGCATAAGAACATTCATGTCCCCCAGTTAACAAAATGGCTGCTATGGCAACTCGATAACTGCAGTTATAAAACAACACTTACTTTTCTGTACATAGGCTTCCTCTTCTTGTCCGTCAGGGAGTTCCTCTCCTCGACCAGATCCTTTATCTCCTCCTCCAGAACCCTGCCCTTCTTACCAAACGTGTGATCCAGGTCCTCCAGCTTCTGCTCGATCTTCCTCTCGATAGAATTCAGCTTCTCGATGAGAATATCATCCTTCTCCTTATCCTCATTGAACTCCTCCTCGTCGTCGTCATCGACTGCCCCCTGGATCATCTGCTGCTCCTTGTCGAAGCCAGTATTGTCGATGACATCGTCGGGAGAGTTGACCTGCTGGTGCTGGATGAGGCCGAAGTTGGCAGGGTTGCTGGGGTCGTACGCCTCCTTGACCTCCATCAGCCTGATGGCCCGGTTGAGCTTCTGCAGGAGGATGAAGCGCTCCTTCCCCGTGGCGTCATTGAGGCGGTTCATCATGTCCCCGATGACCCTGTACTCCAGCGGCAGAGCCAGGTGCCGCTGCTCGAACTTGTCGATCTTCGTCATCAGCTTGTGAGCCTCGTCGAGGTCCTCTGTTCGGCAACATCAATATGACAAGAGAAATAGTTCCATTCAGGGGCACCGCGACATTCAAGAAACGAGAATACAGAACTACTACCAAAATGTGATCTTGCATTGCACTGGTTGTTGCTAGGCAGAGCAACAATAGCTGCACGCACGCACGCACAAATCTGGGCGAAATGTGGTTAGGGAAATGGAGGAGACTGAAAGGGAGGCGGGGGAGAGGGTATTATTACCGGCCTCGGCGAAGGAGCCCAGGAGCTCGGAGTGGCGCTTGCACTTGCGGTCGAACTCGTCGACGCGGCGCCTGATGGAGTCCGGGGAGAAGCGCTCGTCGTCCTCGTCGCTGTCGGAGTCGGTGGGCTCCCAAAAGAAGTCGTCGGGGATGTTGGCCTCCTTGGCCTTCCGCTTCTCCAGCTTCTCGATCAGCGGCTTGACGCCGAAGAAGTCCTCCTCGGCCTCCGCCGCCTCGTCCACCTCCTCCCCCTTCTTCCGCCGCTCCTCCTGGTCCCGCTTCCGCTCCCGCTCCATCTCCGCCAGAAGGTCGTGGACCGCCCGCTGGTTCATCATGGGATGCTGCTGGGACCTCCCGCCGCCGCCGCCCCCGCCGCCGGGACCGCCCGGGGAGGCGGATGCGGAGGAGAAGGCGAGGTGGCGGCGCGGGGCTGTCAGATGGGGTAGCGAGGTGGACGCGGCGGCCACGTGGTGGTGGGAGAGGAGGCGGGACCACGCGGCGGTGGCGGCGGCGCGCGACCTCGCGGCGACGGCGGCGGCCATGGCGGCGGTGCTGCGATCTGTCGATGGGGGTTCCGTTCCACTGAGGGGAGAAGAAGCGGAGGGTTTTGCAGCAGAAGGAGGCCTAACGAATGTCCATGGGCCCTTAGTGGGCCTAGGCTTGCCCGCAGAAGAACAGTGACCACCTATTCGGCCCGCTTGCTGCGTAGGAAGCTGCTGTGGGCAGTGAAAAAAAAAACACAACTGAAGCAGTCGCGGGGAACAAAATGTGGAAGGAAGATACAACGAGAGTGGAATATTCCCCGCAACCGCCACCACACCCCTCCCCCTCCTTTTTCGCCGTCCCCATAGGGCTCAGCCGAGCAAAGCCTAGCCGCCGCCGGCAGGGCTCCTCTCGCCTCCTCACCTACCGGGGACGTCTCAGGACGCCTCCTGCTAGACGGGATGTGGCGCGTCAAGGCGTCAAGACGAGGCTACTCCGTTGGCGGCTGCCATCTCGACAGACTACACCAGATCTGGTGGCAAGGGCGGCGGGTGACGCAAGCTTCGAGGTTGTCTCGGCGGCCATGGCCTACGTGGCAGCGAGGCTGCTAGGGCCCGTTGTGGGTCGGGGGATGTCATGTCCTGCAGTGCATTCAACGCTTTGGTGGCTGCATCACATATCAGGTAGTGGGGAAGCACGACTTCCGGTGAAAACCAAGCCGACCTCGGTCATGTCAGACGATGGCGACGACTTGCGTGTCGTTACCTTATCGGAGACTTCGTCTGGGCAGCTCTCACATCCTCGCTCGGGCTGTCCCGGGGGGAACCTTGGATTTAGGAATCCCAGATCGGATGATGACGACGCTCGACGCGTTCTCCCTATTGGGGCATCACATTGGAGCAACTGCTGGTCAAAGTGGAAGAAGGTGGAGTGGCTTCGTCATGCACAGTGTCTTCAGCTAAGATGTCAAGTCATGCCTAACAGCCAGGTGCTACGCTCAGTCACGCCTGGGTGGGTAGGTGCTACGCATGACAGATCTTTCGGAGATTCATAGCTGCATTGGATGGTGGGACTCGGCTGCATGGTGTCGAAAGGTCTCGGTGACGACCCGTGTGCGTGTTGATGGACACACACAAAGTGATGGCGTTGTTTGGTGACTTGGTGGCGTCGATGGCAGGCCTGACAAGAGCGCTACTTTGATACTTCTGAAGATGGGTTGGCGGAAGACGGCGGCAACAGAAGATTGAGCGGGCATGATGTTGTGCGCTGCGAATCAGCTTGACCGGTTTGTGCTCCTTATTCATTTCAATATGAGGACAAGAATTGAATCGATTCAATTAATTGCAATTATAGAGCAAATTACACAACAAAAGAGAAAAGAAAGAAGATATTTGTTTGCTAAATCAAAATTTTGATTCTTTACTTATTTGTTTTAGATTTGCAATTTTTAGAATTTTTACATTTTAATATTCTCTTATTGCCGAGCCATAGTAATTGCACCTATTAAAGATACTAGAAGAATTATGAAAATGAATTCAAACCGAAGGATCGTCGTGGGGCGGTTTTTGTACCTACGTTTTGATGATGTTGTGGGTAGGTGTGCGATCAAAGTGTTCTGACATGGCCACTGCGTTTAGAGAGGTGGTTTCAGTTACTCCCTCCGACCCATATTAGTTGACTCGAATTTGTCTAGATTCGGATGTATCTAGACATGTTTTAGTATTAGATACATCCAAATCTAGATAAATCCAAGTTAACTAATATGGGTCAGAGGGAGTAGTTCTTTGTATTCTCTTTGAAATGTATCATTGAATAATAAATAAATCAGGCTATATACATTGTTTTGATGCAGACGCGGGGTATCACCTCTATTTTGAAAAAAACAAGAGACGAATATGCGCCCCTAGATGCTAACATGATTTTGTTCTTTTGGCTATTGTAATATGATGCAAGATTATATACCATAGAACTATTCTAAAAATGGCATTTTCTCAGCATACCATACGGAATTGGTCCGGCAAATACGTTGTGCTAGAGGAGACGACCACCTTAGTGCCTGCGCACGTCGTATTGGATACTTCGCCTCCGGGAGTTGTTAAGTCTAACCTTTTACATCTGTTCGAAATTTGGTTGAAATTGGCTAGTGTATAGTTCAATACGGTATCCGTGCGAATTTGTTTCAGGATCAAGGCCCCAAACATTCTACGGCCTACACCAAACCCATACTAAGGACTAAAATAGCTAAGACGTGATTACTAGTGCTGAGAATATAATATATTGTCTAGCTCTTTCCATCTGTTCGAATTTTGGTTGAGTTAGCTAGTACATCAATTCAATAAAAGAAACAAAGCTTTTTCACAAATTTTGGCAATTCAATTTTTTTGCGTGGAAATTCTGGAGCTTTATTTCATCGTAAAAATGTTCCGCTTACAGTCAGCCTCCAGGCTGTTTACAAGAAAGACAGGGCTCTCACACAGCCAGCTACTCGTCACCTCCAGCGTGCTAGCAACCTTTGCACATCACTAGTAGAAAAAGAGTCTTTCGTTCACCCAGGACTAATACTCACATTAGTCTCGGTTCCAATGGAACAACCTTTAGTCCCGGGTCAAACGAGACCTTTAGTCCCGGTTGGAGACACCAACCGGGACTACATGGGTTGCAGCAGGCTGCGAACGGTGCCAACCCCTTTAGTCTCGGTTCGTATCACCAACCGGGACTAAAGGGGTAACTTTTAGTTCCGGTTCGTATTAACAACCGGGACTAAAGAAAATGGACAAAAAAAAATTCAAATGGCCATAATTTTTGCATACAATATTAGAAAAATACGTATAGCCTATCAAAACATGTAGAAAAAAAATTCCTCTTAGATTTCAACAGCCTTAGGCCGTTCTGGATTCTTTTAGATTCTTAAAATTTGAAAAGAAAAAAGTTATTTCATAAATCATTATTTTTTAATAATAATGGATATATTATTTCAAAAATTTCAAAATAGTTATTCAAAATTTCAAAAAAAGTTATGTCATATTTGAAAAAAGTTATTCGTAATAATGGGAAAAAAGTTATTTCATTTTTTTTAATAATAATAATTTTTTATGTCATATTTGAATTCCTCACATTTTTCTGATAATAATGGATATATTATTTGTCAAATTTCGATTTTCAGATTTGAAGGTATTATTTATGTCATATTAAATGAATAAATGGCAAAAAATGAGTAAAATATTAATTTCGAATTTTTCATTGGAATAAAATATTATATTACTTATTTGTTGTTGTTTACTTAAATAGTTATTCGTAATTTTGAAAAATAAAGACGGTTGACATATTGATATGAGATAATATGATTGATATACTAGTCTTAACAACAAGGTATAATAGTCCTTCGCGCGAGATGAGAGAGATGGAATGGGGAAGTTAAGCTTGTTGGGGGTGGAGTAGTGCTATGATGGGTGACCAACCGGAAAGTTTGACTATAAGTGTAATTTGATCTAAGATTAAATATAGTTAGTGTGAAAAATGAGAGATGTGAGAGATTAGCGAGTCAGATAATTCAAATGTTCAAGAAAAATTTGAAACAAAGTTTTTTTTAAAAAAAACCCCTTTAGTCTTGGTTCGTATTCCAAACCGGGACTAAAGGTCTCGCACGCTCGATACTGCCCCGTGAGAGCCTTTTGTCCCGGTTTGTGGCCGAACCGGAACTAAACGGGGAGGCATTTAGTCCCGTCTCTCCAGTCCCGGTTCCAAAACCGGGACTAAAGCCCCTTACGGACTGGGACTAAAGGCCTGTTCTCCACTAGATGTGCCGAGTTGTTTGCCTCCCCTTGACATGCTTGATTGAAAATGATGAGAAATCATGCACTAGCTCCGCAACTTCATCTAAAAGAGGCGCGAACCATGGCGTAAGGTCCAGAGGTTTACCACCTCTAGACAATCAGTCTCCATAACCACAAGCGAGTAGCCTCTCAGTTTTGCGAAGATGACACCATCTCGAAGGCTCAATGCTTCCACAATTAATGGATCAGTAACTCCATTATAGGGTTTACTCCGGGCACCCAAGAAAGTCGTATGCGATCTTGCACTCCTCCACCTCCTCCCTTGAGCTCTTGGGTAGAAACAACCCTATCAGTGTTAATCTTCACCCAGTCTGGCTTAGGGGGACACCGGCACTGGCCATCGCGGCTGACCTTTTGATCCCTAGGAAACTCCATCAAGCTAGGATTTCCTTTGCCATTTTCATAGCCATTACCGGATCGTAGGCCTCCATGTCATGCGTCCATCAATTACGTGACGTGAGGCAACACCGGCGGTGACTAGCTAGGCCGTAGTAGTACATCCACACTATAGTTTCATTGCAGTGATCATAATTCCATTGTCTAGTCGTCCAATTTGTCTTTTTGTTGCATTTAGGTTACTCATAAACTTCAATGGTTTGATCATGTACCTATATAATCACTAGTAGAAACCAGACAATTAGCCCGGTTCGTAAGGGCCTTTAGTCCCGGATTGCGAACCGGGACTGCCAAAGTGAGACTAAAGGTCCAATCTGTAGCCCCGGTTCTGTTATGAACCGAGTCTAGAGGTCCAACCACGTGGCCCTGCGAGGCGCGCTGGGCGGCAGGACATTTAGTCCCGGGTCGTGTTACGAACCGAGACTAAAGGTTCCCTGCCGCGGCAGCATTTTGGGCCATTTCGCTGCCGCGGTAGGGGATGGGGTTTTAGGGTTTTTCTTTTCATTTTATGTTTTGTGTTCAATTATTTTTCATTCTGTGTTTTCATTAGAAACAAGTTTCCGTATACATACAGAACGCTACTACACAGTACTTGTACACATGATGCAATATATAATATAATTTCTCTTACAAGCATACATGGAGTCCTAACCGGCTCCAGAGCATGTCTATTTGATTATATGGAGATCATTACATGGATGTTTAGGGTCTACGTATACAGTATTCTCCGCGTGGGTCTATGACCTCATCGACAAAAAATCCAGCAAATTCCTCTTGAATTGCTATTAGACGGTCCTCTGGTAGGAGCTTGTCCCGCATCGCGTCCAACTATATAAAAAGGAGATCGTATGAATTAGACTCAACACAACTTTTTGTAATAAAAATAAAGGGTGAATATATTGTTTACTTACTCGAACATTTTCCGAGGGCTTCTCAATACTGATGCGAATGAACTCGCACACGTAGAATCCACATAGATTAGTCCCCTGTGGCTGCCTCGTGCACTTTACAAGAATAGAATTCAATCAAATAATAACTCTAGCATGATAAATGCACATAAACTAGAATTAAATAGATGCGCGGACTTAGCTCATACTACTTACCGAGATTGATTTAAAAAATAGCTCCTCACGCCATTGACCGCGGACATGGTTCTTGAACTGTGTCCAAACCCTACCCGACAAAGAAAATTAATGTATAAGTTAATAACTACTTGATATCCCAGAAAATGAACGAAAGAAACCGATATAGTGCGATAATGGTTGAAATTACCTCTGAAACGCATCGATAATGCTGCGGTAGTTTTCAATGTCTTTGTTTAGTGAGTCCATGATGTGAACTCTTCCCAAGTCAAGTGAAATGCTTAGAAGAATCCAGTGGTACGTACGCAAGGTTTACATACGTCAGTAACTCATCATTTACACTGAACATCGAGTAAGCAAAATTTAATGTGTACAAAAACTCACTTGCCATCGTGGTAAGGAAATATTATTTCATTACAGAAATGCTGTTTCGTGAGAAACCGCAACAAGTTGTGCTCGGTCTCCAGTGGTTTATCCTTTAGTATAGCTCCATGAACTCGATGTGGGTCAATGAACCCGAATCCATTGATAGCCTTTTTTTACAATTGAGCATCTTCATTTTGCATCATTCTATATAGCGTACAAAAGAATATAGTGAGTATACTTACCGGCAATGAATTGAACAAGCTGAGATAGAGACCTAATTACATAAATAAAGTAATCACTTACAGACAATACGAACTGAGGATAGTTTTGTCGAGTTCCTTTAGATTAAATAACTGAAATAATTCTGTAAATTCAATAGGGACCTCGTCTTCAGTGAAGTAATGCGATTTTCGAACTTTCAGTAAGAGCCAATATTGTTGGTATTTTGATGCTTTCATGTACCATTCATGGAATCGTCGCATTTGTGTTGCCATATCCTGAAGCCTCTCAGAACTGACCAGAGGCTCCCCATGAACAAATTTGGGTGCCACCTCAGCCTTGGGCATATAGCCGTGAAGAATTTCATGAATAGACATATTACATTGCTCGGCCAATATCTTAGCCGTTTCCGGATCCATAGGTTCTACCTCATATAGTTGAGGTTCAGGTATGTTCACCTGGAGTGGGGGCAGCGATTGGTTTGCTTGTTTCCCCAGCTGGGGAACATCTCTTTTGATTCTTCGGCTACCACTCGATTGTTTTGCTTGTTTCCCCAGCTGGGGGATGTCCGTTCTAATGCTTCCGCTACCACTCGATTGTTTTGCTTGTTCCCCTGTTGGGGAACCTCTTTTGTGATGCTTCCTCTACCGCTTGATCTCTTCTGTTTTAGTGTCTTCTGAAGACATCGTGTATAGTCATCTGGCGTATTTAACTAAGCTTGGGATGGCTGCGTTAGTAATTTCCTAAAGTGCTCCTTGGTTTCCAGTTTTATTTGGACCTCTGGCTCAGGTTGTTTCTTTTTAAAATGAGCATCCACTTCGGCCCATACGACCGCATCGGTCTCCTCATCGGTCAGGTCGTAAGCCCTCTTGGGAGGAACCAGCGGTACTCTTGGGAGGGGCGACAACTGTTGCTTTGGGCGTCGGTTATCGCTCGACGGAGCGGTGATATTCTTCCGCTTTTGGCCCTTAGTGGGTGGAGGCGGCTGCGTAGATTGAGATGGACTCGTGTTGGGGTCATGGATTGGACTTGGAGGTGGTGGACTTTTAGTGGGAGGAGACGGTGCACTTGGAGGTGGACTTTTACTGGGAGGAGACGGTTGCCTTGGAGGTGATGTATTGTTTCTCGGTGGAGAAGCTGGCCTTGGTGTCGAGCCTAGAAACTTGATGTATTCTTTTTTCCAAAGAATGAAGCCACTCATGACTTCTCCCAGTGTCGTCTCCCCTTCACCTCCAGGGATGTCAAGCTATAGTGACTGACACATAGGTTGAATTTCATCCACACCGACACGAGCATAGCCAGCTGGAATCAGATTGCAATGGTAGGTCGCTCCTGGTGCAGAAGGTAAAGCAAAGCCGACCGCCACCTTCATGGATATATTCTTCAGTTCAACATGCAGCTCACAACTAGTCTTCTCCTTAATTACATCCACGGGGTACACATCCATCGTTGCATCATTATCGTGGCCCTCCGTGGAAGCCACGCTGGTTTTCTGTTGCGATGGGCCGACCGTATTGTCCGGTGCAGGATCTTGCTGTCGGAGTCCTTTAAGTTCATTAAGCTCCTGGCGATGCTCCTGTAGCATGGCTTCAAACCTCGCGAACCGCTCCGTATCCTCCTCTTTTGCCGCTTTGTTTTTCTCGATCGGCTTATGTACGTGTCAAGGTGCTCGGGAAACCCGATAACCCATGGATAAGAAGGTCCGAACCCTCTTGTTCATCCAGCCTTTTCAGGATTCCCGAGAGCCTTTGTCAGCTCATCGTTCTCTCTGTCAGGAACAAACGTTCCCTCTTCAACCTCTTTTATCACTTTAGTAAGTTCTTTCTTGGGTGAAGAAATTTCTTCGGCTGCAACAATCTCGCCTGTTTCTGGGTCTAATGATGCCCCATGCCCGAGTACCCAATTTCTTCACCTCTTGGGCCAACAAGACGTAGCTGGAGTGACCCCTTTAGCCTCCAGGTCAGCCTCAGCTTTATCCCACTTAGGCATGGCACTCCTGTAGCCACATGTGCCCATATGATGGTGATATTTCTTTTTGGCTGCATTTCACTTATTCTTTGCTGACATTGCCTTAGCTGGTTCCGAGGTCTTGTATTCCACAAATGCGGCCCAGTTATCCTGCTGCAACTCTAGTGGGCCAGTGAATGGAGGAGTTTTTTCTTCAAGACATATTTGTGGTACAATCTTTTTTTCCATTCCTTGAATAGTTCAACCATCTTCTTAAGAGCAAAGTGCTTGACTTTCCTCGTCATTTGCTGTGTGAGCTCATCAGTCTCCAAGACTGGTAGGGTGAAATGTATCATGAGAGAATTCCACATCGTATCTTGATGACCCACAAGTATAGGGGGTGTATCACAGTATTTTTGATAAGTAAGAGTGTCGAACCTTACGAGGAGCAGAAGGTGCTGGCTAGTGGTATGGATCAGGAATTCTCTGCAAATACTTAGCAAACGGATTTTTAGGGGTTTTCGATAAAGCAAGTAAACAAAGTACGAGTAAATAAAAGACAGTAGGAATAAATGCAGCAAGTGGCCCAATCCTTTATGCAGCAAAGGACACGCCGGTTGTATTACTTAAGATGACCAAACATTCTCGAGGACACATGGGAAGACTGTCAAGTGCTTTCGCTTCATATAGTTGATTAATCTTCTTTAGCTTGCTAAGTGTTGTGTGGGTGAACCTGTGCTAATGTACCGACCTTCCTAGGACTAATACATACTTGTGATTATACCCCTTGCAAATATCCGTAAGTACAAGAAAGTAATTAAGGTAGAAACCTAACCACAACTTTAAACTCTAAGACCCTTACGTCCCTTGTGCAATGGTTTCCTAACGGGGGTTCAGGTTTCTATCACTGGCAACCCCTACGATTAGTAGCCAAATACACAATGCATTCCCCTAGGCCCATATAGGTGAAGTGTCATGTAGTCGACGTTCACATGACACCACTAGAAGAAGTACACCACAACTTAAATAACAAACTATTGAATCTTTCTCAACACAACTCCACTACTAACAACATGACTTCTCCCATGTCCTCAAGAACAAAATGAACTACTCACAAGACATCATATGGATCATGATCAGAGATGGAATAATGATGTATAAAAATCTAAACTTAAACAATAATTCAATGGTCCACTCAATAGCATCAACTACAAATTGTAATCAACACCGGGAAAATTTCCCCTATGAACTATGCAAGATTCAACCCAATTGTTACAGCAATATGGAGATGGTGATGAGGGTGCTGATGGTGATGATGGTGGTGATGATGCTGATGATCTCGATGAAGTCCAGCTTGATGGTGGTGTTGATGGCGACGATCTCCCCTCTCCGGGAAGGAATTCCCTCGGCAGAAATCTGTCTGCCGGAGAGATCTTTCTCTCTTGGTGTTTTCCGCCCTACAGAGGCGGCCGAATCTTTCTGTGGTCGCTCCCCGAATCTTAGGGTTTCGGGAGGATAATATATGCCAGAGGGGAGTGATAGGGGTGGACCAGGGCAGGCACACCACCTGGTGGCACGGCCTAGGCTAGCCCGCGCCAGAGGGTGGTGTGGGCCCCCTCCTTCTGGCTTCCTTCGTCTTCTGGAAAAATAGGATTTTCCGTATATTTTCCCGGATTTTCTGATCTTCGCGAATTTTTCCTCCAAACAGCACCTTTTCCATCAGAATCCTGACTGCATCGGTCCATGCTCCAAAAGTCATCAACCATGCAAAAACAGATGAAATAACATAAGTATCACCTCTCAATACGAAATATATCAATGAATATCAGTGGATTATGACATAGAATAGTGATGCAAAATGGACGTATCAACTCCCCCCAAGCTTAGACTTCGCTTGTCCCCAAGCGAAACTGAGATCAATAAACATGGCCTCAGGTTTATGGAGTGAAGAGTCGATAAAAGAATACGGACAAGAAGCATCACATTCATCAAATACATAGATCATAATAGAAGACAACTCACTATTATATAACTTAACTTGCAATAAGTAAAGGAAACACAATAAAGATACATAAAGTAAATCATAATTGGTAATGGCAAACTTAGCTCTTGGTCGAAGAATAGTTGATAATTTGCTGGAGTTCACAAATAACTAATTTTCAATGATAGCTTTCAAAGTAGTAAACATCAAGATAAGAGCAATGTGCAAAACAAGGAACATAAGAAACACGATTGAATAAATCATCATATGAATGAATGAAACACAACAACTCAAAATACTTGTTGAGATAGAAGGGAATAGGTTTACTGACTCAACTACAAAGTAAAAGAAAGGCCCTTCGCAGAGGGAAGCAGGGATTGCAAGTCTCATAAAGAGCTCCCAAAAATTATGATACTTACTAGCTTTAAGCTCTCATTGCCCCTATCATAGGCATCTTTAGGTGATTAAGGTTAAAGTGATCAAATATGGGGATATGCATTGACAAGTTGTAAATTGAGAATCTCATGTCCCTTGAATACGAGGGCCGCTCCTCATGCTACTCAAGTTTGGTCACTGGTAAGTTCTTGTCATCATAAGCATATGTGTATCATATAGAATCGCCAACGGGATACCCCTTGCCCGATGATACGGAAGAATCCCCATATCAAAATGACAAGGCAAGCATACAACAAGCATCTCAGCAATCTTCTTATTTACCATGGGAATATGGTGCTTTTTTCTCTCTTTCCTCTTTTCATAATATCTCTTTTTTTCTTTTCTCTTTTTCTCAATCTCTATCTCTTTTTTATAAGAAGAATGCTTCATAGATACTTGTTATGGTTACGCTACAGGTTTCCACCATGTCAGCATGGATTAGACCAGCGGCCCAGGCGTTTCTCTAACACACACGCATAACTCCATGGATTTACAAGCTCCCCTTTCATTTCACACCGACGACATCCATAGACAAAAGAACATGATATCAACTTGGTACAAAGTACCAGTGCAATGTTGAAAGCGTTCCCCATGACAGCATGGTTCTACTAATTCACAACTTACAAAGCGCAAGCATATACGCAACATAGGTGAGCACAATGGTTCAAGTTTATTAAGTGCAAGAAAGTAAAGTGCGCCATCAAGTTCGTGAGAGCTTTAATCACTAATTTTCACATAACAAGTTTAATTTGGAAGGTAGACAAAACAAGAATTTACTTGGAATAGCAATAATGCTACTAGGTAGGTATGGTGGACACAAATGGCAGAGGTTTTAGTTTTAAGGAGTTGATGCACGAGAAGAATTCCCTCTCAGTACAGGTTTTTGGCTAGCAAGGCTAGGTAACAAGTATAAGAGTTGAAGGAAACAAAAAAACATACAAGTGATAAAGACAAACATGCAATCTTCCTTGGAAGCACAAAAGATCTTAACTAGAGAATACTAGACTTATGAGCAAATCAAGAAAGAAGGATGATGAAATTATATTTCTTTAGAGTACTTTTATCTTTTTCATTCAACTTTCAAAAATAGTGTTGCTACTGACTGAGCCAGGTTTGCCAAAACCAACTAGATTAACTCAATGATCCCAAAGTGATACCAATACTAACAACAATATCAATCATATAACCACGAATTGAAAACTAAAATAAGCTATGCAAAAGAGTAAATGATAGAACTTCTCATTAATATTCCATAACGGCAACTCACACCAAGGGATACATATCTAACGAGAGAGGGCACACTTCCATAATGCAAACCATACTACATAATAACTTCTCTATTCATGATATGACTCTACTAAAAAGGTAAAAAGATAGAAGATAGTGATGTGATACCGCGGCACTCCCCCAAGCTTGGAACAAACCAAGGGGATGCCAAACCTGATGACGAATTACTCCTTCGGTGGTGGTGGTATCCTCTCGATGAGCTTCTTGACCAATTTCCCCAAGTCCTCAATCTCGAAGGTGAGGGTACGAATCAACTCCGAGTTGTGCTCGATGCTGTGCATGATCATGTCAGATTGTGGATCCCAGCTCTTGTGATTCTTTTTCCGCCCTCCTTCCTTGCGGTCTTCTTTTCCTGCATGGTTACGGATAAAGGTATGGAAGGGACTCTTGGTACTTGGAGAAGGTGACCGTGGAGCCAAGCAGTGACGAGGAGCTTTCCCCCCAGTCTGCATCCGTGCAGTCCTTCTAACCTTGGCAGGTTTTGTCACCACTCCAATGCTTGTAATGGTAGTGCCGGTGTGCGAATGTTGGCCTTGCTCCTCTTCATCTTCACTTTTGATCTCCTTCTTCTTCCCGGGGTCTTGGAGGTCTTCCTCCATAGGCTCCTTCCCTTTATCCTTGGCGGACACCATTGTGCTTCTAAACTTTCAAAGATAGTTCCTGGCAGAAACAAATCGAAATAGAAACGCGACGAAAACACGATATACGAACCTCGGGGGCTCTAGGGGATTATATATTATGAAGTTTCAGAACAAAAGGAAGGTACTGGGAGAAAACGAGTCGGAGCGGAGTCCGGAGTGGACTCACCACCTAGTGGCGCGGCCAGGGGTGGGCCCGCGCCACAGGGTGGTGTGAGCCACCCTGGCTCCGTTTCCGTCCCTCTTTCGCTTCGTAACTTTCCTTATTGGCTAAAAACTGCAAAAATATAGTTGGATAGTATTTTCGTGGAACTTTTCTTACCAGAACTGTTACCTATTTGAAAACGGACTCTGCAGGTCTCTGAATTTGGTATCTAGTAGATTCTTCCAGATTCATCACTTGAATAACATCAGTATCTTCATCTTCATACTCTTATTATTGGAGTCATAAAACCTTTCTCTTCCTTATTACACCATTATCTCCACTTCCTGTAAATTTCTTTCAGACAAAACTTCACATAGTTCTCATTAGCAACATTAGTATAAGTGAAGTGATAAAACCTTTTGAGTTCAACTTTCAACTGAAAACCATCAAAACATAAGCTACTGTAGCAACTCCTTCCGAAAACCCAAAAAGAATTCAAAAAGGAAATCGATTAAAGAAGCAAATGCAAGAGTGGCAAAATCTGCCAAAACAGACCAGTAGGTAAAGATCAATTTTTTCGAAACTCTTCTGTTGCTCAAATCAAAAAGTGCAAAACTAACGAAAGTTAAATAACAACCTGGGGCAGAAGCACAGAAAATTACAGCTCAAACCGACTTACAGAGATCTGTCACGAATTTTTACGGTGAAACACAAAAATCTGTTTCGGGACAGCAACTTCCCCAAATCTTACTTCTCTCTCATTAGAGGTTGATCTTGACACAAAAACCAAACAAAACGGATAAGGAGAAGTTATTACGGAAGTAATAACTTCCAAGACTCAAAGGAACAAAAACAAACTGAAAGCAAAAATAAATTGGGTTGTCTCCCAAAAAGCTCTTTCTTTATAGCCATTAAGATGGGCATGATAATTTTGAAGATGCTCACATAAGAATATGAATTGAAGTGAAAGAGAGCATTTAAGAAGCAAAAACACACACACATTTAAGTCTAACTCACTTCCTATGCAAGGGAATTTTGTAAACAAACAAGTTGTTGAAACCAGAAACCACTAGCATAAGAAGGCAAAATAAGTGCAACATAAAAACTTTTAGCATAAAACGAGGAAACTTGATATTATTGAGATACATAAGAACACTTTTCCCTCTTTCATAGTAACTTTCAGTATCATGCATAAACTTAACAATATAGCTATCACAAGGACCATTGTAACAATGATTACTTATTCTAACAGAAAACACAGGAATACTAGCTCTCATAACACTACTTTGTGAAACAACATTAGAGGTATCCTTACAAAGGATAGTGTGTTCCTCTTCTTCATATTTAGTGACAAAGTCTTTCACATTTTCTATTATAGGTTCATCAACCATTTGTTTATCAGGTTCAATAGCTTCATTCATACTTTCATCAACCATACTAGCTATCATAGAATGTTTCTTAATCTTAACTGGGAAAGGCATTTTCTCAATATAAGGTTCAGGTAAAACATGATTAGTGATACATTGCAAATGTATCTATAATTTTTGATGTTCCATGCTTGGTTTTATCCACTTTCTTGTGTTTTGTTCCAACTTTGGAGTACTTTTCATATGATTTCTTGGACTAACCTATTAACAAGAGCCATAGTGCCAACTGCCTGTTTTTTGCTGTTTTTGGTTCCAGGAAAGTCAGAAATTGAATATTCTCGGAATTGGACGGGACCAAAGCCAAAGTGCCTATTTTTTCTAAAAGTCATCAAGTGCCAGAATACGAGACGGAGAAGGGCTAGAGGCCGGCCACACCACCTGGCCACGCGGCCAGGCTTGGCCCGCGCCAGGGGGTGGTGTGGTGGCCCCTGGCACCCCCTCGGCCTCCCCTTCCGACTATAAGATGCCCTCAGGACGTAAACCCTAACTACCCGATCAAAAATCCACGAAAGAGTCTGTAGCCGCCGTCATCTCCATCCCTAGATCAGGAGGGATCTGAAGCTCTTCCCGACACCCTGCTGGAGAGGGGAATTCACCCTGGAGGCCTTCTTCATCACCATGCAAGCCTCCGGTGTGATGCGTGAGTAGTTCATCCTTGGACTACGGATCCATGTAGTAGCTAGATGGCTGGTTCTCCTCCTTTGTGCTTTCATGTTTAGATCTTGTGAGCTCCATTCATGATCAAGATCATCTATTTGCAATTCTGCATGTTGTGTTTGCGGGGATCCGATGGATATTGAGATGCTATTTCAGATTGATTATTGATTCTATCATGTCTTTGTTATTTGTGATCTTGCATGCTTTCCATTGTTAGTAGCTATCTTGGCCAAGTAGATGCTAGCAACTCTAAGAGTTAGTATTTATGCTCGATAGTGGGTTCATGCCTCTGGTAATCTGGGGAAGTGACAGAAATCTCTAAGGTACTAGATGTGCTGTTGCTACTAGGGAGAAAACAACAATCGTTTGTTCATAGAACAATCGTATTGTTTAATTTACATGAAGTTCGTAAAGCAATAATCTGTTGCTTGCAACTTAATATTGGAGGGGGTTCAGATGATAACCTGAAGGTGGATTATTAGTCATAGATGCAGTTGGATGGCGGTCTATGTATAATGTTGTAATGCCCAATCGAATCTCAAAGGAGTCAAGATGATTAGTATATGCATGTATTGCTTTCTCGATGTTTGTCAATATCCCCGCTGTAATTTGTTCACCCGGCATGATATCTATCTAAGGAGAGCCACCTCTAGTGAACTATGGATCTCGGTCCTTTTCTTTACATACAATCTACAAACTGTTTACTGCTTTGTGTTTACTTTCTGCAAACTTTTACTTCTTTCCATTCGATACATTTAATCCTTTGTTTTCCGCAAAACACGGTGAGATTGACAACCTCATCGCAAGTTGGGGACAAAGTTCTGTGGTTGTGTTGTGTAGGTCTCCACGTTGCTACTAGCACCGGTAGTGCGCCCTGCCAAAGCTCAGCTAGTAACACCTTTGGGGTGTTTCCTTGCTCCTACTGGTTCGATTAAACCTTGGTTTCATAACTGAGGGAAACTTGCTGCTGTGCTCATCATACCTTCCTCTTGGGGTTCCCAACGAGCTCTACATCAACACCGCCATCAAGCATTTTTTGGGCGCCGTGCATTGAGCCATCAAGCATTTTTCTAGCGCCGTTGCCGGGGAGTCAAGGACAAGGGGAGTCCCTCATAACCAATCTCTTTACTTTGTTGTTTTTGTTTTGCTTAGTTTCTTTTTGCTTTGTTTGCTTGTTTTCTTTATTCAAAAACCCAAAAAATTAGTTTTACTAGTTTGCTTTCTTATTTGAAAACACAAAAAAATGACTACTCCTGAAAACACTAAGTTGTGTGACTTCACTAGCACCAACAACAATGATTTTATGAGCACACCTATTGCTCCACCTGTGGCTGAAAATACTTTCTTTGAGATAAAACCTGCTTTGCTCAATCTTGTTATGAGAGAACAATTTTCTGGTATTGGTAATGAAGATGCTGCTTCCCATCTAAATAACTTTGTTGAACTTTGTGAGATGCAAAAGCATTGGGATATAGATGGTGATATTATTAAGCTGAAATTGTTTCCTTTCTCTTTGAGAGAAAAAGCTAAAGAATGGTTGAATTCCTTAACTAGGAATAGTATTGATTCTTGGACTAAGTGCAAAGATGATTTTATTGGAAAATACTATCCTCCTGCTAAGATCATATCCATGAGAAGTGAAATAATGAAGTTTAAATAACTTGATAATGAGCAGGTTGCTCAAGCTTGGGAAAGAATGAAATCTTTGGTTAAGAATTGTCCCACTCACGGACTGACTGCTTGGATGATCATCCAAACTTTTTATGCAGGATTGAACTATTCTTCAAGGAACCTATTGGATTCTGCTGCTGGAGGTACCTTTATGACCATCACTTTGGGTGCTGCAATAAAACTTCTGGACAATATGATGGTTAATTATTCTGAATGGCATACTGAGAGAGCTCCACAAGGTAGGAAGGTAAATTCTGTTGAGGAAACCTCCTCCTTGAGTGATAAGATTGATATTATTATGTCTATGCTTGTTAATGGGAAAGCCCATATTGATCCAAATAATGTTCCTTTAGCCTCTTTGGTTGCTCAAGAAGAGCAAGTTGATGTGAGCTTCATAAAAATTACAATTTTGGCAACAATGCTTATGGTAATAATGCTTATAGGAACAATTTTGGTAACAACAATTATAAGCCATATCCTCCCAACAATGGTAATGCTTATGGAAATTCTTACAACAATAATAAGAGTGCTCCCTCTGAACTTGAAGTTATGCTTAAAGAGTTTATTAGTAAACAAACTGCTTTCAATAAAACTATTGAGGAAAAACTCTCTAATGCTGAAAGAAATATAGCATCTTTGGCTGAAGCTCAATCTACTTTGAATAAAATGGCTGCTAAACCTGAAATTAATGAGAATCCCTTTGTAGATACTAATGCCATACAAGTAAGAATTGATGAAAATGTTAGACTATTAGCTGAATTACATGCTAAGTGGGAAAGAGAAGATGAAATTGCTAGAAACATTAGTGTTTCTACTATTACCACCACTAGTGTTGAGGCTAGTAATAGTTCTACTACTTTAGATGATAAATTTGATTTTGATCTTGATGGTTGCAATATCTCTGAAGTTATTAAGTTCCTACAAAAGCTTGCTAAAAGTCCTAATGCTAGTGCTATGAACATGGCTTTTACAGAACACATTACTGATGCTCTCATAAAGATTAAATAAGAAAAGATGAAACATAAAGCTTATATTCCTATAAAACAAGAAGATGGTTGGGAACCCATCATTAATATGAAAGTGAATGACTTTGATTTCAAAGATTTATGTGATCTTGATAGTAGTGTTTCTATTATGCCTAGAAGGATTTATGATATGCTTGATTTGCCTCCACTTGAAGATTGTTATTTGAATGTCCCACTTGATGATAATGCTAAAAAGAAACTCATGGAGAGTCTTAATGATGTTCTTATTATGGTTAACAATGCCTATGTCCCCATTGATTTTTATGTTTTGGATGTTGAATACAATGCTTCTTGTCCTATTACTTTGGGAAGACCTTTTCTTAGAACTGTTGGTGCTATTATTGATATGAAAGAAGGCACCATTAAATATGAAGTCCCACTCAAGAAAGGTATAGAACACTTCCCTAAAAAGAGAGAAAAGATTTCTTTTGCTTCTCCTATGAAAACAAAATTTGGTCTTAATGCTTCTTCATTTGAGAACACTTGATTCTTTCTTTGCTTCTTATGCCTAACTTAAAGGCGTTAAAGAAAAGTACTTATTGGGAGATAACCCAAAAGTTTTAGATGAGTCTTGGCAGTTATTAATTAAGTAATAACCGCTCCTTATCCTTTTTATTTGCTTTTTGTGCCAAGAATAACTTCTAATGAGAGAGAAGTAATGATTGGGAAAGTTGCTGTCCCGAAACAAATTTTTGTGCTTCACCGTAAAGATTCGTGAGAGATCTCGGTATGTCGGATTGATCTGTAATTTTTTGTGCTTCTGACCCAGGTTGTTATACGACTTTCGTTAGTTCAACACGTTTTGATTTGAGCAACATAAGTTCTTCTAAAAAAATCGTCTTTACCTGCTGGTCTGTTTTGACAGATTTCTGCCATTTTCTGCATTTGCTTCTTGTTGTTTCCTTCTTGAGTTCTTTTGGGGAATTGAGATTTTTGAGGGAAGTGCTACAGTATCTAGTGTTCTAATGGAAGTTTATTTGGTGTTAGAACCAAACCTTAAGACTTATTTATCTTTAGTAAACTAATGTTGCTAATAAAGATTGTGTGAAGTTTTGTATGAAGGAAAAATTTCAGGTGTATGGAAGGAATGAGTAATGAGATGAAGGATGGACTAAAGCTCAAGCTTGGGGATGCCACGCGTGTCACCCCAAAAATATCCAAGAAGTACAAGCGTCAAACCTTGGGGATGCCCAAGGCATCCCCTTCTTCATCAATAAAAATCCCAGGTTCCTTCCAAACGCTTCATTTTTATTGTTTCATGCACAGTTGTGTTGTTCTTGGAGCGTCTTCTTTTTCGTTTTCGCTTTGGTTTTTAGTTTGCTTAGTTTTATTAGTTTGCTGAATAAATTGGTTGGACCCCTTCTTTCATACATTGGTTTGCAAATAGTTTGGTTTGGTTTGGAAAAGAGTAGGAAAGCTCATGCTTATGTGGTAAAAAGAGCTCGTTTTTGACTGTGGAGTATGCTTTGTCATGCCATGCTTGATATTGTTTTGACTTTATTCTTAGTATTCCTTGCTGTAGCATGACTTGTTATAAACAATTGAGATTGCTTAATGTGCCTTGGATGAATCATGCGTTGTTTTAGCATATTAAAGCATAGTTTAGTGGTATTCTCCTTTGATGCTTTATTTGGGTTGACTTGGCGCATGCTCACACCATGTTATGACTATCTCAAGTCACCATAGCCTTTATGATTCTTTAGTTTTCAACTTGTAGTATCACTTTATGCTTTGATCAATGATGTTTTGTCGCTCTGCATGATTATGGCCATTATTGCTCTCTTAATTTGTCGCTCCCAGTCTTTTGCTAGCCTCCACAACAAAGTATGAGTTCCACTCATGCATCCAACTCCCTAAACCAAGTTATTCCAAAGAGTCCACCATACCTACCTACTAGCTTATGCTATTCCAAGTATATTCATGCTTTTGTTTACCTTCCAAATTAAACTTGTTATGAGAAAACTAGTGATTAAAGCTCTCACGAACTATTGAATCTTTCTCAACACAACTCCACTACTAACAACATGACTTCTCCCATGTCCTCAAGAACAAAATGAACTACTCACAAGACATCATATGGATCATGATCAGAGATGGAATAATGATTTATAACAATCTGAACATAAACAATAATTCAATGGTTCACTCAATAGCATCAACTACAAAGAGTAACCAACACCGGGAAAGTTTCCCCTATGAACTATGCAAGATTCAACCCAATTGTTACAGCAATATGGAGATGGTGATGAGGGTGCTGATGGTGATGATGGTGGTGGTGATGATGATGATCCCGATGATGTCCAGCTTGATGGTGGTGTTGATGGCGATGATCTGCCCTCTCCGGGAAGGAATTCCCCTGACAGAAATCTGTCTGCCGAAGAGACCTTTCTCTCTCTGTGTTTTCCGCCCCGCAGAGGCGGCGAAATCTTTCTGTGGTTGCTCCCCGAGTCTTAGGGTTTCGGGAGGATAATATACACTAGAGGGGAGTGCCAGGGGTGGACCAGGGCGGCCACACCACCTGGTGGCGCGACCTAGGCTAGCCCACGCCAGGGGGTGGTGTGGGCCCCCTGTGGCCCATCTCCAGCCCCCCTTCTGGCTTCCTTCGTCTTCTGAAAAATAGGATTTTCCGAATATTTTCCCGGATTTTCTGATCTTCGCGAATTTTGCCTCCAAACAGCACCTTTTCCATCAGAATCCTGACTGCAGCGGTCCATGCTCCAAAAGTCATCAACCATGCAAAAACAGATGAAATAACAGAAGTATCACCTCTCAATATGAAATATATCAATGAATATCAGTGAATTATGACATAGAATAGTGATGCAAACTGGACTTATCATATCTCTCGTTCTGTCATCTACAAAACTAGCCCCAGTTGGATCCTTTTTCTTTCCTGACTTGTTCCAATTTCGCGTGGTGATCGGGACGGTGTCTCTAACAATCACTCCGCATTGACTTGTAAATGCATTCGCAGATTCTTTGGGCTCAAGTGGTTGACCCTGCGAAGAGACTAAGTCAATGCTGAAACAGACATCAGCGGGCAACTTGTATGTTGGGCTTCTTGTCCTTGTAGAAGATTGGCCGGAAGCGGTCGTCTATGAGAAGAAACATTCGTTAGTACATATATACGAATCAATTAGTGCATCTATACTAGTGAACGATCGATAGAGGCTTTATACCTCGACGGAGTTTGTCATTATTATGGTGTCTTCACCATGGTCAGCACCATCGTCTCCACTATCTTCTCCACCATCGTCTCCTCCAGACAAATTAAGATATTCGGAGCTATCATAATAAGAACCCCCTAGTACCCTCATCTATCATGTTGAGAAGCTCCTCTTCATTCTGTCTACCGTCCATAGCTTAACTAATATAGAAAAAGAATATTACATTAAGTAAAAGAATATTACAATTGCAACAACTCGGATACAGTACTTAGTGATTAAGATAAAGTACAATAATATAAGATAAAGTACATTATTAATACATCTCGCTCATAATACAAAGTATATTATTAATACATCTCGCTCATATATCAAACTAGCGAAGGCGGCTGCCGCGTCCTGTGCTACGGGAGCTCTACAGCCACAGAAGCGGAACCATCACCGGAGAATAGCTCGGGTGAGATCCGTGAACCTGCCAGATATTGGAAAACCTAGTCTCCAAAAGATACACGTATCGTCGTACATTCTCGTCCTCCTTCCTGATACGACGACGTACCACCTCCTCGGGGGCTGGCTCCCTCTGCACCGCTCCTGGACCTCGTGGACGCCACCAAAGAAGGTCCGGGTCGACGATGATACCCGGATTCCTCACCAAGGTACGAGTCCCGATAGGTAGCACCTCCCAGTGCCAACCCGACGGAGCCCAGACTCGGACATCCCCGACGGAGTCAAGTAGGCTCGGACGAGGTGGACGTGGCATAACTAAATAATAGCAATAAACAATCATAAAGCATAAACAATAACTAAATCACTAAGTATTACCCTAATAACACTAACCCTAAACCTAACACTAACTAAACTAAACCTAATTAACTAAGTATTCTAACTAACCCTAGATAAATACTAACCTAATACTAGCTAAATATTAACCTAATATTAATACTAACTAATATTAATACTAAATACTAACTAATACAAAATACTAATACTAACCTAATACTAATACTAACCTAAATACTAAAAACTAACCTAATACTAATACTAATACTAATACTAAATACTAACCTAATACTAAATACTAACCTAATACTAATACTAAATACTAACCTATAATACTAATTAACCCTAATTACTAATTAACCAAAATTAACAACATATAACCAAAATTAACAACTAATTAACCCTATACTAATTAACCCTAAATACGGGACTGTGGGGCACGACAATCACCTGAACGGCGCAGTGGGGCGGCGCGGAGATGGTGCGGGCGGCGTCGGCGGCACGGACGGTGTCGCGGAGACGGACGGTAGCGACACGGACATCGCTGAGACGGATGGCGACGGTGGCACGGACGGCGGAACGGACGGGCGCGGGCGGCGGCGAGCTCCTCTGGGAAGAAGTGATCTAGCTCTCCGGGTCATGGCACGACCCAGGGTGGGGGTAGGGTATTTATACCACCCCCCCTTTAGCCTCGGGTTGTAATACGAACCGGGGCTAAAGGGTGACCTTTAGCCCCGGTTCGTATTACAACCAGGGGCTAAAGGTGTTTTCGGCCACAGCTCTTCCCGCGCGCCACACCCCTTTAGCCCCGGGCTAAAGGTTATTTTTGGCACCAAAACTAAAAATGGTTTATATTTTTCAGAAAATTATGTATTATATATCAAAATTTTCAGAAAAAAAAGATTTATAATTTAAATCTATTATCATACTTTATTATACAACTCATTAGAAATATAATATTTAATACTAAAACTATTAACTAGGACTAAAACATATTTTCCCGCCATTTCCCCCGCTTCCCGCCATTTTCCCCGCTTCCCACCATGTTTTCCCGCCATTTCCCCCGCTTCCCGCCATTTCCCATGCTTCCCGCCATGTTCTCCCGCCATGTCCCTCTATATATAGGCCAATCGCCATGTCCATCCACACATGCACACCTTCTCTCTCACAACAATGGACACCGCTTACTGGGCCTTTCTGACGCTCGAGGAGACCGAGGCGTTGTGTGCCTGCAGCTACCCATGCCCGCCAGGGTACCAGCTGCCCACTGGCTGGATGCTGAGCGCTGGAGGGTTCCTGTTCCTCCTGTGCCTCAAGGTTCGGCCCGCTAGGCGGCCATCACGAACCACTTCTACCTCGAGCTCACGCCGGAGCAGCGGATGGATCCCCATTGGGATCCCGACAACCTCGACACCTGGAATGCCTTCTTCGCAAACTGACGGGAAAGGGAGCTCGCCAGGTACGAGGGTGACGGCCTGCCCCCAGTGAATCACAACGAGGCTGGTTGCTGCCTGTGGTGGGCGTACCGGACTATCGCCGGTGTGATGCGCTACATTGCCATGGGAGACCATCCTCGCCTGAGGTACCCGCACTTTCACCAGCCGCATAGCCACAAGAATGGTGGTGGTGGTGAAGGCCTAGGGCGTACTGGGGTCGTCATCCGGGAGCCCCCTCCCCGCGTGTCGTGAATCAGAGGCCGGAGGATCCATCCGCGTGCTACGAGGAAGGGCTGAGGATCCATCCGCGTGCTACGAGCGACGACGATGACGATGACGATTCCGAAGACGACCCAGAAGCTGTGTACTGCAGGGCTAGATATGATTATGACTAATTTTTACGTTTTAATATTAATAAATGTTTGGCCACAACAAGTTGCAATACTACCTATTGAGATCGAGATAGTTCATATCCATATACATATAAGAAGATCATTAAAAATAAAGGTTTAATAATATTGTACATCACCATCATCCACACATGTTAGGGTTTTCTTCTAATCCGTAACCATGGAGCATCTTCCTTACTTAACGGGATTCTTGGGTCATCCTTCACAACGAAGGGCGGAATTTCATGAAACTTATCATAATCTTCTGACATGTCTTTCTTATCCTCCACCCCCACGATGTTTCTTTTTCCTGAAAGAACTATGTGGCACTTTGGCTCATCGGATGTTGTATTCTTTTGCTTATCTTTCCTTTTTCTCGGTTTGGTAGACATGTCCTTCACATAAAAAACCTGAGCCACATCATTGGCTAGGACAAATGGTTCATTTCTATGCGCAAGGTTGTTGAGATCCACTGTTGTCATTCGTATTTCTTGTCTACCTCAACCCTGCCTCCTGTCAGCTTGACCCATTTGCACCGAAACAAAGGAACCTTTAAAAAGGTCCATAGTCAAGTTCCCATATCTCCTCTATGTAACCATAATGTGTATCCTTTTGCCCATTCTCGTCTGTTGCATCAAATCGGACACCACTGTTTTGATTGATGCTCTTTTTATCTTGGGCGATCGTGTAAAATGTATTCCCATTTATCTCGTATCTTTGGAAAGTCAATATAGTCGAAGATGGTGACCTGGCCAACAAGTACAACTACTCTCCAACATTTATGTCATTCATGAGATGTGTCTTCAACCAACCGCCAAAAGTCCTCATATGTTCATCTCTAATCCAGGAGCCAGGCTTCCCTGGGTTGTTGGAGTGTACAATATTCTTGTGTTCCTCGATATACGGAGCCACCAAGGTGGAACTTTGCAGAACTATGTAGTGTGCTTTAGTGAGAGAATGTCCGTCCATACATATCCTTGCTTTCTTTCCTAGCATGCCTTTTCCACTAATTCTACCCTCATGCCGTGATTCAGGAACACCGATGGTGTGCGAGAGCAGGGACACCACTACGGCAGAGCTTCTCGAAGATGTCTTAGGATCCCGTCCTCAGACATCTTCGAGGAGCTCGCGATAGAGGCACTCCCTAATATGTGAATTGTTTTAGTTACCCGGCGTATTAATCTATAGCTAGAGAAGTTATTAACTCCAAGATGGTGCGAGAGGGACACCACTACGGCGGAGCTTCTCTCGAAGATGTCTTAGGATCCTATCCTCAGACATCTTCGAGGAGCTCGCCATAGAGGAGCTTCTCGAAGATGTACTGTGATATCTTCTTATCAAGCTTTTGTTAATTAACCCTATCTTTGTTACAATTTTTTCAGTTTGTTGAATGCAGGAAGACGAAGAAGGATATTTTGCCCAGCTAGCTAGTTAGAATGATGAACTCACGCATGTGTGTGCTTCTAAAATCAAATTTCGAGACTATGTGCCAAAACAAGATATATATAGATAGAATCCACATATTATGATATTTACCTTAGAGTTCCTTACATTAATACAAGATAGATAGAATCTAAACATCGATCTCATGCTATCATTGCAAAAATTACTACCAAACTAAATCCACAAATCCATCTATAAGATAGAGCATGAAATGAGCTAATATAGCAATGAGAGTTCAAAGGATGAAGTTGCTCACCTTTTAGAACCTTTGAATAGATGGGGCACCACAAAATATAGACAAATCTTGAGGAAGAAAGGGCATGAACTCGAGCTTGAAGCAAGAAAGAGAGAGAGAGAGAGGAGAGCCACCAGCTTGAATGGTGGATCGGGCAGGGGAAGAAGATATAGCCAGACCTTTAGCCCCGGTTCGTGTCTAGAACCGGGGCTAAAGGTCCACCTTTAGCCTCGGGTCGTATAACAAACCGAGGCTAAAGGGTTTGGCGCCCAACCCGGCCTGCCTGAAACCCTTTAGTCCCGGTTTGTTACACGACCCGGGGCTAAAGGTCACGTTCAAACCAGGTCTAGTGCCTGCCACCCCCTGGGGCCAGTTCTAGCCATTGGACCAGGGCATTAGTCCCGGTTTGTAGCAAAACCGGGGCTAATACCCCTGGACCAAAGGTCTGTTTTCTACTAGTGAATGGTAGTTGACTCATCGTACCAGCTTGAATGGTGGCTCGGGCAGGGGAAGAAGATATAGCTAGACCTTTAGCCCCGGTTCGTGTCTAGAACCGGGGCTAAAGGTCCACATTTAGCCCTGGGTCGTATAACAAACCGGGGCTAAAGGGTCTGGCGCCCAACCCGGCCTGCCTGAAACCCTTGTCCCGGTTTGTTACACGACCCGGGGCTAAAGGTCATGTTCGAACCGGGTCTAGTGCCTGCCACCCCTGGGGCCAGTTCTAGCCATTGGACCGGGGCATTAGTCCCGGTTTGTAGCAAAACCGGGGCTAATACCCCTGGACCAAAGGTCTATTTTCTACTAGTGAAGGGTAGTTGACTCATCGTACGTCATCTTAGGAGGCAACTAGCCCAAGATTGGTGCTAACAATGAATATGGAGTTATCTCAAAAAACATTGCATATGGAGTGGTCAAGGTCATTCGTAATTAGTTGTGGCTAATGGTGCAACTCATTCTGATGCTATAGGAGGCAACCGTGTGTAGTTTAGGGTGTAAAACTTCCATGGCGATACAACTGGCACTTTTTTGGAAACGAGCACTTTATTACTTTAAAAGCAAAGTTTACACCCGGCCTCTGCATAAATAGGATGCACATAGCCGATCAACCACACAACGAGTGACCTAAGCAAAAGTACCAGCATTACAAAAATGCTAAGAAAATAAAAATAACAGTCTCGAACTATGGCAGAACTATCCGTAGATCATGCTGCCAACCATAGCGGGAAAAAAAAATCCTTCGTCGCGTCCTCCAACTGCGTACACCCCTCCACAAACAAGTCACAAAACTCCAAACATTGGAGAGTAGTCCATGATCAGAGGATTGCCGTCGCTCGATAGATAACCTGTAGGGAAGAAGACACCATGTTATTAAAAATCTTGTCATTTCGACATAGCCAAAGCAACCAACTAATGGCAAGCGCTCCCACACTAAATAAAGTCATGTATTTATCCTCTATCTCGTGTAACCAATTACCAAATACATTGGCCACCAAACGTGGAGGAGATAAATCAGAGGCTACTTGGATGATTGACCATATAGCATGAAAAAATTACACTGAAAGAATAAATGCCAGATTGTCTCATCATGGTGACAAAAAAACGCATTGTGTACTTCCATGCAATTCCTCTTAACAAGATTATTTTGTAAGACTTACTCATTTAACTAGATACCAAACAAATATCTTTATTTTAAGGGGTATTTTCATCTTCCAAATTCTACTATTGTAATCGACTGGAATATCAGGTTGGACCAATGCTCTATACATTGAGTCAACTGAAAATTTACCACTCTCAAGTAATTTCCATATAAACTCGTCCACACCCTCCGACAGCTGTATCGTGGATAATATTAATAAAAGATTGTTCCAAGATACCACCTATGAGACTTCTTCTGAAAGACACATTAGGAGGATCATATTCTATTACAGTGGAAAGTGTATCCCTTTTATGTCTAACAATCTAATATAGAGCTGGATATTGTTCACGAAGAGAAGTTTGGCCAAGCCACTTATCTTCCCAGAACCTAATCTGCGATCCATCCTTAATATTGAAAACACCAAAACGGAAGAAATGATTTTTGGATGCCATTAGTCCAGCCAAAAAGTGTGAATCACCAGGTTTCCAAACCACTTGAGACACTGATGCCTACGCACTTCTATTCTTGTAGAAAGTTGTTGGGCCTCCAAGTGCAGAGGTTTGTAGAACAGTAGCAAGTTTCCCTTAAGTGGATCACCCAAGGTTTATCGAACTCAGGGAGGAAGTGGTCAAAGGTATCCCTCTCAAGCAACCCTGCAATCAAGATATGATGACCCATAAGTATAGGGGGTGTATCGCAGTATTTTCGATAAGTAAGAGTGTCGAACCCAACGACGAGCATAAGGTGTTGGCGAATGGCTTGGAGCAGGAATTCTTTGTAAATACTTAACAAACGGATTTTTAAGGGTTTTTGATAATGCAGGTAAATAAAGTACGAGTAAATAAAAGACAATAAGGATAAATGCAGCAAGTGGCCCAATCCTTTCTTTAGCAAAGGACAAGCCAGTTGTATTACTTAAGATGACCAAACGTTCTCGAGGACACATGGGAATATCGTCAAGTGCTTTCGCTTCATATAGTTGATTAATCTTCTTTAGTTTGCTAAGTGTTGTGTGGGTGAACCTGTGCTAATGTACCGACCTTCCAATGACTAATACATACTTGTGATTATACCCCTTGCAAGCATCCACAAGTACAAGAAAGTAATTAAGGTAGAAACCTAACCACAACTTTAAACTCTAAGACCCTGATGTCCCTTGTGCAAAGGTTTCCTAACGGGGGTTCAGGTTTCTGTCACTCTAGCAAGCCCTACGATTAGTAGCCAAATACACAATGCATTCCCCTAGGCCCATATAGGTGAAGAGGTCATGTAGTCGACGTTCACATGACACCACTAGAAGAAATACACCACAACTTAAATATCAAACCATTGAATCTTTCTCAACACAACTCCAGTACTAACAACATGACTTCTCCCATGTCCTCAAGCACAAAACGAATTACTCACAAGACATCATATGGATCATGATCAGAGATGAAATAATAATGTGTAACAATCTGAACATAAACGATAATTCAATGGTTCACTCAATAGCATCAACTACAAGGAGTAATCAACACCGGGGAAGTTTCCCTAAGAACTATGCAAGATTCAACCCAATTGTTATAGAGGTATGAAGTGGTGATGATGGTGCTGGTGGAGATGATGGTGGTGATGATGATGATCCCGATGAAGTCCAGCTTGATGGTGGTGTTGATGGCGACGATCTCCCCTCTCCGGGAAGGAATTCCCCCAGCAGAATTCTGTCTACCGGAGAGATCTTTCTCTCTCGGTGTTTTCTGCCCCGTAGAGGCTGCAGAATCTTTCGGTGGTCGCTCCCCGGGTCTTAGGGTTTCGGGAGGATAATATACGCTAGAGGGGAGAGCCTAGAGTGGGCCAGGGTGGCCACACCACCTGGTGGCGCGGCCAGGGGTGGCCCGCACCAGGGGTGGTGTGGGCCCCTTGTGGCCCATCTCCACTTCCCCTTCTGGCAATCTTCGTCTTCTAGAAAAATAGAATTTTCCATGTATTTTCCCGGGTTTTCTGATCTTCGCGAATTTTGCCTCCAAACAACACCTTTTCCATCAAAATCCTGACTGCAGCGGCCCATGCTCCAAAAGTCATCAACCATGCAAAAACAGATGTAAGTATCATCTCTTAATATGAAATATATCAATGAATAACAGTAAATTATGATATAGAATAGTGATGCAAAATGGACGTATCAAGATACAAGAAGTCTCTTGTGTCCCCAACACACCCAATACACTTGTCAGGTGTATAGGTGCACTAGTTCGGCGAAGAGATAGTGAAATACAAGTGGTATGGATATAAGACAATGGTGCCCGGAAAGAGCTTGACGGGAGGAAAAGACTAAATGCAAAAAGATGGAAGCAAGCAAACATGTAACAGATGTAATTGCAAACGGTGTTTTAATGCTTAGAAACAAGGCCTAGGGATCATACTTTCACTAGTGAACACTCTCATATAAATATCTCCTCTTTATAATACTACTCTGAACTACTCTCCGGTTGGACACTCTAATCCATGGTAGGGCTATAACAGCACACCTCAAAGTTTGCTTTCCCCATCTAGATAACCCCACACTATCACCTTGAGCTCTAGATGGTTCCAATAAACACCATAATTTCATAGAAACATCCAACTCCAAATATAACTCATAACAAGTATTCGTAATCTCTAGCCTAAGTGCCACCATGGTGTGCATGCTGTCACTTTCACAAATATGGGGAGAGCAGAGATCTATTAAAGCACTTGAGTAGCAAGGTAGATCTACTTGATTACAAAGCTCATGATCACAATATGATCATGCGTAGAGAGAGATGAACACATAGCTACCGGTAGAATCCTTAGCCTTGAGGAAGAACTACTCCCTCATCATCATGGGAATCAACAACGGCGATGGAGATGGTGGTGGAGATCGATGGAGATGGCTCCGGGGGCACTTCGCTGTCTCGGCAGGGTGCCAGAATAGAGACTTCTGTCCCTCGAATCTCCCCTTCGGTGGCGGGCGGTGCTGCGGAACTTTTCGTGGCTGAGGCTGTTCTATTTAGGGTTTTCGCCCCAGGGGCTTCTTATAGGCGAAGGGGCAAGGTGGGTGGCCGGCCAGGGGGCCCACACCATGCCCTGGCGCAGCCTAGGGCTGCCCGCACCAAGGGGGTGTGGACGTCCTGTGCCCCCCTTCATCTCTCCTTCGGACTCCATGTGTCTTCCGGTAAAATATCAACTTTGCCTTTTGTCTGGTCCAATTCCGAGAATATTGATTTTTTGCCTTTCCTGGAACCAAAAACAGAAGAAAACAGGCAACTGGCACCGTGGCATCTTATTAATAGGTTAGTCCCAGAAGATGCATAAAAGTATCTCAAAGTATGAACAAACCATAAGAAAGTAGATATAAAACAAGCGTGGAACATCAAAAATTATAGATACGTTTGCAACATATCAGACACAGCTTTGGAGCCAACATATTTCCTCCACAGAATGGTTTGCTAGACATCCTCATGTGTAAGTAGTTTGAAAAGCCATTCACCTAGAAGCGTGGTGTTTTTGACTTGCAAATCATGTATGCCTAGTCCACCATATTCTTTCGGTCGGCAAACCACATTCCATCGGGCTAGTTGATATTTTTTTTTTCATTATCACCTTGCCAAAAGAATCTTGATCGGAAATAATACACTTTATTCAAGACACCTTTTGGTAACTAGAAAAACAAGATCATATACAGTACCATGTTGATAAGTACTGAATTTATGAGAACAAGTCTTCCGCCAAGGGATAGTAATTTACCTTTACAACTATTAAGATGTTTTTGGAGTCTTTCCTCAACGAGTTTCCATTCAGCAATCGTAAGACGCCGATAGTGAATCGGTATTCCCAGACAGTTGATTGGAAATTGCCCCTGGCCATAGCCAAAAAGTTCAGCGTATAGGTGGACCTCGTTTTTAGCCTCGCCAAAACAATACAAATCACTCTTATGGAAGTTTATTTTCAATCCAGAGAGTTGCTTGAATGCTGATAATAGTAATTTCAAATTCTTAGCTTTCTCCAGATCGTGTTCCATAAATAAGATTGTATCATTAGCATATTGAAGAATGGATAGACCTCCATCAACAAGATGGGGAACTAATACTTCAATTTGGCCATCATCCTTGGCTCTCTCGATAAGGATAGCCAATGTATCAGCCACTATGTTAAATAGTATAGGTGATAATGGATCCCCTTGTCTTAGTCCTTTTTTTGTCTGGAAGTATTTACCAGTGTCATCATTGATATTTATGGCAACACTACCACCACATACAAAGGACTGTATGAGATCACACCACTCCTCCAAAAAACCTTTCATACAAAGTGTTTGCTGGAAAAAAAGACCAATTAACTTTATCGTATGCCTTCTCAAAGTCAATCTTGAACAATACACCATTTAATTTTTTTGAGTGTAGTTCATGCATTGTTTCATGCAAGATTACTACACCATCAAGGATGTTTCTTCCTTGCTTGAAAGCAGTTTGAGACGGGCGTACAACATGGTCAACTACAGAATTTAATCTGATCGTGGCAACTTTTCTAAAGATTTTAAAACTAACATTAAGAAGACAGATTGGACGATACTGCTATATACGTTCTGCATTATTAACCTTAGGCAGCAAAATTACGTTGCCAAAATTCATTCTAAAAAGGTCTAACCGACCAACATGCAAAAATTCAAACAAAAGCATCAGGTCCTCTTTGATAACTTTCTAGAACATTTGATAAATTCCACTGGAAAGCCATCAGGCCCTGGCGCTTTGTTATGTTCCATTTGGAAAACAACTTTCTTGACCTCCCCCTCCTCTGTATAAGGAGCGGTTAGAAAGTTGTTTTCCTCATCGGAAACCTAAGGAATATCTGTTGTTTGGGACTCATCTAACGAGAAAGAGTTTTCTAGCGATGCCCCAAACAAGGATTTTTAATAACTTGTAATATAAGATTTTAGTTGCTCCTGACCCTCAATTATACCTTCGTCCTGAGTTAAAGTGTGAATAAGTTTCTTCTTATGCTTGCCATTGGCAACAACATGGAAGTATCTTGTATCCACATGTCCTTCAAGAATGAATTTTGCTTTGGAGCGTTGGTACCATTTGAGTACCTCCTCGCGAAGTAGTCTGGCAATTTCCGCATTCGATTGGCTTTTAAGCTCAATCTCTTGTGCAGTTAAAGGACTGACTTCCACAGAAGCTTCTAAATCATTAATAATAGATGAAAGGCGTATTTCTCTTTCTTAAGGATTCCGGCAGTATGTCTAGCCCAACCACAAAGGAATTTGCGTAAAGCACACATTTTGTTATTCCATCGTTGTATAGGCGTTTGACCACTAACATGTTTATCCCGAATAGCTTTCACCAAATCATGGAAACCATCTCTATCCATCCATCCAAGTTCAAATTTGAAACTATGTTTGGTTTTTCGTGGTGGTGTTCCAACAGACAAAAGTAGAGGATCATGATCTGACAAAGCCTTGATACGCTCTAGAGCGCGAACAGTTACTAGAGGAAATTTATCTTCCCACTCGGTATCCATAAGTACTCTATCTAATTTTTCATATGTTTCCTCAGGAAGACTGTTCGCCCACATGAATTGTATTCCTAACATAGTTACCTCTTAAGTCCAAGCTCTCAATGACAGCTTGAACAAGAAAGGCCAATGTTCATCAAAACGGCCCCGACTTTTTTCATGAGGGAACCTTAGCAAATTTAAATCCCCACCTATAAGTATAGGATATGGATTGTCCTTTGCTAGATTTACCAACTCACGTAAAAAGTCAGATTTATAAACATCATGAGCGGCTCCATAAACAGCGACTAGAGACCATATAAAATCATCAGCCTTGTTCCGTAAATGAATTTTTATAAAAAAATCTCCAACCGAACTAGCTAAGACTTCCATAGTCTCATCTCGTACGCCTGATAGGATCTCCCTAGATCTACCACACGACGGACATGATATCCACGTGAAGTCCACTCCACCAGAAAGGCGATTGAGTAGGGTTTGTGAAAAATCACGTCTACCAGTCTCAGAAATACCTAGAAAATCCAACTTATAATCTCTCACACAATCAGCAAAAAACAAATATTTAGCCAAGTTACGAAGACCTCTGCTATTTGAGAACATGCCATTCATTGAGATACTATAAAAAGTTTGGATATACGGGGTCTCTTACGAGACTTCTGGCTCTTCGATTTCCGACAAGATGCTTTTAGCTCATACAAGGAGCCAAGCCCAGCCTCATCGAAGCCCACCTCCGATACTTCACCAACTAAGTGAGACATGAGTTGACCATGTACTGTAGCATGCAACTATAGGGGTTCGCGTATAAAAACAATAAAATTTTACCCTACGCCCCTGAACCCCTGATGTTGCCAGGACCTATCTATTAGTAATACAGTAACGGGAGGAGCTTTTCGCGAACTTACCCTTGAAGACCGAAAAGCGTTGTCAATGCTCAGGAGAGCATGGTTGATGTAGACGAGCCGAAGCCGACCTCAAGGTCGTGATGAAGTACTTGCGCTCCTGTGGCTAAAAGACTTGAGTGCCTCAAGTGTGACACCTCGCGGGGAGTTACACACGTCCGGTGCCTAGCGATGACTCCCGCTTCCCCGATCCAGCAGCAGTTGCGGAAGTAGAGCTCCTGGATCCGAATCCGCAGCGCGACGGTGCCCCATGGTACGTGAAGATGTCTCTCGTTCACGCAGTCCGAACTTGGGCCCACAGTAACGGAGAGAGAGAATATCAGTTGGAGGTCTCCCCAAAAGTGAAGCAAAAATCTGTCAAAACAGACCAGCGGGTAAAGATCAATTTTTTCGAAAATCTTCTGTTGCTCAAATCAAAAAGTGCAAAACTAACGAAAGTTAAATAACAACCCGAGTCAGAAGCACAAAAAATTACAGCACAATACGAGATTTTTCACGAATTTTTACAGCGAAGCACAAAAATCTGTTTTGGGACAGCAACTTTCCCACATATTACTTCTCTCTCGTTAGAGGTTGATCTTGACACAAAAACCAAACAAAAGGATAAGGAAATATTATTACCGTAGTAATAACTTCCAAAATTCAAATAAACAAAAACAAACTGAAAGCACAAATATATTGGGTTGTCTCCCAAAAAGCTCTTTCTTTACAGCCATTAAGATGGGCATGATAATATAATGATGCTCACATAAGAATACGGATTGAAGTGAAAAAGAGAGCATCAAGAAGCAAAAATACACATGTTTAAGTCTAACCCACTTCCTATGCAAGGGAATTTTGTAAGAAAATAAATTGTTGAAACTAGAGGCTGCTAGAATAAGAAGGCAAAACAAGTGCAACATAAAGATTTTAAGCATAAAACGAGGAAATTTGATATTATTGAGATGCATAAGAACAGTATTCCCTCTCTCATAATAACTTTCAGTATCATGCATACATTTAACGATATAACTATCACATGAACCATTGTAGCAATGGTCACTTACCCTAACAGAAAACACAGGGACACTAGCTCTCATAACACTACTTTGTGAAACAATATTGGGAATATCCTTATAGAGTATAGTGTGTCCCTCTTCTACATATTTAGTGACAAAGTCTTTCACATTTTCAATTACAGGATCATCGTCCACTTGTTCATCAGGTTCAACAGCTTTATTTGTACTTTCATTAATCATACTAGCTATCATAGAATGTTCCTTTATCTTAACTGGGAAAGGCATTTTCTCAATGTAAGGTTCAGGTAAAACATGATTAGCAGTATAAACTTCAGTATTTCTTGCAGGAACACTATTAACAATGTCTTTATAAGGTGCATGATACTTATTCCACTTCTTTTTAGGAATTTCAATATAAGAAGCGAAAGCTTTAAAATAACTTGCAATAGCTTGAGAGTCTAGACCATAAGCATTACTAATGTTACGAAAGTCATCAGTTCCCATAAAAGATTTAATGCATTCATAATCATAATTAATACCTGACTTTCTTCCTTTATCATTCTCCCATGCTTCAACATTGTCTTGAATACGGTCTAGAAGATCCCATTTAGCTTCTTCTTCCATGCGTGTAAATGATCCAGCACAAGAAGCATCCAATAGAGGTTTATCATGAAGAGAAAGCCTTGCATAAAAGTTATTGATAATAATATTGTTGGGGAGCTCATGAATAGGACATTTAAGCATTAGTAACTTCAATCTCCCCAAGCTTGAGATGTACTCTCTCCATCAAGAGGCCAAAAGTTGTATATTTGATTTCAATCTTTATGAATCTCACTAGGAGGATAACATTTTGAATAAAAGAGAGGTACTATTTCCTCCCATTCAAGAGCTTGACCATTCTTTAGCAGCTTATACCATTTCTCAGCTCTTCCTTTCAGTGATAATGAGAATAACTTCTTCTTGACTTGATTGGTTGTAATACCTACACACTTGAACAACCCGCATAATTCATGTATAAAGAGCAAATGATCACCGGGATGGACAGTTCCATCTCCAAAATAGTAGTTATCCATGACACGATCAACAATTTTTGTAGGTATTTTAAAAGTATCATTCTCAGCAGGTGGTGGTTCATCTACTACCTTAGAAGTGGTAGTAGCATTATGAAATAAGAAACTAAGTGAATTATCCATATTGAGAATAAAGTAACTAATAGAAATAAACAATACTCACAACAGAAGTTTCCTTTACCAGTTCCAGTCTCCAATAGCGCTTCACTCACCGGCAACAGCGCGAGAAAATAGTCTTGATGACCCACAAGTATAGGGGGTGTATCGCGGTATTTTTGATAAGTAAGAGTGTCGAACCTGATGTGCTCGTTATTGATGTGGGAGTCTCTTCTTCTTTTGATCCTCAGTAACGGTGCCAGAAAAAGTCTTTGCTGACTTGTGTATTAACGAGCTCGTTGGGGAACCCCAAGAGGAAGGTATGATGAGCACAGCAGCAAGTTTCCCTCAGTTATGAAACCAAGGTTTAATCGAACCAGTAGGAGCAAGGAAACACCCCAAAGGTGTTACTAGCTGAGCTTTGGCAGGGCGCACTACCGGTGCTAGTAGCAACGTGGAGACCTACACAACACAATCACAGAACTTTGTCCCCAACTTGCGATGAGGTTGTCAATCTCACCGTGTTTTGCGGAAAACAAAGGATTAAATGTATCGAATGGAAAGAAGTAAAAGTTTGCAGAAAGTAAACACAAAGCAGTAAACAGTTTGTAGATTGTATGTAAAGAAAAGGACCGAGATCCATAGTTCACTAGAGGTGGCTCTCCTTAGATAGATATCATGCTGGGTGAACAAATTACAGCGGGGATATTGACAAACATCGAGAAAGCAATACATGCATATACTAATCATCTTGACTCCTTTGAGATTCGATTGGGCATTACAACATTATACATAGACCGCCATCCAACTGCATCTATGACTAATAATCCACCTTCAGGTTATCATCTGAACCCCCTCCAATATTAAGTTGCAAGCAACAGATTATTGCTTTACGAACTTCATGTAAAGTAAACAATACGATTGTTCTATGAACAAACGATTGTTGTTTTCTCCCTAGTAGCAACATCACATCTAGTACCTTAGAGATTTCTGTCACTTCCCCAGATTACCAGAGGCATGAACCCACTATCGAGCATAAATACTAACTCTTGGAGTTGCTACCATTTACTTGGCCAATATAGCTACTAACAACAGAAAGCATGCAAGATCACAAATAACAAAGACATGATAGAATCAATAATCAATCTGAAATAGCATCTCAATATCCATCGGATCCTCACAAACACAACATGCAGAATTACAAATAGATGATCTTGATCATGAACAGAGCTCACAAGATCTAGACATGAAAGCACAAAGGAGGAGAACCAGCCATCTAGCTACTACATGGACCCGTAGTCCAGAGATGAACTACTCACGCATCACATCGGAGTCTTGCACGATGATGAAGAAGGCCTCCAGGGTGAATTCCCCTCTCCGGCAGGGTGCTGGGAAGAGCTTCAGATCCCTCCCGATCTAGGGATGGAGATGACGGTGGCTACAGACTCTTTCGTGGATTTTTGATCGGGTACTTAGGGTTTCCGTATCAGAGGCAATATATAGGCGGAAGGAGAGGCCGAGGGGGTGCCTAGGCTAGCCACACCACCCCCTGGTGTGGCCAGGCCTGGCCCGCGCGGCCAGGTGGTGTGGTGGCCCCTGGCTCCTCTCCGTCTCGTATTCCAGCTCCAGATGTCTTCCGGTAAAATAGTGACTTTGGCTTTTGTCCCGTCCAATTCCGAGAATATTCATTTTCTAACTTCCTCGAACCAAAAACAGCAGAAAATAGGCAGCTGGCACTATGGCTCTTGTTAATAGGTTAGTCCAAGAAATCATATGAAAAGTACTCTAAAGTGTGGACAAAACACAAGAAAATAGATAAAACCAAGCATGGAACATCAAAAATTATAGATACATTTGCAATGTATCATAACCCAACGAGGAGCAGAAGGTGTTGACGAGTGGCTTGGAGCAAGAATTTTCTGTAAATACTTAGCAAACAGATTTTTAGGGGTTTTTGATGATGCAGATAAATAAAGTGCGAGTAAATAAAAGACAATAATAAAAATTGCAGCAAGTGGCCCAATCCTTTCTTTAGCCAAGGACAAGCCGGTTGTATTACTTAAGATGACCAAACGTTCTCGATGACACATGGGGATATCGTCAAGTGCTTTCGCTTCATATAGTTGATTAATCTTCTTTAGTTTGATAAGTGTTGTGGGGGTGAACCTGTGCTAATGTACTGACCTTCCTAGGACTAATACATACTTGTGATTAAACCCCTTGCAAGCATCCGCAAGTAGAAGAAAGTAATTAAGATAAAAACCTAACCACAACATTAAACTCTGAGATCCTACATCCCTTGTGCAAAGGTTTCCTAATGGGGGTTCAGGTTTCTATCACTCCGGCAACCCCTACGATTAGTAGCCAAATACACAATGCATTCCCCTAGGCCCATAGATGTGAAGTGTCATGTAGTCGACGTTCACAGGACACCACTAGAAGAATAACACCACAACTTGAATAACAAACTATTGAATCTTTCTCAACACAACTCCACTACTAACAACAAGACTTCTCCCATGTCCTCAAGAACTAAACAAACTACTCACGAGACATCATATGGATCAAGATCAGAGATGAAATAATGATAAGTAACAATCTTAACATAACAATAATTCAACAGTTCCACTCATAACATCAACTACAACAAGTAATCAACACCGGGAAAGTTTCCCCTAAGAACTATGTAAGATTCAACCCAATTGTTACAGCGGTAAGGAGTGGTGATGATTGTGCTGATGGAGATTGATGACCCACAAGTATAGGGGTGTATCGCAGTATTTTCGAGGGAAGTGAAACCCAATTTATTGATTCGACACAAGGGGAGCCAAAGAATATTTATAAGCCTTATCAACTGAGTTGTCAATTCAGCTGCACCTAGAAACAATCTTGCTCACATCAGTTTATCAGTAGCAACAATTTTGTATTAGTAATGGTAAAGTAATAGCAGTAGGAAAAGTAAAGACAGTAGTAACAATTGCAGTAAACAGTAGGATTAAAGCGCGGTAGGCTTAGGGATGGATGGACGGGTGTTGCATGGACAAGACAATTCATATAGCAATCAAGATATAGGGCATTTACAGATAAATAAGGTAAAGCATCCAAGTACTAAATAATCATATGCATGTGTTCCATATATAGTCATACGTGCTCGTAATGAGAACTTGCACAACATCTTTTGTCCTGCCAGCCTGTTTGCAGCGGGGCCTCAAGGGAACTACTGGCAATTAAGGTGCTCCTTTTAATAGAGCACGGAGCAAACATTAACACCCCGTGAACACATGTGATCCTCACATCAAAGCCATCCCCTCCGGTTATCCCGATAGCTGTCACTTCGGGGCCTCTGGTTCCGGACAACAATATATGTATACAACTTGCAGGTAAGACCATAAACAATACTATCATAATGAATCAATAACATGTTCAGATCTGAAATCATGGCACTCTTGCCCTAGTGACAAGCATTAAGTATAACAAGTTGCAACAAAGTCAAAAAGTACTAATAATAGATACTAGGCACCATGCCCTAACAACCTGATGCCATTACATGAACGATCTCATCCAATCCCTACCATCCCCATAGCCTACAATGAGGAATTACTCACTCATGGATGGGGGAATCATGGATGGTTGATGGAGAAGCGATGGTGATGATGATGGCAATGATCTCCTCTAATTCCCCGTCCCGGTAGGGTGCCAGAACAGAGTTTCTGGTTCCGATTCGTGAAATCTGGTGGTGGCGGCATAACAGAACTCTCTCTAGAAAAACATCGAACCCCCTTGGTTTTTAGGTCAAGAGGCAACTTATAGGCGAAGAGGGAGGCCGAGGGGGTGACCGAGGCGGCCACACCACCCCCAAGCGCGGCCTGAACTTGCCCGCGTGGCTAGGTGGTGTGGGCCCCTCGTGGCCCTCCTCCGCCTCGTCTTCTGGCTCCGTGAGTCTTCTGGTGAAATAGGATTTTTGGCATATTTTCCAGGATTTTTCCTGATAGTTGATTTTCTGCACAAAAACTAGACACCAAGGTAATTCTGCTGAAAACAGCGCCAGTCCGTGTTAGTTGTATCCAAATCACACAAGTTTAGAGGAAAAACAATAGCAAAAGTGTTCGGGAAAGTAGATACGTTTTGGACGTATCAACTCCCCCCAAGCTTAGCTTATTGTGTGTCCTCAAGCAATTCAGTTGAAAACTGAGTGCGATAAAAGAAACTTCCACGAACACATTTGCTTCAAAAGATATATATATTCTTAGCATATGATCAACTACTTAGGCAATTCACAATAAAGAGTATGTAACTAAGTTTAATTAATAGTCATTGCAAGTTATGAAGAGATTCCAACTCAAAAATAATAAATAGCATGAAACATAAACATAAGCAACATTGCAATGCTCATAAAAAGTTATGATAAAGTGGTATCTCGCTTGCCTTTGATTGTAGAGCAAACAAAAATGCCAAGGCACCTCTGAAGTTCAAGTGAAGACTAGAAGTAAAGATATCAAAGATACAAGCATCAAGGTCATGACACAATTAATCAAGTTTTGAGACAAGCACATTACACTAAGAATGACAACTATGCTCTCAAGAAAGTGCTCATAGAATAGGTGGTGACTCAACAAGGAAATGAAAAAGGTTTTGAAAAGTTTGAAAGGCTTCCCAATGCTGAAAGTATGGTACTCATTAGCTTTGAGCTCTCATTTCCCCTATCATAAGCATCTTTAAATGGTTAAGGTGAAAGTGAGGTCTAATACGAGTTATATGCTTGACAAACCATAAACTGGAAATCTCATGTCCCTTGAGTACGAGGGCCGCTCCTCATGCTACTCAACTTTATTTACCGATAAATTCTTGTCATAGTAAATACATGCGTATCATAGAGAACCGCCAATGGGGTACCCCTTGCCCGATGATACGGAAGAATCCCCATATCAAAATGACAAGGCAAGCAGACAACGAGCACCTCAACAATCTTCTTATTTACCATGGGAAAATGGTGCTTTTTTCTCTCTTTCATCTTTTCTCATCATCTTCTTTTCCTTTTTCTCAATAACTATCTCTCTCTTTTTTATAAGAATAATGCTTCATAGATTGCTCATTATGGTTACGCTGCAGGTTTCCACCATGTTTAGGCATGGATTAGATCGGCGGCCCAGGCGTTTCTCTAACACACATACATAACTCCATGGACTTACAAGCTCCCATTTTTATTTCACACCGACGACATCCATAAACAAAAGAGCATGATATCAACTGGGTATATATTTACAGGTGTTGAAAGCGTTCCCCCTGACATCACATTTCTGCTAATCCCAGCCTATAATTTGCATGCATATAACTTTCATGGACAGTCACAATGGTTCAGGTTTATTAAGTGTAAGAAATAAAGTGTGCCGTCAAGTTCGTGAGAGCTTTACTAACTAACTTTCTCATGACAAGCAAACATTTCATTCGGAAGAAAACAAGGCATACTGAAATATGCACGAAATAGCAAATGATGCTAATAGGTAGGTATGGTGGACACTTTTGGCAATATTGGTTTTGGGGAACTAGAAACACGAGTAGAGGTCATACTTAGTGCAAGTGAAGGCTAGCAATAGTAAGGGAGCGACAAACGAGAGAGCAATAACTATCATAATCATGCTTGCAACAAAACAGGACTAATCATGGCATGAAAGTGATTCAAGACCCCTGAGGCAAAATAATTCATCGAGGCTTAACTGATTATTGTTTCAGTCATATGCACGCGTGAGCATGTGCCAATCAATTCAAGTGAAACATTCAGAGGAGGATACCACAGTGTCATACCAAGTTATGAATAGAACAATGCAAGTAAACATTCATATGGCATGCTACAAACCATTAGCAAGCTGGAGCTAATCACAAGAAAGCAAGAACTACTAAGCATCCATAAATAACATACACCCACATGAACAGACTAAGGATGCCCATAATGATGAGTATATGTACAAAAATGAAAACAAATAGAGTTCGTTACCAGCCTCTTACCACGCCTCAAGTTGTCATTAATCCTCATTATTTCCCTTCACTTGTGTGGCTTGAATAATAACATGAAACCAAATTCCACTGAGGACTGCTGAACCCTGCAACGAACTTCACAAAACCAAAGAAGAACAACAAATATTTTTGGTGTTTTTAATTTTTAAAGGCAAGAATGAAAAGGAAGAACAAGCAAAGCAAAATCTTTTTGGGTTTTTCGAATAGTTAAGACAAAGCTAAAAGAAAAAGGCAAACCAAGGCTAAAAAGGCAAAGAAGCAAACAAATAGAAAAAATGAAAATATTTTTGGTCTTTTTGTGTTTTAGAAAGCAAAAGTAAAGAAAGAAAGAAAAATAAAAAGGGAATGAAGCATGGATATACAAAGTACCGACTAAACATGATATGTAGATGAGTGTGATGTAGGTGTACCTCCCCCAAGCTTAGGCTTTTGGCCTAAGTGGGTATCAATCCCAAGCTGGCCAAGATGGAGCGCCTCCGTAGTACGATGAGGAGGTGCCCTCGTCCTACGAGCTCGAGGACGCCCCACTGTAGTGCGCAGAATAGTCGTAAGAAGGCACATCCTCCCGGTGCTGCCTGTGGAAACCAAGCAAGCGAAGCTGCTCATCCACCTCCTCCTTAGAACGCGACCATAGCCTCCTGCAAATACTGAACAAAGTGGATTGTGGCAAAGGAATTTCCCTCTCGTCTCTGTCACTAAACAACATCATGTATACTAAACCCTCCGTACTAGAGTCAGCAGTGACAAAGTGATGTGTTTACATAGCAGCAAGGTCAAGCCTTTGTGGTGTCAATACAGTATCATTGGGATCCACAGAAAGTTCTAAAGCAGCAACCATACGTGAGACAATAATGCCCCCATAAATAGGTCCTCTAGCGGCTAGGCGGCGAGCAATGAGAGAGCCAAGATTATACTTGGTATCATTATTAAGTGTAGCAGTGAGGAAGGCTAAATGACAATTAGAAATATTACTAGTGTTCTCCCTACCAAGTATGCTAGTGGCAAGATAATAAGAAAAATATCTAAGAGCTAGGAGTTGAATGTTCCTTATCTTCCTGCGCTGAGCTACGCGGTCATCTTCATTTTTCACGCTTCGGTAGAGCTCCAGCAAATCAGCGGGTCGACCTTGGATCTTCTTCACTGTCCCAGTCATGCCTATGCCTATAAGGCTGCAAAATCTTTCCAATGACATGGTAATAGGCTGATTATAAATTCTGAACGGAACAGTTGACTAATAAGGGATGTTAGTGAAAACAAAACTCTCAACGAAAGTTTTGGTGAGCACGGCATATTTCTCACTCTCATCTTCCATGTACATGGTCAGACCAACCCTCTGAACCAGTAGTAAGAAATCATTGAGGATCCCTGCATCTTGCAAAATGGTAAAACACAGGAAGGTAGATGGGTGAGCATCTCCCTCATCTCTTTTGTTGCCAAAGCGTGGTGCAATAAGATCTTCATTATATGATGGCCTAAACTGAGAGGCTGATCTTGAAGGCCTTTCCCTCCTTGGTGTGTCCCTCTCAAATATTTCTCCAAAAGTGTGGTTGTTCATCTTTGATATTCTGAAATTTAAACATCCATTATACAAGTGATTGCAAAGTGAATACATAATGAAGGGAACTACTCATAGGGACTTGTAAGAGTCCTAAGCATGCATCAAAACAATTTCTCTAAGCATTGAACAAGCTTACAAGCTCAAATAACCTATCACCTACAGCAGCAAAATACTCAAGATATAAACCACTAAACACAAATCTACTTGGACAAGCGAAGGAGTCACATACCGGAGGACAAATGCTCCAAATTTCAGCAGCAAAGATGGGCTGAGCAAGGAGATCAAAAAATCATGGACAAGAACACCAAGAACGAGATTTCGAGCAATGAGCTGGTGTTTTCTCGGGAGAGAGAAGGCAGAGGCAAGTGAGAGAGTGAGTGGAGGGCCAGGGGTGGCCCACACCATGGCTAGGCAGGCCCCTGGGGTGGCCGTGCCACCAGGTGTTGTGCCTGCCTGGTGGGACCCCCTAGTACTCTCCAAGCACTCCTCTGCCCCTTTTTTCACGTAAAAATTTAATATGATTTTTTTTGAATTTTTTGAGACACTTTATTTTTTAGCAATTTTCAGGTATTGATGTATGATTTTCTGACAGAAAGATAACTTTGGAATGATGCAAAAACAAAACAAAGCTAAAACTTCAGAAGTTCTACGACACTCTAATATGCAAGCAACTAGCAACAGAAAAGTAAACTAAGCAAAAGCAAAAACTAAATTGGGTAAAATAAAAGTAAGCAAAGATAATCATGGTGAAAACATTGTTTTGTTCATTAAAATCCCTTTGTTAACAAGGTTGATCAGGTCTTGTTACCAAAACAATTTTATATGAAACAAAACTTTGTATTCCACTAATGATTATGTTACCTCAACCTTGATAACAATGGTCCCAATCATAATAGTTTCATATTTTTCTCATGGTATGGGACAATATATTTCTCCAACTTGGATGCCCTCAACATGTTCAATTGAATTTAAACCATAAGGCTTATCAATCTTCTTGGGGAAATAGACAGTATGGTCCTTGTCATTAACATTAAAAGTCACCTTTCCTTGATTACAATTAATAACAGCTCCTACAGTATTAAGAAAAGGTCTCCCAAGAATAATAGACATATTGTCATCTTCAGGCACTTCAAGCACAACAAAATCAGTTAATATCAAGCAATTATGAGCCACTTGAACAGGTACATCCTCACATATACCAACAAGAATGGTAGTAGATTTATCAGCCATTTGCAAAGATATATCCGTTGGTATTAGTTTTTCCAACTGAAGTCTCTTATAGAGAGAAAAAGGCATAACACTAACTCCTGCTCCCAAATCACACAAAGCAGTTCTAACATAACTATTTTTAATAGAGCATGGAATAGTTGGAATCCCTGGGTCTCCAAGTTTCTTTGGAACCTTACCATTAAAGGAATAATTAGCAAGCAAAGTAGAAATTTCTTCATTAGGGACCTTCCTTTTATTAGAGACAATATCCTTCATATACTTTGAATAAGAAGGCAATTTAATAGCATCAGTCAAAGGTATTTGCAAAAATAAAGGTTTCAACCACTCACAAAACTTATTATAGTGTTAACCTTCCTTTGACTTGTGTTTCTTATCAGGGAAAGGCATAGGTTTTTGGACCCAATGCTCTCTTCACTACCATGTTTCTTAACAACAAAATCTTCTTTAGTGTATCTAGTATTCTTAGTGTGCCTTTCAGGTTCTTCTTCAACTTTTTCTTTATCAGGAGCATCATTTTCTTCATTACCACTTTCAGTTTCAATATCAGAGACAAATATACTATTAGGATCTTTAGCAGGTTTAGAGGATTCTATAATAGTTTTATGTTTCTTTTTTCCTTTTATTAGGAGTAGTACCACTATTTTCAGTTTGTTGAGAATCCTGCTCAGTTCTTTTAGGATGCCCTCAGGATATAGAGGATCCTGGGTAGTAGCACCACTTCTAGTTCTAATTTCATAAGCATGTTTTTCTTTAGCAACATTAACTATCAAGTCTTTTTGTACTTTAATAAGCTGATCAATTTGAGTTTGAACCATTTGAAAATGTTTAACAAGCATTTTAACATCATTAGAGGTTCTTTCCACAATATCCTTCAACTCAACAATAGCTCTAGAGTTTTCCATTAGATGATTTTGTACCCTTTTATTAAAATTATCTTGCTTAACAATAAAAATATCAAATTCTTCTAAGCATTGACCAGGAGGTTTAGAGTATGGAATATCACCTTCATCAAAATGTTGGATAGAGTGTACCTCAATAGTGGAGGAGTGGGAGATTGGCTTACATAATTCTTCTATAGGAGGTAAATTCTTCACATCTGTAGCTTTAATTCCCTTCTCCTTAACACATTTCTTAGCTTCCTTCATTACTTCATCATTTAGTTCAATAACTCCCCTCTTCTTTGGTTTTCGTGTTGGTGTTGGCTCAGGCACAATTAACTCAGGTGTAGTTGGCTCATATGAAGTCCAGTCTTCATAATTCTTGCTTATTTTAGCCATTAATTCCTCAGCTTCTTTGGGACTTCTATTCCTGAAAACACAATCAACACAACAATCCAGGTATGCCCCAGATTTTTCAGTTAGTCCATTATAATATATATCAAGGAGATCATTTTTAGGTAATGGACATCCAACCTGTGCATGAATCAAATCACAACACCTTGCTCATGATTCAGGCAATATCTCCTTTTCTCCCTGTTTAAAATCAAAAAGTTCCTGCAAAATAGCATGTCTAGCACTAGGAGGGAAATATTTCTGAAGGAAGGTAATCAAGCAATCAGGGCTATCAATAGATCCAGGAGGTAAAATATTAAACCAAGTTTTTTGCTTCTCCTTTTAGTGAAAAAGGGAAAATTTTAGCAACAAAGTAGGTGCGCATCTTAATATCATCAGAAAATAAGCCACTCATGGTAGAAAGCTCAGTCATATGTGCTACATCACTTTCATTCTTAGTCCCACAAAAGGTTCTTTCTCAACAATGGTTATGTAAGATAAATCAAGAGAGAAATCATAATCCTTATCTTTAATGTTGATGGGAGATGCAGCAAACTTAGCATTAGGAGATAATTTAGGTCTAACAATATGTTTCTCAAGAAGACTCTTAATAGCAGTCCTATCACGGGTGTTTTGGCATTCTTTAAAAAAATTCATCGGTCATTTCTATATATCCGTCTTCAATATCATAGCTCTCTCTAGACTCAGGTGAGATGACATGTGTAGTAGTGTCTTCATTAGGAGTTTCAGTATTTCCAGCTATAGTTCTAGCAATCGTAGCATCTAGGAAAGGACCTAATGAACCACTTTTATCAAGCACAGTAGAAGCAACATCATAAGTATCAGAAGTTTCAGATTCAGCAGTAGTAGCAGTATGTGTAGCATGTGTATGTGGTGGTGTAAGGATCTTACTCATAACAGATGGTGAATCAAGAGCAACAGAGGTGTTCAGAACCATACCTCTCCTTGTAGTGGATGGTAAAATAGGGACCTTGCCATCACAAGAGTTACCCATGATGGATGGATGGCAGCGAACAATAGTGATTCCAAGTGAACTCGATAAATAGAGCTATGCTCCCCGGCAACGGCGCCAGAAAATAGTCTTGATGACCCAAAAGTATAGGGGGTGTATCGCAATATTTTGGAGGGAAGTGAAACCCAATATATTGATTTGACACAAGGGGAGCCAAAGAATATTTATAAGCCTTAAAAATTGAGTTGTCAATTCAGCTGCACCTGGAAACAATCTTGCTCATGACAGTTTATCAGTAGCAACAGTTTTATAGTAGCAATAGTAAAGTAATAACAGTAGGAAAAGTAAAGACAGTAGTAACAATTGCAGTAAACAGTAGGATTAAAGCGCAGTAGACATAGGGATGGATGGACGGTCGTTGCATGGACAAGACAATTCATATAGCAATCAAGATATAGGGAATTTGCAGATAAATAAGGTAAAGCATCCAAGTACTAAATAATCATAGGCATGTGTTCCATATATAGTCATATGTGCTCGTAATGAGAACTTGCACAACATCTTTTGTCCTGCCAGCCCGTTTACAACGGGGCCTCAAGGGAACTACTGGCAATTAAGGTGCTCCTTTTAATAGAGCACCAGAGCAAAGAATTAACACTCCATGAACACATGTGATCCTCACATCAAAGCCATCCCCTCGGGTTATCCCGATTGCTGTCACTTCAGGGCCTTTGGTTCCGGACAACAATATGTGTATACAACTTGCAGGTAAGACCATAAACAATACTATCATAATGAATCAATAACATGTTCAGATCTGAAATCATGGCACTTGGGCCCTAGTGACAAGCATTAAGCATAACAAGTTGCAACAAAGTCAAAAAGCACTAATAATAGATACTAGGCACCATGCCCTAACAATCTGATGCCATTACATGAACAATCTCATCCAATCCCTACCATCCCTTTAGCCTACAGCAGGGTATTACTCACTCATGGATGGGGGAATCATGGATGATTGATGGAGAAGCGATGGTGATGATGATGGTGATGATCTCCTCCAATTGCCTGTCCCGACAGGGTGCCAAAATAGAGTTTCTGGTTCTGATTCGCGAAATCTGGTGGTGGTGGCATAGCGGAACTCTCTCTAGAAAAACGTCGAACCCCCTTGGTTTTTAGGTCAAGAGGCAACTTATAGGCGAATAGGGATGCCGAGGGGGTGACCGAGGCAGCCACACCACCCCTAGGGGCGGCCTGGCTTGGCCCACACGGCCAGGTGGTGTGGTCCCCTCGTGGCCCTCCTCCGTCTCATCTTCTAGCTCCGTGAGTCTTCTGGTGAAATAGGATTTTTGGCATATTATCCGGGATTTTTCCTGATAGTCGATTTTCTGTACAAAAACTAGACACCAAGGCAATTCTGCTGAAAACATCGTCAGTCAGTGTTAGTTGTATCCAAATCACACAAGTTTAGAGGAAAAACAATAGCAAAAGTGTTCGGGAAAGTAGATACATTTTGGACGTATCAGAGATGATGATGGAGATGATGATCCTGATGGAGTCCAGCTTGATGGTGGTGTTGATGGCGGCGATCTCCCCTCTTTGGGAAGGAATTTCCCCAGCAGATTTTTGCTTGTTAGAGAGCTCTTTCTCTCTCTGTAGTTTTCTGCCCCACAGAGGCGGTGGAATCTTTCTGTGGTCGCTCTCCCAGGCTTAGGGTTTTGTGGGGATAATATACGCCAAAGGGGAGAGCCATGAGTGGGCCAGGGTGGCCACACCACCTGGTGGCGTGACCAGGGGTGGCCCGCGCCAGGGGGTGGTGTGGGCCGCCTGTGGCCCAGCTCCGCTCCCCCTTCTGGCATCCTTTGTTTTCTGGAAAAATAGAATTTTCCATGTATTTTCTGGAATTTTCTGATCTTCGCAAATTTCGCCTCCAAACATCGCCTTTTCCATCAGAATCCAGACTCCAGCGTTCCATGCTCCAAAAGCCATCAACCTTGCAAAACAGATGAAATAACATAAGTATCATTTCTTAATACGAAATATATCAATGAATAACAGGAAATTATGATATAAAATAGTGATGCAAAATGGACGTATCAGGGCCCACTCATTATCGTTGAGCTTGATCAGCACAGGCTCTTCGGTGCGCTCATTCACCATGAGGTGCGGGTCTCCTTCTGCCCCATTGTTGGTGGGCGCGCTGTTGGCGGGGCCACCGTTCTCGCCGTTGGTTGGTCCAATACCGGTGTTGTCGCGATTGACACCGGTGTCACCTGCGTTAATGATGGTGCACATGAAGTGATTGGGGAAGTTGTTGCTCCCACAACTTTCAGATCCAGAGCCGTAGGATCTATCTTTTGTGGACAGATCACCCAGATCAGATCCGCGACTGTTGTCACTGTCCGCGCTCCCAACTATTGTCGAGGCGTTGAGCTCACTTAGGGTGCCGATTGGCGGTGGAAACCACGATGTTGGAGCAATCGCGGGAACCGTCGGCTGGTCAGGGAGGCAAAGTGTGCCCAGCTGACCAACTTGGAAGTGTAAGCTCCCGATCGCCAGGCCGATCCTATTGCCCACGGACTCAGAAGCTGGGCGAGTGGCCGGTGAAGTCGAAGGCACCGAAGAGGAGGCAAATCTCCGATATTGCAGAGTAGTAGATCGCGGTTGATGGGGCTGAAGAAGCCGCAACATCAGCACTCCCAGTTCCAACATACGACACCAATTGACGAGGGTTAAACTCATCAATGCCCATTGTTATGGGCTTGTGTTTTGGAGAAGGAGGGAGCGCTGGAGGCATCAATCGGCTAGAAAACAAGCACACATGGACGTAAGATTTACCAAGGTTCAGGCCTCGTAGAGGACCCTACTCCTGCTTGTCTGCTCTTGGAATTATCGAGGGAGTCAAAAGTTACAGGGGGTGCGCAGATGCAATCTGGTGATGGTGGTGGAAACTAGGGTTGTGATTTTCCTCCTCGCCGCCCCCTCCTAGCCTTTATATAGATAGGCTAGGTCACAAGTAGCAGGTCGAGTCGGTTACAGATTAGGGTTTGTCCCTTTAAACTTTCTATCTTTGAGATTTTCCTTGTGTCACAAGAAGTCGGAGTCTCCATGGGTCAGACGAATCCTGGATTGGGCCTTGGTAACACCGTGGGCTTCTGCCCGACCTGTATCGTATATGCCAAGCTCGAGTACCTGTAAGGTATGCCTACGTCAAAAGGTCTCGAAGAACTTTTGGGTGAAATCTCTAATGGGAATACTGAATCCGCGGGCAAAGTGTGAGAGAAAGATGACATACTCACCGACGAGCATTTGGCGTATGTTCTTTGCTAGGGGGGCGACACTCCACCTCCGACGGAATTCGCCGGGTCCGGCGGAGCCAGTCGATTTCTTCCTCGTTCACATCAAAGCCTTCCTAGGTGTCGTGCCTAGATTCAACCTCCTATTCTTCGTGCTCCACGGCGATAACGTCTTGCGAGTTCATCTCCTCAGCGATGTCCTCCGTCGTAGCGCTATGTGCGGAGGTGCAGGGCCTAGATTGGTGCGGCCCCGTGGCAGCAGCGGAGAGGAGCGCTCGGGTCGAGGTAGTAGCATGCAGAGCACGATCTTGGAAGCGGCACACGAGGAACACATGGGAAACACGGTCGCGCGGTGGTGAAAATCTACGATGGTGGCGGCGCTGCGAGGAAGATTGAGCGGGGGAGGGGAAAGTGAAATGAGGGTTCCCCCGCTCCCCTACTTAAAGCCCGTGCGCATCATGGGTCATGGGATTAGTTGCGCCCACGACGGCCACAACGCGCACGTGTATTTCGCGGGCCATTACTGAAATCGTGCCACACGATCGGTAGCAGGAGCGTAGTGTCATAACTAGATCCTGCGGTCACAGTGGTAAGCGAGGAGTTGCGCGGCGATGTGATGGTTGCCAGAGATAACTGACATGCGTGACAAGGGAATAGTGTGACACATCGTGTCTAGTCCAAAAAAATAGGTGCAGTATGATGCTTACCTAACACGTAGGATAAAATACCATAAAATAAGAGAAAACCGAGGAAGCTGAGTAGCATGCAAGGAAAATAACCTAAGTATAAAGAGTTGGCCTGGTAGTCGAGATCTACCTCTGTTTAAACTAGACAAAGTCGGTTTCGGTGAAGAATCACCGATTGATGCGGCGAGTTAAAATTATGATCGGTCGGCATATATGTATGTCGACTGAATGGGAGATGTTCCGTATGAGTTGAACTTGCCGTGGCCTTTTCAGCTGGCACTGCTAAGACCGTGACAGCTTTGCGGACTAATGTCCGGGGGATGACCCCCTGGTAGGGTCAAGCTATGGTATAAAGATGAGGTTGACCAAGACTAAGGTTGACAATTGTGGGCAGCCGACATAGGCCAAGATTCCCGAGCTGGGTTAAGCCGGCATACCTTGTCCGACATACAAAGTATGTGAGCATAACATATATATTGCTTCTTCTATGCAGGTTCCCCCAAGTCGGGTTATTTGGGTTGAGGTCGACATATGGGTTGTCATACGCCAGGAGGGTGTATGCCAGCCTCAAGGCCGGTGCCTCTGTCTCTCGTAGGATTCCCAGAGGAGATAAGCATGCTCAAGTTAGGCGTGCCCCTAAATCCCGGAGCCAAGTCCCATCGAGGATTTCTAGGAGGGGATAGTGTCAGCGGTGGACTGTTGGCGATCATGGGCACGTCAAGTCCCATCGCTGATAAGAAGAGCATATGGGCCCAGCCAACGAATTCCGCTACAACATATTCTGGGCATATTCCATGCCACCCCAGCCCTAACTGTAACCTGGGCGCCCCTTTATAAGGTGTACCAGGGCCTTCTTGAAGAAGGTCGGTTCATTTGTGACTTGTTCATCCCTCATAGGATAGATAGAGACAGGAGCTCCTCCTCCTCCTTCTTCCTCTTGCATACAACTTGAGGCATCGAGCCACTTTGGCGCCTGCCATGTACCACCACACCTCGCCACTAGAATGTCTAGGTGGCTAGAGTTCTCTCCAACAGACATGACTCTTTCCCAAGCCCCTCCAACATCAGCTCTACCAACGCCTTCGCCCAACCGAAATGGGCGATGCCGTTGTGCAGCGCTGCGAGATCCCGGCTCTGCCTCATCCGGGGCCTGTTCCTCCCACAGTGTCTCCTAATCTGAACTCTTCCCACAACCGTGGAGGGGGAGGTTGAGCAGTCTAGACGGCCGGCCGGTCAAGGTAAGACCAACCCAGACTGATTTTCTTTCTTGTATTTTAGCTAAATTTCTAGTTTCCCCACTTTTTCGACCTCGATTCAGTGACGATGTTGCTTTCTATGTATCAGATTCTGGCATGAAGGTCATACCAATGTGGTGTGCCATCTACATGCATACGAAATAGCGGTGCTGGTGTGGCCTAATGCCACGCTACCGCGTGGCATTCGAGGGAACGGATCTCGACAGCGGAGTCTTGGGTTGAAACCTTGAACGTGCAAACTGCTCGTTCATCTAGTGATATGACCCGTCGTACTCAGTCTTGCTACAATGTTTTATAATAGCATTATGGTGTGAGAACGAGCTCCGCAATGAGCTGCCTAATCACGAATACTTCGACCACCGGGAGGAAGCAAAACATGAGCTCGTAGGGGAAAACACGAGTTCTAGTAGATGCATGCTGAGAAGATGGATGCAATGATGGCCAATTTAACTGCTATCCCCGAAAAGCTGTGCTTGGTTACAACCAGGCTATATGCTCTTTAATTACAATGATTAGGTAGTGAATCTTGTAATACATACTAATTAATTGCTGAGTACTGTGCTAAACTAGTTTGTAAGAGTTGATACTATGATTTGTTTTTTCCATGTGTTTATATATATGTAGTTTTGAGCAAATTACCAAATTTTCTAACCAAGTTCACCGCTCCTGCACTTTGCAAAAAAATTCAAACTAGTTTCCACACTTTTCTCGTTTTCACACTCGAAAATATCCCCACTAGTTCCAGCACTTGACTCCCGCTCTCACGGTCTCACCCCCAATCCTCCAATACCCATTGCCGTAGTCGATTCCGCCCCCGCTGGAACGACAACGCGGCTCCTAGCTTCTCCCCCTATTCAACAACAATGAACTCGTGCCTCCTAGCTTCGATTGGGTCCATCAAGATCGTCATCGTGCCACCCTCTGCCACCGTCACCATGCATTCATGTCCCCTACCTTAAGGACAATGATTTACTAGTTATTTGGGATTGGTTTATTAAATAGATCTATATGGCACAACCTAGGGGTAGTTAAAATAATGTTATTTCAGACAACCTGTATATTGGGTCAATGGATTTGACTCTTCTCGCAAATTACGAGATTAAGCATCAAGGAAGAATTGGTAGAAACAATAAAATTCTCACCGACCATCTGTTACGTTTACAAATGAAAAATGCAGAGGTAATTTGATGCATTCAAGTCAGCTGATTTACTACATTGCTGAAACTAAAGATGTACTACACGCAAAGGTAAGCTGATTTTGTTGCATTTCATTTAGCAACATGCTTAGGTCATATTTGAGGAGACATCCAATGAGCTAAAGTCTTGAAATGATCTGCATAGCTAAATTTACATTTATTTATGTTATGTTACTTGCTAAGATATGCTTACCGATTTAATCTGTTCAATTACATTTGCAGTACCAATCTCAATGCAGCTGAATTTTACAATATAATTGTATGTATTGTTTGCTAAACTATGCTTGCAGACTAACTTAGCTGCAATCCAATTTGTAGTATCCAAGTATTTATCATCTCTTAGGAGGTAAGAGGCATTTTACTGATCATGTTCGCTGCAGTATGCATCTCCAAGACAAATAGAAATCTCAGGACAAGACTATTAGGCATCTTCGGGACACACTAAACGTCAAGAAGAGGAGATTAGGTAACTCAAAGAAAATATGGCCACCCGTACTATGCGTATCTGACCGTGGTATGGAATACAATAATTTCAGTCACATTTGATGGTGCTGGTGAACTCCAAAAGTTTGTGTGTGGACACTTTATCCTAGAGGAAACTGATATAGATAGCAGGGAGATCAACATTATATTATCATAGCTGGACGCACAAGCTGCAAAACTTTTGCAGTCGGCTATACAAGTAGATGAAAACCTTATTAAAATTCAAGATCATCATGCATACCGTACAAGCCTAATTTTGTAGAAGATGACTCTGACCTCGAGCCATACGATTATGAAGACAAGAACAACACCTACAAGCGCGATCATGCTAATTTCTTGTGATACCAATTTGGGATCTCTTTCGAGGATGATGTCTGTTAAGTCATGGGCTAAATGAAATGTTCTATTATGTTTATGTTTATGTTTTTTTCTAAAAGGGGAGTAAAACCCCGTCCTCTGCATTAGTCGATGCACATAACCTTTTATTATGTTTATGTTTATCTAGTACTATAAAACTGATAGCTACCTATGTCATATCCGTACGTGTTGTGAACTTGTAATGATATTTGAAGTATCATGTGTGATTTATATTATGATTATCTGTGATTTATGGTAACTAAGCTAACCCTAAATATGAAAACTATAGGCTAAAACGCTGCGTGGAAGAAGATCATTGCAGACACTAAAAATCGTGCCGTGCACGAGTATATAGGACGGCACCGAATTGTGTCGGCGACGCACAAATGCCATGACACCTAGGCTATGTCGGCATTCAATGGGCTATGGCATAACCATGCACCTGCCGTGCTAGAACAAGGGAGGTGGATAACGATGTGCTGAGCGAAAAAAGCGTCGTCTATCCACTTTACTCGACTAAGTTATCACTTGTGGCTTTTTTGCCACGCCAGCGCGAGTGCGGTGCGTGATTAGGCGTGTGCATCAACGTTTATAAGAGCTAGGGCCCGCCGTCCGGGTTGTAGTGTGAGATGAACATTTTTTTGTATCCATGCATTTTCCATCATTATCTTCAACTCTTTTTGTTTTTGAAGAGGAGGGTATTCCCCGTATAAATGATGATTCTTACTTTTGTATTTTTGATGTTTCAATTGTAAACAAGAGGGATTTTTGACCACTACTATTTTTGTTAGCGATTTGTCCTCATATTGTTGGACAAGCCATTCTTTTCTAGCATAGCTCATCCTAGTAATAGCTAAGAACTTTTTTCTTTTACTATTAATATATATGAAAACACCAATGTGCTCTTTTGTTAACATATTTTTCATGCGTTATATGGATAAATTGTATAGTAATAGTAATGCAAGTTACTCTCATATTCTCACAAAAAGATGTTTTATTGCCCTTTTGTCTCCCAACTGCTCCTTTTATTTCCCAACTGCTCCAGTTTCATTACAAATATTGCTTAAGTAGGATAAAAGATCTCTTTAGTTTGCATCATGATTTTGTTACACTAAGAAACAAGACAAAGACAAAAAGTTGTAGATTACATGATGAACAGAGTATATATATACACTGTTGCTTCAGATACAACAAGGTTTAATATCACTAAATGGTGTGTTCCCTTTGCCTTGAACGATAACAAGTTGTGATACGCGGTCTGAGAGATACCTCATCATCACTTCCTTGTGAGTGATATGACTATAAATTTTATCGAAGATCTAGAGAGCACATCCAACATGCTTCCCTTCTTGCTCCAATGCCGTTCTGCGGTCATCACAAAGTCATCCATCACTTCTCCGAAATGTTGCACAACAATTGGCTCATATGCGGCTCTCAAGTGGTTTGTGAACCAACTTGTGGTGATTAGATCTTTGTCAAAACCACTCAAGAGGTCATGCATGCACATCTCGTTGATTAAAAAGGAACCCTCAGATTGGATGAATTCCCTCAAATCTTGGTCGGAAGGTCCATACATTGGCACATAAAAAGAATCATACTTTGCTTTGTCGATCACACCCTGTCAATCATATTGAAAGACTACAAAATAAATTACTGCATGCATAGAGTTAAATGGATGGATGACTAAAATAAAATTCCTAAATCCTAAAACGTTATGCTAGACCAACGTACCTCTAAGGCCATGACACATAAAATCTGCGCTAGGGTTTCCCAGAGGTGAATGGATCTGGAGCTAACTTCATCGGAATGCCTTCCTGGAAGGGATATAACCAGCCGACCTCCTGGAACCAATTCCTTGGCTCTCAACTCAAGAAAAAGTGTGAAATCTTTCTTGAACTGATGTGCATATGACTCTAGGATCATAGGGAGCCTTTGACGCCTAGCATCCTCATCAACATCGTACGCTGAGATTTGGTTCCTTGTTAGAACCTCTGGAGCCTATTAACACATTTTTTTTGGTTATTGAATCGACAAGTAACACAATGAATCAATCCATCAAGTAACGTCGAACGCATACCTGTGAGAGCCAATGGAGGCTGTTAGATGAGCATACAAGATGCATGGAGCCACTAGTGAAGAGCCTCTGGTAAAATGACCCTGGTGTGACACCAGCCATGACAACAGGCCCGCTACCTTGTCGGAGTGTGTCCAGCCTTTTCACCACATTGTTGAAGTCATTGTTGGGCAGGTCGTTGAGGAGCACTGACACTTCAGGTGGTGTCTGATGAAACTGGAGGCAATAATTGTGGATGGCCTCGATAGCGATAGACATCAGTGCTAATGCATTTGGGCCAGAGGAGCATCCCAAGTCCGCAATCAAAACCTTCCCGGTGGTGATGCTAGTGCATATGTCAACAACGGCCGCTTCTATAAAGGGCTTCATCCTGTTTTGCTCAGATTTCTGCAGAAAATCTAGTTAAATCTTTCGCAAATTATTTCTCATTTCTTTTGTTATAGAGTTAATTTTAATCTCAGTACTATATATGAGCAAGTTCTCAGAAACAAAGGTCTGAAGGACAGATGGTATAAACATGACTAGTAATCAAAGACGAGAGAATACCTGAATACTTGAGTTGCGAGCATAGCTTGTTTCCCCTTGCCCTGGATTCATATACAACACCTGTTTGGATTCCATGGCTCTGCTCGGAGCAGATCTAACTCCAAAGGTCGATGGGTCAGATTCTAACTACTCAGCCTAAGTATGTTACAGTTTCCACTGGCCTGGGCGCTTAGCTATGGTCTTGTTTTTGCTCTTATATATCCTCGTTCCAGAACAGTGATTTACGACGCAATTACTTGGTTCAAGTTGGAATTTAGTAATTAACTATAGCTATCATTGATTCTTACAAACATAGTTTGAATTCGGCTTGATCTTCAAAATATGTATAGTTGGTAAGATAATTGAATGCACGCCACTAATTAATTGCCCAATTCTGCAAGCCACTGTTTATCTCTCACAAAATAACCCGTCGTGGTCGTGATGCCAGCCAATTTGTTTTATTTGATTTGATTGGGTGGCTAGCCTCCCACTTGATGTGTGTTGATTTTTGTTTATACAACTAAGCATATTCGGAATACCTTAAGTTGAATAAGTCGATGCGACACACTACAGTTCTTAAGCTTGGTAATATCATTCCTCGAGGAAGAAAAATAATAGCTTACTCTTCTAATGAATCGTAGTATTGGTACGAGTTTCACACACCAACCAAGGCAAATGGCACTTCGATCATTTGTTTTTGGAAATGGACACTTTATTACTTATAAGTAACGTCGCTACTAGGAAACGGCCTATAGATAGACAAGATGTTCAGTGGCGCATATGCGAAAGCATGCGCCATAGGAAACATCAGTGACGCACCAGAAAGCATGCGTCACAGAAGACTGGAAGTTCTGTGGCGCATTCTCCAGAGTATGCGCCACAGAAGATTGGTGGGACCCACCAGCCGGGGTGGGTTGATCCAAGTTCTGTGGCGCATTCTGAGATATGCGCCACAGAAGTTGCCTCTTCTGTAGCGCATATTTCCTCATGCGCCACAGAACATGAAGGGGGCCCACCACGAAATCTAATTCACCCAAGTTCTGTGGCGCATGTTCTGATATGCGCCACAGATGTGTTTCACTTCTGTGGCGCATATCCCAACATGCGCCACGGAACTTGGAGGTGGGCCCCACATAGGGAATCTAATTCACCCACTTCTGTGGCGCATATGGACTTATGCGCTACAGAAGTTTCAGCATCTGTGGCGCATTTTCTCCATATGCGTCACAGATGAGGGCGTCCAGATCCATGTTAAAAAGGTGACAAGGGCTAGCTTTCTTATCTATCTATCCACCACCACCCATTTCACATCTCTACCTCCTCCCAACTCGTCTTCCTCCTCCCTCACACCCCATCTTGCCCATAGTTTCTCCATTTTCTTGTAACTAAACCTACTTTAATCCATAGATTGGTAATTGGAAGCTTCACTCCAACTTCTAGATCTAAAAGTTTCTTACTTTTCTCTCTCACATCTCTATTTGTTTACTAATTTCCTCTCCACCAACTTGCATTGTAGATCTATTTGTCCACACTCTCTCATCGCGCGGTCTCGTCTCGCTATTATTGTGTCTACTATAGGTGAGTACTTGGCCATCATGAACATGTAGCTGAAGCTTGTCGCGCAGGCGCTGTGTGTATGCGATCCATGGCGAGACGATGCTTGTGTGGTGCATGAATGTTTGCAATGGGAGGAAGTTTTTTGTTGGTTGCTTGTTGTTGTCGGGCCCGGCCGGTGTGGTTGTATGGATGTTTGCTGAAATGTTGATTCATTTACATTTCGGCAAATTTTTGCACTACCCATATGTCCTAATTTTAGGAAAGGTCATGCCAAATTTTTTCCGGCTAGCATTCATGCATGTGTGTTCTCATATGATGTGGTTCTCACCTATACTCTCTGTTTTGACTGTTCAGGCAACCATGGTCCTCACGATGAGCGAAGGTCGAATTGCTAGGTACAAGAAAGGCGCGAAGGAGGACATGATTCTGAACAACAAGACCATGATAAGATGTCCATGTCGAACATGCAAAATGCAGCGCTGGATCAACCCTGAATCTGGACAATTGGAGGGTCACCTGCTCAGGCGTGGTTTCATGCGCGACCTCAATGAGGCGCCGGCAGGACATGGTGGTGGTCACGAAGACGTGGGCGGGCGAGAAGACGAAGAGTCTACCGGGCATGATCATCATGACAAAGGAGATGCCAGCGGGCATGATCATCATGATGAAGGAGATGCCGACGGGCATGATCAGCATGGAGAAGGAGATGGCGACGGGCATGATCATGATCATGAAGAAGGAGAAGACGCGAACACACAGATGCTGCTAACTTCGGTCTTGCAGGACCCTCATGTTCAAGAACTGCTCCTCAAGGAGACAAGCAACGACAAAGCTGCAGCCAAAGAGAAAGCCAAGCTGGCCCAAATGGAGGTAGACGGGATGACTCCATTGTATCCTGGGTGTCGCCCCGAGGATACACGTTTGAGTGTAACGCTCAAGGCTCTAGAGATGAAGGCCGAACACAAATGGACCGATGTGAGCTTCAAAGCGAACATGGAATACTGGCATGACCGACTTCCTAAGGGGAACACATTGCCAACAAGTATCGAGGAGGCCAAGAAAATCGTGTGCCCTCTCGACCTACCACACATTAAATACCACGCATGCATCAATGATTGCGCACTTTATCGGAATGAGTACACAGATAGAACCACATGTCCGGTGTGTGGCCAAGGACGGTACAAGAGAGGGAACAAGAAAGTTCCTCGAAAAGTGGTATGGTACTTTCATATCATCCCTCGTCTGCAGTGATATTTCGTAGATCCTAAGGAAGCAAATCTCATGCAATGGCACACGGAAAGAGAGAAACCCGAAGATGATCCAGAGAAGGGCAAGATCCTGACACACCCTTCAGACGCTAGCCAGTGGAATGCACTAGACATCGAGTTCGAAGAGTTCGGGGGCCATGCAAGGAACGTCAGGCTGGGTATGATCACTGATGGACTCAATCCTTTTGGAAACCAGAGTAGCACGCATAGCACCTGGCCCGTGTTTGTATGGCCATACAACCTCCCCCCGTGGCTATGCACGAAGCAAAGGTATGTACACATGAGCATTCTTATTCAGGGGCCGAAACAACCAGGTATCAATATGCATCTGTATCTCGGGCTATTGAGAGAGGAGTTAGCCAGCTTGTGGGAGACACCGGCCCATACGTGGGACGCCTACACTAAAGAATATTTCCATCTGAGAGCCGCGTTGCTCACGACCGTGAAGGACTATCCTGGTTACGCATATGTATCGGCCCAGGCAAACCACGGACACAATGCATGCGTCAAGTGCATGCATGAGACACCGCATCTCCAGCTACCAAGGGATCCTAGGTCTTCGAAAACCGTGTTCCAAGGTACTCGAAAGTGGCTCCGCATGGATCACCCGTGGAGAAAACGTGGTGACCTGTTCAATGGTAAGGACGAGCTCGAAAGAGCCCCGCATCCGAGGAGCGGCAAAGAAATCGAGGAGCTTTTGAATAATTGGGTAGATTGCCCTGCGCCTGGAAAAAAACAACCAAGGACAAAGCCGCTGCTGGGTGTATGGAAAGCAAGGTCTGTTTTCTGGGACCTGCCGTATTGGAAGGTCCTTCACACTCCCCATAGCCTCGATGTAATGCACATCAAGAAGAACGTTACCGAGAGTCTGCTTGGCACTCTACTGAACATGCCGGAGAGGACCAAGGATGGGCCGAAAGCAAGAAAGGACCTTAAATTGCTTGGCATAAAGAAAGATCTTCAGTACCCTGATAGTGATGATGATGATCAGACGGAAGGGACTCAAGGTCGCCGCAAAAGAGTTAAGAAGAATGAGGTGGTGCTTCGCGCTGCCTGCTTCACTCTAAGTCTGGAGGAGCTCGAGCAGTTTTTCAGGTGCCTCTTAGGAGTGAAAGTTCCTCACGGTTACTCGGGGAAGATAAGCAGATATTTGGACGTGGCGAAGAAGAGGTTCAGCGGTATGAAGTCTCACGACTGTCACGTGCTGATGACGCAGATACTCCCCGTTGTGATCCGTGGGATAATGGACGAGCATGTCCGTGAGACGTTGTTTGGCCTCTGTAACTTTTTTGACGTCATATCTAGGAAGTCGATCGGTGTGAAGCAGCTCGACAGGCTACATGAAGAGATCGTGATGATACTATGCGAGCTTGAGATTTACTTCCCGCCCGCATTCTTCGACATCATGGTGCATCTGCTTGTACATGTCGTGGACGACATCATCCAGCTCGGGCCGACATTCCTGCACAACATGATGCCGTTTGAAAGGCTAAACAGTGTCATCAAAGGATTCGTTCACAACAGGTCTCGTCCAGATGGAAGCATAGCCAAGGGCTTTCTGATCTACGAGTGCATCTCCTTCTGCCAGAATTATCTAACCACCGAGAACGAGGATGTTGGAATAACCACAAAGAAGCACCTCGGCAGGCTCGGTGGATATGGTCACCGCGAGGACTGCCGCTCACTACATGTTGGCATTGATGGTCGACGCACTGATTTTGAAAGGGCACACCGAGTCGCGCTACAACACATTGAAGTGGTCGGCCCTTGGGTCGAAGAGCACATAAGCTTAATCGAGCAGGAGTATGTCGACCAGGGCCGGCCGAGGAAGAAGGGAGACGTAACCAGAGAGCACAACTCCAGCTTCACGGGTTGGTTCAAGAAAAGGCAACTGGACAATCCCCCACAGACGCCTTCTACGGAAGATCAAAAACTCATATTCTCCTTGTCGCAGGGCCCAGGGCACAATCTAAGGAACTATCAGTCATACGACATAAACGGTTACAGATTCTACACCGAGGAAAAGGACAAGAATAGTGAATATCAAAACTCAGGAGTAACTATGTTATCCTTTGCTGATGACGAGACTACTGTGATGGAAAGATTCTACGGAAGGATCGAGGAGATATGGGAGCTCGACTACTGTGGAGAGATCGTACCGATGTTCTGTGTTAGATGGGCCAAGAACATGGAAAAAGAAGGCCGCTATTTCACCACAATGGTTATACCAGATGCCAAATCAACAAAGAACGCCTCCGCAAAAAATGAGCCTTGGGTACTCGCTAGCCAAGTTGATCAATGCTTTTTTTATTATCGACCCATCAAAGCCCAACCGTGTTGTAGTTAGGAGGGGCAAGAGGAGCATCATCGGAATGGAAGGAGCCGCCAACGAGCAAAACTTCGACAAAAATGGCGACCTAAAGATCGAAGAGGAATTCGACAAGTACTTCGACATGCCTACTACTACTAAAGTAAGAAGGAAGACCACACTGCCTACTAAAGGTTGTCCATTCACAAGAAGAAATCTCAAAGTGCACGGGCTAAAGTATTCAACCACGGCGAAAAAGGGCAAGAAGATTGTGAAGAGACACTAGCAATTGGGTGACCTTTTGGTGTATTAATTCGTGTGGTGTATTAGTTTTTGGTGACAAGCAAACACACAAATATATATGTATGAATAAATATGCATATGTGTTCTTGCTTTTTTTGAATAAATATGCATATATGTATATGTTCTTGCTTTTTTTGAATAAATATGCATATGTGAATAAATATGCATATATGTATATGTTCTTACTTTTTTTAATAAATATGCATATGTATGTAACTAAAAATATTTAAAAAAAATGTGTGAGACAGCCAGGATTTGAACTTGGCTGCCCCAGGTGAGAGCAAAGCGAGCAAGACCACTAGGACAAGTATCAGATCTTGTCATACAACGACGCCACGCTTTTTTGTACTATGTCAAGAAGTTCTTCCTTCAGAATGCGCCATAGATGTTCCAACTTCGGTGGCGCATTCTGTGGGAATGCGCCACAGAACTTTCACACTTAGCCACAAAACGGTTCGGCCTCTCCCCCTAATCCCCCTTTCTCTCTCTCGATCCACACTTAGCCAATCGATCTGTCGCCCACGCGCAAACCCTCGTCGCTGGAGCCCTAGCCACCGCCACGCCGGAGGAGGAGCCGCGCTAGCCCTCGCTGCAGGAGCCACCACCGCCGCGCTGAAGCCCGTGGAGGAGGAGGCCCACTGCCACCGCGTTGAAGCCCGTGGAGGAGGAGGCCGGCCGCCATCACCGCACTAGAGCCCGTGGAGGAGGAGGCCCACCGCCGCCCCGCCCGCAGAAGGAGCACCGCCTCCACCCTCGTCGTCGACGACCACCGCAGTGCACACGTACGGTTCGTCCCCCTCACCCCCACCCTTCCTCTGCACTGGTGAATGAACCTGCACTGATGTCTGCTAGGGGTTCTGCTGGTACTTCTGCACTTATCTGTTCTACTGGTACTTCTGCACTTCTGCACCGGTGAATGAATGGGTGATGGTTTTCTAATCCTACTAGCGATAGCAAGAACAATGTGAACAACAGCAGCAAGAAGAATCTAAACAGCAGCAGCAAGAATAGTGTAAACAACAACTATACTCTAGACTGCTTGTGAAGTATATGAATGTAGTTCCTAACTCCAGACTGCTAGATGGTTACACTATGTAGTGCAAGATTCAGAGAAAAGTAAAGAAAATAACACACAAAGCATTGGCAGTAAAATGAATTTCTAATTAATGCTTACACTATACTCATTACTTAGACTTTGTTGATGGAGTTTGCATGCAGCTGGTTCATTCAGATTCAATAGTATGCATGGTGGACAATTAAGTAAATAGCTATGTAAGGCATAGAGATGAGGAAAAAAACTATACTAGAAGCTTGCTAGTAGCAGTACTTGTAGTGGTGGTGGAGGTGTGTAGTAGTGGTGATAGTAACTAGCAGTAGTAAAACTTGCATCCCCTAGTAAGCTCCACAAAGGAACACACCCTTTTGCCAAGAACAACCCAGTTGTTCATCATTCTCCCTTTCCCTTGCTGCATCTAGTGAGTATCGCATAAGTGTAAGGTGGCGACGGCATGCCCATGGAGCTCCACCATGACCAACGCTGAGTAAATAGCTATGTAAGGCGGTCCAGCATGAACAAATTTCGGGTCTAGCATGAGTAAATAGCTTTTTTATATTATATGTGTTGTCTTCCTGTTAGTAAAATATATCATAGGGACTGCTATATTCCATGTCCAATGCAGCACATTGTTAGCACAAGATGTTAGCACAAGATTATTAGCACAAGATGTCAGCACATTATTATTCCATGTCCAATGCAGCACATTGTTAGCACAAGATGTTATATTAGCATCTTCTGTTCTGCTATATTGTTACCACTACTTGACTGTGTATAGTGTAGAGATGGCGGTGTCTTGTTTTTCTTTTCACATCTGAGAAGTAAAGGATATGTTGGGATGTTGTTGCACTGTCAGAGCAAGTTGCTCCGTGTTGTATTCTGGTCATGAATCATGATCTCTCTGCTGTATTGGTGCGAGGTATTCAACAACTAGTACCAGTCTTTGTACTAGTGCGAGGTCTTGCTTTCAGAATTGACAAAGATCATAGACAAATGAAAGGATTAACAGTCAGAGAAAATTAACAAATGAAAGGATTAGCTGGTAGGTTTAGTTTATGGCTATATAAACCTGCTCTAAACTTGTATTATTATCTTTGTGTAACTATAATATAGTAATTTCTTGCTATATTGCTACTTCTTTAATTCTGAGCTTCTTTTTGGTTCCATATGGTGTTATATGGTGCTATATGGTGCTGCTGTTACATGCATGGTGATGCTGTTGTATGCTATATGGTGTTGTCATATGGTGCTCCTGTTACATGGTGTTGTTATATGCTATATGGTGCTGCTGTTATATGGGGATGGGGCTGTCAATATGGGGATGGGGTGTTTTGTCTTGCAGGGATTTCATTTGAGTTGCCCATTTCTCCCGAAGTGTCGATTCACTTCCGTTTCGGTTGAGAAATGGGCACTCTTAGGTCAAAAAATTAGCAAAGGTCATGCCAAATTTTTCGGCCGAGATTTGTGCTAACTTTTTGCCTCTTTTAAATAGAGTAGTGCAAACATGTCGGGCAACAAGGAGTCTGGCTCTTCTAAGCACATGATCAGCATCGAAGAACAAGCTAGACAGGCCAACCAGTCATTCTGGCAGGGGTCCCAACAGGAGGAGGAGGAGGCGATGAGGATGACACCACCACCAGAGGAGGAGGCGACCGTCGCCAGAGCTGCTGGGGCCAATGAGGGCGGAGATCCTGATTACGAGGGGGACGAAGACAACTACGATGGAACTAGTGAAGGCGGCGGCAAAGAGGATGACACCACCGATGGCGGCGCGCGCACCGATGGCAGCGAGCGCACGGATGGCGGTAGCGGCAACCCGGCCGCTTCTCAGAAGAAGAAGAAGGAACAGAAGGAGCGGAAGGTGCCAGTGCTCGCCACTGTCTGCGATGATTTCACTGAGGTCACAGAAAGTGGCCAACCCATTGCGCTAGAGGCGATTGCTAAAGGGTACGGCCTGCAACTCGGGTGCATCGTCCGGGAAAGCATGTCGATCAACACGAAGTACATCAGACATGCTGACCATGCAGCTTTGGTCGATAACCTCCTTAAGAATCTTCACAAGCGATACAGATTCCCAGAGCAGTTTAGAAACCTCGAGAGAAAGAACCCGGTGAACAAACTAGCCCTCATGAAGATGAGCAACGCCTTGAGCAGCTGGAAAACCCGGGTGAAGAATAACATTGACAAAGGTGAAAGCTGGGAGGTTATTAGTAAGAAAAATCCGATGCTCGACGAAGAGGAGTTTAGGATATTCAAGGAGGATATAGCTACCATTGACGCTATAAAATGGACTCAATGGGGAAGGAGTATGCGGGAACAGAGCATAGGTAACCACCGCCTTAGAAGCGGCGGTTACAGGGGGAAACATGCCATTTGGGACAAGAAGGACGCCGAGTTTGAATGCCTTGGTAAAGACAACCCTTGGCTTAAAATCATGGACTTGCAGCTTAGGCAATTTGTTCGGATCCGCTACTACCTGGACAAGGAAACAGGGGAGTTCATCACCGATGATCCGGAGGTGAAGGCATTCGAGAAGAAGCTGGTAAGGAATTTATTGCCGATCTCAAGTCTATTGCGTTCTAATTAAGATAATGAAGTCAAGAATCTAAATGGGTTCACCTTTCCTTGTCTCTGCAGGAGGATGAACTGAACGCTACTGCCACAGAGTTGTCCCAGGATTCGACGGAGCCGTGGGACACGGTTTTCAACAGGGCGACCAATGCTTACAAGAAGAGGGACAAGGGGTTGCCGCCGTCCTCAGCTGGCCGTGTGTACGGCTTTGGTACGAGCATGAAGTTCAAGGAGTACTACAAAGAGGACGCCAAGAAAAGAAGGGAGAGGAAGAACCAGGATAAAGCCGCTGTTGCAGCGCTGAAGATGAAGGTGCAGACACTGGAGGAGAAGGCGGTGGACGAGAAAACGGTGGACAAGTTAGTGGAAGAGAAGCTCTGCTCGATGATCCCCCCTGAGTTTTTCGAGGGGCTTACTGCTTGGAATGCGGGAGGTCGACAGGGGCCGATACATCTGCCCAGCTTAAGCGGCAGCAACTCGGGCATCAATGTTACCGTGTCGCCGGACCTGGTGACCCCGCCGACCGTCAACGTCGGGACGCAGCCGCTCGTTTTGGTCACACCGACGCCCCCTTGATACGTCCAAAACGTATCTACTTTCCCGAACACTTTTGTTGTTGTTTCTCCTCTATACTTGTGTGATTTGGATGCAACTAATGCGAACTAACGCTGTTTTCAGCAGAATTGCCTTGGTGTCTACTTTTTGTGCAGAAAATCAACTATCAGGAAAAATCCCGGAAAATATGCCAAAAATCCTATTTCACCCGAAGACTCCAGGAGCCAGAATACGAGACAGAGAGGAGCCCTGGGGTGGCCACACCACCTGGTGGCGTGGGCCAGGCCAGGCCGCGCCAGGGGTGGTGTGGGCCCCCCAGGCACCCCCTCGGCCTATCTCTTCGCCTATAAGGAGCCTTCTGACCTAAAAACTTCAGGGGGTTCGACATTTTTCCAGAAGGAGTTCCGCTTCGCTGCCACCACCAGATTCCACGAAACAGCACCAGAAACTCCGTTCTGGCACCCTGCCGGGACGGGGAATTGGAGGAGATCATCGCCATCATCATCACCATCGCTTCTCCGTCGACCATCCATGTTTCCCCCATCTATGAGTGAGTATTCCCCCGTTGTAGGCTATGGGGATGGTAGGGATTGGATGAGATCGTTCATGTAATGGCATCAGATTGTTAGGGCATAGTGCCTAGTATCTCTATTAGTGCTTTATGACTTTGTTGCAACTTTGTTGTGCTTAATGCTTGTCACTAGGGCCCGAGTGCCATGATTTCAGATCTGAACTTATTATTGATTCATCATGATAGTATTGTTTTGGGTCTTATCTACAAGTTGTTTACACACGTCGTTGTCTGGAACCTATGGTCCCGAAGTGACAGAAATCAGGGTAGCCGGAAGGGAAAGGCTTTGATGTGAGGATCACATGTGTTCACGGAGTGTTAATGCTTTGCTCTGGTGCTTTATTAAAAGGAGCACCTTAATTGCCAGTAGTTCCCTAGAGGCCCCGCTGTAAACGGGCTGGCAGGACAAAAGATGTTGTGCAACTTCTCATTACGAGCACGTATGACTATATAAGGAACACATGCCTAGGATTGTCTAGTACTCGGGTGCTTTATCTTATTTATCTGCAATTTCCCTATGTTATGATTGCTATGTGAATTGTCTTGTCCATGCAACGCCCGTCCATCCATCCCTATGCCTACCGCACTCGAATCCCACTGTTTATTGCTTTTGTTACTACTGTCTTTGTTTTGCTGCTACTGTTACTTTACTATTCCTACTACAAAACTGTTGCTGCTGATAAACTGCTATGAGCAAGATTGTTTCCAGGTGCAGCTGAATTGAAAACTCAGTTGTTAAGGCTGATAAGTATTCTTTGGCTCCCCTTGTGTCGAATCAATAAATTGGGTTTCACTTCCCTTGAAAATACTGCGATACACCCCCTATACTTGTGGGTCATCAAGACTATTTTCTGGCACCGTTGTCGGGGAGCATAGATTTATTTATCAAGTTCACTTGGATTCTCTATTGTTCGCTGCTTTCCATCCATCATGGGTAAGTCTCGTGATGGCAAGGTTCCTATTTTACCATCCACTATAAGAAGAGGTACGGTTCTGAACACCTCTACTGCTCTTGATTCACCGTCTGTTCTGAGTAAGTTCCTTACACCACCACATACACATGCTACACACACTGCTACTACTGCTGAATCTGAAACTTCTGATGCTTATGATGCTGCTTCTACTGTGCTTGATAAGAGTGGTTCATTAGGTCCTTTCCTAGATGCTACGATTGCTAGAACTGAAGTTGGAAATACCGAAACTCCTAATGAACACACTGCTCCACCTGTTAGCTCACCTGAGTCTAGTGAGAGTTATGATGCTGAAGAAGATTATGTTGAGATCACTGATGAGTTTATTGAAGAATGTAGGAACACCCATGATAGGAGCGCTGCTAAGAATCTCCTTGAGAGGCATACTATTAGACCCAAATTATCTCCTGCTGCTAAGTTTGCTGCTTCTCCTGTAAACATTATAGATGAAGATTATGATTTCTCTCTCGATCTATCCTACATAGCTATCATCGAGAAAGAACCTTTTGGCGGGACTAAGAATGAAAGTGCGGTAGCACATATGAATGAACTTTCTACCATGAGTGGCTTGTTTTATGATGATATTAAAATGCGTACTTACTTTGTTGCTAAGATTTCCCTTTTTGACTGAAAGGAGAAGCTAAAACTTGGTGTGGTAATTTACCTCCTGGATCTATTGATATCCCTGAGTGCTTGTTTAATACTTTCTTGCAGAAATATTTTCCTCCTAGTGCTAGACATGCTGTTTTGCAGGAACTTTTTGATTTTAAACAGGGAGAAAAAGAGGTATTGCCCGAATCTTGGGCAAGGTTTTGTGCTTTGATTCATGCACAGGCTGGAAGTCCATTACCTAAGAATGAACTACTTGATATATTTTATAATGGACTAACCGAAGAATCTAGGACATACCTAGATAGTTGTGCTGATTGTGTTTTCAGGAATAGGACTCCTAAGGAAGCTGAGGAATTAATGGCTAAAATAAGCAAGAATTATGAAGATTGGACTCCTCCTAAACAAGTTACACCTGAAGTAATTGTGCCTGAACCATCTATTCCTGTGCCTATTCCAACATCAAAGAAGAGGGGAGTTATTGAATTAAATGATGAAGTGATGAAGGAAGCTAAGAAATGTCTTAAGGAGAAGGGAATTAAAGCTGCAGATGTCAAGAATTTACCTCCTATAGAAGAGTTATGTAAACCTATTCCCTATTCACCCACTATTGAGGTACACTCTCTCCAACACTTTGATGAAGGTGATATCCCTTACTTGAAACCTCCTGATCACTGTTTAGAAGAATTTGATATCTTTATTGTTAAGCAAGATAACTTTAATAAAAGGGTGCAAAATCATCTAATGGAAAACACTAGAGCTATTGTTGAGTTGAAAGATATTGTAGAAAGAACCTCTAATGAAGTTAAAATGATTGTTAAACACTTTCAAATGGTTCAAACTCAAATAGATCAACTCGTTAAAGTGCAAAACGACTTGCTAGTTAATGCTGCTAAAGAAAAACATGCTTATGAAATTAGAACTAGAAGTGGTGCTGCTACCCAGGATCCTCTATATCCTGAGGGGCATCCCAAAAGAATTGAGCAAGATTCTCAACAAGCTGAAAATAGTGGTTCTACTCGTAAGAAAAGGAAAAAGAAACATAAAACTGTTGTAGAACCCTCTGAACCTGCTATAGATCCTAATAGTATATCTATCTCTGATGCTGAAACTGAAAGTGGTAATGAAGAAAATGAAGTTCCTAATGAAGAAAAAGTTGAAGAAGAACCTGAAAACCACACTAAGACTACTAAATACACCAAAGAAGATTTTATTGCTAAGAAACATGGTAGTTAGAGGGAACCTTGGGTCCAAAAACCTATGCCTTTCCCTGATAAGAAACACAAGTCAAAGGAAGATGAACATTATAATAAGTTTTGTGAGTGGATGAAACCTTTATTCTTGCAAATACCTTTGACTGATGCTATTAAATTGCCTCCTTATTCAAAGTACATGAAGGACATTGTCTCGAATAAAAGGAAGATCCCTAATGAAGAAATCTCTACTTTGCTTGCTAATTATTCCTTCAATGGTAAGGTTCCTAAGAAACTTGGAGACCTAGGGATTCCAACTATCCCTTGCTCTATTAAGAACAATTATGTTAGAACTGCTTTGTGTGATTTGGGAGCTGGAGTTAGTGTTATGCCTTTCTCTCTCTATAAGAGGCTTCATCTTGAAAAATTGATACCAACTGATATATCTTTGCAAATGGATGATAAGTCTACCACTATTCCTGTGGGTATATGTGAGGATGTACCTGTCTAGGTGGCTCATAATTGCTTGATATTAACTAATTTTTTTGTGCTTGAAATGCCTGAAGATGATAATATGTCTGTTATTCTTGGGAGACCTTTTCTTAATACTACATGAGCTATTATTAATTGTAATCAAGGAAAGGTGACCTTCAATGTCAATGACAAGGAACATACTGTCTATTTCCCCAAGAAGATTGAAAGGACTTATGGTTTAAATTCAATTGAACATGTTGAAGGCATTCAAGTTGGAGAAATATATTGTCCCATACCAAAAGGAAAATTTGAAACTATTATGATTGGGACCATTGCTATCAAGGTTGAGGTAACATAATCATTAGTGGAATACAAAGTTTTGTCTCATATGCAATTGTTTTGGTAGCAAGACTTGATCAACCTTGCTAACAAAAGGATTCCATTGAACAAAACAATGTTTTCATTATGATTATCTTCGCTTATTTCTATCCTTTACTTTTTAGTTTTTGCTTTCGTTTAGTTTCTTTTGTGTTGTTAGTTTGCTTGCATGCTAGAACTTCTGTAGTTCTAGCCTTGTTTTTGTCCTTGCATCATGTTTCCAAAAAGAAAAAAATCTGTCTGTCAGAAAAATCATTCTTCTATTTCTGAAAAATGCCCAAAAATAAAGTGTCTCGAAAAATTCCAAAAAATTCATATTAAATTTTTACGTGAAAAAAGGGGCAGAGGAGTACCTGGTAGGTACCAGGGGGCCCACTAGGCAGGCACACCATGTGGTGGCGTGGCTAGCCCTGGGTGGCGCCATGCCCTGGTGTGGGCCACCCCTGGCCCCCCACTAACTCTCTCTCCTGCCACTTTCTTCTCTCTCCCGAGTAAGCTCCAATTCATAGCTCGAAATCGCGTTCTCTCTGTGCTTGCCCTCGATTTCTCCGATCTCTTTGCTCAGCCCATCTTTCTTGCTGAAATTTGGAGCATTTGTTCCTTGGTATGTGACCCCTCCCCTTGTCCAAGTAGATTTGTGTTTAGTGGATTGTATGTTGAGTATTTTGCTGCTGTAGGTGACTGGTTTTGAGGGCTTGTAAGCTTGTTTGATGCTTAGAGATATAGTTTTGATGCATGTTTAGGCCTCTTGCTAGTCCCTGTGAGTAGAATCCTTCATTATATTTACTTTGAAATCACTTGTTTAATAGGTGTTTAAATTTCAGAATACTAAGCATGAACAACCACACTTTTGGAGAGATATTTGAGAGTGATGCACCTGGAGGATGTGCCCTCCTATGATTGTTCCGCACATTACGGAGGGATGTACTCTGGCTCGCACCAAGATGAGGGTACCTCCTCGTCGTACCCCGGTGACACTTCATCTTGGCTAGCCTGGGATTGATACCCACTTAGGCCAAAAGCCTAAGCTTGGGGGAGGTACGCCGACACCGCACTCATCTCCATATCATGTTGCGTCGATTCTTTGTATATTCATGTTTTCGTTCTCTTTTTAGTTTTCGTTTTTCTTTGCTTTTGCTTTCTAAAAATACAAAAAGACCAAAAATATTTTTGTTGTTTCTCTTTGGTTTGCTTCTTCTTTTTGCCTTGGTTCGCTTTTCCCTTTTTGCTTTGTTTGAACTATTAGAAAAACCCAACAAGATTTTGCTTTGCTTGTTTTTCTCTTTTGGTTCTTGTTTAAAAATCGAAAACACCAAAAATATTTGTCGTTCTTCTTTGGTTTTTGCGAGTTGGCTACACGGTTCGGCAGTTCTCAGTGGATTATTGGTTTCATATTATTATTCAAGCCACACAAGTGAAGAGAAATAATGAGGATCAATGACAACTTGAGGCGTGGTAAGAGGCTAGTAATGAACTCTATTTGTTTTCATTTTTGTACATATACTCATCATTGTGAGCTTGCTTAGTCCGTTCATGTAGAGTATATGTTTTCTTTGGATGCTTAGTAGTTCTTGCTTTCTTGTGATTAGCTCCAGCTCGCTAATAGTTTGTAGCATGTCTCATGAATGTTTGCTTGCATTACTCTATTCATAAATTGGTATGACACTGTGGTATCCTCCTCTGAATGTTTCATTTGATCGACTTGGCACATGCTCACGCATGCACATGACTGTAATAATCAGTTAAGCCTTGACGAATTATTTTGCCTTGAGGATCTTGAATCATTTTCATGCCATGAGTAGTCTTGTTTTGTTGTAAGCATGATAATGACAACTATTGCTCTCTCGTTTGTTGCTCCCTTACTATTGCTAGCCTTCATTTCCACTGAGTGTTTTACTCATGTTTCCAACTCCCTAAACCAAATATTTCCAAAGTGTCCACCATACCTACCCATTAGCATCAATTGCTACTTCCGTGCATATTCAATATGCCTTGTTTTCTTTCGAATAAAATGTTTGCTTGTTATGAGAAAGTTAGTTAGTAAAGCTCTCACGAACGTGATGACACGCTTTATTTTCTTGCACTTAATAAACCTGAACCATTGCGTCCTTCTTTCTTGTGCATATGCTTGCGCTTTATGAGTTGAAGTTAGCAGAACCATGTACCATGGGGACCGCTTTCAGCACTTCATAGGTACTTTGTACTTAGTTGATATCATGTTCTTTTGCTTATGGATCCCGGCGGTGTGAAATAAAAGTGGAACTTGTAATATCATGGAGTTTGTATGTATGTTAGAGAAACGCCTGGGCCGCTAGCCTAAGCCATGCCTAATCATGGTGGAAACTTGCAGCATAACCATAATGAGCATTCTATGAAGCATCCTCAATAAAAATCTATGCACATAGTAAATAAAAAGATCGCTGAGATGCTCATTGTCTGCTTGCCTTGTATTTTGATTATGGGATAGCTCCCGTGTCATGTGCAAGGGGTACCCCGTTGGCGGTTCTCTATGATATGTATATACTTACAATGACAAGAGCTTACTTGTGACTGAAGTTGAGTAGCATGAGGATCGGTCTTCGTAAGTAAGGGGCATGAGACTTCAGTTTATAACTTGTCAAGCATATCCTCTTAGTTGTGTCACTTTCACCTTAACCACATTAAATATGCTTATGATAGGGGCAATGAGAGCTCAAAGCTAACGAGTACCATACTTTCAGCATTTGGAAGCCTTTCAAAATTATTCAAAACCTTTTTCTTCTACTCGTTGAGTCTCCACTTATTCTTTAAGCACCTTCTTAAGAGCATAATTGTCATTCTTTATGTTTGTTTCATTACTTGATTATTCATGTTATGACTTTGATGCTTGTATCCTTGATATCTTTACTTCTAGTCATCATTTGAACTTCAGAGGTGCCTTGACATTCATAATCAAAGGCAAGCGAGATACCACCCTATCATACCTTTCTATGAGCATTGTAATGTTGCTTATGTTCGTGCTTTTATGCTACTTATTATTCTTGAGTTGGAATCTCTTCATAGCTTGCAATGACTATTGAGTAAACCCAGTTGCATACTCTTTATTATGAATTGTCTAAGTAGTTGATCACATTGCTGAGATTATTTACATCATATGAAGCAAATGTGTTCGTGAAAGTTCTTTTATCGCACTCAGTTTTCAACTGAATTGCTTGAGGACAAGCAATAAGCTAAGCTTGGGGGGAGTTGATACGTCCAAAACGTATCTACTTTCCTGAACACTTTTGCTGTTGTTTCTCCTCTATACTTGTGTGATTTGGATGCAACTAATGCGAACTAACGCTGTTTTCAGCAGAATTGCCTTGGTGTCTACTTTTTGTGCAGAAAATCAACTATCAGGAAAAATCCCGGAAAATATGCCAAAAATCCTATTTCACCCGAAGACTCCAGGAGCCAGAATACGAGACGGAGAGGAGCCCTGGGGTGGCCACACCACCTGGTGGCGCGGGCCAGGCCAGGCCGCGCCAGGGGGTGGTGTGGGCCCCCCCAGGCACCCCCTCGGCCTCTCTCTTCGCCTGTAAGGAGCCTTCTGACCTAAAAACTTCGGGGGGTTCGACGTTTTTCCAGAAGGAGTTCCACTCCGCCGCCACCACCAGATTCCACGAAACAGCACCAGAAACTCCGTTCTGGCACCCTGCCGGGACGGGGAATTGGAGGAGATCATCGCCATCATCATCACCATCGCTTCTCCATCGACCATCCATGTTTCCCCCATCTATGAGTGAGTAATCCCTCACTGTAGGCTATGGGGATGGTAGGGATTGGATGAGATCGTTCATGTAATGGCATCAGTTTGTTAGGGCATAGTGCCTAGTATCTCTATTAGTGCTTTATGAATTTGTTGCAACTTTGTTGTGCTTAATGCTTGTCACTAGGGCCCGAGTGCCATGATTTCAGATCTGAACTTATTATTGATTCATCATGATAGTATTGTTTTGGGTCTTATCTACAAGTTGTTTACACACGTCGTTGTCCGGAACCTATGGTCCCGAAGTGACAGAAATCGGGGTAGCCGAAAGGGAAAGGCTTTGATGTGAGGATCACATGTGTACACGGATTGTTAATGCTTTGCTCTCGTGCTTTTTTAAAAGGAGCACCTTAATTGCTAGTAGTTCCCTAGAGGCCCCGCTGCAAACGGGCTGGTAGGACAAAAGATGTTGTGCAAGTTCTCATTGCGAGCACGTATGACTATATATGGAACACATGCCTAGGATTGTCTAGTACTTGGGTGCTTTATCTTATAAATCTACAGTTGCCCTATGTTCTGATTGCTATGTGAATTGTCTTATCCATGCAACGCCCGTCCATCCATCCCTATGCCTACCGCACTCGAATCCCACTGTTTACTACTTTTGTTACTACTGTCTTTGTTTTGCTGCTACTGTTACTTCACTATTCCTACTACAAAACTGTTGCTACTGATAAACTGCTGTGAGCAAGATTGTTTCCAGGTGCAGCTGAATTGACAACTCAGTTGTTAAGGCTGATAAGTATTCTTTGGCTCCCCTTGTGTCGCATCAATAAATTGGGTTTCACTTCCCTTAAAAATACTGGGATACACCCCCTATACTTGTGGGTCATCACCCCTCCCGCCAAAGATACCAATAAGGCGCAGCCAACGACGGTGGTGCTTCGTGAGGCACCCGAGCGGGAGATTGCAGATGATGATAGGCCGGCCGCCGGCATCGGCCGTGTCTCTACATTAGCCGAGATCCACGCCATTACCAAGGTAACTAATTAGTTAGTGCACGTCATCTCCTTTATGCCTTTGATGCATGACTGTTGCCATCTCATGACGCCCAACAACATGTTTTTGCCTCAGGACACTTCTTGCGTACTCCTGCTTAAAGATGTCGGCGGTGAGTTGAAGGATGTTGCCAAGGGCACTCTTATATAACCGGCAAGCCGCACGATGCACAACAATCCAATGGATGATGACGTGATGAGGGTCAGGTTGGCTCGGGTGTTGCCAGGGTGCGACGACATGGAACCCCCTTTCAACCTCAGGGAGCTGACGAACACAAGACCCTTGGGGAATGCTACAACTGGCCCTTGACATGGCTGAAGACCCAGATTCGTCTTGCAGGGGGGAGCACCGGCGCCACCTCTCGACCGATCATCGCCAGGCCACCACCTCGGAAGCTAGTAGCCACCGTTGTCGCCACCACCAGCCGTCACCATCAACTCTTCGCAGTGTGTGCACCGCCACATGGCAAACACGTGTCAGGACGCCGTCGTCGTACCATCCACACAATTTGGCTTGCCGCGAGTGCATGTAGCTGGTGATCCGATATTGACTCCGGATATGATCCACATTGCGGTTGGAGCCATGTTAACTTTGCACGAGGGTGTCAAGACACTAGAGGCCCTCCTTCTTAAAGACGAAGATCCAAATTACCCGGTTTTCATGGCCAAGGTGCCATTGGACGTGGGCTTCGTCGATGAACCCCCCGCGGATATATTCTTCATAGCGTTCGAGGACATATTCAAGCTGTTTCTCACAAAACGGCTGGACTATAACTTTGTCCGCCTATACGCGCTCAATCTGGCGCTCACGATCAAGAGAGAAAGTACCCCGGAAATCGCGATAGTGGATCCCTACTACATGCGGGACATCCAGTTGGTCGAAGGATCAGAGACACGGACCAAGGCGACGGCGTACCTGGAGAAGTTCATGGTGGACAAGAAGAGGAAGGGCACACTTCTTTTGCCTTTCTTTCCCGAGTAAGTACACACACTCGCTCATCGCCACCATAACTTATGCATTTCTTATAGATTTCTTCCTTTGCTCTTTTTCCAACATTCCATTCCAATTGTGTTGCGCAGAGACAAATACTACACACTCATTGTCCTTGCCCCGAGGTATTCGCTAGCCAGGTATTTCGACTCAGGGAGTTTGACGAAGAAAAAGACTACACCAGAATAAGGGGTGTTCTCAATGAGGCTCTCGAGGGCTACACCAAGAAGGGATGCACCTTTGTAGATAAGGGGGAATGTATCAAGGATGGCAAACACGTGTTCAAGCACGTGCTCGACTTCCCCTGTGTCAAGCAGTCGACTACTGGTGCCAAGGAGGCCTTCTACGTCCTCCATCACCTAAAAGGCTATGATCGGGATTGCCAGAACCTAACGTTGCCATCTAGTCTCCGAGGATGGGCCGAAACTTTGGCGAAAATCGATGATGCTCATCTTAGAGAAGACTTCCATTGCATTCAGATGAAGTTGTCACAAATCATCATTGAAGATGTCAACACAAGGGGCGGTCCCCTACAACAAGCCAGAGGGTTGAGTAAGAGGGAGATCGAAGAACGCCTCCGGAAGCAGGGTGACACAAGGACGTGGATGATGAAAGAGGGCTATCTACTGTTCCCGAAGCCAAGTGAGAAGAGGAAGTTTTCATCATGATCGATGTGTGCCTCTAGCATGACCCAGTGTGTGTATATTCTTGATGGACGCGTGCTGTATTAGTGTGTGTGTCATAAACGTTACTATATCTCGGTCGAAATGGTCGTTGTTGTTAGACTTAAACTACCTTGTGGTCGTGTTGTCGTTGAACTTATTGCTTCTACGATGATCTAACTTTTAGGTTTATGGATCATTTGTTTTATATTTTGTGAACATATATATATATGGATGTGAACCCTTTATTCATTCTTTTCGTTGTATTTTTACTAATATGCCTTGTCGTCTATAGAGATGGCGACAAGGTGGTATGTGGTGTACATGGGTAGGGTTCCAGGAGTCTACAAGGAGTGGGAGGATTGCCACAAACAAGTGAACAAGTTCAGCGGCAACATCTACAAAGGATACGCGACTAGAGAGGAGGCGATAGCCAAGTGGAGGAACCACTTATGGAAGAAGAACCGAATGAAGATATTGGTCGGGCTAATGCTCTTGCTCACCATTATCACAGCTGTATTCTATTTGATCCTAGTGTAGGTGGCGGTGGCCACTTCATATTTGTAATGTGAGCTGATATGAACTTTGTATTCGGCGCTTATGTAAAAATTTGGCACTTGACACTATATATGTATCTCGATCGGGCTCGAAGTGTTTGTATTATATATATGTCGGTTTTCATGCATCTACTACTTGTGCAATGTATTTTATACTCATCTGGATAAATACTATATAAATCCTGTAATACCTGATTATACAGTAGGAAAGTATTTTACTTTGAATACGTGTTACGCAATCAGTGGCGCATATAATTATATAGTCAGTGGCGCATGGCTTTTCTGTGGCGCATATGCGTAAATGCGCCACAGAAGTCATTCCTGTGGCGCATATGAAGAAATGCGCCACAGAAGTCTGGGACTTCTGTGGCGCATATCTATTTGCGCCACAGGATGCAGATATCAGTGGCGAGGTAACAGTGGGGACTAGGATATGCGCCACAGAAGATGTAATTACATGCTCCACAGAAGAGCTGTTTCCTAGTAGTGAACGTTTACACCCGGCCTATGCATAGTTAGAATGCACACAGCCGATCAATCCACACGAGTAGACAACAAAAGTAAGCATGTAAACATTACATAATGCACTACCATAATAAAACGACCTCAACCTATGGTGCATCGATCCGCAAATCACGTGACATGTCAAGAGAAAATATCCCTCGCCGTTTTCTCCAATTGCGTACAACTCTCCGCAAACAAGTCGCGAAACTCCATACATTGTAGAGTGATCCATGAGCGGAGAGTAGTCGTGGCCCGATAAATAACCTATAGTTTAGAAGACACAATGTTATTAAAAATCTTGTCATTTCTACATTGCCATAGACCAAATAATAGCAAGCGCTACCACCCTAAATAAAGTCCTGTATTTATCATCAATCCATTTCAACCAGTTACCAAATACATTGGCAACCGACCATAGAGGCGATAAACCAGAGGCTACTTGGATGATTGACCATATAGATCAAGCAAATTTAGAATGGAAGGAATAAATGCCGGATTGTCTCCTCGTGATGACAAAAAATGCATTGTGTACTTCCATGACAATTCCTCTTTACAAGATTATCTTTTGCAAGAATGACTCCCTTACAAAGAAACCATGCGAATATCTTTGTCTTTAGAGGTATCTTCATCTTCCAAATTTTAGTATTATCATCGAACAAAATATCAAGTTGTATCAAAGCTCTATACATTGAGTCAACAGAAAATTTACCACTCTCTAGTAATTTTCATTTGAACTCGTCCACACCATCCGACAACTGTATCCTGGATAATCGTAATAAAAGATTGTTCCAAGATAACAGTCGGGGACCAATGAGGTTTCTTCTGAAAGCCACATTTGGAGGATTAGATTCCATTACTACGAAAAGTGTATCCCCTCTATGCCTCACAATAGAATATACATCCAGATGTTGTTCACGAAGAGAAGTTTGGCCAAGCTACTTATCTTCCCAGAATCTAATCTTTGATCCATCCTTGATATTGAAAACACCAAAACAGAAGAAATGCTTTTTGGTCGTCATTAAGCCCAAAAGTATGAATCACCGGGTTTCCAAACCACTTGAGATACAACTTTGGAGCCAACATATTTCCTCCATAGGATGGTTTGCCAAACACCATCTTCTATGAGTAGTTTGAAAAACCATTTACCCAGAAGCACGGTACTTTGAATTGCAAATCGTGTATGCCAATTCCACCGTATTCTTTCGGTCGACAAATCAATTTCCATCTAGCAAGTCGATATTTTTTGTTTTCACTATCCCCCTATCAAAAGAATCTTGAGCAGAAATAATACACTTTATTCAAGAAAGCTTTTGGTAACTAGAAAAACAAGATCATATACAGTACCATGTTGGTGTGTACTGAATCTATGAGTACAAGTCTTCCCCAAGGGATAATAACTTACCTTTCCAACTATTAAGATGTTTTTGCCGTCTTTCCTCTACGAGTTTCCATTCAGCAATTGTGAGACGCCGATAGTGAATCAGTATTCCTAGATAGTTGATTGGAAATTGCCCTGCCCACAGCTAAATAAATCAGCATATAGGTGGGTCTTGTTTTGTACCTCGCCAAAACAATACAAATCACTCTTATGGAAGTTAATTTTCAATCCAGAGAGTTGCTAGAATGCTGATAGTATTAATTTCAGATTCTTTGATTTCTCTAGATCATGTTCCATAAATAAGATTGTATGATCGGCGTATTGAAGAATATAAAGTCACCCATCAATAAGATGTGGAACTAATCCTTCAATTTGGCCATCAGCCTTGGCTCTCTCGATCAGGATAGCCAACATATCAACCATTATATTATATATTATAGGTGATAGTGGACCTCCTGTCTCATTCCCTTCTTGGTCTGAAAGTAATTTCCAGTGTCATCGTTTACTTTAATGGCAATACTACTACCATATACAAAAGAATGGATGAGAGCACGCGACTTCTCACAAAAACCTTTCATGCGGAGTGTTTGCTGAAGGAAAAGCCCAATTAACTTTATCATATGCCTTCTCAAAGTCAATCTTGACCAGTACACCATATTTAGTTTTTCTCAGTGTTGTTCGTGAATTGTTTCATGCAAGACTACTGCACCATCTAGGATGTTTCTTCCTAGCATGAAAGTAGTTTGAGAAGGGCAGACAACATGGTCAGCCAGTGAATTTAGCCTAATCGTGGCGACTTTTGCGAAAATATTAAACCTAACGTTAAGAAGGCATATTGGAAGATACTTTTGTACACGTTCTGCATTATTAACCTTAGGTAGTAAAATTATGTTGTCAAAATTTAGTCTAAAAAGATCAAGTTGACCGACCTGCAAAATACCAAACAAATTCATTAGGCCCTCCTTGGTGACTTCCCAAAAAAATTGGTAAAATTCCATTAGGAAACCATTAGGCCCTGGAGCTTTGTTAAGTTCCATTGAAAAGCAGCTTTTTTGACCTCCTCCGTATAAGAAGCGGTTAGGATGTGTTTTCTTCAACAGAAACCTATGAGATATTCGCCATTTGAGTGGCACTTTGATCATATGTCATATTTAGTTTCGTACACATGTAGTTGATTGTATAAACATATGTATAGAACATATCTATTGTATCGACCTATGCTATGATTTCGCAAATGTACTGGATGTTTGTTTAACTGTGCATACTAGATGTGTCGAAGGAATTCACGTTATAATTATACGTTAGTGGGAAGAATTATGTTTTCCTACAGGGAAATAAACTTAACTTAATCACTAGTATGAAAAACCACATAGCAAACATCCATTTCATGACGCGCCATAAAAATTACACACCACCCACTAGTATAGTTTGGGCCTATTAAGGACCAACAACATCATGCACTTAAGACTTTTCCGTCGCTGACACCGCAAAATTGCGATCGTATGCTCATAGCCCTGGTAGGCTCGTTCATAGCCACATCACACACAAAATGTTTCTTGTGGACGCAACAATATATCCCACACGGTCCAGCCTAGAAAAACCATTTTCTCATAGGCAAAGCATCCCCCAGGATTAATTTCCTACCGACCATCTACCTTCTATTTGGAACATTTTGTCATATTTCAATTGTTGCATTTTCTGTGAACTTTCTCAAATGGTGAGTCATAAATCATAGTATGCCTATAGAGCCAGTGGAAAAGAGGATACCACAGCCCATTTGCTGCTCGGCCCTGGCAATGGGCTTAATCGTGGTGCCTTGGAGAGGCTCCCTCGTGGAGGCAGGTGGCCTTCGTGAAGCACCAAAGGACGCCCCTTCTCAAAGCAACACTTCTAAGCTATGGAGTATTGAGACCCTCAACAAGGTGCCCCTTGCCAAGGATCTTCGTGAAGAGAGCCTGGACTGAGGCACCCAAACCCGAGACGCCAAGACAGACCACATGCAGGATCAAGATGAAGGTAATCATGGCTCATAGGACGACAACTATCCCGGTCTGTGCATTTTTCTCAGGTAAGGTACCTTCCCCTTCCGCAAGTCAAGAGTGGCCGACAATATTTTTTTAATTTAATTTTCATACAGTTCCATACTTATATATAATATTAACTCAAAGTGATATCCACAAATAATTATAAAAGGACCATGTATCATACATGGTTCGCACAATTATGTTCTCCATCATCATAGGTATTCTCTTCCCCTCGAGCCATAAGCAAAGCACCGACGATCCTACCTCGAATGTATTTCATGGATTCGTCATTCTCCACTTTTGGGACACCATCCCCTTGTCTTTGGGGTGTTGCACGTGCTTCTTCATGTGGATAACCCTCATCTTCACCACACTTATCAAACTCCTTGTCACACAATTTGCTATCATGGATAAAATTGTGCAAGGCTATGCAAGCCAGAATGATATGCTTTTGTGTACAAGGTTGGAAACTTGGCGTGACCTTCAATATACGCTACTTTTGCCTCAAGACATCCAATGCATGCTCAATGACATTGCGATGAACGCAGGAAATTTGATATCTCACACTTTCCTATGAAAAATATGAAACTCCGGTAGATGGTGCATACCCCCTTTGAAAGGAGCAACGTATCCAATGTGGTTTGGATAACCAGAGTCAACAAGATAGTACTTCATAAAAACAAACATGAAGTGAGCATAGGAAAATAACATTGACACTATTTGTGGAAATAATGTTATACCTTTAGGAGGTAGAGGAAATGAGGGAAGATTTACTAATGTCTCATATAGGATCCTTGTTTCATGTGCAAATCCTAGCCAACTAGCAATCACAATGGTAAACCTCATGTCAAAGTCATATATGGCAAGCGCATTCTGAGACATATACCCATGCTGACATGTGTGGTTAACTACCCTCGTCCACAGGAGAACTGAACATGGTACATGTGATCCATCCATAGCACCACTACACATTTGTGGTGATGCAAAAACGATCTTCCTTAATCTTTGCATGCTCCCTACTGAAAGTATGATCTCTTGGTTTGATGTTGTCTCTTGCTAATTTGCGCAAGCAAAAAAAATACTTCCTTGGATTTGGTGTGAGCTGTCCATAGGTACCTTGTAAATTGGTTTTCGGCTTGTGCAAATACTTGCATGTCTCAAACAATCCATAAGAACATGATTAGTGACTCAATGGATGTCACATTAATGGTTGATTTCAATTCATAGTTAGAGACAAGCAAATCATAGAGTGCCATGAACACCTCTAGGGTCATGCGAAACATAACAATCATATAATCTGCGTATAAGCATACGTCATAATTGTATAATCAACGAACAATCGTATTGTTTACTTTACACACAATTCGTAAAGCAATAATCTGTTGCTTGCAACTTAATAGTGGAGGGGGTTCGGATGATAACCTGAAGGTGGATTACTAGTCATAGATGAAGTTGGATGGCAGTCTGTGTATAATGTTGTAATGCCCAATCAAGTTCCAAAGGAGTCAAGATGATTAGTATATGCATGTATTGCTTTCTTGATGTTTGTCAATTGCCTCGCTGTAATTTGTTCACCCAGCATGTTATCTATCTAAGGAGAGCCACCTCTAGTGAACTATGGATCCTGGTCCTTTCTTTTACATACAATCTACAAACTGTTTACTGCTTTGTATTTACTTTCTTCAAACTATTACTTCCTTCCATTCGATACGTTTAATCCTTGTATTTCAGCAAAACCGGTGAGATTGACAACCTCATCGCAAGTTGAGGGCAAAGTTCTGTGGTTGTGTTGTGCAGGTCTCCACGTTGCTAATAGCACCGGTAGTGCGCCCTACCAAGGCTCAGCTAGCAACACCTTTGGGGTGTTTCCTTGCTCCTACTGGTTCGATTAAACCTTGGTTTCATAACTGAGGGAAACTTGCTGCTGTGCTCATCATACTTCCTCTTGGGGTTTCCCAACGAGCTCCACATTAACACCGAGCCATCAAGCACTTTTCTGGCGCCGTTGCCGGGGAGTCAAGGACATATTCACAAGGGGAGTCCCTCGTAACCAATCTCTTTACTTTGTTATTTTTGTTTTGCTTAGTTTCTTTTTTGCTTTGTTAGCTTGTTTTGTTATAAAAAACACACAAAAAAATTAGTTTTACAAGTTTGCTTTCTTTATCAAAAACACAAAAAAATGAATACTCTTGAAAACACTAAGTTGTGTGACTTCACTAGCACCAAAAACAATGATTTTATGAGCACACCTATTGCTCCACATGTTCCTGAAGCTACTTTATTTGAGATAAAACCTGCTTTACTCAATCTTATTACGAGAGAACAATTTTCTGGTATTGGTAATGAAGATGTTGCTGCCCATCTAAATAACTTTGTTGAACTTTGCGAGATGCAAAAGCATAGGGATATAGATGGTGATATTATTAAGCTGAAATTGTTTCCTTTCTCTTTGAGAGGAAAAGCTAAAGAATGGTTGAATTCCTTAACTAGGAATAGTATTGATTCTTGGACTAAATGCAAAGATGCTTTCATTGGAAAATACTATCCTCCTGCTAATATTATATCTATGAGAAGTGAAATAATGAAGTTTAAACAATTTGATAATGAACATGTTGCTCAAGATTGGGAAAGAATGAAATCTTTGGTAAAGAATTGTCCCACTCATGGACTGACTGCTTGGATGATCATCCAAACTTTTTATGCATGATCGAACTATTCTTCAAGGAACCTATTGAACTCTGCTGCTAGAGGTACCTTTATGACCATCACTTTGGGTGCTGCAACAAAACTTCTGGATAATATGATGGTTAACTATTCTGAATGGCATACTGAAAGAGTTCCACAAGGTAAGAAGGTAAATTCTATTGAGGAAACCTCCTCCTTGAGTGATAAGATTGATATTATTATGTCTATGCTTGTTAATGGGAAAGCCCATATTGATCCAAATAATGTTCCTTTAGCTTCTTTGGTTGCTCAAGAAGAGCAAGTTGATGTGAACTTTATAATAAATAACAATTTTAGCAACAATGTCTACAGGAATAATTTTGGTAGCAACAATTATAAGCCATATCCTCCCAACAATGGTAATGCTTACGGAAATTCCTACAAAAATAATAGGAGTGTTCCCTCTGAACTTGAAGTTATGCTTAAAAACTTTATTAGTAAGCAAACTGCTTTCAAAAAAACTATTGAGGAAAAACTCTCTAATGCTGAAAGAAATATAGCATCTTTGGCTAAAGCTCAATCTTCTTTGAATAAAATGGCTGCTAAACCTGAAACTAATGATAATCCCTTTGCAGCTACAAATGCTATACAAGTAAGGGTTGATGAAAATGTTAGACTATTAGCTGAATTACATGATAAGTGGGAAAGAGAAGATGAAATTGCTAGAAACATTAGTGTTTCTACTATCACTACCACTAGTGTTGAGGATAGTAATAGTTCTACTACTTTAAATGATAAATTTGATTTTGATCTTGATGGTTGCAACATCTCTGAAGTTATTAAGTTCCTAAAAAAGCTTGCTAAAAGTCCTAATGCTAGTGCTATGAACATGGCCTTTACAAAACACATTACTGATGCTCTCATAAAGATTAAAGAAGAAAAGATGAAACATAAAGCTTCTATTCCTATAAAACAAGAAGATGGTTGGGAACCCATCATTAATTTGAAAGTGAATGACTTTGATTTCAAAGCTTTATGTGATCTTGATAGTAGTGTTTCTATTATGCCAAGAAGGATTTATGATATGCTTGATTTGCCTCCACTCGAAGATTGTTATTTGAATGTCGCACTTGATGATAATGCTAAAAAGAAACTCATGGGGAGTATTAATGATGTTCTTATTATGGTTAACAATGCCTATGTCCCCGTTGATTTCTATGTTTTGGATGTTGAATACAATGCTTCTTGTCCTATTACTTTGGGAAGACCTTTTCTTAGCACTGTTGGTGCCATTATTGATATGAAAGAAGGCACCATTAAATATCAACTCCCACTCAAGAAAGGTATAGAACACTTCCCTAAGAAGAGAGAGAAGTCTTCTTTTGCTTCTCCTATTAAAACAAAATTTGGTTTTAATGCTTCTTCATTTTAGAACACTTAATTCTTTTCTTTCTTCTTATGCCTAACTTAAAGGCGTTAAAGAAAAGTACTTATTGGGAGATAACCCAAAAGTTTTAGATGAGTCTTGGAAGTTATTACTTCAGTAATAACCGCTCTGTATCCTTTTTATTTGCTTTTTGTGCCAAGAGTAACCTCTAATGAGAGAGAAGTAATGATTGGGAAAGTTGTTGTCCCGAAACAGATTTATGTGCTTCACCGTACAAATTCGTGTAAAATCTCTAAACGTCTTTTTGAGGCATGAATTTTGCGCTTCTTCCCCAGGTTGTTATCTAACTTCCGTTAGTTCAACACTTTTTTATTTGAGGAACAGAAGGTCTTCGAGAAAATTCGTCTTTATCTACTGGTCTGTTTTGACAGATTTCTGCCATTTTCTGCATTTGCTTCTTATTGGTTCCTTTTTTGAGTTCTTTTGGGGAATTGAGCATTTTGAGGGAAGTGCTTCAGTAGCTAGTGTTCTAATGGAAGTTTATTGGTGTTAGAACTGAACCTTAAGACCTATTATCTTGAGTGCACTAATGTTGCTAATAAAGATTGTGTGAAGTTTTGTATGAAGGGAAAATTTCAGGTGTATGGAAGGAATGAGTAATGAGATGAAGGATGGACTAAAGCTCAAGCTTGGGGATGCCACGCGTGTCACCCCAAGAAATATCCAAGAATTACAAGCTTCAAAGCTTCGGGATGCCCAAGGCATCCCCCTTCTTCATCAATAAAAATCCTAGGTTTCTTCTAAACGCTTCATTTTTATTGTTTCATGCACAGTTCTGTTGTTCTTGGAGCATCTTATTTTTCGTTTTTGTTTTGGTTTTTCGTTTGCTTGGTTTGCTTAGTTTGCTGAATAAATTGGTTGGACCCCTCTTTCATACATTGGTTTTCAAATAGTTTGGTTTGGTTTGGAAAAGAGTAGGAAAGTTCATGCTTATGTGGTAAAGAGAGTTTGTTTCTGACTGTGGCCTATGCTTTGTCATGCCATGCTTGATATTGTTTTGGCTTTATGCTTAGTATTCTTTGCTGTAGCATGACTTGTTATAAACAATTGAGATTGCTTAATATGCCTTGGATGAATCATGCGTTGTTTTAGCATATGAAAGCATAGTATAGTGGTATTCTCCTTTGATGCTTTATTTGGGTTGACTTGGCACATGCTCACACCATGTTATGACTATCTCAAGTCACCATAGCCTTTATGATCCTTTAGTTTTCAACTTCTAGTATCACTTTATGCTTTGATCAATGATGTTTTGTCGGTCTGCATGATTATGGCCATTATTGCTCTCTTAGTTTGTCGCTCCCAGTCTTTTGCTAGCCTCCACAACCAAGTATGAGTTCCACTCATGCATCCAACTCCCTAAACCAAGTTATTCCAGAGAGTCCACCATACCTACCTACTAGCATATGCTATTCCAAGTATATTCATGCTTTTGTTTATCTTCCAAATTAAACTTTTTATGAGAAAACTAGTGATTAAAGCTCTCACGAACTTGATGGCACACTTTACTTTTTTTTGCATCTAATAAACTTGAACCATTGGGTCCTTCTTTGTTGCGAATATGCTTGCGCTTTATAAGTTGAAATTACCAGAACCATGTATCATGGGGAACGCTTTCAACATTGCACTTGTACTTTGTACCCCGTTGATATCATGTTCTTTTGCTTATGGATCCCGGCTATGTGAAATAAAAGTGGAACTTGTAAGATCATGGAGTTTGTATGTGTGTTAGAGAAACGCTTGGGCCGCTAGCATAAGCCATGCTTAATCATGGTGGAAACTTGCAGCATCACCATAATGAGGACTCTATGAAGCATCCTCAATAAAAACCTATGCAAATAGCAAATAAAAAGATCGCTGAGATGCTCATTGTATGCTTGCCTTGTTATTTTGATTATGGGATAGCTCCTGTATCATGTGCAAGGGGTACCCCGTTGGCAGTTATTTATGATACATATGTACTTACAATGACAAGAGCTTACTCGTGACTAAAGTTTAGTAGCATGAGGTTCGGTCTTCGTAAGTAAGGGCCATGAGATTTTGGTTTATAACTTGTCAAGCATATCCTCTTAGTTGTGTCACTTTAACCTTAATCACCCTCAAGATGCTTATGATAAAGGAAATGAGAGCTGAAGGCTATTAAGTACCATAATTTTTGGAAGCTCTTTATGAGACTTGAATCCCTACTTCCTTCTATGAAGGCCTTTCTTCCACTTATATATTGAGTCTCCACCTTCTATCTTTATGCACCTACTTTGAGTGCATAGTGGCCATTCTTAGTTCTATGTGCATTGTCCCAAGACTAGTTGATTGATGCATAACTTGATATTGCTTGTTCTAAACTATTTGTATCTAGTCACTCTTATGAACTATGAAGGTGTCCTATGCATTTATATTTGCTACTCTATGAGGGACAAGCTGAATGCCATTATCCTATGTTTTCTTTATGTGAAACAAACAAACGTCTTGCAAAGCATTGTTATTCATGAATATTTTGTTTGTGCCTTTTCATGTTGCATCATAGTTTCTTTGTCTTATTGCTAGAAATTTGTCTTTCATGTTATGATTGAAGTACTATGATCCCAGCTTTGAATGTTTTACAAATACTTTGATCAAGTTTATGATGGTGCATGTCACCTCAAAAATTATTCTTTCTTTTTATCACTTACCTACTCGAGGACGAGCAGGAGTTAAGTTTGGGGATGTTGATACATTGCAAATGTATCTATAATTTTTGATGTTCCATGCTTGGTTTTATCTACTTTCTTTTGTTTTGCCCACACTTTGGAGTACGTTTCATATGATTTCTTGGACTAACCTATTAACAAGAGCCACAGTGCCAGCTGCCTGTTTTTTGTTGTTTTTGGTTCCAGGAAAGTCAGAATATGAATATTCTCGAAATCTGACGGGACAAAAGCCAAAGTTACTATTTTACCGAGGGACACTTGGAGCCAGAATACGAGACGGAGAGGGGCTGGGGCCCGGCCACACCACCTGGCCACACGGCCAGGCCTGGCCCACGCCAGGGGGTGGTCTGGCCGCCCCAGGCACCCCTCGGCATCTCCTTCCCCCTATATATTGCCTCTGATACGGAAACCCTAAGGACCCGATCAAAAATCCACGAAAAGAGTCTGTAGCCACCATCGTCTCTGTCCCTAGATTGGGAGGGATCTGAAGCTCTTCCTAGCACCCTACAGGAGAGGGGAATTCACCCTGGAGGCCTTCTTCATCATCATGCAAGCCTCTGGTGTGATGCGTGAGTAGTTCATCTCTGGACTATGGGTCCATGTAGTAGCTAGATGGCTGGTTCTCCTCCTTTGTGCTTTCATGTCTAGATCTTGTGAGCTTCGTTCATGATCAAGATCATCTATTTGTAATTCTGCATGTTGTGTGTGCGGGGATCCGATGGATATTGATATGCTATTTCAGATTGATTATTGATTCTATCATGTCTTTGTTATTTGTGATCTTGCATGCTTTCCGTTGTTAGTAGCTATCTTGGCCAAGTAGATGCTAGCAACTCCAAGAGTTAGTATTTATGCTCGATAGTGGGTTCATGCCTCTGGTAATCTGGGGAAGTGACAGAAATCTCTAAGGTACTAGATGTGTTGTTGCTACTAGGGAGAAAACAACAATCCTTTGTTCATAGAACAATCGTATTGTTTACTCTACACGCAATTCGTAAAGCAATAACCTATTGCTTGCAACTTAATACTGGAGGGTGTTCAGATGATAACCTGAAGGTGGATTATTAGTCATAGATGAAGTTGGATGGCGGTGTATGTATAATGTTGTAATGCCCAATCAAGTTCCAAAGGAGTCAAGATGATTAGTATATGCATGTATTGCTTTCTCGATGTTTGTCAATTGCCTCGCTGTAATTTATTCACCCAGCATGTTATCTATCTAAGGAGAGCCACCTCTAGTGAACTATGGATCCCCGTCCTTTCTTTTACATACAATCTACAAATTGTTTACTTCTTTGTGTTTACTTTCTACAAACTATTACTTCCTTCTATTCGATACATTTAATCCTTTGTTTTTAGCAAAACCGGTGAGATTGACAACCTCATCGCAAGTTGGGGCAAAGTTCTGTGGTTGTGTTGTGCAGGTCTCCACGTTGGTACTAGCACCGGTAGTGTGCCCTACCAAGGCTCGTCTAGCAACACCTTTGGGGTGTTTCCTTGCTCCTATTGGTTCGATTAAACCTTGGTTTCATAACTGAGGGAAACTTCCTGCTGTGCTCATTATACCTTCCTCTTGGGGTTCCCCAACGAGCTCCACATTAACACCGAGCCATCACTAGCATGGCTATTTCACATAGGCAGTGTTAGTCGGATGGCATCTCCATGTCTATGTCAGGTGGAATCTTGACATTATCTTTCTTACACATTAGTCTCGACGTTATTTCCAACACAACCATAAAACGAACAATGACAAGAATTCATAACTGAACTAAGTACAACTTTCTACAAACTAGATCCAATTCAGTTTTTAGTACAATCAATTCAATGTGGACTAAACTTATGAATACATAGTCGAAAAGCATAGCCTCTAGGGAACAACTCCAATCACAACAAACTTTACCCATGATCTACTCGATGCGGTTTTAACACACAGGGTATCCATGTTTTGACTGATCGACATGAAGCGTCATAATTTTCCTGCATGTCATGTTTGATGAATCAGTCTTTCCATATTTTTTCTCCAAAACAAATCATCGACCACACCTGGATCCGATCTTCTCTCTGATCTGCGTCACACTTCCCATCTGATTCATATTTACCCTGGGATTGCTGCTGATAGCAGCAACCTCGCCTTCCGCGTCCCAATCGATGCCTACACCAAAAAAGGCGTCACCCCGTGATACGTTGCTAACGTATCTATAATTTTTGATGTTCCATGTTTGTTTTATATCTACTTTCTTATGTTTTGTCCATACTTTGGAGTATTTTTTATACATTTTATGGGCCTAACCTATTAACAAGATGCCACAATGCTAGATGCATGTTTTCTGCTGTTTTTGGTTCCAGAAAAGTCAAAAAATGAATATTCTTGGAATTGGACGGGACAAAAGCCAAAGTTAACATTTCACCGAGAGGAACACGGATCCAGAAGATGAGACGGATAGGGGCCAGGGGCCGGCCACACCATCTAGCCGCGCGACCAGGCCTGGCCCGCGCCAGGGGGTGGTGCGGCCACCCAGGGCACCCCCTCGGCCTCCCCTTTCGCCTATAAGAAGCCTCTGATATAGAAACCCAAGTACCCGATCAAAAATTCCACGAAAGAGTCTGTAGCCACCGACATCTCCATCCCTAGATCGGGAGGGATCTGAAGCTCTTCCCGGCACACTGTTAGAGGGGAGAAATCACCATGCCTGCCTCCGGTGTGATGCATGAGTAGTTCATCCCTGAACTATGGGTCCATGTAGTAGCTAGATGGTTGGTTCTTCTCCTTTGTGCTACCATATTTAGATCTTGTGAGATCCGTTCATGATCAAGATCATCTATTTGTAATCTTACATGTTGTGTTTGCGGGGATCCAAAGAATCTTGAGATGCTATTTCAGATTTATTATTGATTCTATCATGTCTTTGTTATTGTGATCTTGCATGCTCTCTGTTGTTAGTAGTTATCTTGGCCAAGTAGATGGTAGCAACTACAAGAGGGAGTATTTATGCTCGATAGTGGGTTCATGCCTCTAGGAATCTGGGAAAGTGACATAAATTTCTAAGGTACTAGATGTGCTGTTGCTACTAGGGAGAAAATACCAATCCTTTGTTCATAGAACAATCGTATTGTTTACTTTACACACTTTGCTTAATGCAATTATCTATTTCTTGCAACTTAATACTGGAGGGGGTTCGGATGATAACCTTAAGATGGATTATTAGTCATAGATGCAGTTGGATTACGATCTATGTATAATGTTGTAATGCCCAATCAAATCTCATAGGAGTCAAGATGATTAGTATATGCATGTATGCTTTCTTGATGTTTGTCAATTGCTCCGATGTAATTTGTTCACCCAACATGTCATCTATCTTAAGGAGCATCACCACTAGTGAACTATGGACCCTGGTCCTTTCTTTTACCATCAATCTACAATCTACTATTTACTGTTTTCTTTTTACTTTCTGCAAGCAATTACTATCTTCCACACAATACATTTAATCCTTTGTTTTTAGCAAACCGGTGAGATTGACAACCTCACTGTAAGTTGGGGGCAAAGTTTTGTGATTGTGTTGTGCAGGATTCCAAGTTGGAAACAACACCTTGGAGGTGTTTTCTTGCTCCTACTGGTTCGATAACCTTGGTTGCATAACTGAGGGAAAACTTGTTGTTGTACTCATCATACCTTCCTCTTGGGGTTCCCCAACGAGCTCAACATATTGAGTAAGCACCCTATCCACTCCCAGAGATTTCTTCTGCTCCGGCCCACCCATTCCCGTCCGAAACTCACCACCAACCAATCCACGGCATCCCCTGGTGCCCCGCTCTGCCTCCCCCAGATAACTCTTGTATAGCCACCCGAGAAAGCACACCGTATATTGACCAGAGACAAGCAATGATATCTTATGCCTAGGAATTTGTTGACATTGCAAATATCAACACCTTGGAGGTGTTTCCTTGCTCCTACTGGTTCGATAACTTTGGTTTCATAACTAAGGAAAACTTGTTGCTGTACTCATCATACCTTCCTCTTGGGGTTCCCCAACGAGCTCAACATATTGAGTAAGCACCTCGTCCACTCCCAGAGATTTATTCTGCTCTGGCCCACCCATTCCCGTCCGAAACGCACCACCAAGCAATCCACTGCATCCCTGTTGCCCCGCTCTGCCTCCCCAGATAACTCTTGTATAGCCACCCGAGAACGCACACCGTATATTGACCAGAGACAAGCAATGATATCTTATTCCTAGGAATTTGTTGACATTGCAAATACCAACACCATAATTAGTTAACATTACTGATCATTTGTTGAGATTCTAATTAAGCGCCAGTTTTTCTTCACAATAGAGCTTGATCTTTGATTACATATATTAGTGATAAAGATACATGTGCAACCAACAACTGATTCGTAGTGTGCTTGTGTATTAAACTGTCATGCAAGAATTTTAGATGTTTCCATTCAGTTCAATCGTATATCCAAAAATCTGGTGGTTGTGTTTCACATTGAACAAAATTATTGGTTTAATAATATTTTCTAGAGACCCTCTATACATTGCTTAGTCTTGTCTTTGATCCCCTTAAGTTCAGTTTGCTACTCCAAATAATCTTCTAAGGTATATTAACTCGATTCCTCTTTGTACAAAATTCCCGCAACAACAAGTGAGGTGCATCATCTTGTTTATAAAATAGTTGTGACAATTGGACTATTTTTCTGAAATACATAATAGATGCTAGATGGGATGGTGAATTTATCAACCGTGGATGCTGAAACGGAAAGCATCTCAAGGCAGATCCATGTAGATAAGGTGGTGGCCGCAAATACAAGGGCACCCACTAGTACAAATCTTATGGAGATCGATGCAACTCCAAAGGTCGCAGCAAATACATGATCTTAGATGGTAGGAGTATTAACATGATTCTTGCTTATTTACCATCTGAGCTTCACATTTCCAAATTAAACAGTCTGTCTGATGGTAGTTGTCACCATTTCAAATTCAGGTCCTCAAAGTGCTACTTCAAGCAGCTCCCTGCAAGGATGAAGATGTTGGGTGGCGTGCGTGGGGATATGCGTGTCAGCAAGGTGCGGAAGCCGGTGTGACATCCCGTTAGAAACTTCGCCCATATCCGGTGACCAACACACAGGTTCCAACAGGTCATCACACCAGTAGAACTAACCCTGGTTTCCCTTGATCCCTCCCTATTCGATCTTTAGTTTCCATGCTATAATTATCGTATACAAGTCAGCCAAAAAAATGCTTCCATGACAATTTCTATACTAGCTGGGGCAATCAAATTGTTAAAAACAAAACAAAGAGGTAATCTCCACAATATTTACTAGAATTACTTCAACATCGTCAAGATACATGATGGTACGCTCACGTTGCAAAATACTACCAAAAATATGAGATGTATACCATGTGTGCACGTAACTTGACCCAGCTATGAATGACATGCATATGCGTCTTATTATATGACCTGGAATGCCTAGGATTCTAGGTACCACAATACTCTGAGTCAGCATTTATTGGCTGATGAATAAGTAAACCAATCGCTCCCTCCAGAAAATAGAAAAGACAGCAAAGTTTTAACCTATCCCCGTCATGGTGCGTCAGCTAACCTTGTTAATTTGGCTTGATCTTTAAAATATGTATAGTACTTGGTAAGATAACTGAATGCACGCCACTAATTAATTGCCCAATTCTGCAAGCCAGTGTTTATCTCTCACAAAATAACCCGTCGTGGTCGTGATGCCAGCCAATTTGTTTTATTTGATTTGATTGCGTGGCTAGCCTCCCACGTGATGCTCGTTGAAATTTGTTTATGCAACTTTTTTTTGGCGGTACACATTGACTAGGCATATTGGAAATACCTTAAGTTGAATTAGTCGATGCGACACGCTACAGTTCTTAAGCTTGGTAATATCATTGCTCGAGGAAGAAAAATAATAGCTTACTCTTCTAATGAATCGTACTATTGGTACGGGTTTCACACATCAACCAAGGCAAATGGCACTTTGATCATTTTTTTGGAAATGGGTGTTTTATTACTTATAAGTAACATTTACACCCGGCCTCTGCATAGTTAGGATGCACACAACCGATCAATCCACACGAGTAGACAACAAAAGAAGCATGTTAACATTACATAATGCACTATCGTAATAAAACAACCTCAAGCTATGGAGGATCGATCCACAAATCACGCGACCATCCATGCCGGGAGAAAATATCCCTCGCCATTTCCTCCAATCGCGTACAACCCTCCACAAACAAGTTGCGAAACTTCATACGTTGTATAGTGGTCCATGAGCGGAGAGTAGTCGTGGTCTGATAAATAACATGTAGTTTAGAAGATACAATATTATTAAAAATCTTGTCATTTCTATATAGCCATAGACCAAACAAAAGCAAGCGCTACTACCCTAAACAAAGTCCTGTATTTATCATCATTCCCATACAACCAGTTACCAAATACATTAGCAATCGACCTTGGAGGAGATAAACTAGAGGCTACTTGGATGATTGACCATATAGATCGAGCAAATTTACAATGGAAGAATAAATACCGAATTGTCTCCTCGTGATGACAAAAAACACATTGTGTACTTCCGTGCTAATTCTTCTTTGCAAGATTATCTTTTGTAAGAATGACTCCATTACGAAGAAACCATGCAAGATTATCTTTTGTAAGAATGACTCCATTATTCTTAAAAGCCACATTCGGAGGATTGGATTCCATTACGGTGGAAAGTGTATCCCCTTTATGGCTAACAATAGAATATACAACTGGATAATGTTTGCGAAGAGAAGTTTCACCAAGCCACTTATCTTCTCAGAATCTAATCTTTGATCCATCCTTGATATTGAAAACACCAAAACAGAATAAATGCTTTTTGGTTGTTATTAGACCAGCCCAAAAGTGTGAATCACCGGGTTTCCAAACCACTTAAGACATAGCTTTGGAGCCAACATATTTCCTCCATAGAATGGTGCCAAAAACCATCTTCTGTGAGTAGTTTGAAAAGCCATTTACCCAGAAGCTGGTATTTTTGAATTGCAAATCGTGTATGCCAAGTCCATCGTATTTTTTTGGTCGGCAAACCACATTCCATATGGCAAGTCGATATTTTTTGTTTTCAGTATCCCCATGTCAAAAGAATCTTGAGCAGAAATAATCCACTTTATTCAAGAAACCTTTTGGTAACTAGAAAAGCAAGATCATATACAGTACCATGTTGGTGTGTACTGAATCTATGAGTACAAGTCTTCTTCAAGGGATAGTAACTTACTTTTCCAACTATTAAGATGTTTTTGGAGTTTTTCCTCTACGAGTTTCCATTCAACAATTGTGAGACGCCGATAGTGAATCGGTATTCCCAGATAGTTGATTGAAATTTCCCTTGCCCACAGCCGAATAAATCAGCATATAGGTGGGTCTCGTTTTGAACCTCGTCAAAACAATTTAAATCACTCTTATGGAAGTTAATTTTCAATTTAGAGAGTTGCTCGAATGCTGATAGTATTAATTTCATATTCTTTGATTTCTCAAGATCATTTTCCATAAATAAGATTGTATCGTCGGCGTATTGAAGAATAGAAAGTCCGCCATCAACAAGAGGTGGAACTAATCGTTCAATTAGGCCATCGGCCTTGGCTCTCTCGATCAGGATAGCCAACATATCAGCTACTATATTAAATAGTATAGGTGATAGTGGATCCCCTGTCTCATTCCCTTCTTGGTATGAAAGTAATTTCTTTTGGCTTGTCAGCTGATGTTGTTACATGCTGGTACTGATCTGGGTGTTTTTCTGATGTCCTGGAAGGTTCAGGTTTTGTTATTCAGTGAACGAACATAGTAGCTTGTGTGTATGTGCAACTGTGTTGTTTTAGGTTCAGTTCCAGTTGGTGTAGCAAGATGCTGCCCAAATTTCATCTGAATTGTGGTAAAATAATAGGTAGCTGGTTGGTCCATTTCTCCCTCAGTTCGGTGACACTTGGTTTTATGCCCAACCATAGCAGCGACCCATTTCTTCTTCAAACTATCTAGGACTCATCCCGGCCTTCATGAGAAAAAAAAACAAGTTGTCATATACGGATACTGAAACATTCATTATGATTAGGACCTGCAATTATTCATAAAAGTTGTTAAAACATTATAACATTCATGTGTGTGTGTGTGTGTGTGCAACTGTGACTCGCGAGAGCTGATCTTGAGATGGTCACTTGAGCATTAGCATGGAAAATATGAGCCGACCTTGTTGCGGAAGCGGAACCACCCGCCGGCCGGTGATGACCCTGGTAATTTTTCCAGGTTGAGTAGTGGTGCTGGTGCTGGAGAGTGATACGTGTCTCATCGCCAGATGGATCTATGGTGGCCTGCGACATGACGGCGACTTGGTCTCTGCAGGCAATAGGTAGGGGGGATTTAATCAATGTTCGTGATCTGATGATTGAAGGTCTATTTATTTATTATTGACGGCTTCCCGCGATCTTTCATGCCTTCCTTCTTCTTGTCTTTGAACAGGATGGACATTCAGTGTTGCACGTAACATAAAGAATCAAAGAAAAATGGGAAATCCCTTTTGGCTCACGGGTGCAATACCCATGCTCCCACGCAGGTTCAGGTTCCGCGAGAGAGTCACCTCCTTCTTGTCTTCTCAGAGAATGTACATGCAGTGTTGCAGGTAACAGAAAGAGTCGTTAATATGGAAATAAAAAACAATGTTGGGGTTTGCCACTTCTTTATTCTACTACAGCCGACGTATATTGTACAGAAATAGCACGAGTACTCGATCATTGACAAAGAGCGGCGTTTCTGGGAAGATCTAGCTTACTTTTACCTTGTTTCAGGAAGGGTGCTCATTTTTGAAGCAGATTTTTTCAGCATTAGGAATCTTCTGCAGCAATTCTTCCTGCGGATTTTTTAGAAGCTCTGTCAGGTAATACTAAGTTCTTTACTTCAATAATGTTGATGAAGAAATTCTACTACGAATTTTTTTCTAGATGATACAGCAGGCATTCAGTTTGTGTAGGTTCAGGTTGTCAGACAATTCTTGCTTCTGTTATTACTCTTAAAAGGTATAATTACTTCTGTTATTACTCTTAAAAGGTAAACTCGAAGAAGGGGAGAACAACAAAAAATTGTTTATGGCAAAATAAGGGAAAAACAACGCATGCTATCTTGCTGCTTAAAAAGGAAATGTACCAGAAATAATTATACGAACTTATTAGAAGATACTAAAAGGTACAACTTCATCCCAAGCATGCCACACTATCCTTAAATATGGACTCCTATGGTTCTTGAAACGCCCGACGTGCTGCCTCCCAGGGTGCAAGGGCCGGCCTGGTTATGCCGGTATGCGTGCATATTGCCCATAGCATGGTGATGAACCCGCCACCTTTTGCGAGGGCATCCTTGTGGGCCTTGACATGCAGCTCGTCGCCAGATGGTGCAATGTACACTATTAGCTCTGTCCATAGGTCGGCCATCAGCTCCCACACATGCTCATTATCCTCCTCTGCTTTATCCATGAGCTCCTTCCCCAACTTGGCCCCCTTCTGCACCACCGTTGCTGCCTCCTGCTGCCCTTTTCCCATCTCTGTTAGCCTCTTATATCTGGTTCCCTGGAGCCATAGGTGGTACCACCAAAATCTTCCAAGATTCTCCTTGAACTCCTTCTTCATTTTCATGTAAGCGTGGTCCGTTCCGTTCTTGTCTTCAGGGAGCAGCTCCGGTGAACAGGCCACCAAGTAGGCACAGTACCTGGACAATGTCGTCGCCACCTTCCGATGGGGCTCCATCGTCTCTTTCAACTCCTTGTGTTGGTACTTCACCTCCAGGAGGCTGGTGGCAATGTGGCAGACGAGGGTGAACTCAGCGATGCTTTTGCTCTCGCACACCTGCAAGAGTAGGTGGCGGTATGGTTTGTACTTGTCTAGCTGTAGCCTGGACGAACTGGCCGTATTATGAGGGCCATCAATCTCCATGTGAGCTACAACACACTCCATAAGGGACTTCTTCACTTCCTTCGACACTGCCTTGGTATGCATTGTGAAGGATAAGAGGGATGATAGCGGGCAAAACCTTAACACAGAGAACTGCTCGAAGCAGAGCTTAGGGTGACCTAGCTTGCTTCGAACCCACTGGATGCAGCGCATGAGCCCGCTTAATAGCTGGCTCTCACGCCAGTGGGGCTTGGTGGCGTACTCGCAGATCAGCGACACAGTGAGCCAGTTGGAGAGGATAAATACGAGGAGCTCCCAGACTTGCTCATAGATGAAAGCAAGCAACAATAGAGTGGTGGTGCTTAGGTCGATGGTAGCGAACAGCACTACAGGTGAAAGGATGATGCTCTTGAGGAGGCATTTGGCCAGCGTTGCTGCACCGGTATCAATGATGTAGTTGTCCTTGGTGATGCTATGGTAGGCGTATGACACGTTCCCGTTGCCACAGGCAACAAAAGTCAGGAGGCAGAAGGCCCAGACTATGATGGGGAACAAGATGTAGTTGGCTAGGAAGAAGAAAGGATTAGAGAGGACAACTGGTAGAACAGAGTGGTAGTACTCGGAGATGAATTGGATTTCATCATTGAAGATTTGGAACAATGTATCCTCTGTGCTTTGCTCCCCCTCCGCTTCGTGGGGAACGTTCATAGGAGCCTCCTCCTTGCAGAGTCCTCTGAAGATGAGGTCCCGACAGTTTCGGGTCTCCTCATTGCTTATGGGAATGTCCTCGAACCTTCTGCGCAGAAGCTTGTAGAGAGCAAAGGAGAGGCATAGTCTTCTGAGTCTGTGGTTTTCGTTGAGGAGGAGACCATCAGACGCCCAGATATCACCAACCGTGACAATTGTCGAGGAGGCACTTCTATGGTCGGCATTGACTTGGTAGCCATGTGGACCAGCTTCCCACTCCAAGTTGTCTTCTCCCCTCACAGCGTACTTGCATGTCTCGAGCAGTCGCGATCCGCCCACGCTCTGCTGCTCTTGCTCTTGGGGTGGTTGCAGTACTATGACCTGGGCCATGTAGGAGTTGAGCAGCTGGGCGTTCTTTCCGTAGGCGAAGGAACGCTTCAGCAGCTCGGCGATGACAAGCCTCTGCAGGAACTTTGCAGCAGCAAGGACCCACAAGGTGCCGTAGATCGCCTTCTTGCCGGTGCCCTTGACGTTGTTGAAGACGAGGTAGCCCAGCCAAATGATGCGTGCAAAGCGCTCGATGGTGCCAGGCGAATACCACTCCATACCCATGCTGACCAGGATCGCCTCCACCTTCTTGCGGAGGAGCTCCACAAGAAGCATCCACATGAGGATCGTCCGGGCCCGCAGCGACAGCTCTTCACCCAGCTGCTGGCTGTATATGCTGGCGCCTTCTTTCTTGTTCTTGGCCTCGGAGAAGAGGTAGGACATGACGGGGAGGAAGAGTGCGAGTGAGGTGGAGAGGAAGAGGCGGACGCTCGGGTTGAGAATGGCGCTAACGTCGGAGATGCGGCTGAACAGGTTGAGGTTGAAGAAGAGCGCGGCAAGGATGAACATGATGACAGAGGTGGCCACGGTGGTGGCCTCATTATTCTGGTCGGCGTAGGAGGAAGTCAGGTTATACACGTAGGGGTACACTGTGCTGTTGCAGAATGAGTCTAACCCTCCCATCTTCGTACCCACTCTATGCTAGCCACCTCTAATAACTGAAATCCCTAGCTAGCTACCTTGAATGGATTGAATTGGGCACTGCACTTATATATAAGTACGACATCGAGAATCGCAATCACAACAATGGCACTAAGAGAAAGTTAAAGCACCCATAGAGATAGTGCATCAGTATCTAAGTTTCTTTTCTTTACTTTTTAAAGGCTTAAATCAAGGGGGTCCTCATAGGCCACCGATCATATCTCTAGCTCAACCTTGCTTCAGGTCACACTCATTTTTTAGGGAAATTAGTAATCTGGATGCCCTGCAACAATTTAGTTTTCAATTATTACGCTATAGCATGACGGTCATTTGGAGCAAATTCTTTTTTGATTCACTTTGTTCCCTTTTTCGTTTAATATACTCTCTCCGATTCATAAACTCTGTCGTTCATAACAACTGTACTTATTGTGTTGTCTTTTTCTTTGCCAAAGGTGGTAGGGACACATAAGAATCTTCTGGAAAGTTCTTTTAATTTGGTGGAATGCTCCAAGTGACCAAGGCATGTGCTTAGAAAGTATACTCACTACAACACCTGGGGCCAAATTATCCTTAGGAACCTGCTTTAGTAGGATACAAGGTATGGCATCTGTGTGCTACAAGGGAGCTTCCTAAACTAGTCAGTGTTTTGTTTTTCTTTCACGACGAGTGAAGTTTTATTTAGCACGGGGAATCAGAGGCCCCATTATCTATTGGAACATTTACTCTTAGTTTACACCTAGTATCTAGTCCGAAGCTCTAAGGCAAAAATCCTAAAAGTACGTATGATCACAATCATCACTGAATTCTATTGACCACCACTGCACCTTCTTTTGGACCATATTGGGCTGATATAATCTACACACACGACATAATTAGTGTAAGTATTTTTTTTTCAAGTCTTGTATCAGCCACCCCACCATGCACAGCTTAAATTTTCACTTAATTCACCCTCTTATTGCTGGGAGATTTGTACGCTCTAATCAAGAATAATCATTTCCTAAACAAAAGAAGCATCAAAGATGCTACATGAGCAGACACATATTTCGAGGTCTTTTTTTTGCAGGTAATTTTTATGGATCCTTTCACGACGAGTGAACTTTTATTTAGCACAGGGAATCAGAGGCCCCCTTATCTTTGGGAATTTACTCTTTGTTTACTCCTAGGCTCTAGTCCGAAGTTCTAAGGCAAGTATCCTAAGTACAAGTAATTTGAGAGCTGTTGTAGTATGTATGAGAACAATCATCACTAAATTCTACTGACCACCACTACACCTTCTTTTGGACTATATTCGGCTGATATAATCTATACACACTATAGAATTAATATAAGTATTTTTTTTCCAAGTGTTGTATCAGCCACCCCAACATCCACAGCTTAAATTTACTTAATTCACCCTCTTATTGTTGGCAGATTTGTAAGCTCTAATGAAGGATAATCATTTCCTAAACAAAATAAGCTTTAAATATGCTACATGAGTAGACACATTTTTCGGGGCCTTTGTTTTGCAGGTTCTTTTTGGTTATTTGTAGTACAATGTATGTGCCCATTGTTGACACCTAGTTTTGGTCAAAAATATGGACTACCCAATGGTAGCCGAAAAACTGTAAAAGTCGGTCAAAACTTAGGTTATGAGAGCGTGAGTCGCTGCCAAATGAAGATTTTAGAAGCCACTGGGAGAATAAAGGGCCCAGGAAACAGGTGACTGAAGGCGCAAGATGGAAAGAGCTAATCCGGAACAATATAGAAGCAACATCAAGATAGAAGCTGGGTTCGAATTGCCTTCATGGCCATGCGACCATGAATTAGTTGGAAATAGCACGAATATGAGGCATACAACACTCCAACATGGAAGGAAAAGTATCTCTACCATGGTTGACTTGAGGGATTGAAGTCCGGATCTAGTACGAAGCCAGTGTAATTTTTACCTAGTTTAGTACTAGATTCCTACCATGGAATCCTCATTGTAAATGTGCAATACCTATCCTAGAATTTCACTGAAAAATCACCGCCACATATATGTTAGGGGTAACAGACGATTAAAACCAAGCACACAATTGACATACATCAATATAATCTAATTTTTCATACCTTCAAAATCCTTCTCCCTTGTTTAGTTTCTTCGGCGACTTCGACTACGTTTTCTTCTATAGAATCGACAACCTAGTTATGGACGTTTAGTCCGACTTAGCTCAGCCAATAGTACCCATGACAAGATCCCTATTTGCGCTCTTAACATCCCAAACTCAATTTACCAATGAGTAATGGCTGGGCGGATGTTTTTTGAGATCTCAGTGGGCAGATGCCAATCGACATAGATCGCAGAGTGAGGGTGGGTGCAATCATGCGATCCCAACATGGTTTGCACTTCATCATGTGAGAATGTCTCAGCTTTTGGTATATTTATGTCCTTTTCCTTTTTGTTTATTGAAGGATATTAGTCTAGTAAGACCACGAATCGTTCCGCTGACGTAAGCTGTACGTAAAGAAAAGAAAAGCACAGCACCAAGTACAGATCTTGAATATCTATCACGTTCAACAAAGTTCCAACCGACAGAAATTCTGGACCTATCTAAGGGATCAGGCTTTTGTTCTTCCCGGCCAAATTCTAACTTTGATTTCGACAAACAATCATTACCTAAAGTGAGGTGTCCTGGGAGAACTTTTCTTATTCAGAAAAGAATGATCTGCAAGCAGAGGCAACAAAGAAGCCCATTGTGTAGTATACAAGAATATTATCCACCGATGGATCAGGAGAAACAAGCTGAATTCAGAGGGCCGGGACATCAACTGTCGGCTGAGGCTGTAGTCACGCAGGCAAGTTATTGGGCGTCGAAATCAGCACAGTACTGCAGCAAGCTTCTATCTAAAGCCTCAACCAATGGCGCGCGGTGCGGCTAATAATCAGATAAGATGGAGACCACCAGAGGGACACACTTAAAATTAGTACTCCGTCCGTTTACAAACATAAGACCTTTTAGATATTTTAAAAAGGACAAGATAAACTCCAAAATGAAATAACCTATATACTAAGAATTATCTAGATACATGTGTTCTAAAAAAAGCTAGAATATCTTACATTAGTGAATGGAGGGAGTAGCAAGATATAAAGGATCTCATCATCGAACAAGGCCAACGATAACTTTATATATACTATACCATCTCCATCAACGTGGAGGTGAAAAAGAAGACAACTAACGAAATCCTATACCATTCTGATGAAAAAACTATTTTTATAAAACAAACAACTCTTAGATGAGGTTCCCCACCCCTCTCGGTGACGGCGAGGCCGGCTGGAGGAGGGGAAACCAAAGTATGTAGGGGAGGAAGTGAATGTGACGTCTAACGTGGTATGACCCTAACATGGCACTTGCACATGTTTGGCCACGGGGATCATTTCGTGTGGGTGAAACCCGCTTAGCAGGGCTGTGAAACCGCCTGAAGGTTCTCGCCCCACAAGCAAGGTCCAGGGCATCTCACAGTTCCGCGAGAAAAGGTCGTGTGAATGTATATCATAAGATTAGTTTGGCTACACAATCAAAAATCATAAGGAGAGCTAATCGACTGTGGATAATTTGATATAGTTACGGTTGGACTTCCATCGTACTCGTTTTGCCTCAACGATATTTTGAGCTCCTGCTTGCCACACAATGTTGATGATGGAGCTTCGCTTGCCATGTCGCTACCCAGTAGATTCTACACAATACTGATGATGGAAGTTCGCTTGCCATGTCACACTGTAACTACCATGTACATTCCACCACACAATGGTGATGATGGACCAAAATATGACTTCCACATAATGACACATTCGTATATTGCAGCTCAGCAAATGAAAATAAGCAACATCTGTTTGTGGGTTGCACGGTCGTTAACATTATTAGGAATTCAGTGACGCTCTAGGCTGGCCTGCCTCATGCTGCTCCGACAATGTCAAGCTCCATGTCTGCCTGGTGGAATGATATGAGAAAAATACTCCATGGCCCCGACAGAGGGAAGTTTAGCTCCCTAGTTTTTCTGGTCGTTTGGGGGATTTGGCTGGAGAGAAACAGAAGGGTGTTTGATAATGATCCAAAGCCGGATCCTCAAATTATAGTACAAATCAAAATTGATCTACTATAATAGGCTGTGGATGTCATCTGATACTATGAAGCCGATACAATTCAGTTCTCGTATGGTGACGAGGGAATCAGATAAACTCATATGAACTCACGAAGGGTTCTGCGCTGTGAAGCTTCTGTTTTTCTTTTGAGCTAGTACTGTGGCTTGTAAACTCAATCGATCCATACACATACATGACAAATATAAATCGAAACATATGGAGTAAATTAACTGGATAAATATAGCACGGGACACATAAGAATCATAGGGTCCACGGGAGACATGGATGCATTTGAGATCAGTAAGTACAATTGGTGTAGGGAGTCTGAGTGGGATGAAGGAAGTTCACCGGAAAGCAGGAGACCCTGATATGATACGGCCGTGTGCGGGCTAGCCCGACCTTGAACACCACCTTAGCTATCACCACCACCGTGCAGTTTGGCCAATGCCCCGTTCCGGCGTCCTGCGCGGACTCCGTGGTGCTATCCGACTCGTAGTACTCGGCCCACCCGGGGACATTGGTCACGTTCTCCGGTGACTGCACGTACCCCTGATGGAAATGGAACCGGCTCATGTTCATGTCCGCTGAATACCACATAGTCGGACTGATCCATATCTCCGTGTTGAGGGTAGTATAGCGCACCTCCATGCGCGGGCTGGTGTTGTTGGCTGAGAGGGTGAAATTGTAGAACTGCTGCCCTCCATACCATCCCTTGTTGAGGCCTGCATCTTGGATGGAGAATTGGAGCTGTGGTGGCGAGAGACTGATAATGACGATGATGGCGATGGCGATGACGACCAGGATTCCTATGGCAGCCGCGACAAAAGTGTGTTGGCTGCTCCATTTGTTAAGGGGAGGGACGCCATTTGCCATGGTAACTATGAGTTTGTCTAGCTATGCTATGACTGGCCGGTGGTTGGCGATGCGTTTGGAGTATATACTTGGACGCATGTGGTTGTAGTACATGTGGCATTGTCATTGGTATAAGTTACATGTTTCTCTTTCTCAACTTTATCTCAACTTCAAGATGTTCTAGTTATACTGATATGCCACATCATGCAATATACTCCGATATGCATACATAAAGAAATAGAGAAAATGACTCATGAAAAAAATATTGGCAGAGATGTCGAACGGAGGTTGAGGGAGAATACGCTGGTAGCTAGGTAGGCACACATGTGAAAAAACCTTGGCTGCGGTTTATTTAAGACTTAACAGCCAAACGTAACGAACATCACAATTTCAGGATTTTTTTGATATAATTGGCAATTGAAAGAATAGAAAAGAAATTAACCTAGTAAGAAATTTTGATAGAGTGTGTTTGTCGGTTGCCGTTCATGATTCATGCACACGCTACCTGGTCTATAATTTCCTCCAGGTTCAATCATTGGCCGACATGTGCCCCTTTATTTTAGAATAATGATTTCTAGCTCCAAACAAGATCAAATGATCCCTTTATTTTAAAAGTTAAAAATCATGTTTATAAGTGTGACAAAGGTAAAGTACAATTCTAGATGTACTCAATGATTTATTATACAAATGTAAACAATTATTTGCTAATTTCTTGGACTATTAGGATTGTTTGTTTAGGCGACTAATCATTCAAGGAGAACTCCAAAATGATCAATAATGCATGAAACAACCTTCGCAACAGTTTATTTCGAACGTAATTCCCAAACATATCAAGCATCACAATGTCTAGGTGTTTTGGTGAATATTGCACAATTAAAATGATATAAAAGAAATACATCTAAGTAATTATTATAGAGTATATGTATACCCATTAAACTCAGCCTTGACCAGACTAAAGGTGGACACTATGCATGCACACACTATGTGGTCAATAATTTTCCTTAGGTTGGGTCATAGCTCCTATCTTCTTTCAAATTGGGAAAAATACATGTGTTGCTGGAGAGGGATTTTTTGGCCCCCAAGATCCAGTTATCAGATAAATTTTTTAAATTCAATATCTTGTTCATAAGTTTTAAAAATTTGTAAAAAAATGTTCAAAGGGCAACTTATGCGGTGCAGGTGGTGGGATAAGTTTAGTATCACAATGTTTGTACTAACAAACTGAACATAACCACTAGTGGTGGGGATAGGAGGACACATGAAACAACCTGTCTCAGCAGCTAATTTTGAACATAAAGCCTAAACATACAAAACAACACAATGCCACGGTTTTCTTTTTGAGTAAAATCAGCAATTGGAAGGATAGAAAAAATACACCTAAGAAATTGTGAGAGAGTATATGTTTATCCATTGTATGTCCAGCCCTGTCCGGCAGATGCCAATCAACATATATCGCATAGAGAAGATGGGTACAATCATGCGATTCCGATCTTGTTTGATCTTCATCACGTTAGTATGCCTCTGCTTTTTGTCCTTTTCCTTTTAGTTTAATATATAGAGGATACCTCATCTGCAAACATAACTAATGTACCAAGTACAGAACTTTTGTCACCTTCAAGACAGTTCCAAACGACAGAATTCTGCACAATTTGCAGGGTTCAGCTTTTGTTCTTTCCGAGAAACCGAGGTAGGACGTAGCTGGCTAGGCTACATTTTAACTTTGATTTCAGCACACTATCTTTACCTAAAGTGAGGTGTCAGAAAGAATGATCTTGGACCGCCCAACAAAAGCAAAGGCAACAAATAATCACTAGTACATAACAGGCATTTGATGTCCCCCGCCGTACATGGAAGGTCATTTTCCTGTGTGGTGCAAAAGATCGATGATGCCCTAAACAAGCGGTCGTATGAAGGTCCTAGCTCTGCCCGTGCCATGAAAACATCGCACATGGTTCACTTCCCAGGAAACGTACGTGAAGTGTTCACGTATGCACAAGATTTTCCTTTCCTTAACCATGTTCCTATTTTTATTATTATTCGTTTCCGATTTCCACTCATGTCTATAAATCGTTTGTGATTAGTCACTCATTAAAAATTGTGGTTCCAATCCAACCATCCACAACAATTCAGGCAACACACTCTTGTATATGTAAGAGTGGAATTTTTTTAATTGACACCTCCAAATATTAAGTAATGTTACTGAAAATGTTTGATCAATGTTTGTTTAGATCCCTTTCGTAGTACATATTCACTTTATTATTTTAAAAGTTCATTGACAAAAGATGTATCATTATTTAGGTACAAAATGTACGTAAAGTATCAATAATATAACCAACGGTATCATTGGCATGTCAGACGTCATACCCTAACGTCACCCAAGGTCTAGGGCCCAGCGAGGAAAAAAGAGAGAATATGGTTTTCCGTTTTCCCCCTAGTCTTTGCAATTTAACTTAACAAGAAAATTATAACTAATATTGATAAGAATTCTGAAGTAATTCTATAATGAATGCCCTTGCTAGGTGGTGGAGTATAAAAAAAAATTAATCTTGATGATCTAAACAACCGAAAGGAATGAATCGTTGACAGCAATTTATGGGCATGGCATAGAGGAGCACTTTAACTAGGAATGCTATAATAACAAGTGCTCCCGAGACATGACCTCCCTTGTCCATGCATCCAACCTAGAGAAACCAACAGAAAAATATGGGTGAAGGCCGCAATGCCGAGCACACAAGATTCCAGTTCCTAGCCACGGTGCGCTGTTTGGTGGCCATCGTGGTCACCGTGCTCGCCGTTGCCGTGGTGGTCATGGTAATCGTTGTCGTCCACCGCCCTGTTGAGATGGCCTTTCGTAGCGACGGCTATGTCCAGGCAAAAGATTGGTGGCGGGTAGTGGCTAATACAACATCTCGTGATGCAGTCGCACCGTCGTATGCCTACGGTCCTGCGGCGTCGGTAGAAATGTTGTTCGTGCTTACTGCCGTCAACCCCAGCGGCCGCGGCGGGATCAAGGGCAGCATCAACATGATCCATTTCGTCGACACCCACAACATGACGGAGATCGCCTATTTCAATCCCAAGCTGTTCGACGCGAGTGCTTCTGTTAGCTTCGACCTGCCCCCGCACAGCTCGCACAGGTACAGGAGGTGGGTGACGATCTGGTCCAAACAAGAGCTGCAGTACCTGTACGAGAATCACCTCTATGACTCGAGCGGTTTCAGCGTGATGCTGGTGGTGGAAACCACCTACAAGCCAGCAGGGCATTCAGAGAAGAACTTGGCCTACTACTGCTCTCCAGTGACCTTCATCCGCATAACCGAGGACCTCAACTCGTATGAAGGCGGCGATGTCACCTGCAAGACGGCCCAAGAGCTAGGGTACACTCCAAACTTCAAATCAACAACTTAATTTCTGCTACTCTTCTTGTACTACCATAGTCGGGTGAGATATACTTCGTCTTGCTCTCGTTTTAACCACTTTTTTCCTGCTTTCAAAGGTGTTCATGGACCTGCTTGGTCTGCTAGCTGGTGTTGTAATTCTTTTTCTGTTCGCGTCCTTCAATGACTCGAAACGCTTGCTTTTGTTTGTTCCGTGAAATGACGAACAAGCTTAGTTCTGATGGTTTGATGTGTAAGTGCATCTCGGAAATCTTAGTACTTAAGAAGAGGCCGAAAGTAAACACTATTATAATTCAAAAAGGAACTTCCATTATCCATCTGGACTTTATTAAAGATAAATAAATGATTAGGATCCCGTTTTTCCATACATTGCCATATTAATGTATTCAAGACTGACTGATGAAGTAGGATACTATTGATTAATAGAAGAATTATTGTAGCCAATATTGGTGAACTAACTCGCCCATGGTAGCTGGATGACTTGGATTTCAAAAACCCACACAACCATCTGGGCCACACGAAACAATACCGAGAGCAACTATCTATGACAATGTCTGACATATAGGGTAGGAGGCTCAAATTAAACCGCCACAACTATCAGATCTCCACTGTACGAAAAATTGATTCAGGGTTTTCGGCACCGTGACCTGGTACATGTGCTGCAAGACTGTCTTTTGACAATGCTAGTAAGCAGACATTGTCAAGCTGCCAAATCATGAATTTTGTACCCTAAAGTTATGATGTTTGCCACCTCCACATGTTGTCAAATCGCCACTCGGTGTAGCCATGTCCACTCGACGTGTGCATCTGACATCCCAGCACGATTTGTCATGCTGTCAGTCACGCGTGGTACCTTCCGTATGCTGTCAGGCACTGATGCGATGTTAGACTTGTGGGTCTGGCTATTTATCCCTAGGTAATTAACCGAGTTAAGATAAGTTCAGCGGGAGAAATAAAACACAAGTGTGCGCTGCCAGAAAAGCACATGTGCGTTGATCCTTGGGCAACGCGAGGCGCTCGTGTCTGTCTTTTTTTCTTTTTCTTTTTTACATCTTTTTCTTCTACTTTATCTTTTGCCTTTTCTTTTTCTTTTTTCTTTTGCCTTTGCCTTTTGTTTTCCCTCCCTTCCCTTCTTTTTATTTTTCCTTTTTTCCTTCATATTTTTCTATTTCTCTTTTTCTTTTTCTCATTCCTTTTATTTTCCTTTATAATAACTGGCATGGAGGCCCTCGCAAATGCGAGGGCATAACCTATATTTATTTGCGAGGAGCATCACCTATATTTGATTTCTTTAGTTTGTCAAGTTCTCAAACGCTATAGAGAATAATAAATTGAATAGCCACAATCTACTTATGCTAAATACATATCACACACCTAGAGAACATCTTTTGATCATCTTCAATGTATTGGTGAAAGATTACAGGGGTATTACAAAAACACTACCCCGGAGTTGTATCTGTGAAATCCCCGCAGTTGTGTAAACACTCCCCGTTATAGTGAAGATTTGCTGGCTGGCGCCCGTGGTTTTTTCCCTCCCTTTGTTGGAGAGGGTTTTCCACGTTAAATCTGTGTCTCCTTTGTTTTGATTTCATTTTGGTTATTCGTTATTTGATTATCGCAAAGCTAACAAGTGGTATCAGAGCCCCAGGTTCTAATCTAGGGTTTGCGACATGTCGTCATTGAAGTTCGATCTACTGCAGCTGGACTACACCACAAGATTCTGCTTGTGGCAGGTGAAGATGCGGGCGATTCTCGCCCAAACTTCAGATCTAGATGAAGTGCTGGAAGGATTCGGGAAAAAGGATGCTAAGAGCTGGTCTGGCGAAGAGAAGCGGAAGGACCGTAAGACTTTGTCTTTGATTCAACTTCATCTGTCGAAAAATATTTTGTAGGAAGTTTTGGAAGAGAAATCGGCTACTGCTCTTTGGCTGAAGATGAAGTTGTTCTCGCATAGATTGCAGGAAGGTGGATCGGTAATGAATAACTTATCTATTTTCATAGAGATTGTTTCTGATTTGCAATCTATGGAAGTAAAAAAATGATGATGAGGATCTAGCTCTATTACTCTTATGCTCACTGCCTAGTTCTTATACACACTTTTGTGATATAATATTGTTGAGCCGTGATGAACTAACCCTTGATGAAGTACAAGAGGCCCTCAAACAGAGGGAAAAGATGAAAACTATGGTGCAGGCAGAAGGGGCGTCATCTAAGGCTGAAGCTCTATAGGTTCGTGGCAGGACCGAGCAGAGATTTAACAACTATGGCAACCGAGATAAGAGCAAAGACGACAGAAGTTGTTCGAAGCCCAAGGGAAAGGACAAGTTCTACAAGTATTGTAAAAAATCTAATCATGTTATTGATGATTGTTGGAAGCTGCAGAATAAGGAGAAAAGGAACGGAACTTACCAATTGAAAGATAAGGATCAAGGTAATGGTAAGGCTGCTATTGTTTCTGGTGATAGTTCTAACGGTGAATGTTTAGCCGTTTTTGCTGCTTGTGCTTCTCGTGATGATGAATGGACACTTGATACTGCATGTTCGTTTCATATTTGCTGTAATAAAGATTGGTTCAGTTCATATGAGTCTGTGCAGACTGGAGATTTTGTATGTGTAGGGAATGACAACTCGTGCCATATTGTTGGAGTTGGATCTGTTAAGATCAGGACACATGATGGCGTGATGCGTACGTTGACTAAAGTGAAGCACATACCAAGCATGGCCAGAAATCTGATCTCCCGGAGTACCATGGATGTTGATGGATACAAGTACGCTGGTGGGCGTTGTAGGGGTTCTGCGCATAAAAACAATAAATTTTACTCTACGCCCCTGACCCCTGAAGCTGCCAGGACCTATCTATTAGTAATACAGTAACGGGAGGGGATTTTCGCGAACTTACCCTCGAAGACTGAAAAGCGTTGTCAACGCTTAGGAGAGCGTGGTTGATGTAGACTAGCCGAAGCCGACCTCAAGGTCGTGATGAAGTCCTTGCGCTCCTTCTGGCTCCAACGACTTGAGTGCCTCAAGTGTGACACCTCGTGGGAGTTACACATGTCCGGTGCCTGACGATTACTCCCGCTTCCTCGATCCAGCAGCAGTTGCAGAAGTAGAGCTCTCAGATCCGAATCCCGCAGCGCGACGGCGCTCCGCGGTGAAGATGTCTCTCGCTCGCGCAATCCAGACTTGGGACCACGGTCACGAGAGAGAGAGGGGAGAGAGAAAATATCAATTAGAGGTCCTCCCATAAGTGGGGAGACCTTTATTGATTATTCGGTGTATTTTCTAGGCCAAATACCCCACTTTATATAGGGGGAGGGGAGGTACTACCTCCCCTCAAGTCCCGGGGTGGGACTAAAGGAGAGGAGGGGGGAGGAGGTGGTCGCTGGAACTAGTGGGCCCCGCGCGGGGGGGGGGGGGGGGGGGGGGCTAGGCCCAGCCGGCCTCCCCCTTGCCCCTTCTCTCCTTTCTCCTTTTCCCTAATGGGCCCTCTCCCTCCGGAAATTGGCCCATTAAGCCTTTTGACCTTTTAAATTATTTTCTCTTTATTAAATAATTATGAGTAAATGATTAAATCAATATTTAACATTCATTCACACATTATCTAATCTCCGTGGCCATGGAACACCTTCCACCTCCACTCCGGACATCCTCCGGACTTACCGAAACCCTTCCGGTTTTCTCCCTTCTTTTCTTCGGCGATTCTACCGATCCTATAAACACTCTCTAAGCATCATCAAGCCCTTAAGCGTGATACCCTATGATTCGGAACACTCCAGACATGGTCGGGACACTCCCGCACCAATGATCAACAGAGGGACCTGGATGGCCCTGTGACCCCTGTATGTTTCACGAAGATCTTTCGTCGTTTGAACCGGGACAGTCGTGTCTTATTCCCTTTGTCATTCGATACATGCATTGTCCGAGACCTGATCAATGACATCTCCATGTCGGGTTCAATCTCGTTACTAAACAATGCTATTTGACTCGTTCCGACAAGTGATATCCCCGTGATCTAATCACATGCTGCGCAGCTATTGGATATAACTTCTCCTAGTTATCCCTTGAGTATCTTTCCATCACATGGACGGACAAATCCCGCTCTTGACATATATTGCCTCTACGATTTCCTCCGAATACTTGAACACACCTTTATAACCGCCGTTTTACCAGATGGCGTTTGATGCTATCTAAGCACTCTCGGGAGACAGTGATTGACATAGCCTCTGTTGGGTCCGCAGCATAGAAAACAAAAATTTTCCTACGGTGTGAACTACACGCCAAGATCTATATACTAGGTACAAAGCAACGGGTGGACATACATCCAACGAGAACTTACCCTCGTAGACAACGAGCTTTGTTAACGAGTAGTAACTCGTGGTTGATGTAGTCGTACACTTGCCGATCTCAAGATCGTGAGGAAGTCCGAGCGCCGCAACTCAGCAGCGCATCCGCACTCGCACACACGTTCAAGCCACCGGACAACCTCCACCTCCTCGCTCCAGCGATCCAGCGGAAGCAGCAACTCCTTCCAGACGAAATGCCACCGGGAACATGTATCTCGCTAATCCGAGACCATGGGGGAATAATTCTAGAGGGGAGAGAGATCCTTCATAAGGAGGTGTGAGGATGAAGGAGGGGATGGGTGGCCTTTTATAGGAGGAGGAGGGGTGGCCCCTCTCTCCATGACCGGCGCATGGGGGGGTGACCCCTCACCTCCCCCATTCATGTGGTGGTAACCCCTCCACATTTAAATGCCTCTTCACATTCCCTTTTAAAGTCTCCACTTTAAATGCATTAAATTTCTCCAAATTTAATGCTCTCTCATTTAATAAAACTATTTTTATTAAATTTATTCAGAATTTTGTTAATTACTTTAATTAACAAACATTCACATATAGCCCCTTGCAATATTTCAATATCACATGCAGAACCACCTTCTGCAATTTCACCTGAAACAATTTCCGGTTTCTATTGAAACAATTCCTGCGTTTTGCAATTCTTTCGTCTGAAACATATGTGCTCCAAAATGGTGTCCGGTAACTCTTAAGTGTGCCACCCTACGGTTCGCAAATAATGCAGACATGATCGAGACCCTTCTCCAATCAATAATCAGCAGCGGGACCTAGAGATCCGTACTGACTCCTACACATTCAACGATGACTTCTGTGATCGTGAGAACCTTTAACGCTTGTAACTAAATCCCTTTGTCTCTCGATATATTACATGTCCGAGATTCGATCATCGGTATCTCCATACCTAGTTTGATCTCGTTACCGACATGCACTCTTTTCTCGTTCCCGTGATATAACATTCTAGTGATCATATCACTTGCTTGCAAGCTATCCTAATGTGATATCACCGAGAGGGCCCAGAGTATATCTATCCGTCATCTGGATTGACAAATTCCACTCTTGATCCATGAGCCTCAACATAACACCTTCGTAGTACTGAACCCATCTTTATAGTCACCCTGTTACGGTGTGACGTTTGATGTTATCAAGATACTCTTCTGGTGTTAACAATTAACATGATCTCATGGTCTAAGGATAAAGATTACTTCATATGATGTTATAGCAATATAAACATAATGACTTGATCGTAATGCTATATTTCGGATGAATGTTCATCACATCATTCCACCAATGGTGTGACCTTGTTATTAACAACATCCAATGTCCATGATCAGGAAACCTTGATCATCTTGTTAACCAACAAGCTAGTCTATAAGAGAGGCATAACTAGGAACCCTTTTTGTTTATTAAACACACATGTATTGATGTTTCCGATCAATACAATTCTAGCATGTAAAATAAACATCTATCATATATATAAGGAATATATAATAACAACTTTATTATTGCCTCTCAGGGCATATTTCCTTCAGCCTCACGGTCTAAGGAATAGTCTACGAGGATCCATTTCTAATCATCGTAACTTGAACTTCGTGACATGATCGAATCACGATGTTTAGGTTGGGTATTGGTTCATCATCTCATTCTTAGAATGAGATGACCTCATTTCCAACTGGCATAAATGCCACATGATCAGGAAACATGATCATCTGTTGACCAATGAACCAGTGACTAGAGTTTCACTGGGAACCCCTGGTTTGTTTGTATATCACACGTGTATTGATGTTTCCACTCAATACAGTTATAGCATGATATAAAACTTAATCATAAACTATATGAAATATGATAATAGTCCTTACTACTATTTGTCTCTAGGGCATATTTCCAATAGTCTCCCACTTGCACTAGAGTACAAATACACTAGCTGCATTTGTTCTTAATTATTGGTACCATATAACCGGTACCTAGAACATGCTTGATCATGGAAGAGGTTGAGTCTTGGGTTTGTACTTTGTAGTCCCAAATCCTTTGCAACTTACTAATGTCACTTTGATTGACATTAATATTCTATCATCACATGACATCATCTATGTGTATGCATCGTTACTATGGCAGCAGAACGACGCCTGATTCCAGGAGCCTACAGTGACGTTAGATCAACCTTGAGGGCTTTCTCATGGGCACTGTGCCCTGGGACACATCATTCTACGTTAAAAGCGAATTAGCCCCACCATAACTCTATACAACACTTTAGATGGTACCGTTATCTATTATTATAAATGTATTCATCGAATCACTAGTGCACTATGTGCAACTTTCGATGTTTTGTTCACCTCGCTTCCTACTTGACTCTAATCGGTATATAGAGGAGTTTCCAACATATTCCCTTATAACATAACTCTTTATGCTTTAAGATATGTCATCCTTTATGGATTTGAAAACATGTCTACAGTTCTCTACTAGGCACTACGGACAAAACTCAGCTCAACGTTCTGTGATTCGAACTTGATCACTTTCAAATGTTCCTTAATTGGATCACTTATTATGCTAAGTTATCATCATGGTTTACTAAGACAGAACCTATGTCTCAACATAGTAGATGACGATCATCCTTTTCTTTCTTTTAACCATTGATGTTTAAACTTAATGCTATTCCTAATTTGAGTTTATTAAGGACTAGTTCCTTAATTAACTTCTATCATGAAACAGCTTTCAAAATCCCTTAAGGAATACTGCATAATGTCATAATACAATTATTATCACTTCTACATCTTATAAATCATTATTTATAAGTATTTGCGCTTTCATCCTTAACTTACTTTAAGAATTACTCCTATAAGGTCCCACTCAAACAATGTTGCTAACATATTTGGGTATGAGTCGGTACTCTTAGTCAAACAATGTTCCTACATATTTGAATTTGAGTCTTATATTGCTCCCACTTAAAAATATGTCAATCACATATTGTTTTAGGAAGACTTACATAGCTCCCACTCAATTTTATGCAAATTGCATATCTCCTTTACTATTTTGAATAACATCAAAATTCTTTGATCAAATATCAAACTTGGAGATTTACTATGAGATACTAGTACTTTACTAGTTTTAAATCCACTAGACATTCAGTGCACTTGAATCAAATTCATTTGAATTTGTACAATACTTGACAAATTTTTGCTTTTGTCATTCACCCCTTTTTCATACTATGGCTTTGCAGTCATTTGGGAAAATTCCAAGTAACCCCTTTACTTGTGAGATTCAGCAATGAATTGCTTTCTAATCTCAAGTGAATTTTGCTTTTAGGATTTCTCATAATTCTAGTTTACCATTATTTCCTTTGTAGTTTGTAGGTATGTCATATTCAAAGAATCATGACAAATGATTCACAAATGCTTCCATCCAAGATATGGATTTACATTTTGAATCCTACTTCCTGTAGTGAAAAACAATAGTGGAGGTAAAAACACAATGATCATAATCATTGATTCTTTCCTTCTGTGAAGGGAATTGTTCAGGAACGCTGTCTGTTGCGCTTCTCAACACTCTGATGCAGGGTTTTGAATCCTCATCGTGTTTTACACTATTTTACATTTTCTCCATAATTGAGAAACATCACTATAAGTGAGCTTTCTCAAGAATGCACCAAAATCCAAGCAATACGAATCTTGCTTTCCTTTTGGTTTGAGCTATGGGTTTCGTATTCAAAGTTTCCAATGAATACTCTACAAGGACTTATTCGCTATTGTTTTGGTTATATCGAAACCCCAAAACTTTCATGAATTCAAATGGTCTACCAATTCTAATTGAGTGCTAACTATTTCTAAGATAATGGTCTCTACATATATACTACAACGATTTGTTTGGTGCCTTCTATTCAACCCCTTTGATATCTAATATCACATTGTGATGCTTTGTATTTTGACGTTTCAAAACACTTTGCATTCCACAATTTCTCTTATGCCATTCTTATAAAATTTGAACTCCATTACTATTGATCCAATCATAGTAATTAGATTCTCTTTTATATTTATACCCTTTGTTGATGAAACACTTTGATCAAATCAAATAGTTTCATATTTATGTTTCCTTTGGTAAACTTACTTTACACATTTAAACAATCATTTAATGATAATTACCATTGATGTTAAAACCCAATACATCGGATATGTATTAACTTTTAACAATTCATTAAACACTTTGTATTCAAGTAATACACGGTGTTCAAGTTATTTCACCGAACTTAGGCATGATTTATATGTGATAAGAAATCGAATGACTTTCACATATTATCATTATAACTTTGAATTTAAACAATGGTTTTTCATTCACTAATGAACATATCATTAAGTTGGGTATTTTAAGCAAGGCATTTTAATGTTTTACAAATGTTCATGCATTATCAATTAGTTTCAAACGATAAGGATAATTCACACATAATCAAACAAGATATGAACACGAATAGAAATCATTCATAAAAGTGGAACAACTGTTTGTTACAAACTCATATGAATAACTGTCTCACGAAGTGTGAGACACACTAAAGAAGTTCACAATCTCTTGATTGCAATAATCATCCTAAAACACAAACTAAGTGATAAATGTCGAGGGAGAGTGTCGTCGGCAATCATCATCATGCTCGCCATCAACACGCAACGTCACCTCCTCTCCAGCAAGCACCTCTATGTAGAAGGACCTGTTTTCAGTAAAACAGAACAAGTATCAGATATACTTAACACTACAATGTGTTTGCAAGATTATAACATTTATAAAACTGTATATCAAATATATACCTTTGTCATTGACGACTCCAGCGATGTTGGGTTCATCTATCACATTTCTGAAATGTGATATGAACTCCAGGAAATCCAGTGTTTCCGTGTCGCCTCTCATGATGCAGATCCTGACTTGTGCTTGGAAGCTTGGAGAAAGCGACCGCAGCACAACTCCCATCGCAAATGAGCTTGAGTACCAGTTGTTCAGGTAGTATGCCAGACTCATATACGCATCGTAGAGGCGCAATAAGTGCTCATCCAGTGAGGAGCCCTCCTCCATCTTTATGGAGAGAAAGTCCCCCATCAGCTCATACTCCCACATGCGCACTTGTTCCACGAAATGTGCTCTCAGATGTGTTATGACCATCCGGGGCTTGAGACTCCCCACCATTGGGCACAACCCATCCTCCATTCCGAGGCACATGGTCACTGATATAAATGTGGCCATCACACGACGACGACAATGCAGATCCCGCTGCTCCTGGGTCTCATGAGAATAGGGTGGCTCCAAATACATCTCGCGGGTCATGTAGTTAGCTACATCGTTCTCCCCAAGGAGATCAAATAGGCGTATGAACCATGTAGACAAGTTGGATCCATCTAACTTGAGCTTTTCTCCTTTTAACCAATCGTCGATAGGAAAGGTAATCTCGGCAGGAGCCATTTTCTACATTTATAATTGCAAAAAGGAATTTATACTAAGTTTATAATTAAATGAGTTAATAATAACTCCACTCAGAAACACCTATCCCTAGTGAGGGTTCCTAGTGATAACACGACCCCTATCAGCCACATCTCCCCCGATCGTCACGACCATCAATGTGGGTTCAAGGGTGGACGCTAAAACGTCGGTCACATCATTCATGCGACTCGTGCTCGATCTTTCGACCATCCGCATTCCGAGGCCACGCTTCTCTAGCGTGCTAGGCTCGCCAACTCAACCTTAGTGTATTCACTGTGCAACATGGCTTACACCCACTGTATGTGAACGTAGATATGTATGACACCCAGACCTGTCACCCTGGATCGCCTCATACCGAAGAACTTTCTTGGTGGTGCACACTAAGGGGGAACACAATCGTTGGTAACTTTAACAGGGATCATCTTATTAGGCTACCGTCGAGTATCTAATACTAGCACACAATAAGACATACAAACAATAACATTGAATGTAAATGCTATGTGATATGGTCCTTCACGTCGTGATCTCCATCCGCCGTCACCAGGTTCCGGCACCAGGGTTCCGGCGCCGTAGACACTAGGGTACCAGTGTCATTCCGACGTGGTAGTTCGTCACCTTCGTGACTATCTACTATTATGCAACAAAAGGTAATTACTTTACTTTTTCCACAACCATATCACAAAGCAACGCCCCCTGCAAAACAAAGTTAGACGCCTCTACTTTATCTTTGCATGTTTTACGTGGCTGAATGGGCTTTCGCACAAGAACCGTTCTTACCTACGAACTTTCAGCACAACGTTGATCAAGTAGTTGTCTATACTACACCCCTTTCGGGGCCCTCCGTTGCAAATGGCATACCAACTAATGCGAGAGAGACAGACACCCCCCTAAGCCACTTTTTACGGTACAAGCCGTATGTCAAGCATGGACCAGTCTCGCGAATGAACGCGTAAAGTCGGTTGGCGGCCGCTTCATCAAGCATTACTGCGGTATGCACAAGTACACGTGGGAGGGTAACAACTAAAAGATCAACGCCCACACGCTACATCTCGTGTGTTCTACCCGTACTAGCATTACTACGCATAGATCTAGCTCTGATACCACTGTAGGGGTTCCGCGCATAAAAACAATAAATTTTACTCTACGCCCCTGAACCCCTGAAGCTCCTAGGACCTATCTATTAGTAATACAGTAACGGGAGGGGCTTTTCGCGAACTTACCCTCGAAGACCGAAAAGCATTGTCAACGCTCAGGAGAGCGTGGTTGATGTAGACGAGTTGAAGCCGACCTCAAGGTCGTGATGAAGTCCTTGCGCTCCTTCTGGCTCCAACGACTTGAGTGCCTCAAGTGTGACACCTCGTGGGAGTTACACACGTCCGGTGCCTGACGATGACTCTCGCTTCCCCGATCTAGCAGCAGTTCTGGAAGTAGAGCTCCCGGATCCAAATCCCGTAGCGCGATGGCGCTCCGTGGTGAAGATGTCTCTCGCTCACTCAGTCTAGACTTGGGACCACGGTCACGAGAGAGAGAGGGGGGGAGAGAAAATATCAATTAGAGGTCCTCCCAAAAGTGGGGAGACCTTTATTGATTATTCAGTGTATTTTCTAGGCCAAATACCCCACTTTATATAGGGGGACTACCTCCCCTCAAGTCCCGGGGTGGGACTAAAGGAGAGGAGGGGGGAGGAGGTGGCCACCGGCCACTAGTGGGCCCCGCGCAGGGGGGCTAGGCCCAGTCGGCCTCCCCCTTGCCCCTTCTCCCCTTTCTCCTTTTCCCTAATGGGCCCTCTCCCTCCGGAAATTGGCCCATTAAGCCTTTTCACCTTTTAATTGATTTTCTCTTTATTAAATAATTATGAATAAATGATTAAATCAATATTTAACATTCATTCACACATTATCTAATCTCCGTGGCCATGGAACACCTTCCATCTCCACTCCGGACATCCTCCGGACTTACCAAAACCCTTCCGGTTTTCTCCCTTCTTTTCTTCAGCGATTCTACCGATCCATAAACACTCTCTAAGCATCATCAAGCCCTTAAGCGTGATACCCTACGGTTCGTGAACACTCCAGACATGGTCGGGACACTCCCGCACCAATGATCAACATAGGGACCTGGATGGCCATGCGACCCCTGTGCGTTCCACGAAGATCTTTCGTCGTTTGAACCGGGACAGTCGTGTCTTATTCCCTTTGTCATTCGATACTTGCATTGCCCGAGGCCTGATCAATGACATCTCCATGTCGGGTTCAATCTCGTTACTGAACAATGGTATTTGACTCGTTCCGACAAGTGATATCCCCGTGATCTAATCACATGATGCGCAGCTATTGGATATAACTTCTCCGAGTAGGCCCTTGAGTATCTTTCCGTCACATGGACGGACAAATCCCGCTCTTGACATATATTGCCTCTATGATTTCCTCCGAATACCTGAACACACCTTTATAACCACCGTTTTACCAGATGGCGTTTGATGCTATCTAAGCACTCTCGGGAGACAGTGATTGATATAGCCTCACGATCTAAGGAATAGTCTACGAGGATCCATTTCTAATCATCGTAACTTGAACTTCGTGATATGATCGAATCACGATGTTTAGGTTGGGTATTGGTTCATCATCTCATTCTCAGAATGAGATGACCTCATTTCCAACTGGCATAAATGCCACATAATCAGGAAACATGATCATCTGTTGACCAATGAACCAGTGACCAGAGTTTCACTGGGAACCCCTGGTTTGTTTATATATCACACGTGTATTGATGTTTCCACTCAATACAGTTATAGCATGATATAAAACTTAATCATAAACTATATGAAATATGATAATAGTCCTTACTACTATTTGTCTCTAGGGCATATTTCCAACATGCATAGATTGTTAAAGGTATCAAAAGGTTCTCTTATTCACATCATAGGTGATATGAATTCTGCTAAGTTATATGTTCTTAGAGGTAGCACTTTGCCTGGTATTGCTGCTGCTGTTACTTCTAATGATTCTGATGATTGTGGTAAAACAAATCTATGGCATATGCATCTTAGGCATATGAGTGAACATGGCATGGGAGAGTTGGTAAAGAGAGAGATAATTGATGGTTGCAACTTGGGTAAGTTTGAGTTCTGTGAGCACTGCGTTTTTGGTAAGCATAAAAGTGTTAAATTCAATACTTCCGTTCATACCACCAAAGGCATATTAGATTATGTGCATGCTGATGTATGGAGACCTTCCCGTAAGACTTCTATTGGTGGTGCTAATTACATGCTTACTATTATTGATGACTACTCAAAAAAAGTGTGGCCATATTTTCTGAAACATAAATCTGATGTTTTTGATGCTTTTAAGAAGTGGAAAGTTATGGTAGAAAAGCAAACTGAAAAGAAGGTAATGGTACTACGTACTGATAATGGAATGGAATTCTGTTCTAATGAGTTTGAAGAGTTTTGCAGTAATGATGGTATGATCCGGCACCACACCATCTCTTACACTCCTCAGCAAAATGGCATGGCTGAGCGCATGAGCATGACCATCATCTCGAGGGCTCGATGTATGTTGTCCAATGCATGTATGCATAGATGTTTCTGGGCTGAAGCAGCCAACACAGCGTGCTACCTCATCAACAGGTCACCTTCTATTCCACTTGAGAGAAAACCCCCATTGAGGTATGGACAGGTTCGCCTGCTGATTATTCATAGTTGAGAGTTTTCATTACACTTCTTATGCTCATGTTGATAATGGAAAGTTAGAGCCTAGAGCTATTAAGTGCATATTTCTTGGTTATAGTTCATGAGTTAAAGCATATAAACTATGAAATCCTGAAAATAAAAAGATTTTGTTGAGTAGAAACGTTGTTTTCAATGAATCCGTTATGTATCATGACAGCTTGCCATCAGATCCCTCTCCTTTTGCTATTGGAGAGGAGGGAGTTAGTGTGCAGGTGGAGCACCTACAGAAAACTGTTGATAATAATGCTGTGACTGATGATACTCATGAGGAAAATGTTGATGACCACGTTGTTCAGCACTCACCTAATGTTTTGCAGCAACCACATGAGTCTATTGCTGCTGATAGACCGAGGCGTAACACAGATCCACTCGTCGTTTAATTGAAGAATGCAATCTTGCTCATAGTGTTTTGAGTTGTGCTGAATAGGTGAAGCGTGATACTGAACCTGCTACATACAATGAAGCTGTTGCATCCGTTGATCGCGAGAAGTGGATTTTTGCTATGCAAGAAGAGATGCAATCGCTTGATAAGAATGGCACATGGGAAGTTGTGTGCTTGCCTAAACAGAAGAAGGTCGTCGACTGTAAGTGGATATATAAGAGAAAGGAAGGTTTGTCTCCTAATGAGCCTCCAATGTTTAAGGCAAGATTAGTAGCAAAAGGTTTCAGCCAGATTTCATGTATTGACTATAATGATATTTTCTCTCCAGTTGTGAAGCATAGTTCTATTCGTTCTTTCTTTGGTATTGTTGCTATGCATGATCTTGAGCTTGAGCATCTACATGTAAAGACGCTTTTCTGCATGGTGAACTGGAGGAGGAGATTTACATGGACCAACCTGAAGGGTTCATAGTTCTTGGAAAAGAGGATTTTGTGTGCAAATTGAAGAGTTCGCTTTATGGTTTGACGCAATCTCCAAGACAATGGTACAAAAGGTTTGATTCATTTATGATCTCACAAAGTTTTAAGAGGTCTCAGTTTGATAGTTGTGTTTACATAAAATTTGTTAATGGATTACCTATATACTTGCTGTTATATGTTGATGATATGTTAATTACTGCCAAGAGCATGAAAGAAATCACTACATTGAAGGCACACCTAAGTAGTGAATTTGAGATGAAAGATCATGGTGCTGCTAAGAAAATCCTAGGTATGTAAATTAAACGGGATAGAAAATCTATGTTGCTATTTCTTAGTCAGCAAAGTTATGTTGAGAAAGTTCTCCAATGTTTTAATATGCATGATGCAAAGTCAGTTAGTACTCATGTTGCTCCCCACTTTAAATTGTCAGCATTGCAATGTCCTAGTTCTGATAAAGATATTGAGTACATGTCTCGAGTTCCTTATTCTAGTACTGTTGGTTCCTTGATGTATGTCATGGTTTGTTCTCACCCTGATTTATCATATGCTATGATTTTGGTGAGTCGTTATATGGCTAATCCCGGTAAAGAATATTGGAAAGTTGTTCAGTGGATTTTCAGGTACCTCCGTGGCACATCAAATGCTTGCTTGAAGTTTGGCAAGATTGGTGAGGGACTCGCAGGCTATGTGAATTTAGATTTTGATGCCGACTTGGATAAGAGGAGGTCCCTCACGGGTTATGTGTTCACGGTAGGTGGATGTGTCGTGAGTTGGAAGGCAACGCTGCAGCCAGTTGTTGCTCTATCTACAACCGAAGCAGAATATATGGCTATTGCTGAAGTTTGCAAAGAGTCTGTTTGGTTGAAAGGTTTCTATGCTGAGCTTTGTCAGGATAATTCTTGCATTAACCTGTTCTGTGACAGTCAAAGTGCTAATTACCTTACTAAGGACCAGATGTTTCATGAGAGAACAAACCACATTGATATCAAGTATCATTATATTCGTGATGTTGTTGCGCAAGATACACTAAAGGTATGAAAGATAAGCACTCATGATAATCCTGCTGATATGATGACAAAGCCTGTTCTTGTTGCTAAGTTGTAGCTATGATCAAGCTTAGTTGGTATAACTACTTTGCCTAAGTAGCTGTTGGCGCCGAAAGTGCTTTCTTTGTTTGTTCAAGGGGATGATTGCTATTGATTCTACAAGAAGGAATTTGTCTCAAGGTGGAGTTTGTTGAAGTATGATCCAAATTCTATTAAGGAGGCTAACTTCTGACGGAGCGGAGCGAGGCCCGTCGCCGGGAGGCTTGGACCGAAGCGAATGCTTGTGGGGGGTGTGGGGGCAGCAGCCCCCGCGGTACAGATCGTTGATGACCTATGTCACAAGCGCTATATATACCTCTTATAAGCCGCCGACTGGGATAAGTTGCATCTGTGAAATCCCGGCGTTGTGTAAACACTCCCAGTTATAGTGAATATTTGCTGGCTAGCGCCCGTGGTTTTTTACCTCTCTTTGTTGGAGAGGGTTTTGCAAGTTAAATCTGTGTCCCCCTTGCTGTGATTTCGTTTTCGTTCTTCGTTATTTGATTGTCGCAAAGCTAACAGCCAACATGCACCCCGTGCGAGTGGGCGGAGAGAACGCGGTCAAGAAAGTTAGCATCGGCGACCACACGACACCACCGCCTGCACACAATGGCAGCGCGTACAAGGCCCCGGGAAGGACCGAGGCGTAGTAGGATGTGCTCCAAGAGGAGGTGATCCCGGAGGTCTAGCACGGTCGTCGTCGCCCCGGCGTTACTCCTCTTCTTCATGGACCCGTTCTTTCGCTGGCGATGTCCCTCGGCCGTCTTCGCCATTGACGTGTCTCAATCTATCTAGAACGGTTTTGTGCTGCGGAGACGTGCGCGTTAAAAGGAACTACCCTCCACGGTGCCATGGTCTGCTGAGGTTTGGATTCTACTCCCTCCGTTTCAAAATATAAGATGTTTTAGCTGTGTAAATGAAGTGTATCTAGACCCTTTTAGTGTATAGGTTCATCTAGATTTGGAGTGAACCTACACACTAGAAGAGGTCTAGATACACTCCTTTCACAAAGCTAAAACATCTTATATTTTGAAAGGGGGGAGTATAAACGAGTGCTGTATGGCCCAAATTCGTGTTTGGGATGTGTTTTTTGCTACGGAACTTCACTAAAATTTGAAAACTTACTACGGCACGTTGAGGGTGGTTGTACTCCCAGCCACCAGAGTTCAAACCCCAGGTTTGACACTATGTGTTGCATAAAAGGCGGAATATTCTTTCAGTGGGAGACGACGTTCCCGTCGAAGCGAAGCGCCCGTGGTGACTTCGTCAATCTCAATACCAGCTCCGCCGCTCAGTTTCTCGGAGGTGTTCATAGGAGTAAGGTGTGTGCGCGCGTTTATAGGGATGAGTGCATGTGTGCATGTGCGTGTTGTACTATGTTTCTCCAAAAAAAGAGACGGACTAGATATGTGCTGGAATCAGTTACGTACGTAGTCTCTCCATGTGTTTATCTCGCGCGCAGATAGGAGGATCGATCGCTCGATCTCGTCTGTGTAAAAACAGCTAACCGTTTAGCTCAAGCCCTCCTAGATAGGTCCACCCGAAGCCTAAACTAATCCACACGGGTGTTGTATTTTTCTTTTTTCTGTATCCATCTATACACGTGTCCTTGAAATGATACGATTTTTTTTTCTTTTTGTGGAATCTGCGACCAACGAAATTACCGATCGACGCTCCTTAATTATTGCTACTAGTACAAAATTAAAACAAAAAAAACGACTTTTATTTGCAAGTTTGAGTACCTTGCACCACGAGCGCGCCTTCTCCTCAATCGGGATGGCTTCAGAAAGATCACCGCAGGAGCACCTTGCTAATTTGGTTCTCTCGATTCCCAGGCGGCGAGCAATAGTGACCTACAAAAAATAATTTAATTGACGTTTACCTTCTAGATGGGTCCATGGAACCAAGAGAAAGCAAAACATCAGTTAACAGGAAGAAAAAGATGGATTACCTGCGTGCTAGATGGATGCATCGGGAGAAGAACAAGCTACCGATCGAATCGAATCAACCAGGATGACAAGGAGGAAGGAGGAAGGCCTCGGCCCTCTCGCCTCACCTTGGTCCGCGCACAAGTCGGCGCACACAAGTCACATGCGCCAACCGCACGCGACTGATGAGAGTGCTCTCCTACTTATAGGCAGCCGAGGCTTGGAGGCTTGGAGGCAAACCAAAAAAAAGTTTGAATTTCAAATGAAAAGTGGGGCGGGAAGAGGACGCTAATTTTTGGTACGCCATGGTGAGTCGCTGTACAGGGTCAAGTGTTCCGTTTCCTATAATCTAGCGATTTGTTCCCTTATTAGTTACTACTTAGTTACTACTAGTTGAATGCCCGTGCGTTGCTACGGCCGATCAAATTAAATTCTTTCACTTCACATGTATAGAAATGATAGATACGTAATACTCTCTCTATTGCAATATATGATATTTCGTAATACTCACTCTATTGCAATATATGATATTTCGAGGGAGTACTTGCACACGTTGAGATTTCACTCTCCTAAAAGTCTATGTTGATAAAAGATATGATTAAACATTATGGCTCCACACACTAAGATCAACTCCTAACACACTTCAGGTGTTCGTGTACAATGTCATGAGGTTGTAAAACTCACTGAGCTTTCAGATATGCCCTCAAGTTTATTTGGAGGTAGAAGCAACGCTTTATTAATTCATAACACTTAGTTCAATACAAAACAATGGTCTCAATGATCTCCAGAACCAGACACCCACACATCATCGACACCATGCTCAACCGAGTTTGCCGAGACATGGGCTGCCACATTACATAATCTACTAACATGATAAGATATAAAAGAAGTAGCTAAGGCCTTAATATCATGGACCGGTGCACCAATTGAAGAGTGATCCTGCCATCAGCACCACCGAACCCAAGGTGTAGCTTTTGCCTCCGAGTGTCCATGTTCTGAAACAAGCTAGAATGGTGTCGCTTTAGCTCGAAGAACCTCAACTAGGACTTTTGTTGTGTAAAACTCAAAGAACCTCACCAAACAGCATTGCTCCTAGGGGCAACTTAGTGCTAGGATTTGTGAAAAAAATCATATAAAGAAAGACCGGTTGAACAATCTGATAATTAACCAAAGTAAACTCAACATTTCGAGAATACTTCAGATAAACAGATTTGTAAATAAAATTCTAGTAGATAAATTAAGTACAAACTAATTTAATCAAACTATTAACATCTACAAAAGCCCATCTTCAAAATTTTCACCTGAATTTTTTTTTCCTTTTCCGTACGAATCGCCATTAGAAAATACTGTTTGTAAGTTATCCCTTACTTATTCTGAACTACAACTTCTAGTTTGAAGAGAATTATAAAATCTATTTCATAGTCCATGATATGAAACATCAAACATATCGACTGAACTTGTCAATGACAATATACATGTACATGAAAGCAAAGGTCGCAATCTCAAATGCGAATGCAGAATTGAAATACTTCATCTTGGCAAAACATGATAATATGCTAGCAAGACAGACACACTATAGCACAATCATGTCTTCCTTATGCCTAGAATTACATGCTTTTCTCCTAGAGCTACACAACAAGCAAATGATTACATTTTATGCTAAAAATACAACTTAACAAATTACAGCTCGACGAGTGGACAAGTAGTGCACATATAGAAATTAAATCTCAGGAATAACACTTCTATAAAATCAGTTCAAATAAAGAATTAGCAAGGCTCCAGACCCAATTAATCAAAATTCAGCTATCTTCATAAATAAGTTGGAGAAACAGAGTAATTAACTGCCCGCATGTTTTGCTGTCATTTTTTGTTTCATAAATCTTGACCATGATTTGGTATAAATAACATTTTAAATTTATTGGAAACAGATGATGGGATTGTTTGGATATTGAATAGGAATATAAGCATAGATTCATGGACCGTATCAGCCATTGCTAATCAAGATTTCAGTTAACAAATAAACACAAGCATTTCTCTTTAAACTGTTTTAGAACTTTACGAGACCTAGAAAAGCCGCTAAGCAGTTTTTCATCATAATAAAGGCAATAAAAGTCATAGACCTTTAATGCGAAGCTAGTGGTAAACCAGAATGTCAAATACCAAAATAAACCCAACATTTCTTGTTTTATCGATCAAGAGCTTTATAGTAAAAAATTGGTTGAGCTGTTTTTCAGCAGCATAGGCAAATTAAGAGCGACGTAGAACTTCAGTACTAACCTTTTCTGGTTGCGTACTATTTCATGCGTGAACCTCCATTCGAAGTACAAATGGATATAGTCCTCGGCTGTTGAAACACTATCCTCGGCTGTGGAAAAGCTATGTATAAAATGACGTGTCCTAAACAACTTCTTCCAGTGTCATTCATCCAGTCAAAATAAGACTGAATCGGTCTTGCTGGTTATATTACAGAAACAAGGAAGATGTATGTAATGTTAAAATTATAACATCACATACCAAATGGAGGATCCACATCTATTGCCATCCTTGAGATAGTACCAAGCTCACATAGCGCGTCAACATGGTTGAGGATGGTGGAGCGTGTGCTTAGCGTCGCCCTGCCTGCCGCAGAGATCAAGATCCGACTTCGAATCCACACAGTAGTTTTTCTAGCTGCCAAAATATGTATTCATAAATAACATGAGCATTATGTATTAGTGTATCCTCTTCCTGCATCGGTAAGAAGAAGGAAAGTTTTATTTTGTGGAACCTCAATGTAATCGTGGCCATCCGGGTCCAGCTCTCCCTTGATCAACGATGCATAGGTTGCCACATGTCTCTTTAACTTGGCAAGCTTGTCTACCGAGGGCTAAGCACAATACTCTGTAGATGAAAAAAATGAAATTCAATAGAAGCTTTGTTGAGAAGGGAAGGTAGATTTAGAAACGGTATGCTACTGACCTCTTTAACCTCATCTTGTGCGATCTCTCCATCATCGTTCTTGTCACACCTGGTTGCAAAATAATCTTATCGATAGGCAAACAATAAGGTTTTGCCACTAAACAAAAAAGGAAGGTAAAACATTTACATGTGAGAAATCTCCTTCCGTCCAATATATGCAGTGCAACACAATGTAACGTACCACAATCCAAATCTAGCTGATAGATATATGCAGTGCATCACAACGTAACACAGTGTAGTTGAGATGGACAGACATTTTTGTGACTTTACCTTTAGCTTTGGCTTGAAGGACTTGATTGCTGCAGCCTCTGCACTCTTTCTTGCAGCTTGTTGAAGCAAAAGAAAAAACAATATTCAGAGAAGGGATTTTGTAGATAGCATATCAAACTTGTGAAGGTTGTAGATGATATTCAATTTCTACATTACACATACCTTGCCGAGGACCCAGTCCGCTGAGTTTGAATGCAAAATAATTATATCTTAAGTATATTTCTTCAGGGCTTTAAGCTGATACATATTTTAATTTTAGAAAATGTTTCACTCAAATGGTAAAGTATCCCAAGTACACTATTACGTATTCAGTAAAATAGATAAAAGTTTTTGTATAACCCCATATGTTAGGGAGAACATTTCACATGTCAAAGAAAAGATATTTTGTGAATGTAGATAGCAGCATAACTTTAAATTGAACCTAACACCAGTAAATACACAACAATACTCCACTATTAGAAGCTGGGAAAAATATTCAGGTGTTAAATCACATGGAGGAGCTATCAGATCCATGCTATTTTCCGTGGTACTGAATCACACACATACCACACATCTGGCATCCCAGCACTTTGCCATCCTACCCAATCAACCTAATTGCTACCCCTGTTTTAATTAGCAAATAGAGGGGGAGCACTAAGTTTTAAGCAGCAATAGTGAGGTTGACAAATCGTACCAGATCGAGAAATGAATCTCAATTATATGGAGAAGAATATACCCCATGAATACAATATAGCGCACTGTGACTTGACAGTCTGTATAGTAGCAAGAATGAGAATTTGAGGTTTGGCCCATTTGGCATCTAATAGTAGTTATTAGTCGACCATAAAGAACTAAGAGATCCTATTTTGTAGGCACAGTAATACTATCATCTTAACATGGGCTGCAATAGCTACATTTGAATTTAGTGAGGTGGGAATAGCCACAGTAGATCTTGAACGAGAGTAAGAAGATAAATTACTCGGGAGTAAGAAGATGCATCGTGTACTGCTCGGGATTAAGATGGTGAATACTGCCGTATTGGACATGTTCCTGTCTTACAAGCACGACATATCAGATCAAAGAAAAAGAAGCTAGCAGAAAAGAACAGCACGGCTGTTTGTTTGTTATTATACTAGTCATATTTGAGGAGTAGTAAAAAGTACCGTAAAACTTGCCTAATTAAATGCCTATAGAAATATAAAAATAGTGGAGAGGGGGTTGCCTGCCTGCTGAGAGGATGAGGCCGGTTCGCTGCGCGCGTGAAGGACAACATAATTTGTTCATTTTTCGTCGATTTCGTTAAATTTGATCAAATCTGAAGCACTGGGTCCTCCTCAAACAAGCAGATAAGTTCGAGAGCAGTTCAAGCTTAGGTGAAAGGCAGTTCGAGCTTAGACGGCAGACAGTTCAAGCTTAGTCAGCAGGCAGTTTCAGGGCAGTTCAAGCTTAAGCGGAAGGCAGTTCGAGCTTAGGCGGCAGGCAGTTCGAGCTTAGGCGGCAGGCAGTTCGAGCTTAGGCGGCGGGCAGTTCCAGGCAGTTCAAGCTTAGGCGGCAGACAGTTCGAGCTTAGGCGGCAGTTCAAGCTTAGGCGTCAGGCAGTTCAAGCTTAGGCGACAGTTCAAGCTTAGGCTGCAGGCAGTTCAATCTTAGGCGGCAGGCAGTTCAAGCTTAGGCGACGGGCAGTTCCAGGGTAGTTCAAGCTTAGGCGGAAGACAATTCAAGCTTAGGCGGCAAATAGTTCGAGCTTAGGCGGCAGTTAAAGCTTAGGAGACAGACATTTAAAACTTAGGCGACAGGGAGTTCAATGGGTAGTTCAACCCTTCATCCGGAAAAGTTCAAGTCGGAGCTCAGAATAATATTCTTCAACTGGTTGCAGAATAGTGCTGGTATATATATATATATATATATATATATATATATATATATATATATATATAGGGCCACACTACTTTGAAACCGGTGTACAGATTATTCTGTACACCAATTGTTTCTATATAGACGCAAGCTCGTTAAATCGAGAAAAAGGAACAGGTCGGACTGCATACTGCACACGAACCCCATGTTCCCTACCCCATCTTCCGCGTGACATGGCTCATGTTCCCTGTTGGCCAGCCGCGCGTTTCGCCGACTGTCTCGTAGGTTAATGCTTGCCTGGGATCCCCGGTCGTCGATGTCCGGCTCATAGGTCAACGTCGCCTAGACTCCCCTGTCGTCACTGTCCATGTTTTGCCACAAAGATCTGAATGTATAAGTTCTAGTGGTGCTAAGTTTCTCGGTTCCGCAGCCGTATGAGACTTGCGGGGTTGCTTTGCTTGCATACAAAGTTGGGCACTTAGAACTTTTGACAGTGGTAAATTTCGGTATTAAACTCATATTGGCTAGCTGCGTCATGCAACCAAAGTTAATATGATAAAGTCGTGAATGCCAAATATTGGACTAATTATCATTGCAAACATGATTAATAACTTTAGTACATGAGTCTGACAAAGAAAAACGGAACAGACCTCCGCACTTATAACCCTTTCCAACAAATTGTACATACTTAGAAATTAAAACTTTATTGGACTGAAAAACCAACTTAAAACCATCTCGACATAGAAGCGATCCGCTGACGAGATTTCTATTGATGGAGGGAACATGCTGCACATTCATCAGTTGTACGTTCTACCCCGAGTAAACATTAAATTTACCGTACCAACACTATGAACAAAAGCATGTGAGCAGTTTCCCATCAGCACAGAGGAAGTCCTTGAGACCCTGATGACCCACAAGTATAGGGGGTGTATCACAGTATTTTCGATAAGTAAGAGTGTCGAACCCAACGAGGAGCAGAAGGTGCTGGCTAGTGGTATGGATCAGGAATTCTCTGCAAATACTTAGCAAACGGATTTTTAGGGGTTTTCGATAAACCAAGTAAACAAAGTACGAGTAAATAAAAGACAGCAGGAATAAATGCAGCACGTGGCCCAATCCTTTATGCAGCAAAGGACAAGCCAGTTGAATTACTTAAGATGACCAAACGTTCTCGAAGACACACGGGAAGATGGTCAAGTGCTTTCGCTTCATGTAGTTGATTAATCTTCTTTAGCTTGCTAAGTGTTGTGTGGGTGAACCTGTGCTAATGTACCGACCTTCCTAGGACTAATACATACTTGTGATTATACCCCTTGCAAACATCCGTAAGTACAAGAAAGTAATTAAGGTAGAAACATAACCACAGCTTTAAACTCTAAGACCCTTACGTCCCTTATGCAATGGTTTTCTAACGGGGGTTCAGGTTTCTGTCACTCCGACAACCCCTACGATTAGTAGCCAAATAGACAATGCATTCCCCTAGGCCTATATAGGTGAAGTGTCATATAGTGGACGTTCATATGACACCACTAGAAGAAGTACACTACAACTTAAATAACAATCTATTGAATCTTTCTCAACACAACTCCACTACTAACAACATGACTTCTCCCATGTCCTCAAGAACAAAACGAACTACTCACAAGACATCATATGGATCATGATCAGAGATGGAATAATGATGTATAACAATCTGAACATAAACAATAATTCAGTGGTTCACTCAATAGCATCAACTACAAAGAGTAATCAACACCGGAAAAGTTTCCCCTATGAACTATGCAAAATTCAACCCAATTGTTACAGCAATATGGAGATGGCGATGAGGGTGCTGATGGTGATGATGGTGATGATGATGATGATCCCAATGAAGTCCAGCTTGATGGTAGTGTTGATGGCGACGATCTCCCCTCTCTGGGAAGGAATTCCCCCGACAGAAATCTGTCTACCGGAGAGATCTTTCTCTCTCGGTGTTTTCCACCCCGCAGAGGCGGTGCAATCTTTCTGTGTTCGCTCCCCGAGTCTTAGGGTTTCGGCAGGATGATATACGCCAGAGGGAAGAGGCTGGAGTGGGCCAAGGTGGCTACACCACCTGCTGGCGCGGCCTAGGGCTGCCCACGCCAGGGGGTGGTGTGGGCCTCCTGTGGCCCATCTCCATTCCCCCTTCTGGCTTCCTTCGTCTTCTGGAAAAATAGGATTTTCCATATATTTTCCCGGATTTTATGATCTTCGTGAATTTTGCCTCAAAACAGCACCTTTTCCATCAGAATCCTGACTGCAGCGGTCCATGCTCCAAAAGTCATCAACCATGCAAAAACGGATGAAATAACATAAGTATCACCTCTCAATACGAAATATATCAATGAATAATAGTGAATTAAGACATATAATAGCGATGCAAAATGGATGTATCAACTCCCCCCATGCTTAGACTTCGCTTGTCCCCAAGCGAAACTGAGCTCAATAAACATGGCCTCGGGTTTATGGAGTGAAGAGTCGATAAAATAATACGGACAAGAAGCATCACATTCATCAAACACATAGATCATAATAGAAGACAACTCACTATTATATAACTCAACTTGTAATAGGTAAAGGAAACACCATAAAGATACATAAAGTGAATCATAATTGGTAATGGCAAACTTAGCTCTTGGTCGAATAATAGTTGATAATTTGCTGGAGTTCACAAATAGCTGGTTTTTCAATGATAGATTTCAAAGTAGTAAACATCAAGATAAGAGCAATGTGCAAAACAAGGAACATAAGAAACATGATTGAATAAATCATCATATGAATGAATGAATGAAACACAACAACTCAAGATACTTGCTGAGTTGGAAGGGAGTAGGTTTACTGACTCAACTAAGAAGTAAAAAGAAAGGCCCTTTGCAGAGGGAAGCAGGGATTGCAAGTCTCATAAAGAGCTCCCAAAAATTATGGTACTTACTAGCTTTCAGCTCTCATTGCCCCTATCATAGGCATCTTTTGGTGGTTAAGGTTAAAGTGACACAACTAAGAGGATATGCTCGACAAGTTATAAATTGAAGTCCCATGCCCCTTACTTATGAGTACCGAACCTCATGCTACTCAACTTCAATCACGAGCAAGCTCTTGTCATTGTAAATACATGTGTGTCATTAAGAACCGCCAACGGGGTACCCCTTGCACATGACATAGGAGCTATCCCATAATCAAAATGACAAGGCAAGCAGACAGTGAGCATCTCAACGATCTTTTTATTTGCTATTTGCGTAGGTTTTTATTGAGGATGCTTCATAGAATGCTCACTATAGTTATGCTACAAGTTTCCACCATGATTAGGCATGGCTTAGGCTAGAAGCCCAGGCGTTTCTCTAACACACATATAAACTCCATGATCTTACAAGTTCCACTTTTATTTCACACCGCCGGGATCCATAAGCAAAAGAACATGATATCAACTAGGTACAAGTACCAATGAAGTGTTGAAAGGGGTCCCCATGATGCATGGTTCTGCTAACTTCAACTCATAAAGCGCAAGCATATACGCAACAAAGAAGGACCCAATGGTTCAAGTTTATTAAATGGAAGAAAGTAAGGTGTACCATCAAGTTCGTGAGAGCTTTAATCACTAATTTTCACATAACAAGTTTAATTTGGGAGGTAGATAAAACAAGAATTTACTTGGAATAGCAATAATGCTACTAGGTAGGTATGGTGGACACGAATGTCATGGGTTTGGTTTAAAGGGAGTGGATGCACGAGAAGAATTCCCTCTCAGTACAGGTTTTTGGCTAGCAAGGTTGGGTAGCAAGTATAAGAGTTGAAGGAAACAACCAAACATACAAATGATAAAGACAAACATGCAATCTTCCTTGGAAGCAAAAAAGATCTTAACTAGAGAATACCAGACTTATGAGCAAATCAAGAAAGAAAGATGATGAAATTATTTTTCTCTAGAGTACTTCTATCTTTTTCATTCAACTCTCAAAAATAGTGTTGCTACTGACCGAGCCAGGTTTGCCAAAACCAACTAAATTAACTCAATGATCCCAAAGTGATACCAATACTAACAACAAGATCAATCATATAATCACGAATTGAAAACTAATATAAGCTATGCAAAAGAGTGAATGATAGAACTTCTCATTAATATTCCATAACGGAAACTCACACCAAGGGATACATATCTAACGAGAGAGGGGACACTTCCATAATGCAAACCATACTACACAATAACTCCTCTATTCATGATATGACTCTACTAATAAGGTAAAAAGATAGAAGATAGTGATGTGATACGGCGACACTCCCCCAAGCTTGGAACAAACCAAGGGGATGCCAAACCTGATGACGAATTACTCCTTCGGTGGTGGTGGTATCCTCTCATCTTCGTCCGTCTTCCCAGGTAAGGGCTTCCCATCAATAAAGGACATCGTGGTTTCCAACATCCTGAAACTTGCAGCAGCACTTATGCGTTTAAACCTAACCTCATACTCACAGTTTTGATTTTGAACGTCATAGAACTGTGCTTGCAGTTCGTTGGTTGTTTGGCGGAGTGAGAGGACTTCGTCTTTGAGTTCAGTGGTCTCCTTTTGGTGCTCGGTGATGAGTTCGGAACAAATCTTATGGATGATATCCACTTCGCGCTCCGCCATCTTCTTGTACCTAAAGACTTCTTGCTCCAGTGCTTCCATCCTGTCCTCCAGACTTCCTTCACCTTTAGGGCCCTGAACCTCTTTAATCTGGACCTCCCCATCTTCGAGCAACAACTCCTTGGGATGAATATTAACTCTCTCATGTATGGGTTGATGATATCTTCTAAGGAATCTCCCTAGGCTGATCCAGTGGAAGACATTGTGGCTCTAAATCTGGGATTCTACCTGGCAGAAACAGATCGAAACAAAAACACAACGAAAACACGATATACGAACCTCGGAAGATCCGAGGGGTTATATATTACGAAGTTCCATAACAAGAGGAAGGTACTGGGTGAAAACGGGTCGGAGGCGGAGTCCGGGGTGGCCTCACCACCTGGTGGCGCGGCTAGGGGTGGGCCCGCGCCACAGGGTGGTGTGGGCTACCCTGGCTCCGTTAGTGTCCCTTTTTCGCTTCATAACTTTCCATATTGACTAAAAACTGCAAAAATATAGTTGGATTGTATTTTCGCGGAACTTTTCTTACCAGAACTGTTACCTATTTGAAAACAGACTCTGCAGGTCTCTGAATTTGGTCCTTGATGAATTTCTCCGGAGTTATAACTTGAAAGGCATCAACATCTTCATTGTAAGAATCTCCCACAATATAGTGCTTGAGTCACTGCCCATTAACTACTTGTGTAGTATTATCTTTTAAAGAAGATATTTTTATTGCTCCTGAATGGTACACTTCTTCAATAATAAAAGGTCCTTCCCATTTTGACAGTAGCTTTCCTGTAAAAAATCTAAGACGAGACCTATACAATAGAACTCTCCCCCCAACATGAAATTCTCTCTTAAGTATTCGCTTTTCATGCCATCTTTTAAATTTTTCCTTGAAGAGCCTAGCATTTTCATAGGCTTCACTCCTCCATTCATTTAAAGAACTTAAGTCAAATAATATTTTCTCACCAGCGAGCTTACAATCTCTATTTAGTTCTTTAACTGCCTAGTAAGCTTTGTGTTTTAAATCTAAGGGTAGGTGACAAGCTTTCCCATAAACCATTTTATAAGGAGACATCCCCATAGGATTTTTGTAAGCAGTTCTATAAGCCCATAAAGCATCATTGAACTTTTTAGCCCAGTTTTTTCTAGATCTATTAACAGTCTTTTGCAAGATGGATTTAATTTCTCTATTTGATAACTCTACTTGCCCGCTAGTTTGGGGGTGATAAGCTGAATATATTATATGATTAACATCATATTTAGCAAGGGTCTTTCTAAAACCTCCATGAATGAAATGAGAACCCCCATCACTCATGAGATACCTAGGCACTCCAAACCTAGGAAAGATAACATCCTTAAGCATTTTTAGAGAGGTTTCCCCATCAGCACTCTTCGTAGGAATGGCTTCTACCCACTTAGTAACATAATCAACGGCAACAAGAATATGAGTATAACCTTTCGAGGGAGGGAAAGGACCCATAAAGTCAAATCCCTAGCAATCAAAAGGTTCAATAACTAGAGATTAGTTCATAGGAATTTCATTGCGTCTAGAAATATTACCAACACGCTGACACTCGTCACAAGATAGAATAAATTTTCTCGCATCTTTAAAAAGGGTAGGCTAGTAGAAACCTGATTGTAGCACCTTTTGTGCAGTTCTATCTCCTGCATGATGTCCTCCATAAGCACTACCATGACATTTACGCAATATCTCCTTTTGTTCATATTCTGGAACACATCTTCGCATAATACCATCCACTCCTTATTTATATAAGTGTGGGTCATCTCAAAAATAATGCCTCAAATCATAGAAGAACTTCCTTCTTTGCTGAGCTATAAAAGTTAGAGGCAAATGCTTGGAGACAATAAAGTTAGCATAATCAGCGTACCAAGGGCTCCCTCGTGAGCTTACCCCTACTGCAGCTAACTGTTCATTTGGGAAACTATCATTAACATGCATAGGGTCAAAAGAGATGTTTTCCAATCGAGATAGATTATCAGCTACAGGGTTTTCAGCACCCTTCCTATCTACTATATGTAGGTCAAACTCTTGTAAAAGCAGCACCCATTTAATAAGCCTAGGCTTAGCATCCTTCTTCGTCATAAGGTATTTAATAGCAGCATGATCAGTATGAATGGTGACTTTTGAGTCTACAATATAGGGCCTAAACTTATCACAAGCAAAAACAACAGCTAGAAATTCCTTTTTAGTAGTAGCATAATTCCTTTGAGCAGCGTCTAGAGTCTTACTAGCATAATGGATAACGTTTAACTTTTTATCAATACGTTGCCCAAGGACAGCACCTACAGCAAAATCACTAGCATCACACATTATTTCAAAGGGTAAACTCCAATCAGGTGGTTGAACAATAGGGGCTGTAGGTAAAGCCTTCTTAAGAGTTTCAAAAGCTTCCTTACAATCATCATCAAAAACGAAGGGTACATATTTTTGAAGAAGATTAGTGAGGGGTTTTGATATCCTAGAAAAGTCTTTAATAAACCTCCTATAGAAACCAGCATGACCAAGGATACTACGAATACCTTTGATGTCTCTTGGACATGGCATCTTCTCAATTGCCTCAACCTTAGCTCTATCAACTTCTATGCCTCTTTCAGAAACTTTATGCCCAAGAACAATCCCTTCATTAACCATGAAGTGGCATTTCTCCCAATTAAGAACAAGATTAGTTTCTTCACATCTCTGCAAAACTTTATCATGGTTGTGCAGAAAATTATCAAAAGAAGTTCCATAGACAGAAAAGTCATCCATGAACACTTCTACAATTTCCTCACAAAAACCATGAAAGATAGCAGACATGCACCTTTGAAAAGTAGCAGGAGCATTACATAAACCAAAAGGCATACATCTATAAGCATAAGTTCCGTAAGGGCAAGTAAAAGTAGTTTTTTCTTGATCTTGTTGTTTAACAACAATTTGAGAGAAACCAGAGTAACCATCAAGAAAACAAAAATGGGTCTTTTTAGACAACCTTGATGGGTTTGTAGCATGGAAAACAAAAAAATTCTACCGCAAGAACGAACAAAACCCAGATCTAATCTAGATAAATGCCAAGATCTAATCTATTAGACATGTGCAACGAGATAGATCTGTACTAACCCTTGTAGACACGAAAGCGTTACGAGATTAGATCTCGTGGTTGATGTAGTCGATCACTTGCCGATCTCAAGATCGAGTGGACGATCCTTCCGGCGCCGCGTTCTGGCAGCGCTTCCGCAGTCGGTCACACGTGCGGAGTCGATGCAGACCTTCCTCTCCTTGTTCCAGCGAGCAGCGGAGGTAGTAGATCTCTCCACGGAATTCTAGCAGCACGACGGCGTGGTGGTGGTGGTGGAGTGGAGAATTCTGCAGGGCTTCACCTAAGCCTGAGCAGAAAGAAGGAGGAGGAGAGAGGCGGCTTGGGGAAAGAGTGGAGGATGATGGGGGGTGGCGCCTCCACCCCTCTATATATAGAGGGAGGGGTGCGACCTAGGGTTCCCACCCCTAGGCCCACCCCTTAGGGCCGGCGCACCAAGGAGGTAGGGGGAGGAGTCCTCCCCCCCCAAGTCTCCTCTTTAAATTTCCCTTATCTTACCTTATATTATATTATCTTATCTTAGTTTTCAAATAAACTCCAAAATATCTTCTAGAACCTTCCGGAACATTTCGAAACCTTCTAGAATCCCCATACAAACACTCCGGAACATTTCCTAACTCAGAAAAAGATCCCCATTATATGAATCTTACTCCCCGGACAATTCCGGAGCTCCTCGTGATGTCCCGAATCCAATCCGAGACTCCGAACAACATTCGATCTCCAACGCACATTCCATATCTACTTAAAACAACTTCGAACCTTAAGTGTGTCACCCTACGGTTCGTGAATATGTAGACATGATGGAGACACCTCTCCGATCAATAACCATCAGCGGGATCTGGAGATCCATAACGGCTCCCACATACTCAACGATGACTTCGTGATCGATTGAACCATTAACATACGAAACCAATTCCCTTTGTCTCGCGATACTCTACTTATCCGAGGTTTGATCATCAGTATCTCCATACCTAGTTCTACCTCGTTACTGACAAGTACTCTTTACTCGTTCCGTGATATGTCACCCCTTGTGACCCAGTCACATGCTTGCAAGCTAACTAGATGACATTCCACCGAGGGGGCGCAGAGCATATCTATCCATCATATGGATGGACAAATCCCAATCTTGGTCCATGCGCTTCAACACATACTTTCAGAATACCCAATGACACCTTTATAACCACCCAGTTACGAAGCGGCGTTTGATGTCATCAAAGTACCCATCCGGTGATGGTGATTAACACAACCTCATAGTCGAAGGATTAGGTTACTATGCATTTAAAAGCTTATAGCAATACGAACTTAATGACTTGATCTTTATGCTACGCTTACTATGGGTGTGTGTCCATCACATCATTCTCCTAATGATATAACCTTGTTATTAATCACATCTAATGTCCATGATCAGGAAACCATGATCATCAATCAATCAACAAGCTAGTTCAACAAGAGGCTTACTAGGGACTCTTTTATGTTTACAAAACACACATGTATTAGTGTTTCCTAATAATACAATTATAGCATGGGATGTAAACATTCATCATAAACACAAAGATATAATAATAACCACTTTTATTATTGCCTCTTGGGCATATCTCCAACAGTCTCCCACTTGCACTAGAGTCAATAATCTAGATTACATGGTAATATACCTAACACCCATGGCGTTCTGGTGTTGGTCATGCTTTGCCCTAGGGAGAGGTTTAGTCAACGGATCTGCCACATTCAGATCAGTGTGTACTTTGCAAATCTTTATGTCACCATCTCGGACATACTCGCGAATAGCGTGGAAACGTAGCTTGATATGCTTCAGCTTGCTATGTGACCTTGGCTCCTGTGCATTAGCTATGGCACCTGTCTTGTCACAGTAGATGGCCATCGGGTCCAATGCACTGGGAACCATGCCAAGTTCAGTAATGAATTCCTTCATCCATATGGCTTCTTGTGCAGCCTCCGAAGCAGCTATGTATTCCGATTCAGTTGAAGATTTCACCACAACGCTTTGCTTTCACTCCTCCAGCTCACTGCAGCACCATTCAAAATAAATACGTATCCCGACTGTGACTTCGAGTCATCCGGATCGGTTTTCCAACTAGCATCGGTGTAACCGTTTACAACAAGCTGTTCATCACCTCCATAAGAAAGAACCATATCCTTAGTCCTATTCAGGTACTTTAGGATATTCTTGACCGCTGTCCAGTGCTCCATTCCAGGATCACTTTGATATCTAATAGTCAAACTAACAACATGTGCTATATCCGGTCTTGTACACAACATGGCATACATGATAGAACCTATGGCCGAGGCATAGGGAATATTATTCATTCTCTCTCTATCTTCTGCCGTAGCTGGACTTTGAGTCTTACTCAAGGTCTTACCTGACAACATGGGCACGGACCCTTTCTTGCTCTCTTCCATTCTATACTTCTTTAGAACTTTTTCAAGGTATGTACTTTGTGAAAGCACTATTAGGCGTCTTGATCTATCTCTATAAATCTTGATGCCTAGAATATATGCCGCTTCGCCAAGATCCTTCATTGAAAAACTATTATTCAAATAGGTTTTGACGCTATTAAGAAGTTCTATATCATTCCCAATCAACAATATGTCATCTACATATAGTACTAGGAATGCTACAGAGCTCCCACTCACTTTCTTGTAAATACAAGCTTCTCCATAAGTTTGTATAAACCCAAATTTTTTGATTACTTTATCAAAACGTTTATTCCAACTCTGGGATGCTTGCATCAGTCCATAAATGGAGCGCCGAAGTTTGCATACCTTGTCAGCATCTTTAGGATCGACAAAACCCTTGGGTTGTACCATATACAACTCTTCCTCAATGTCACCATTAAGGAACGCCGTTTTGACATCCATCTGCCGAATCTCATAATCGAAATGTGCAGCAATTGCTAACAAAATCCTCACAGACTTTAGCTTCGCTACTGGTGAGAATGTCTCATCATAGTCAACTCCTTGAATTTGTCGGAACCCTCTCGCGACAAGTCGAGCTTTACAGACGGTAACATTACCATCAGCATCTGTTTTTCTCTTGAAAATCCATTTGTTCTCGACAGCCTTACGGCCATCCGGTAAGTCCACCAAAGTCCATACTTGGTTTTCGTACATGGATCCCATTTCGGATTTCATGGCTTCTAGCCATTTATCGGAATCTGGGCTCACCATAGCTTCTTCATACGTCGTAGGGTCATCAGCGTTGTCCACCAACATGACGTTCAAGGCGGAGTCATACCAATCAGGAGTGGTACGAACCCTCGTAGACCTGCGAGGTTCAGTAGTAACTTCGTTCGAAGTTTCATGATCACCATCATTAGCTTCCTCTACAATTGGTGCAGGCGGCACAAACACATCTTCCGGTGCTGCGCTACTCTCAAATCCGAGAGAAGGTTCAATAACCTCATCGAGTTCTACTTTCCTTCTAGTCACTTCCTTCGAGAGAAACTCTTTCTCAAGAAAGGATCCATTCTTGGCAACGTAAACTTTGCCTTCGGATCTATGATAGAAGGTATACCCAATTGTTTCTTTAGGGTATCCTATGAAGACGCATTTCTCCGCTTTGGGTTCAAGTTTTTCAGGTTGTAACTTCTTTACATATGCTTCGCAACCCCAAACTTTAAGGAACGACAACTTAGGTTTCTTACCAAACCACAATTCGTACGGTGTCGTTTCAACGGATTTAGATGGTGCCCTATTTAAAGTGAATGCGGCTGTCTCTAATGCATAGCCCCAAAACGATAGCGGTAAATCTGTAATAGACATCATAGATCGGACGATATCTAAGAGAGTTTGATTATGACGTTCGGACACACCATTACGCTGTGGTGTTCCCGGCGGTGTCAACTGTGAAAGTATTCCACATTTCTTTAAATGCATGCCAAACTCATAACTCAGATATTTACCTCCACGGTTAGAACGCAGAAACTTAATCTTCTTGTTACGATGATTTTCCACTTCACTTTGAAATTCCTTAAACTTCTCGAAAGTTTCGGACTTATGTTTCATAAAGTAGACATATCCATATCTACTTAAGTCATCCGTGAAAGTGAGAACATAACGATATCCACCACGCGATGCTACACTCATTGGACCGCACACATCTGTATGTATTATTTCCAATAAGTCTGTAGCTCGCTCCATTGTACCAGAGAATGGAGTCTTAGTCATTTTTCCCATTAGACATGATTCGCATCTTTCAAGTGATTCAAAATCAAGTGATTCAATGTAACTACCTCGGTGCATTACGCTCTTAGTTAATGCCTGGATGAACGAAAGTGGTTAAAATAGTACGGTGGGGCCCAGGGCCACTCACGGTAGACCTTTCGGCCGTCCTAACCACTTTCAGTCAACGGGACAAGAACGAGCGGCGTAATCGGCAGGCGAAGGGATCAAATACATACACAAATGAGTATGTATGCAAGCCACATACAACAGTACATCAGAGCCATTCCATCTAAAAGAAATAGAAATATTGCAACGCCATACGGCAAGATCCAAATGTCCTAGATAGATATAATAATTTAGGATAGCTCCTCATGCATCACACATCAGAGTATCAGGCGGAAGCGGAAAACAAGATCCGAGTACGGATAAGAAGCAAATTGGCATAAGATGCCCCATAAATAAACACATCCCGCCCACAGATCACACGGATCCCCGTTCCCGGAATCTCTACACCGAATGATCGTTGCCAACATCATCTGTCTCCTCCACCCAGTATCCATCTTGCGGGTACACCTGTTCATCTGAATCAAACAATTTATCGTGTGAGACCCTAGGGGTACTCAGCAAGTCTTTATGCCACTAAAGGGGACACAACCTGGGGTGACACAATTGCAGCAAAAGATAATACCTAACAATTCTATAGAGACTCGCTAACCTTCCGTATAACCAATGATGGACAGAAGTCCGTGAATTAAGAACAACAGTTATAACAGTATAATTAACAGATCCATCCTCCTCCTCGCTTACCAACGAGGAAGCGGACGAACAACCCCCATCATCCGTTGGCAGTTTTTATTAACCATTCCATGAGTATTGCACTAGTTACTAGTCAAGTACTTAGTCAATTTGAAAACGGTACTTTAGTTATACTTGTCTATGATCGAGAAACTGTGCTCCAAGTCGTCCATAACCGCGGACACGGCTTTCAGAAAGATTTACCCTGCAGGGGTGCACGAATAGCAACACACACTCGATCAACCTCGGAAAAACCAAATCAAAACCCAACGAGGCATTCACGACAAAGCAATCACAGGATTCAGAAATATTTCAGGGGGCCACCCCATTAAGCTACCCGCAACGAAGTTGGCCGGCTCCGAGACGGACCCAAGGTTTGTGTCAATGGTAGTAAACGACTGGGAACCCGAAAGTGTGGCTGGGCTTGTCGATACCGCGAAAACATTCCACGATCCAAAACAGTACAGGTGCTCCACGCACAATCTTAAATAAAGCAGTAACATGGCATAAGTACAGAATAGTAATAAAGCCCCAAACTAATTGTGGCCCCAAGAAATAAGAATGAATCAGGCTCTGGCTCAGGGGGGTCCATAGGCCTCCCGGATGTGGATAGTGCGAATAGTCAAGGAACAGGAATCAAGTACTCGGGGTCCTACGGGACACAAGTGAGCATGAAAAACCAAATAGCAGATATTGCTCACCGGTGCCTCTTTCTTTAGTTATCCCATTACTACTCAGGTTATGTTGTTTAGGTACCTCGTTATCCATCCGACACTCACATACCCTACTCATGCTTTTCTATGACTCGCATGGCTCAAACAACTCCTGTAGTAATGGCTCATGGGACCGGAACAGGCTTAATGTGGTTTAAAAGTAAAGGCTATGCAGTACTTGGGATTCAATTTAATGCAATCGCGACTCAATGATGCAAGAATAAGATAGAGGCAATAGGTATTGTATGTATGCAAGCATGTGGTAGTGCTTGCCTGGCAGCTCAGTTGAAGCGAGAGATGGATCTGGGTAATACTCCTGTGATTCCTGATAATTCTCCTGCTGGGCGTCTATTCGAAGAAGAACCAAACAAACAAGGGCCAACATAAATAAAGTGCGCAAGCATATAAATTGAAATGCAACAAGCAACCAAGCATGCCATGATGAATGATGCACAATTTACATGGCATTGAAGTAGCATGGCAAAGGTGAGGTGTGGTAACAAGAATTGAAGCATTTTAATATTTATTTGCCCAAGTTTTATTGTCATAAACGGTTCAGATTTTAAATGACAACATGATGCATGCTTCAATTCAGAACAAGGATTGCATAAATAGAACGGGCTCGTCGCGCTGATCGATTTAGACATATTATTTGTCAAATTTGGAGTTATAAAACAAAAGTTATTAATTAATCAAGTAATAAGGGCATTTTCTTGTAATTTTGATCAACTCGAAATTTAAAGTGTGCAAAATATATTTTGGAGGGCATAATTGAATTCCTCTCATTTTCCTGATTCCAAAACATATATTATTTGTATTATTTGCATTTGTATTTTGAAAATTATTTGAATCTGAAAAGAATTTGAATTTAAATTAATTTGAAAAAGATTTGAATTAAAACAGACTCAGAGAAATACTTTTTGCACCCAGGCAAACTTAGACCCAGGCACTGACGGGTGGGGACACCGCGGACTGGGGCCACGCGCGCGAGAAACGCGTTTTGCACGCGGCTCTGGCTAGCCCACAGCGACTGACAGGCGGGACCAGTGGCGGAAGGCCCACGTGCCAGCAATGCGGGGGACAGGGGCTGACAGGTGGGGCTACAGCTGGACCGCGGGTTGTGTCTGAGAAACCGGAGGGGTTTTCTGCTAAACTACCAGGGCGACTGACTGGTGGGGTCGTTGGAGCGCGGGTTGCGGAATCCAAAAAGTGGGGGGCTTTTCGCAAAACGACCACGCGCCCGTACTGTTTATCGTCTTCGCGCGTCTGGCGGCAGGTGGGAGCGCGGCGCGGAGCGGGGATTCGATCCCGGGCCGCGGGAGCGCGCGCTGAGCGGGCTGACCGGTGCGGTGGTGCTAGGGGAGCTGTTAGGAGGGGGTTCGGGTGCTAGGTAAGCGAGCTGCTGCGCGGAAAAACTGGCAGACGGCGGCGAACTCTGGCGCACTGAGAGCGTTCGACCAAACGCACGGCGAGGCTAGAGCGGTACGGCGAGGCGGAGGTTGTCAGGGAGGCAGGGATGCTCACCGCGGTTTGCCTGGTGGGGTCGGATCGGGAAGTAGCGCGGTGGTTCGTCGGTGAAGCAGGCACTCCGGCGATTAGGGTTTCGCCTCGGGCGGCGCTGGCTCCGGCGGTTCTAGGGCTCCTCCTTTGCGACGACGTGTACGGGGCGAAGCAGGGGGATGTCCTCGGGCTCCCAGGCCTCTTCCACGTCGAGCTCGCGGACAGGAACGACGGGGCGCGGTGTAGCTGGCGGCGACCGGCGAGGCGGGTGGTGAGGTCGGAGGAGAAGAAGGGGAAGGAGGGGGTGCTGTGGGGCGGATCTGGGTGAGCCCTGAGAGCCGTGGGGAGGGAGGAAAATAAGGGAGAGGGAGGAGGAGAAGGAGGCGTGCACGGCAGGGAAAAGGGGGCTCGGGCTTTGCCCTTTTTCCCTCGAGCACGTGCTCGGCCAGGCTAGGGCTCGTCCTGGGGGCTGGACGGCGGCAGGAGGGACTGCAGGTGGGGCTTGGTGTAGCGCAGCTGCAGGGTGGGGCTGGCACAAGGGAGAGAGAAGAGAGGGAGGGGCTAGCTCGGGCTAGGTAGACATGGCTAGGGTTAGGGTTTTCTCTAGGTTTAGGGTGGCTGGTTGTGGGCCAGGGGGAGGGTGGCCAGGTGGTCAAGCTAGAGAGAGAGGGGTGTGAGAGAGAGAGGTAAAGGGGTGGCTAGGGTTTAGGAGAAATTTAGAGAGAGAGAGAACTAGCTAGGTTAGGTTTTTATTAGGTTTTAGATTTTAATTTTTTTGAGTATGAGGCCAACACAAGAAGATCCATGGGGCTTTGAGCTTGCATGGACTAGTGAGGAGAAGAAACTAGAAAGAAAAGAGGAAGAAAAGAAAATGGGTGTAAAAGGCCACATATGATCATACATGGGAAAGAAATAAAAATAAAATGAAATAAAATAAAAGAAGGAGGATAAGACCATCCCAAGTGGAACATGGAAAGGACTTGAGTTAACATGAGGTGGAGGTGGACAAGAATTCCAAGAAAAGAAAAAGAAAAGGATTTATGGGGTAGGTCTCATATGGTACATGAATGGAGAATAAAATAAGAGGAGAAGAAATGGGTGATACTATGAGGATGGAGTAAGGGAGGTAGATGGTTTTCCCAAGATAAGATTCACTCAAACCAAAGAGAAACCAATGGAAGTAAAAGGTGGTGGAGAAGCTTGCATGGCCCATGCAAAAATAATAACACCATTATTTATTTTGTGACAACAATAATAATATGATGGCATTAATCTTATGCATTTCCAAGAAGTGGAATAAAACCAAGCAAAGAATTTAGAGGATTTAATCCACCCCAAACTACATGAGCTAGAATTAAAATATCAAAGAAAAAGAAAGACAAGCTCATTGTTAAAGGGATGGTGGAATTATAAAGTGGTGGAAGAGAAAGGTGGTGGAATGGAATAAAAGATATGCCCCCAACTCAACTTGGGCATTTAAACAATATATCAATAACCAAATACAATATCAAGAGGCAAATACAATTAATAGTGCATGTGAGAGAAGAACCCAAAAGAAAAAGGAGTTTTTATATGATGCTCAAATGCAAGGTGGCATGATGACATGAGCATAATATAATTATGATGCAACAATAATATATATGAAGTAGCCAATATCTTACTAGGACAAGTAGCATTCCAATTGTTAGACAATTGGGGTGCTACAACTCTCCCCCACTAAACAGGAATCTCGCCCCGAGATTCTAGGAAGAAGAAGACTCAAAGAGGGTAGGATACTTGGCACGGAGCTCATCTTCACGTTCCCAGGTTGCTTCATCAATGGAATGGTGCGACCACTGCACCTTGCAGAACTTGATGGACTTGTTGCGAGTCCTTCTTTCTGCGACTTCAAGGATTTTTGTGGGGTGTTCTTGATAAGATAGATCTTCTTGGAGATTGATGAGTTCATGGTCCACGGTCCTGCCGGGATCCTTGAAGCACTTCTTGAGTTGAGAGATGTGAAAAACATCATGGACTTTGAGTTGTTCAGGGAGCTCAAGAGCATAAGCAACTTCTCCTCTTCTTCCACGAATTTTGAAAGGACCGATGTATCTAGGAGCCAGCTTTCCTTTGATACCAAAACGGTGCGTGCCTCTCATGGGAGTGACACGAAGGTAAACGAGATCACCAGGGACATACTCCATGTCCGTGTGCTTTCTGTCATAATTGCTCTTCTGGCGACTTTGAGCAATCTTCAGATTTTCAAGAATGATGTGAACTTTCTCCTCCGCTTGAGTTACAATGTCGGGGCCAAACAATATTCTTTCACCTGCGCCCGACCAACCAATCGGAGTTCTGCACTTGCGACCATAGAGAGCCTCAAATGGTGCCATCTTTAGACTTTTCTGGAAACTGTTGTTGTAAGAGAATTCAGCATAAGGAAGACATTCTTCCCACTTCATGCCGAACGAGATAACGCAAGCACGGAGCATATCTTCTAGAATCTGATTGATCCTTTCAACTTGTCCTTGCGACTGAGGGTGGTAAGCTGTGCTGAAGTTTAACTTTGTTCCCAAAGCATTTTGGAAACTTCCCCAGAACTTGGAAGTGAAGATGCTTCCACGGTCTGAACTGATCTCAAGAGGAACTCCATACAGAGAGACAATTCTGTTGATATAGAGCTCAGCCAACTGAATTGCAGAAATTGTTTCCTTGACTGGAAAGAAGTGAGCTACTTTGGAAAGCCTGTCAATGACAACAAAGATTGCATTGTTGCCTTTCTGTGACTTTGGAAAACCAGTGATGAAGTCCATCTCTACTTTCTCCCATTTCCATTCCGGAGGCTTCAATGGCTGTAGAAGACCGGAAGGTTTCTGATGGACAGCTTTAACTCTACGACAGACATCACACTCCGAGACATACTTGGCACAATATCGTTTCAAACCAGGCCACCAATATTGTGTTTTCAAGTCCATGTACATCTTAGTGCTGCCAGGGTGGATAGAAAGAACAGAATCATGCGCCTCCTTGAGAACTTGCTCCCTTAAACCCGGGTAGTTCGGAACAAACATCCGGTGTTCAAAGAAAAGAGTGCCTTGGTAATCTATGTGAAAAGACTCATACTTCGGAAGCTGAATGTTGGAGATGATCTTTTTAGTGTAAGGATCCCCAAGCTGCATGGAACGGACCTTTTCTTCCAAGAGAGGTGTTGCTAGCAGATTCAGAAGATAACCTTGATCCACAATTTCAAGGTTGAGCTTGCGGAATTCCTCGCACAAGAGAGGCTGTTGTTCTTCCACCATGAGGTTGTTGACATAAGCTTTTCGGCTGAGAGCATCGGCCATGACATTAGCTTTGCCCGGGGTGTAGTTGATGGTCAAATCGAAATCATTGATTGTTTCGATCCACCTCCTCTGACGAAGGTTGAGATCAGGCTGCGTGAAGATATACTTCAGACTCTTGTGATCAGAAAAGATCTCACAACGTTTGCCCAGCAAGTAATGCCTCCATACTTTCAAAGCAAAGACAACTGCTGCGAGTTCGAGGTCATGTGTAGGATAGTTGATCTCATGCGTCTTCAACTGACGAGATGCGTAAGAAACAACTTGCTTTTCTTGCATAAGGACCGCACCCAATCCTTGCAATGAAGCATCACAGAAAATCTGGAAAGGCTTTGATGTATCTGGAGGAACTAAGACTGGTGTGGAAGTGAGCTTCTCTTTGAGTGTTTCAAAGCTTGCTTGACATGCAGGAGTCCAAAGATATTTCTTGCCTTTCTTGAGGAGATCGGTAAGAGGCTTCGCAATTTTTGAGAAGTTTTGAACGAATCGACGACAGTAACTGGCCAAACCAAGGAAACTTTTGACTTCTTTGACATTTATGGGTGGAAGCTAGTCCATAATTGTCTTAATAGTTTCTGGGTTGACGGCGATGCCCTTGGCAGAGATGACGTGACCAAGGTAGGTGACTTGAGGCAGCCAGAATTCACACTTGGAGAACTTTGCATACAGGCGGTTCTCACGAAGCTTGTTTAGGACACACCGAAGGTGTTCTTCATGTTCTTCTTTTGACTTAGAATAGACTAGAATGTCATCCAGATAGACCACAACGAACTTATCAAGATACTCCATGAAAACCGAGTTCATAAGCCTCGAGAAGGTGGCAGGTGCATTGGTTAGACCGAAAGACATGACCGTGTACTCATACAGGCCATAGCGAGTGGTGAAAGCTGTTTTGGGAACATCTTCCTTGCGGATCTTGATTTGATGATAACCACTTCTCAAATCAAGCTTAGAGAATACCACAGCTCCAGCTAGCTGATCAAAGAGATCGTTAATCCGCGGAAGGGGATATTTATTCTTGATTGTTTTAGCATTGAGTGCCCGATAGTCAACACAAAGTCTATCAGTCTTGTCTCGCTTCTTCACAAAGATGGTTGGACTACCCCAAGAAGAAGTACTGTGCTGAATGAAACCCAACTTCTCTTGTTCATCCAATTGACGCTTAAGTTCAGCCAACTCAGCAGGACCCATTTTATAAGGCCGCTTGGAAATAGGAGCAGTGCCAGGTTCAAGTTCAATGACAAACTCAACCTCACGATCCGGAGGCATACCTGGCAACTCTTCCGGAAAGACATCTGGAAACTCACAAACTACAGGAACACTCTGAATACCTTCCATAGCATCATCATTCAGAGCCGCCAAAGAATAAAGCTGAATTGCAGGAGTCAGACTTGGAGAATAGACTATATGGCCTTCAGGAATTTTCAGGGAAACCGAACGTTCAGCACAATCAATCACAGCTGCATTTGCTGTCAACCAATCCATGCCCAAGATAACATCAATATCAGAATTGCCCGGAACAATTAAGGAAGCCGTAAATGAAGAACCACCAATCTCAATTTGATTGCCATGGCTGATCTTAGTAGATAACAATCTTGCCCCGGGAGAAAGAACCATTAACTTTTTATCCAGCTGGTCGATAACAAGCTCATGCTCATTTGCAAATTTGTGAGAAACGAAAGAATGTGAAGCACCAGAATCAAACAAAACTCGTGCAGGAACTGAGTTAACAGGAAGCATACCCATCACAACTCCAGGAGCATGCTCAGCTTGAGCGGCGTTGACACAGTTGGCACGAGCAACCGTAGATCCAGGCTTAGTGTTGATGTTGAGAGCCCGAGGTGGGGGTGCACGAATCATAGGAGCACTTGCCGCAGGTCTTGGAGGTGGTGGTGGAAGAGCTTTGTTATTCATTGGACAATTCCATTGCTGATGGCCAGTGTTTCCACAAGTATAACAAGCACCAGGTGGACGTGGAGCAACGTAGCCAGGGACTCCGCCAGGCGCTCCAGGGTAGTTGTGGTTGTAGCCCCTGGGAGCCGCAGTGAAGGAGTTTGGTGGCCTTGGTGCGTAGCTTGAAGGTCTTGGTGGAGCAGGGAGCGACGGTGGGGTGTTAGGAACCCAGACACGACGCTTAGAAGGAGCTGTCATAGCAGAAGAGCTTGTTGTATCACGGCTGTGTTTCTTTGACTCCTCAAACACTTGCCTACTTGCTTCTTCCTGCAGAGCTGTGTGCTGAAGTTCCAGGAAAGATGCTGGCCTTGCATGAGTGATTGCATATTTGATGGAAGCATTGAGACCTTGCCGAAACCTCTTTTGCTTCTTCTTGTCATCAGAGATCTCATCGCCACCATAACGAGACAGGTTCATGAAGTTTCTGATGTAGGTGTTGACATTGTCAGTGCCCTGCTTGAGGTTGAGAAACACTTCCTTCATCCTTTCCATGACAATTTCTGACAGATATTGCTCTTTGAAAGCAGCAGTGAACCGCTCCCAAGTAGGCTGAAAACCAGAAAGATCTGCCTTGAGGTAATTTTCCCACCAGAGAGCTGCATCTCCCTTCAGAAGGTGAGTAGCACACTTGACCCATTCTTGCTCGGGAACATCCGCAGTCATGAGCAACCTTGACACTTCACGAAGCCAATCATCCGCATCAAGTGGCTGATCAGACACTTCAAATTGACGTGGGTTGAACTTGAGAAAACTCTTGATGTCTCCTCGCTTGGGAGGTGGAGGTAGCGGAGCAAACTCATTCCTCCTCACACTTTCCTCGAAGCGCTGCTGATTCTGCTGCATAGTGCCCAAAGCATTTGCAATACTTGCCAAAGCAGCCCCGAGTTCAGGTGGTATATCCTCCTCAGAACGGCGTGGTGGTGCCATCCTGTGATTGATATAAAACACAAGTCAGTACTATAATGGAGAATGATAATAATCCAAAATAGTACCAAAATGGAATTAATCAAGGTTAAGGAATGCAATTCACTGAGGTGATATTAAAATATCAACAAAGTTCAAGGCAATTAGAAGATATTAAGCATAACACACACGACTGAACAAGGAGTGTGGTATACAAACTAACAAAGAAAAATTTTCCGCAAATTTTGGCATTAAAATACCACTAAATGCGCAAAACCACTTAACGAATCAAGATTAGCAACTCTACTAGTTCAATATACAAAAGCAAATGACAAAAGTAGTGGTATGGTCGCGACTCCATCCCGCACTCAAATCATTACTTCGCACATGAATCAGTAAAACACATATCCCAACAACTTCTTCTTAAGGTGAACCTAAAGATTGGTAGCTACGGAAAAGAACACCCCAACAAGATAACGTCGGATAACAAAGAGTAAGATAGATCGCATCGGTGTACAACGAATCAGAATAGATCGCGTCGGTTTACAAAGGACTGTCGGTAGGGAATGTACCAACAGTTGATAACCAAAAGGCAGATAGTGATAACATTTGGATGCAACAGATAGACAAGGAATTCACACACACACACACACACACAAACACAACCTATGGTACTACGGAACCCAGAACACGTGAATCCTAGTTTGAAGTTTAGACGAGGATTGAAAACGTTACCTTCCTTACCAGAAAAGGGTGGGTGGGTGGGTAAGAAGAAAAATGGAAGCAATCTTACTCTCACGTTTGTTTTTCCTTAGTATACATAACTACCAAAATATTTGCTAGACTGACAACGACCATTTTGGCTGAGACCCTGAAGGGCGGGATGGCTCTGATACCAATTGTAACTACCTCGGTGCATTACGCTCTTAGTTAATGCCTGGATGAACGAAAGTGGTTAAAATAGTACGGTGGGGCCCAGGGCCACTCACGGTAGACCTTTCGGCCGTCCTAACCACTTTCAGTCAACGGGACAAGAACGAGCGGCGTAATCGGCAGGCGAAGGGATCAAATACATACACAAATGAGTATGTATGCAAGCCACATACAACAGTACATCAGAGCCATTCCATCTAAAAGAAATAGAAATATTGCAACGCCATACGGCAAGATCCAAATGTCTTAGATAGATATAATAATTTAGGATAGCTCCTCATGCATCACACATCAGAGTATCAGGCGGAAGCGGAAAACAAGATCCGAGTACGGATAAGAAGCAAATTGGCATAAGATGCCCCATAAATAAACACATCCCGCCCACAGATCACACGGATCCCTGTTCCCGGAATCTCTACACCGAATGATCGTTGCCAACATCATCTGTCTCCTCCACCCAGTATCCATCTTGCGGGTACACCTGTTCATCTGAATCAAACAATTTATCGTGTGAGACCCTAGGGGTACTCAGCAAGTCTTTATGCCACTAAAGGGGACACAACCTGGGGTGACGCAATTGCAGCAAAAGATAATACCTAACAATTCTATAGAGACTCGCTAACCTTCCGCCTAACCAATGATGGACGGAAGTCCGTGAATTAAGAACAACAGTTATAACAGTATAATTAACAGATCCATCCTCCTCCTCGCTTACCAACGAGGAAGCGGACGAACAACCCCCATCATCCGTTGGCAGTTTTTATTAACCATTCCATGAGTATTGCACTAGTTACTAGTCAAGTACTTAGTCAATTTGAAAACGGTACTTTAGTTATACTTGTCTATGATCGAGAAACTGTGCTCCAAGTCGTCCATAACCGCGGACACGGCTTTCAGAAAGATTTACCCTGCAGGGGTGCACGAATAGCAACACACACTCGATCAACCTCGGAAAAACCAAATCAAAACCCAACGAGGCATTCACGACAAAGCAATCACAGGATTCAGAAATATTTCAGGGGGCCACCCCATTAAGCTACCCGCAACGAAGTTGGCCGGCTCCGAGACGGACCCAAGGTTTGTGTCAATGGCTGTAAACGACTGGGAACCCGAAAGTGTGACTGGGCTTGTCGATACCGCGAAAACATTCCACGATCCAAAACAGTACAGGTGCTCCACGCACAATCTTAAATAAAGCAGTAACATGGCATAAGTACAGAATAGTAATAAAGCCCCAAACTAATTGTGGCCCCAAGAAATAAGAATGAATCAAGCTCTGGCTCAGGGGGGTCCATAGGCCTCCCGGATGTGGATAGTGCGAATAGTCAAGGAACAGGAATCAAGTACTCGGGGTCCTACGGGACACAAGTGAGCATGAAAAACCAAATAGCAGATATTGCTCACCGGTGCCTCTTTCTTTAGTTATCCCATTACTACTCAGGTTATGTTGTTTAGGTACCTCGTTATCCATCCGACACTCACATACCCTACTCATGCTTTTCTACGACTCGCATGGCTCAAACAACTCCTGTAGTAATGGCTCATGGGACCGGAACAGGCTTAATGTGGTTTAAAAGTAAAGGCTATGCAGTACTTGGGATTCAATTTAATGCAATCGCGACTCAATGATGCAAGAATAAGATAGAGGCAATAGGTACTGTATGTATGCAAGCATGTGGTAGTGCTTGCCTGGCAGCTCAGTTGAAGCGAGAGATGGATCTGGGTAATACTCCTGTGATTCCTGATAATTCTCCTGCTGGGCGTCTATTCGAAGAAGAACCAAACAAACAAGGGCCAACATAAATAAAGTGCGCAAGCATATAAATTGAAATGCAACAAGCAACCAAGCATGCCATGATGAATGATGCACAATTTACATGGCATTGAAGTAGCATGGCAAAGGTGAGGTGTGGTAACAAGAATTGAAGCATTTTAATATTTATTTGCCCAAGTTTTATTGTCATAAACGGTTCAGATTTTAAATGACAACATGATGCATGCTTCAATTCAGAACAAGGATTGCATAAATAGAACGGGCTCGTCGCGCTGATCGATTTAGACATATTATTTGTCAAATTTGGAGTTATAAAACAAAAGTTATTAATTAATCAAGTAATAAGGGCATTTTCTTGTAATTTTGATCAACTCGAAATTTAAAGTGTGCAAAATATATTTTGGAGGGCATAATTGAATTCCTCTCATTTTCCTGATTCCAAAACATATATTATTTGTATTATTTGCATTTGTATTTTGAAAATTATTTGAATCTGAAAAGAATTTGAATTTAAATTAATTTGAAAAAGATTTGAATTAAAACAGACTCAGAGAAATACTTTTTGCACCCAGGCAAACTTAGACCCAGGCACTGACGGGTGGGGACACCGCGGACTGGGGCCACGCGCGCGAGAAACGCGTTTTGCACGCGGCTCTGGCTAGCCCACAGCGACTGACAGGCGGGACCAGTGGCAGAAGGCCCACGTGCCAGCGATGAGGGGGACAGGGGCTGACAGGTGGGGCTACAGCTGGACCGCGGGTTGTGTCTGAGAAACCGGAGGGGTTTTCTGCTAAACTACCAGGGCGACTGACTGGTGGGGTCGTTGGAGCGCGGGTTGCGGAATCCAAAAAGGTGGGGGGCTTTTCGCAAAACGACCACGCGCCCGTACTGTTTATCGTCTTCGCGCGTCTGGCGGCAGGTGGGAGCGCGGCGCGGAGCGGGGATTCGATCCCGGGCCGCGGGAGCGCGCGCTGAGCGGGCTGACCGGTGCGGTGGTGCTAGGGGAGCTGTTAGGAGGGGGTTCGGGTGCTAGGTAAGCGAGCTGCTGCGCGGAAAAACTGGCAGACGGCGGCGAACTCTGGCGCACTGAGAGCGTTCGACCAAACGCACGGCGAGGCTAGAGCGGTACGGCGAGGCGGAGGTTGTCAGGGAGGCAGGGATGCTCACCGCGGTTTGCCTGGTGGGGTCGGATCGGGAAGTAGCGCGGTGGTTCGTCGGTGAAGCAGGCGCTCCGGCGATTAGGGTTTCGCCTCGGGCGGCGCTGGCTCCGGCGGTTCTAGGGCTCCTCCTTTGCGACGACGTGTACGGGGCGAAGCAGGGGGATGTCCTCGGGCTCCCAGGCCTCTTCCACGTCGAGCTCGCGGACAGGAACGACGGGGCGCGGTGTAGCTGGCGGCGACCGGCGAGGCGGGTGGTGAGGTCGGAGGAGAAGAAGGGGAAGGAGGGGGTGCTGTGGGGCGGATCTGGGTGAGCCCTGAGAGCCGTGGGGAGGGAGGAAAAGAAGGGAGAGGGAGGAGGAGAAGGAGGCGTGCACGGCAGGGAAAAGGGGGCTCGGGCTTTGCCCTTTTTCCCTCGAGCACGTGCTCGGCCAGGCTGGGGCTCGTCCTGGGGGCTGGACGGCGGCAGGAGGGACTGCAGGTGGGGCTTGGTGTAGCGCAGCTGCAGGGTGGGGCTGGCACAAGGGAGAGAGAAGAGAGGGAGGGGCTAGCTCGGGCTAGGTAGACATGGCTAGGGTTAGGGTTTTCTCTAGGTTTAGGGTGGCTGGTTGTGGGCCAGGGGGAGGGTGGCCAGGTGGTCAAGCTAGAGAGAGAGGGGTGTGAGAGAGAGAGGTAAAGGGGTGGCTAGGGTTTAGGAGAAATTTAGAGAGAGAGAGAGAACTAGCTAGGTTAGGTTTTTATTAGGTTTTAGATTTTAATTTTTTTGAGTATGAGGCCAACACAAGAAGATCCATGGGGCTTTGAGCTTGCATGGACTAGTGAGGAGAAGAAACTAGAAAGAAAAGAGGAAGAAAAGAAAATGGGTGTAAAAGGCCACATATGATCATACATGGGAAAGAAATAAAAATAAAATGAAATAAAATAAAAGAAGGAGGATAAGACCATCCCAAGTGGAACATGGAAAGGACTTGAGTTAACATGAGGTGGAGGTGGACAAGAATTCCAAGAAAAGAAAAAGAAAAGGATTTATGGGGTAGGTCTCATATGGTACATGAATGGAGAATAAAATAAGAGGAGAAGAAATGGGTGATACTATGAGGATGGAGTAAGGGAGGTAGATGGTTTTCCCAAGATAAGATTCACTCAAACCAAAGAGAAACCAATGGAAGTAAAAGGTGGTGGAGAAGCTTGCATGGCCCATGCAAAAATAATAACACCATTATTTATTTTGTGACAACAATAATAATATGATGGCATTAATCTTATGCATTTCCAAGAAGTGGAATAAAACCAAGCAAAGAATTTAGAGGATTTAATCCACCCCAAACTACATGAGCTAGAATTAAAATATCAAAGAAAAAGAAAGACAAGCTCATTGTTAAAGGGATGGTGGAATTATAAAGTGGTGGAAGAGAAAGGTGGTGGAATGGAATAAAAGATATGCCCCCAACTCAACTTGGGCATTTAAACAATATATCAATAACCAAATACAATATCAAGAGGCAAATACAATTAATAGTGCATGTGAGAGAAGAACCCAAAAGAAAAAGGAGTTTTTATATGATGCTCAAATGCAAGGTGGCATGATGACATGAGCATAATATAATTATGATGCAACAATAATATATATGAAGTAGCCAATATCTTACTAGGACAAGTAGCATTCCAATTGTTAGACAATTGGGGTGCTACAACTCTCCCCCACTAAACAGGAATCTCGCCCCGAGATTCTAGGAAGAAGAAGACTCAAAGAGGGTAGGATACTTGGCACGGAGCTCATCTTCACGTTCCCAGGTTGCTTCATCAACAGAATGGTGCGACCACTGCACCTTGCAGAACTTGATGGACTTGTTGCGAGTCCTTCTTTCTGCGACTTCAAGGATTTTTGTGGGGTGTTCTTGATAAGATAGATCTTCTTGGAGATTGATGAGTTCATGGTCCACGGTCCTGCCGGGATCCTTGAAGCACTTCTTGAGTTGAGAGATGTGAAAAACATCATGGACTTTGAGTTGTTCAGGGAGCTCAAGAGCATAAGCAACTTCTCCTCTTCTTCCACGAATTTTGAAAGGACCGATGTATCTAGGAGCCAGCTTTCCTTTGATACCAAAACGGTGCGTGCCTCTCATGGGAGTGACACGAAGGTAAACGAGATCACCAGGGACATACTCCATGTCCGTGTGCTTTCTGTCATAATTGCTCTTCTGGCGACTTTGAGCAATCTTCAGATTTTCAAGAATGATGTGAACTTTCTCCTCCGCTTGAGTTACAATGTCGGGGCCAAACAATATTCTTTCACCTGCGCCCGACCAACCAATCGGAGTTCTGCACTTGCGACCATAGAGAGCCTCAAATGGTGCCATCTTTAGACTTTTCTGGAAACTGTTGTTGTAAGAGAATTCAGCATAAGGAAGACATTCTTCCCACTTCATGCCGAACGAGATAACGCAAGCACGGAGCATATCTTCTAGAATCTGATTGATCCTTTCAACTTGTCCTTGCGACTGAGGGTGGTAAGCTGTGCTGAAGTTTAACTTTGTTCCCAAAGCATTTTGGAAACTTCCCCAGAACTTGGAAGTGAAGATGCTTCCACGGTCTGAACTGATCTCAAGAGGAACTCCATATAGAGAGACAATTCTGTTGATATAGAGCTCAGCCAACTGAATTGCAGAAATTGTTTCCTTGACTGGAAAGAAGTGAGCTACTTTGGAAAGCCTGTCAATGACAACAAAGATTGCATTGTTGCCTTTCTGTGACTTTGGAAAACCAGTGATGAAGTCCATCTCTACTTTCTCCCATTTCCATTCCGGAGGCTTCAATGGCTGTAGAAGACCGGAAGGTTTCTGATGGACAGCTTTAACTCTACGACAGACATCACACTCCGAGACATACTTGGCACAATATCGTTTCAAACCAGGCCACCAATATTGTGTTTTCAAGTCCATGTACATCTTAGTGCTGCCAGGGTGGATAGAAAGAACAGAATCATGCGCCTCCTTGAGAACTTGCTCCCTTAAACCCGGGTAGTTCGGAACAAACATCCGGTGTTCAAAGAAAAGAGTGCCTTGGTAATCTATGTGAAAAGACTCATACTTCGGAAGCTGAATGTTGGAGATGATCTTTTTAGTGTAAGGATCCCCAAGCTGCATGGAACGGACCTTTTCTTCCAAGAGAGGTGTTGCTAGCAGATTCAGAAGATAACCTTGATCCACAATTTCAAGGTTGAGCTTGCGGAATTCCTCGCACAAGAGAGGCTGTTGTTCTTCCACCATGAGGTTGTTGACATAAGCTTTTCGGCTGAGAGCATCGGCCATGACATTAGCTTTGCCCGGGGTGTAGTTGATGGTCAAATCGAAATCATTGATTGTTTCGATCCACCTCCTCTGACGAAGGTTGAGATCAGGCTGCGTGAAGATATACTTCAGACTCTTGTGATCAGAAAAGATCTCACAACGTTTGCCCAGCAAGTAATGCCTCCATACTTTCAAAGCAAAGACAACTGCTGCGAGTTCGAGGTCATGTGTAGGATAGTTGATCTCATGCGTCTTCAACTGACGAGATGCGTAAGAAACAACTTGCTTTTCTTGCATAAGGACCGCACCCAATCCTTGCAATGAAGCATCACAGAAAATCTGGAAAGGCTTTGATGTATCTGGAGGAACTAAGACTGGTGTGGAAGTGAGCTTCTCTTTGAGTGTTTCAAAGCTTGCTTGACATGCAGGAGTCCAAAGATATTTCTTGCCTTTCTTGAGGAGATCGGTAAGAGGCTTCGCAATTTTTGAGAAGTTTTGAACGAATCGACGACAGTAACTGGCCAAACCAAGGAAACTTTTGACTTCTTTGACATTTATGGGTGGAAGCTAGTCCATAATTGTCTTAATAGTTTCTGGGTTGACGGCGATGCCCTTGGCAGAGATGACGTGACCAAGGTAGGTGACTTGAGGCAGCCAGAATTCACACTTGGAGAACTTTGCATACAGGCGGTTCTCACGAAGCTTGTTTAGGACACACCGAAGGTGTTCTTCATGTTCTTCTTTTGACTTAGAATAGACTAGAATGTCATCCAGATAGACCACAACGAACTTATCAAGATACTCCATGAAAACCGAGTTCATAAGCCTCGAGAAGGTGGCAGGTGCATTGGTTAGACCGAAAGACATGACCGTGTACTCATACAGGCCATAGCGAGTGGTGAAAGCTGTTTTGGGAACATCTTCCTTGCGGATCTTGATTTGATGATAACCACTTCTCAAATCAAGCTTAGAGAATACCACAGCTCCAGCTAGCTGATCAAAGAGATCGTTAATCCGCGGAAGGGGATATTTATTCTTGATTGTTTTAGCATTGAGTGCCCGATAGTCAACACAAAGTCTATCAGTCTTGTCTCGCTTCTTCACAAAGATGGTTGGACTACCCCAAGAAGAAGTACTGTGCTGAATGAAACCCAACTTCTCTTGTTCATCCAATTGACGCTTAAGTTCAGCCAACTCAGCAGGACCCATTTTATAAGGCCGCTTGGAAATAGGAGCAGTGCCAGGTTCAAGTTCAATGACAAACTCAACCTCACGATCCGGAGGCATACCTGGCAACTCTTCCGGAAAGACATCTGGAAACTCACAAACTACAGGAACACTCTGAATACCTTCCATAGCATCATCATTCAGAGCCGCCAAAGAATAAAGCTGAATTGCAGGAGTCAGACTTGGAGAATAGACTATATGGCCTTCAGGAATTTTCAGGGAAACCGAACGTTCAGCACAATCAATCACAGCTGCATTTGCTGTCAACCAATCCATGCCCAAGATAACATCAATATCAGAATTGCCCAGAACAATTAAGGAAGCCGGAAATGAAGAACCACCAATCTCAATTTGATTGCCATGGCTGATCTTAGTAGATAACAATCTTGCCCCGGGAGAAAGAACCATTAACTTTTTATCCAGCTGGTCGATAACAAGCTCATGCTCATTTGCAAATTTGTGAGAAACGAAAGAATGTGAAGCACCAGAATCAAACAAAACTCGTGCAGGAACTGAGTTAACAGGAAGCATACCCATCACAACTCCAGGAGCATGCTCAGCTTGAGCGGCGTTGACACAGTTGGCACGAGCAACCGTAGATCCAGGCTTAGTGTTGATGTTGAGAGCCCGAGGTGGGGGTGCACGAATCATAGGAGCACTTGCCGCAGGTCTTGGAGGTGGTGGTGGAAGAGCTTTGTTATTCATTGGACAATTCCATTGCTGATGGCCAGTGTTTCCACAAGTATAACAAGCACCAGGTGGACGTGGAGCAACGTAGCCAGGGACTCCGCCAGGCGCTCCAGGGTAGTTGTGGTTGTAGCCCCTGGGAGCCGCAGTGAAGGAGTTTGGTGGCCTTGGTGCGTAGCTTGAAGGTCTTGGTGGAGCAGGGAGCGACGGTGGGGTGTTAGGAACCCAGACACGACGCTTAGAAGGAGCTGTCATAGCAGAAGAGCTTGTTGTATCACGGCTGTGTTTCTTTGACTCCTCAAACACTTGCCTACTTGCTTCTTCCTGCAGAGCTGTGTGCTGAAGTTCCAGGAAAGATGCTGGCCTTGCATGAGTGATTGCATATTTGATGGAAGCATTGAGACCTTGCCGAAACCTCTTTTGCTTCTTCTTGTCATCAGAGATCTCATCGCCACCATAACGAGACAGGTTCATGAAGTTTCTGATGTAGGTGTTGACATTGTCAGTGCCCTGCTTGAGGTTGAGAAACACTTCCTTCATCCTTTCCATGACAATTTCTGACAGATATTGCTCTTTGAAAGCAGCAGTGAACCGCTCCCAAGTAGGCTGAAAACCAGAAAGATCTGCCTTGAGGTAATTTTCCCACCAGAGAGCTGCATCTCCCTTCAGAAGGTGAGTAGCACACTTGACCCATTCTTGCTCGGGAACATCCGCAGTCAATTTTATTCGTTTAGCATCTATGTTGTGAACATGTGTATCACTACTTTCGATATTCAACAAGAATAAACCATTCATCTCAGGTGCATTACCATAAAAGATATTACTCATATAAATCGAACAACCTTTATTCTCAGACTTAAAAGAGTAACCGTCTCATAATAAACAAGATCCAGATATAATGTTCATGCTTAACGCAGGCACCAAATAACAATTATTCAAATTTAAAACTAATCCCGAAGGTAGATGTAGAGGGAGCGTGCCGACGGCGATCACATCAACCTTGGAGCCATTTCCAACGCGCATCGTCACCTTGTCTCTTGCTAGTCTTCGTTTATTCTGCAGCTCCTGTTTCGAGTTACAAATATGAGCAACCGAACCAGTATCAAATACCCAGGCACTACTACGATTACTAGTAAGAGGTTTTAGATCGAAAACCAGATCCTTTTTAGGTGGCAACGTGGTACCCAAGTCTTCTACGGGCAAGTCATGCTTTAGCATCTAGGGTTGACGGCGGAGAATCTCGTCAATCTCATTCCTTTCTTCCTTGAAGATCTCACTTTCGTGATCTTCCATAAATTGTTGCAAAGCATTGTTAGGAGCAAGAGAGATAGAAGCAAGTTGTTCAACTCTAAAATCCTCATTATGGGTTTCCTCTTCGCAAGGTTCTTTAGCAAATTTCGAAAAATTAAACTCATAAGATTCCCCATCAAACTTAGTCAAGATTTTCTCCCTCTTGCAATCAATAATAGCTCCACAAGTACTCAAGAAAGGTCTACCAAAAATGATAGGATAAGTTTTACTAGCAGCTGAACCAAGTACTAGAAAATCAGCAGGATACTTAATCTTATCACAAAGAACTTCCACGTCTCGTACAATACCAATTGGAGAGATGGTCTCTCTATTAGCAAGGTGAATAACCACATCAATCTCTTCCAATTCGCAGGGACTGATTTCATGCATAATTTCTCTATAAAGCTCATAAGGAATAACACTGGAACATGCACCAATATCACATAAACCATAATAGCAATGATCACCAATTCTAACAGAAAGCACAGGAACACTAGCTTTTTTAGTTCTATTAGGATGTGAAACAATATTAGAAGCATCCTCACAAAAGACTATGTGTCCATCTTCTATGCTTTTAGTGACAAGGTCTTTCACAATTGCTACCACAGGTTCAATGTTTATTTGTTCATCTGGTTTTACAGTTCTCTTTTCACTTTTAGTTATTACATTAGTTATCATAGGATGATCCTTTACCTTATTTGGGAAGGGAATCTTCTCGATATAAGGTTCAGGTAAGATATGATCAATAATGCAACACTTAGTGCTCCCAACAGGAACACAGTCAACAATATATTTATAAGGTGCATGGTACTTATTCCATCCCCTTTTTGGAATTTCAATATAAGAAGCAAAAGCTCTAAACAAATTCGTAATAACTTGCAAATCAAGACCATAAGCATTACTAATATTCTGAAAGTCATTAGTTCCCATAAAAGATTCAATGCATTCATAATCATAATTTACACCTGATTTTCTACCTTTGTCATTCTCCCATGCTTCAGCATTGTCTTGAATATGGTCCAGAAGATCCCATTTAGCTTCTCCTTCCATACGAGTGAATGATCCAGCACAAGAAGCATCCAATAAATCTTTGTCATGTAGAGGGAGTCTTGCATAAAAGTTGTTGATAATAACATTGTTGGGGAGCTCATGAATGGGACATTTGAGCATTACTAGCTTCAATCTCCCCCAAGCTTGAGCTGTACTCTCTCCATCAAGAGGCCAAAAGTTGTATATGTGATTCCGATCTTTATGAATCTCACTAGGAGGATAAAACTTTGAATAAAAGAGAGGCACTATTTCCTCCCATTCAGAGCTTGACCATTCTTCAATAGCTTATACCATTCCTCAGCTCTTCCTTTCAGTGATAATGAGAATAACTTTTTCTTAACTTGATATGTAGTAATACCTGCACACTTGAACAACCTGCATAATTCGTGTATAAAGAGCAAATGATCACCGGGATGGACAGTTCCATCCCCAACATAGTAGTTATCCATAACACGATCAATAATTCTTGTAGGTATTTTGAAAACATCATTCTCAGCAGGTGGTGGCTTATCTACTACCTTAGCAGTGGTAGTAGCATTACCAAATAAGAAACTCAACGAATTATCCATAACGAAAATAGAGCAATTAACAGAAGTAAACAATACTCACAGTAGAAGTTTCTTTTACCAGTTCCACTCTCCAATAGCGCTTCACTCCCCGGCAACGAAGCCAGAAAATAGTCTTGATGACCCACAAGTATAGGGGGTGTATCGCAGTATTTTCGATAAGTAAGAGTGTCAAACCCAACGAGGAGCAGAAGGTGCTGCCTAGTGGTATGGATTAGGAATTCTCTACTAATACTTAGCAAATGGATTTTTAGGGGTTTTCGATAAAGCAAGTAAACAAAGTACGAGTAAATAAAAGACAGTAGGAATAAATGCAGCAAGTGGCCCAATCCTTTATGCAGCAAAGGACAAGCCGGGTGTATTACTTAAGATGTTCTCGAGGACACACGGGGGGACGGTCAACTGCTTTCGCTTCATGTAGTTGATTAATCTTCTTTAGCTTGCTAAGTGTTGTGTGGGTGAACCTGTGCTAATGTACCGACCTTCCTAGGACTAATACATACTTGTGATTATACCCCTTGCAAACATCCGTAAGTACAAGAAAGTAATTAAGGTAGAAACCTAACCACAGCTTTAAACTCTAAGACCCTTACGTCCCTTGTGCAATGGTTTCCTAACAGGGGTTCAGGTTTCTATCACTCCGGCAACTCCTACGATTAGTAGCCAAATACACAATGCATTCCCCTAGGCCCATATAGGTGAAGTGTCATGTAGTCGACATTCACATGACACCACTAGAAGAAGTACACCACAACTTAAATAACAATCTGTTGAATCTTTCTCAACACAACTCCACTATTAACAACATTACTTCTCCCATGTTCTTAAGAGAAAAACGAACTACTCACAAGACATCATAGGGATCATGATTAGAGATGGAATAATGATGTATAACAATCTAAACATAAACAATAATTCAATGGTTCACTCAATAGCATCAACTACAAAGAGTAATCAACAATAGGAAAGTTTCTCCTATGAACTATGCAAGATTCAACCCAATTGTTACAGCAATATGGAGATGGTGATGAGGGTGCTGATGGTGATGATGGTGGTGATGATGATGATGATGATCCCGATGAAGTCCAGCTTGATGGTGGTGTTGCGACGATCTCCCCTCTCCGAGAAGGAATTCCTCCGGCAGAAATTTGTCTGCTGGAGAGATCTTTCGCTCTCGGTGTTTTCTGCCCCACAGAGGCGGCGGAATCTTTCTGTGGTCGTTCCCCGTGTCTTAGGGTTTCGGGAGGATGATATACGCCAGAGGGGAGAGGCTGGAGTGGCCCAGGGTGGCCACACCACCTCCTGGTGCGGCCTAGGGCTGCCCGCGCCAGGGGGTGGTGTGGGCCCCCTGTGGCCCATCTCCAGTCCCCCTTCTAGCTTCCTTCGTCTTCTGGAAAAATTGGATTTTCCATATATTCTCCTAGATTTTCTAATCTTCACGAATTTTGCCTCAAAACAACACCTTTTCCATCAGAATCCTGACTGAAGCGGTCCATGCTCCAAAAGTCATCAACCATAAAGAAACGGATGAAATAACATATGTATCACCTCTCAATATGAAATATATCAATGAACAATAGTGAATTAATACATAGAATAGTGTTGCAAAATGGATGTATCAGACCCAGCGTCCTTCATCTCAATATCGCTAATAACAACATTCGCGGTCTTGCCGCTATTCCCATGTTGCCGCTTGTCAAAGCGATTAGGGCAGGTAGGAGCCCAATGATCAGGATCACTACAGACGTGGCAAGAGCCTTTCTTCTTATCATTTTTCCTCTTAAAGTTAGTTGAGTGAGTGGCCTTGTTTGTTGCCATCAAACTTCCTTTTGCCATTTGTTCTTATTCTTAAACTTGTGGGATTGGAAGTTTTTCTTCTGTACCAAATTGGCACTAGAAGCTCCCTCAAATTCTCGATCACGTGTGTCCTTTTCTCTTGCCTTCTCTTCCACATGAAGAGACCCAATGAGTTCCGTAACGAAAAACTCTTGTCTCTTATGTTTCATAAAAGTAGCAAAGTTCCTCCACAAGGGAGGAATCTTGGCAATAATGCTTACGACCACAAACTTGTCCGGGAGGGTACTCTTGAACTGCTCAAGTTCTTTAGCAAGTGATTGTATCTCATGAGCTTGTTCAACGACGGAGTGCTCATCAACCATCTTGTAGTCATAGAATTGTTCCATGACATACGACTCAGTGCCAGCGTCTGAGACCCCAAACTTGGCCTCGAGCGCATCCCATGCGTTCTTGCTATTATCAAATGACATGTATGGGTCAACAATGTTATCCCAAGAATATTGAACAGAGACGCCAGAAACATGGTATCGGCTTTCTTAAAGGTCGCTTCCTGCTTAGCAGAAAGATCTCCTTTAGGTTTGCCTGGAGCGGTGCTATAGCAGTTTAGGTTTTTAAACCATAGAATTGCTCTCGTGCGCCATCTTTTATAGTGCATACCATCAAAACAAGGTGGCCTAGTACCCACGGCTACACAAGTGAAATTCAGTTGCCTATAATCAGGTTTTTTGATTGTTGAAAATATAAGCAGTAATCCATGTGATTTAATCCGAATAAATAATTGACAAAGCATGATCATATAGATAACAATTAAGCAGACCATGCAAAGTAACAGAGTAGATGAACAGATTACATCTATATAATACAAACCTATTACATTTATACCAAATGCTAGAACTAAACACTCTAGCATAACCTGAAAGAGATAGATTGAGATCACATACGGTGTAGCGGTGGCAGCAGCAGCCGCAGCGGTGGCAGCAGCAACCGCAGCGGTAGCAGCATCAGTAGCTGCAGTGGTGGCAACAACATCGTTGCTCATGTTGTCGATGTAGAGGCTGTTGATGTCCGGGAAGAAGTCCTCGTCGAGGAAGGAGTCTTCCGTGATGGCATAACTAGTCGTGCATAAGTTCTCTCCAAAAACTTGATCACCCCTCACCTGTACAGGTTCACAAGAGGCGAGGTTCTGGAGGCCTACTGTCCTGATCTGCGGTCCACACCGCAAGCCGGGATGCGGAAGACGAAGGCAGCGGCACAATAGACTGGAAGGAAACGCGTGTGATAGGTAGTACCGATTAGGTTTAGCGCATACGCTTATATAGTGCAGGTCAGGGAGATCCTGGGGCTCAGCCCATGCCCGAGTCACTAACAAATTAACTCATCCGTTAATGACTCGTAATTAATCCATGATTAATTTTCATGAACAACAAAAATAAAGCTCGGCTCAGCAAGATTCCCGCAACCCGCGGCGCGTGCACGCATTGTGACGAGGCGAGGGGCGGCAAGGCGAGGCTGCGGCATCGGACGAGGAGTGCACGAGAGCTGCTATTCTTCTCACACCTTAGTGAGTGGTGGAACAGCTAAGAAGGTGTAACTCTCACTCAACTAGCAATGTGGGACTAAACTTTAGCACCACTAGCACAGCCATATGATGTCATGCACAAATGTGCCAAAGAGAAATTCAGAATTTTTCTAATGGGCCAACAAGCCAATACTCACCAAATTCTAACAATCCCGCACAAAGTCTCACTGGCACATCACATCACTTTCATTCCAGAATATTGTTTTATATACTGGTGTGTAGCGGAGACTGTTAAGTTGAACTTGTTGGAGATATGCCCAAGAGGCAATAATAAAAGTGGTTATTATTATATCTTTGTGTTTATGATGAATGTTTACATCCCATGCTATAATTGTATTATTAGGAAACACTAATACATGTGTGTTTTGTAAACATAAGAGAGTCCCTAGTAAGCCTCTTGTTGAAACTAGCTTGTTGATTAATTGATGATCATGGTTTCCTGATCATGGACATTGGATGTGATTAATAACAAGGTTATATCATTAGGAGAATGATGTGATGGACACACACACCCATAGTAAGCGTAGCATAATATCAAGTCATTAAGTTCGTATTGCTATAAGCTTTTAAATGCATAGTAACCTAATCCTTCGACCATGAGGTTGTGCTAATCACCATCACCGGATGGGTACTTTGATGACATCAAACACCGCTTCGTCACTAGATGGTTATAAAGGTGTCATTGGGTATTCTGAAAGTATGTGTTGACGCGCATGGACCAAGATTGGGATTTGTCCATCCATATGACAGATAGATATGCTCTGGGCCCTCTCGGTGGAATGTCATCTAGTTAGCTTGCAAGCATGTGACTGGGTCACGAGGGATGACATAACATGGAACGAGTAAAGAGTACTTATCAGTAACGAGGTAGAACTAGGTATGGAGATACCGACGATCAAACCTCGGATAAGTATAGTATCGCGTGACAAAGGGAATTGGTTTCGTATGTAAATGGTTCTATCGATCACGAAGTCATCGTTGAGTATGTGGGAGCCATTATGGATCTCCAGGTCCCGCTGATGGTTATTGATAGGAGATGTGTCTCTGTCATGTCTACATATTCACGAACCGTAGGGTGACACACTTAAGGTTCGAAGTTGTTTTAAGTAGATATGGAATGTGCGTTGGAGATCGAATGTTGTTCGGAGTCTCGGATTGGATCCGGGACATCACGAGGAGATCCGGAATTGTTCGGAGAATAAGATTCATATATTGGGGATCATTTTCTGAGTTAGGAAATGTTCCGGAGTATTTGTATGAGGATTCTAGAAGGTTTCGGAATGTTCCGGAAGGTTCTGGAAGATTTCTTGGAGTTTGCTTGAAAACCAAGAAAGGGATCAAGGAGTCCTTGTGGGGCAAGACAACGAGTCGTGGGGGAGGAGGACTCCTTCCCCCTCTCCCCAATCCGCCGGCCAAGGAGGGAGGGGAGTCCTACTAAGACTCCCCTCCCATGGCACCCTCCCTCCTTTAAATAGTGGGGTGGAGGCGCCACCCCCTGGCCCCCTCCACCACTCCAAACCCTAGCCGCCTCTCTCCTCCTCCTCTCTTCTGCTCAGGCTTAGGCGAAGCCCTGCAGAATTCTCTACTCCACCACCACCACCACGCCGTCGTGCTGCTGGGATTCCATGGAGAAGATCTACTACCTCCGCTGCTCGCTGGAACGAGGAGAGGAAGGTCTGCTTCGACTCCGCACGTGTGACCGACTGCGGAAGCGCTGCCGGAACGCGGTGCCGGAAGGATCGTCCACTCGATCTTGAGATCGGCAAGTGATCGACTACATCAACCACGGGATCCAATCTCGTAACGCTTTCAGATCTACAAGGGTTAGTACAGATCTATCTCGTTGCACATGTCTAATAGATCAGATCTTGGCTTTTATCTAGATTAGATCTGGGTTTTGTTCGTTCTTGCGGTAGAATTTTTTTGTTTTCCATGCTATGAACCCATCAGAACTTCCATGTTAAAGTTAATGCTACACTAGCTAGCAACTTGAATAGTGGACTATGCCTTAAACTACAATTTTTCTGCACACTAGTTTCACACAAATTCTAGACCAGTACAGGGTTGTCGTAGGGCTTCCCCATGGTTTGGAGCTTATGTGTCATACTCCAGGGCCTTCCATGAGTTTATTAGAGAGCACCGAACTCTCACGGACTGCGACGTTTGATAGTTAGACTCATATAGGTGTGTTCCTCTATAGGATTTCTGCAGGACAACATCTTTGCTTAGACAAGTCACTTTCATACAGGGGTACCCCCAATCCGTCCACGTCTGGCTGGCACGGCAGGACTCGGGTGGACCTCGCGAGGGGAGTGACGCTTTCCTCATGAGGGGAGCCTCGCCACACCCTCCAGAAGGCTTTCGGAGGAGGGCATCGTGAGAAGTGTAAGCATCCCTCGAGGAGGAAACGACAAGCGCAACGGTGGCATTGGATGCCTTCGCGCCGCGGTCCCGGAGACTGGGTCTTGGTCAAAAGTGAGACCGATAAGGCTCTGACCGGCGGGGTGGGCGGCCACAGCAAGAATGGGACAGGTTTGGGATACTTTGGTGCAAGAGAGGCAGCGGGCAACGCGGAGCAAGGACAATCGACGAAAAAGAATGCCACTTTACTGGCGGACGGGGAAGCGCCCGGCGTCTAGGCCTTGGTCCACCAAAAAGTAGCCTTGTAGACCAGGAACTCGGGGGACGGCACTGTGGTGACCCTTTCACCCGTAGACCGGGGGAAGAGGCCCGACGCCGCCTTATATAAGAAGCCTTCCTCCTACATTGGAAGGGATCAACCCTTGAGATCAAAAACCTTAGACTTTCATCCTCCATTGTACCCCCCGCGAAGCACGCGAGCAATACAACAAAGCAGGAGTAGGGGCTTTACCTCCTCACGAGGGTCCCAAACCTGGGTAAAAAACCCCGGTGTCACCTCTTTGTCGTGTGCTTGCTCCGTCGTCGCCACCATTGCCGAGTTCTTTCGGAACTGCGTGTTCAGGCCCCTCACAAACCACGGGATCGTTGGACCCTAGTTCCTTCGCGGGACAAATCTCCGACAGTTTTTTCATAATTCGAACATATCATGCTTCCACTATTTTTAAACGGGTCCGAACATTGTAGCGGAGTTGACATCACAAATGGGGTGTTACGAGCTTGTAAGATGTGGCTGCACATCAGCTATGTATAGTCTTGTAATCATTTGATACCTCCATTTTTTTTGTGGTTGTGTATTTCAACATAATTAGTCTTATATATTTCTTCACACTTCTCAATTATTTCTATGGCGTCCAGAAACAAACAATTTTATTGATTCAAAAGGTTTAATGATTTTAAGTCACATATAATTTTTTGAATACCATTACCACACTATATACCATAAAATTCAGGAAAAGTTAAAATATTATAGGCCTATTTCAATAATTCATGAACAATCCATATATTTAAACAGTATCAATCAATTATTTCGCTCATATTTCAATCATTTTTTTCATGAATTTAGAAAATCTCAATTATTTCAATCATTGTCCGAAACATACCATATTTGGTGAAATTTCATAAAATTCATCTAAAGTAATCAACCCCTTAGTTTTTCTTTAAGAAAGAAAAATGTATTTCATAAATACTGACATAAATTTCAATTATTTGGTCGTATTTTCGTAGGCTTTACAAAGATTCCCCAAAGATCACAGAGTATGACAAGGAACTAACTGAATGAAATTTAAGATCAACCATTTGAACACAAATTTCACGAATACTGTTTTTCAAACACTGTCCAACACTTGAATTAGTAGCGGCTAGCGAACCGAATGATGCATTACGTCACGTACTCACGTCGATCGCTTGCGTCACCTAGCTAGGAGTCACGAAGAAGCAATGAATCATCGACTACTAGTTAGCGGTACCACACAGCCCCAGCTCGCACGGCAGCTTGGTCCGTCCGCCGGGCCCGCCGCCGCCGGCGTTGGCGCGGCGAAACCTGGCGCCCTCGATGAGCACGCGCTGGGCGGAGCTGAGGAGCGCGCCGTTGAGGTGGTCGATGACGCTGGCGGTGGTCGGGTACATGAAGGGGCTCCCCGGCGCGTTGTAGTAGGCGTTGAGCAGCGCGGCCGTGGCCTCCCGGAGCAGCGTCCGGTACGGGTCGCCGCGGCCGTCGAGGGCGTCGCGCAGCGTCATCTCCGGGCCGTACCGCTGCGCCGCCAGCGGGCCGAACGCCATGGCCACCGTCGTGTTGGGGGTCACCACCTTCCAGTGGCACCGGTGCTCCGGCAACGCCCACCGGTCGTACGCGCACGCCGAGCCCTGGGATGGAGGAGTGGGCGTTGAGGGTGATGGCGGCGTGGGGAGCGGCTGCGGCTCTGGGTTCGGTAGGGCGGGATGCTCTTCCGGCACCGTTGGCGGGCGGCGCCAGATGGGAGGCAGGAGCCGGGGTCTGCGGCGCCAGAACGGGGGCAGAGGAGGTGCTGGCGACGACACCGGGGCCGGCGTTGCGACCGGCAGGGGCGGTGCCGGTGGCGACGATGATGGCGCGTTGGCGGCGGGAGCCGGAGGGACGCGCGGGAGTGCGGGGCAGAAGTCCATGGGGCTTTCGGGCTGGGAGAGCAGTGGCTGGACGGTGTAGAGCGCGAGGCCGAGCATGCGGAAGGCGAGCGTGAGCTCGCGCGGCTTGGCGGCGGTGGAGTCGGAGCAGTGGCCGGTGGCGTGGACGACGCGGGCCGTGCAGCGGTTCATGTCCGGGGAGCCCTCCATGCGGACGGAGAAGCCGCCGAACCAGTTGGTACTGCACTCGCGCACCGTCAGCGGGGTGTCGCCGCCGCCGCACTGGATCGCCACCCGCGCACCTGCACGCAAGTTGCATGGGACGTGCCATTGCCGGTAGGGTTAGGTGGGCGGCCATGGACGCGTGATGATGAGTAGGAGGAGAGTGGGTTACGAAAGTACCGTAGAGCGGGTAGTCGAAGAGGCTGCGGGAGCCGTCCTTGCACTGGTCGCAGAACACCATGCCGGCGACCACCGTGCTGCTGGCCCCGGTGACCGCGTCGGCCACCGGGGCCGCGGCCGACATGACCAGCAGCAGGAGCACGGCCGCCGCCATGCTAGCGGCGCCGTCCACGCGAGCCATGATTAGCTTAAGTGCCGATGCGCGCGCGGGGGTAATGGGTTTACGGCTGATCTGCGATGCCGGCGGCGGCGATGGGATTTATACGCCAGCAGAGCAGCCACGTACGCCGGCCAAGGCGTGTGAGTGTAGCTGCAGCTTTGTGTGAGCGGGCTGGATTGGGAATTCTATATGAGGAGCAAATGGGCTTTGCGTGTTCACCGGCTAAAGACCTAGCTCATCGCTAGCTACTTAATTGTTTGGTCAACTACATATAAATTCATTCTTTTTTTTCTCAGGAAAACTACATATACACCTTCCACATCCAATGTGGCAGTGTCCATGTACGTGCATCAGAGAAAAAGGTTGTGACCTACCATTCCTAGTAATTTACCTTTTGTTTTCATAAAAGAAATGGTATTTTAGTATTTTTCTGCAACTTATAATTGTTCCTAGTAAGATGTTTGGAATCCTGTTCAGTTTTTCTGTGCCAAATCATGCATGTATCTCCATCTCCTAGCCTTTCTAATAAAGCTCATTACTATCTTTGCAGCATAGAGAATGATGCAATAGCCTAGTGGTTTGGTTGGGTCACAATTAGTGCATCCAACCGGAGTTCTATTCCTGTCAAGGGCGAATATCCAAAATTTTCATGCCGACCTGTTTCAACTATATCAAAAAAAGTGTCTAGTTCCTCCTAGCAATATTTCATTTTTTTAAAAATCCCTAGAGCATAAAAGTCATTTGTCCTAAATGGCCCTTTGCATACTCACTCCGACCCATATTAGTTGATTTAGATTTATCTAGATATAAATATATCTAGTTAACTTCTAGTGCCAGATACACACGTATCTAGACAAATTTGAGTCAACTAATATGGGTCGGAGGCAGTAACTTAATCTGACTTGTGGCCGAGAGACAATACTTATTTTTTTTATTGGCCCCTTGCATCACGCTATTTGGGCTAATGTGACTGAAACCCATCAGACCGCTAAAAATTTCTAAGTCATTTAAGTCTTGCCAAAGTAAACGACGTCATCTCAGATGCTATGCTCTGGGATTTATGGAGTCACGCCCAGCAGAATTGATGTCATCTACCGAGTTTGGGTCAAAATCTCATAAGTCATTTTTGTTCAACCAGTCCAGCTGACGTTTCGTGGGCCCAAAAGGTGTGAACCAAGGGATCAGAACATATCGGATTAAGTTTTGAAAAGGGCCATTTATGTAAAAAAGAACTCCCTTGACTGTCTGGGCCTTGTCTTTGATGCAACTCTGCTCCTCAGGGCTTGTACAATGGTTGATAAGACAATCTTATTTTATACAAGACACGTAATCTTAATATGATGACAAAACATAATGTACAATAGGCTATTTTTTAGTCTTATCTCTAGTGACAGATATCTCTAAAAATGTGGTGAGACATATCACGCTAATATCATCTCTTGGCTAAGATAAGACAGAGGTCTTTTTTTTGTTCCTCTCTACTCTAACTCAGCAATCATCCTACGTGGCAGTGCTAAAATAAGACCATTGTACGTGCTCTCATATAGCTCGATGCTATTATGTTGCACCACGTACTCGCAACTCCACGCCAAAGCCCTCGTCTGAATGCTCAGCCGCTTTCCTACTCCGGCCGATGCTACTATGTTGTATAATAACTAAATAGATGATCTCTACCAAGATATTTCTCTCAACATGCAAGGCATCCACCTCATCCGGTACGGGCTTAATAGATGATCTCATACATCCATGCCACATCATCATTTTATTTTCATATAGTTATAGTAGCAAATCATCAGTTTTGATGCTGAAAAGATCCCAAACGACTAGCCACTCTTTTGCCTTCCAAGTTTCCATCAATCGTCATCCATGACCATCAAAGCAAATCCATTTTTAAGTGCATCACGATCTTTTCTTCGTCGCCTCCATGATCATCCTTCCGTTTTATCTCCTCTCCTCTTGATCTTTCCTCTCCATGAGTTGTGCTGTTGTTCTGCAGTGGAACACAAGACTGCCATGGCACGAGCGGAAGGAGTGAAAGAAGAGAGGAGTCCTGCACTGCGTTATGTATCTTGAGGATCTGAACGGAGGTGGTTCCATCCAATCGATTCAACAACACTATAGGAATGGGTGGCTACGCCGACAGCCAAACATCGGTGCCGTCGGCGTAGATCACGACCAGACCAACCACCCTAAGCAGCCGCCGACGTAGAATTGCCGTCGGCGTAGGATAGCTACGCCGACGGCTGTTCTCGACGTAGCTATTTTTCATTTTACCTTATAAATCTTTGAAAAATCATAACTAGATCATTCTAATTCATAAAAATACAAATAATATATCAAAATTTGCAGAAAAATAAGATCTATCCATCTATACTCAAATATTACACATTTGTATATAAAAATTAAGTGAAACATAAAACATTACATATAATTTGAAATGGGCATAAAAAATTCAAAACGATCCAAACAATGCGAAACCTTCGCGTTATCATATTATGTAATATAGTTGGAAGGAAAAATATAAAACCTGATATATTGATTATGTCTCAAAAAATCCTTCACAAAATGACCTATTTTATTTGAGGTTTCCTGGCTTTCGGGTCAAATGAGCAATTTGATGGCTAGAATCAAGGCATAGTTTATGATAATGTGCCTATATTGTGAATGCATGTGTATCATAGGATGACGAACAATGTTGCAGAAGAAAGTTTTCCTATTCGTCGTACCAAAAAGCCATTTTCCATTTTCTGAGCGCAAAAAAGGGAGATTTTGTGAAGCAACCACCAAATGGATATTTCAAAATGCTACCACCCCATTTTTCAAAAATACTAGACCACCTTACATGCACAATGTCCCAACAGGGGGATCTGAAACATTTTCGTCAATCCCTGATGAAAAAGACAAATGTTTGCCGAATTAGTAGGAAGTGGGTCATATATGAACTACAGGTACATGATCTGATGCTCATGATTTTTTATAAAAATAATTTTTAGGTTCATAATATGCTATTTCGTCAGAGATCCACTTTAAGTTTAGCGAGACTCAGCCCCGAACTAAGAATCTTCATGCCCGCCGTTCGACAAAGTCTGATGATAGTTTCAAACGAGCATAAAAAATTCAAAAACGATCTAAACAATGCGAAACATTCACGTGGTGTCATATTATGTGACATAGTTGCAAGGAAAAATATAAAACTTGGTATATTGATTATGTCTCAAAAATTCCTTCACAAAATGACCTATCTCATTCGAGGTTTCCTGGCTTTTGGGTCAAATGACCAATGTTATGGCTAGAATTAAGACATAGTTTATGATAATGTGTCCATATTGTGCATGCATGTGCATCATGGGATGGAAAACAATGTTGTAGGAGGAACTTTTCCTATTCGTCACACCATAAAGCCATTTTCCATTTTCTGAGCGCAAAAAATGGTGGTGGTGGTGGGGGGGGGGGGGGGGGGGTGGTTGTGAAGCAACCACCAAATGGCTAATTCAAAATGCTACCACCCTATTTTCCAAAAATACTATACCACCTTATATGGAGAATGTTTTAACAGGGAGATCTCAAACCTTTCCGTCCATCCTGATGAAAAAGACAAATTTCTGCCGAATCAGCAGGAAGTGGGTCAGATATGAACTCTAGGTACATGATATGATGCTCATAATTTTTTACAAAAATAAGTTTTAGGTTCACAATATGTTATTTTATAAGAGATCCACTTTAAGTTTAGCGAGGCTCATCCCCGAGCTAAGAATCTTCATGCCCGTCGTTCGACAAAGTTTGACGATAGTTTGAAACGGGCATAAAAAATTCAAAAACGATCCAAGCAATACGAAACCTTCGCGTGGTGTCATATTATATAACATAGTTGGAAGGAAAAATATCAAACTTGGTATATTGATTATGTCTCAAAGAAATCTTCAGAAAATGACCTATCTCATTCGAGGTTTCATTTCGGGTCAAATAACCAATGTTATAGATAGAATCAAGGCATAGTTTGTGATAATATGCCCATATTGTGCATATATGTGTATCATGGGATGACGAACAATGTTGCAGGAGGAAGTTTTCCTATTCGTCGCAGCAAAAAGTCATTTTCCATTTTCCGAGCATAGAAAATGGAGGTTTTATGAAGCAACCACCAAATGGCTAATTCATGGCATAGTTTGTGATAAGTTTATATGGATATCATATTTGGATTTCTCTAATTTTTTAATCAATTTAGACATATTATTTATCGAATTCCGATTTACAGATTTAAAGGTATTAATTATTCCATATTAAATAGAAAAATACAAAAAATTAATCATTATATTTTTATTTGAATTCAATAATATTTTTACTTATTCATTATTGTTTACTTAATTGTTTGTAATTTCAAAAAAGAAAAACGTGTGACATGATGATATAAGAGTTAATAGGATTGATATCATAGTATTGACAACAAGATACAAATTGCTTCACGAAAAGTGATTCCGAAGGAACGGAGAAGTTAAGTGTGCTCGAGGTGGAGTAGTGAGGATGGGTGATCGACCGGAAAGTTTGACCAAGACTGCAGTTTAATCAAAGATTAAATATAATTAGTGTTAAAAATGTTCCAAGTGAGAGATTAACAAGTCAAACAATTCAAAGATTAAAAAAATTGAAAAAAATTGAAATTCTTTTTACAATCGACTGTTATGCTATGCCGATGCTCCTACACCGACGGCTTTCCGATACGCCGACGGCCCCCGTGGCTCCGCCGAGGGAGGTTTTTGCCGAGGAGCTACACCGAGGGCAGCCGTCGGCGTAGCCTACCCCGACGGCTTTTGGCCCTCGGCCTACCTATCCATGCATGTAGTGCAACGTCTATTTTGTTCCTTCCACTTCAGTACAAGCACATATTTCGATCATTTCTTTCTGCTCCAAAAAATGTGGGCATGCTTGGATTTTTTCTGCAGGTATTAGGGACTCGTATCGGCCGATGGATGAACTCATTCTGGAATTTTTAAACTGCGTGCATGTTAGTGCCTAATACAGTCTGTTCTTCGCAGGATATGCGTATTGTTAGTTGTTATTCAGATAGTCTCTGCTGTAGTTAATTTTAACGTAAAGTTACTTTGTATACTTGATTCAGATTTTCATTAACCTATATTATATACATATAGGTATTTACTCAAATTTGTGATAGTAGTCGCCTTACATATTGATTACATATCTACTTTTTCTTTATTTATTTTTTATACAAATTTCATGATAATATTTCCATATTCATTTTCTCATGGATACTTCTTCGGATCAGGAATTCGCTATCTATTAGTAATGCAATTTTTCACGGAGTTCCTTCAAAATAGTAAGTTCCTGTCTATTGGTGATAATTTTTTGATGAAGTTCCTTTGAATTAGTAAGTTAATTATTGTTTGTTCATGCCAAGAATTCCAGATGGTATACCTTTCATACCCCCTTTTCTCTCACTCAACTTGCTGCGATGGTCGCTTATATCCTTAACTTCTTATCATCCTTTTAGATAACCTTCAACTTAATTGGTTTGTTTCTTCAGAACTTCAGTTTTTTTTTTCAGAATTAGAGAGTTGGAGTGATTCACATGTTAAGAAGCATCATACAGGCAAGTCATCGACAAACCATGAGTGAATTTCTCATGTTTGATATACTGGACAGATATCCATTAAAACTTTCACCGATTTCCATGGGTTATTTCTTCAACCATTGTAGGGTTACTACAAAGGACAAGCTATTTATCCAATTGTCTAGTATTTAATGAGTAATCATGTTTCAACTTTCTTACTCATAAGATGCATATCCGGGCTACTTTGACTAATCCTACATTCTCACTTGGCAGATAGACAGTCAGAACACTAGTCTCAAAAACATTGCACGGATGCTTCCATTTCCCGTAAAAGGATACTGTTTTATAGTAAGAACAATTGACCCTGTTAATTCTCTCTACACAATACATGTACCCAGTTGAATTATTGTACCACATCAACCCATTGTTATTTATATGGTTCACAGTTTGCAATTGTCAGTGGGAAGGTGAGATTCATGAGTTTTTGTTTTAATCTGAATCTATAGTTTTTGTCTTAATGTAAATCTATAATGTTCGGCTGCAAATCACGGGGTATCATCTATCTATACTAGTTACTAGTAATGGTGTTCCATTTAATGCAAGCCAATGCCCATACAGTCGCGTCGTTCGTTGTTTCCCAGCTCGTACGCATACGTCTTTACTTGTTTTCAGATAAACCAAAATTAACAGGTCTTACTGGCAATGTATCGAGTACTACCCTAATACTAACCCAGTCATTCCAGCCTATATTATTTGAAGATAAGTACAATATTGGTTACCTCAAGATACTACACACAAAGAACGCCAGGGGTAACAAGTATATACACTAGTAAAAAACTAGCCAAAGGATTGGACCTTTAGTACCGGTTTCCTTAAGAACCGGTACTAAAGGATGCATTAGTACCGGTTTAACTGCCCAGGTCGCCGGCAAACTTTAGTACCAGTTCGTTTAGGATCTATAGTACCGGTTCGTGTTACGAACCGGTACGAATGGGTTTCGCGCTAAATTTGACGCAGAGGTGGGGCCAGCGCTGCACCTTTAGTACCGGTTCAAAGGGTCTCCAAACCTATTTCTTCACCCGAGCCACCCGAGCCAGCTCCATTTTTGCTTCTCCTTCACATTTCCAAATATTTCCCTCATCTCACACTCTAACAAATCTCTATTTTTCTCCACCGTTTTGTCAAGATTGACGGCACCCATCTATCCAAGGGTTTCATATTAAATTGAACTATGCATAGAGTATCAAGATAATACATTAGTAAGTCCATGTTTCATATTAAATTGAACTATAAATAAATAATAGAGTAGGAGCAAAAATATATCTCTGAAGTTTACATGTAAACATGGGTGTATTTGTGTACCAACAGTGCACAAAAGATACAATTAGCATCTCCAATTGGTACAATACACATCTCATGGAAACAATTGTTGCCAGGCATGAACAGGGAAAACAAATCTCATGAAAATGGGCAGCTGCTAGGAAATTTCGCAGTGTGTATTGGAAACGTATACCGCCTGCATAAGTGTACCCTTATACCGGATTAGGTTAATGCCCCATACCATACCATATTCTACGGCGACGTGTTCAAGCAAATTAATTAGACTATAAATCCCCCACCCATGTAGTATGATACATTTCCATTAAATCATCTTAATCAACACGAGGATGAAGTAGAACAATAAAAAACTTGCACTAGTAAGCTTAGCCTGCCTCGCGTTCGCCCGCCCTCTCAATGGCGGCCAACAGGACCACCTCTCATGCACGGCCATTGTCATCGGTGTAGGCCGTGGTGTCATCGTCCACGGTATAGTGGTTGTTCTACTCTTGTGTTTTGGATATGCATCATCAATTCCCTAGAAAAAAATAAGAAAACAAAACTACCCAGGGGGCCATTGCCCCCCTACCCACCCCTCTCCAAAATTTTTATGTTGTATAATACATACCATTAGGAGCATCCTTACTTCATTTAGATCACTCTTATGCTCTTATCATAATATCATCTTTCGTCAAAATTGGTCCTTTAGATTTTTTGAATGCTTGCTTTCTTTGTTGAAGTCTCTTAGCCATGTTATTTGTTGAAATCTTTGGATCCTGTATATGGTTTGAATTCCTTCAAGTATTCGTGATTGTATAGTGCAAATAGATTCCACTCAAGTTATTAGTCATGAACATTTTGTGGATGAACTCTCACTATATTGCCCCTCTAGAATTTTTCACCCATTTCTATAATTGGTGTCAATGGGGAGAATGTGACACTCCCAGGATTAGGGCTAGAGAAATCCTAGACCTCTACTTGATATAAGCCTAACCTAAATCTCGGAAGCATATAGAGGAATAATCGGTAACATTCTAGTGACCCTATGACACAAAAGTTATTACAACAAGCTCATGACTGATCAAAGAACCAAAATATTATAAGTAGAGGTCACTGACCACAAACATCAAACAACGGAAGGCAAATTATCCTATTAAGTATAGCAAACTTAACAAATATCCTAAGAGGGCTGAAGCATAATGATGACGTCCCATTCCATAGATTCCAGGATGCCTACCGGGAACCCCAAACTACTTGTCAATGTCGATGAAGTAACAAACTCATCTTCTGTGGTAACACTTACTCTACTGTAAAAGTATCAACAAAGCAAAGCTGAGTATAGGGTGTACTCCGCGAGATTTATGGCTAGTGGAGTTATTTTGCATAAAGCTATCTTTCTTTGTAAAAGGGGAAGGGGTAGAAACTTGACTAAATAGAACATTTAAAAAGGGTAAGAGAGCGGTATATCTAGCTTCGATCATCTTTCGATGTCCACCAAAGCTTTATCAGCTGAATCTACCAACTAGGATCACCCCTCGATCCCGAAGGAAGCATCTTTAGAACACACTTCACTTTATTGCCAAGTTTTACGATTAGGTTATTCTACTCTATGATATTTGAATCCTTCCCAAGTCATTCATAACCGTGGACATGGCTTTTCGAAAATATTAATACCCTACAGGGGTGTACAACTTTACCCACATGTGCCAACCTGCTCTTAATGCCAGTACATTAGCCCTCTTCCTTGGAAGGCCGCTAGTGTGAGATTTACCACGACCTTTACCTTGCTTTCGCTAAGACGATGAGTCACGCCCTAAGGAGATGCCGCCATAACAGGTCAAGTCGCGAAGCCGGTCCCTAGAGATGTAAACAGGGTTTGAGATTACAGAGGCCGGGCCTCTCCCATTCCCTGCCATGCTTACCTACCTGTTATGAATGCATCTCCTTCACTCCCTTCGAGAACAACCAGAATGTATATGTCGAATGGAACACCCGAACTATGTGACTCATGGAATGTACTAGGCAAGTTAGTTGGTCGAGGGGGTTACAGGACCTCGTGTGGCTGTACGCTCGTCTTGGTTCAAGAGACAAGAACTCGGATCCTAGTGGTGGCAAGTATGGAACTGCAAAAATGACAACCCAACATGGCCTCCCATACAAGCCTTAGCATGTTAAGCTCACATCTCTGATCATACCACGTCATGCCGTCCAACTAGGTTCATTCGCATCTATGATTCATCAGCCGGATGGATTAGCAGAACAGCTAAGCTTGGCTAAGCACAATAGATATAAGTAGCTCTAGCGAAGCTCATAAGCCAAACCCTAGTTATGCTAGGAGCAGTGGATCATGGAATATAGGCTACAAAGGGAACATGAATCTGGTAAGATTTTTGTATCTATCGATAAAATATGCACATGGCAAGAATTGAAATACTTTGAAAGCATACGAATTTATCATGTGTGGGGCTATGCTTGCCTTTGCCCGTTGATACCTAGATATAGATCTTTAGGGTTGATCTGATGGACTTGTTTTTCGATAAACTTCGATGGTGTTAATCTCGATCTTCAATCTTGTACTTGATCTTGTTGCTCACATCAACTCTGAGGTCTACCGAGAAGAAGCAAAAACACCGAAAAGGAAAGCAAAAATCAACACATGGCATTGATGCAGTGCTGAAGCAAGGATTATTATATGACAAGTTAAATTGTATTGAAACAAAACCCTAAACCATGCTTGGCAATTTCAAACAGGGTCCGAGGGGTGCAAACCCTAAAACAGGGGGAAACCTCGGAGTCACCTACAGGGTTCAATTAGTTCTTCTAATTAAACTTGTAATTAAAGTTTTTGAAAAATGCATAATTTTGATGCTATTGTGTAGATCTCATTTTTCTGAACATTTTGATATATTATTTGTATTTTTCTGATTTAAAATGAATTAGTTATGAATTATCCCAATTTAAATCCATTTTAAATCATTTTTCGAACAATTTATCAATTTTGGAATATATTAAATTATTTAACCACTTGGTCCCACATGTCATAAGTTTAATAATTTCAGAAATTATTTTCCAAAAAGACTAAAAACGTGGTAGATAGGGCCCACCGAGTTATATATATTTCCAGAAAATAATTACAAAACAAATAGATAAAACAAAAGGATTATTGCCTCATGCTGACGTCAGCCATGGAGCTCGTCCTCAGATCGATGGTGGACTTGGCGATTGGGGGCACGGAAGCGAGCGGGGCTGGGGGCATTTGACGCAGTGGCTCACGTTGAACCATCTAGTGGCTACGTCGCTCGAAATAGGTCACCAGAGCCACGCCGGTGACGAGTTTCTATGGATATGTACCTTGATCTGGAGGTCCAGCCATGGCCTCCTCTTGATTATTCTTCTCCTGATGTTCTTGATCTTTAGTAATGAGTAGTTCTTCCTGGTGCTTTCAGTTCTATCTTGATTAGAAAGTAGGGGAAACAGAGAGAGAGAGCAAACCGCATGAGAGTAAGCTTCTCAAACCCTAGGGACCCTTTATATAGGACCTACACCAGGGAACCACACACACTATGGATGGACGGTTAGGATGCCCCTAATCAGGGTATCCAAGGGCTATAATTGAAAGCCCCTTAAAAACCTTAATTTGTCTTAGATTAATCACAGCAACCTGTAGATCACTGTAGATCACTTATATCAAACATTCCCCCTTGATCGTAAGGATAAACTTTATAAGCCCATTTCTCAACAAAACAGCACATGAGACAACATAATTACAACGGTGATAAAGTACCGCAGAACCCAGTTACTACAATACATGACTTTATTTCAAAAACAGAACTTCGTTAACTTAGGAGCTCCATAAACTTAAACATATTACAAACTTATAAGCTCATATCTTTGTTGAAACTTATACAGAGACAATAAATTGCAATGGTCAGTTAAGTACCATTGAACGAATTGACTACAGTACATCATTCCATCGAAGAGAAGAACCCTTCTTAGATTTATGGGGAGATGGTGTCATAACGGTCCCAATTCTAGGATCAAAAGCTTTCTGCAATCCCATACTAGCAACATGCTCTTTTAACACACTAGGTGGGAAGACTTTCTTGAGTGGATCCGCTAACATTGCGTTAGTCCTTATATGCTTAGTACTTATTGTCTGATCGTGAATTATATCTTTCACAACATGATACTTGATGTCAATCTGTTTGGCAGCACCACATGACTGGTTGTTACTTGAGTAGATCACTGCGCGTTGATTATTGTAGAAACGAGTGAGTGGCTCAGATATACTATCAATCACCCTTAAACCCGGAATGAAATTCATCAGCCATAATGCCTGCCCGGTTGCCTCATAACATGACACGAACTCTGCTTGCATTGTTGACGATGCAGTAACACTTTGCTTGGTGCTTTTCTAAGAAATATCTCCTTCTGCTAGGGTGAAAATATAACCCAATATGGATTTTTTAGTGTCAACACACCCCGCAAAAATAACCCACCACCTCGAGGTTATCAGTTCTCTTATATGTGAGGATGAGGCCTTTAGTGCCTTGCAAATAACGCAAAGCTTTCTAAGTAGCCTTCCAATAATCTAACCCTGGATTAGACTGATATCTGCCAAGCATCCCAGTTATGAATGCTAAGTCAAGGTGAATGCACACTTGTGCATACATCATACTTCCAATAATTGAAGCATAAGGAACTAACTTCATCTGCGCAAATTCATAATCATTACTTGGGCACTAGAAAGTCCCAAACTTATCGCCCTTGATAATAGGAGTAGGCGAGGATGAGCACTTATGCATATTGAACTTTTTGAGTACCTTCTCAATATACGCTCTTTCTGATAGCCCCAAGATTCATCTGGATCTATACCGGGGCATTTGAATGCCTAAGACATAACTGGATTCACCGAGATCTTTCATATCAAACTTTGAAGAGAGAAACCTTTTAGTTTCCAGCATCATATTCTTATTGTTACTGGCTAAGAGTATGTCATCAACATACAGTATTAGGAAGACAAAATTGCTCCCCCTGAACTTCACATAAATGCAATTGTCCACTCCATTCTCTTTGAAACCAAATTTCTTTATGAGTTGATCAAACTTGAAGTACCATTTCCTTGAGGCTTGCTTTAATCCATAAATGGATTTCTTAAGACAACATCCTAAGTGTTCCTTCCCATCCATAAAAAAACCTTCCGGTTGAGCCATGTAAACATCCTCATGTAAGTCACCATTCAGAAATGTCATTTTGACATCCATCTGATGCAACTCTAGATCATAATGAGCCACAAGTGGCATAATAATTCTGAACGAGTCCTCAGAAGATACAGGTGAAAAAGTCTCATTATAATCAATACCTTGTCTTTGAGTGAAGCCCTTAGACACAAGGCTTTCTTTGAACCTTTCAATATCACCTTTGGAGTCACGTTTGGTCTTATAGACCCATCTATTTCCCAAAGTTATGGCTCCTTCAGAGATTTCTACTAAGTCCCATACATCATTAATGCTCATGTACTTCATTTCATCTTTCATAGCATCAAGCCTTTTTGATGAATGATCACTTTGTATGGCTTCCTTAAACGATCCAGGATCATATCCAACATCGAATCATTCATAAGTCACATAATCACCAGAAATAGCGAACTTTCTAGACCGCTTTGACCTTTCGAGCGGTACATTGTTTGGTACCTTGATGGCTCTAAGTATGGCGCCCAGAAAATTGCTTGATGGCGGTGTTGATGTAGAGCTTGTTGGGAACCCTAAGAGGAAGGTATGATGAGCACAGCAGCAAGTTTCCCTTAGTTATGAAACCAGGGTTTAATCGAACCAGTAGGAGCAAGGAAACACCTCAAAGGTGTTACTAGCTGAGCTTTGGCAGGGCGCACTACCGGTGCTAGTAGCAACGTGGAGACCTGCACAACACAACCACAGAACTTTGTCCCCAACTTGCGATGAGGTTGTCAATCTGACCGTGTTTTGCGGAAAACAAAGGATTAAACGTATCGAATGGAAAGAAGTAAAATTTTGCAGAAAGTAAACACAAAGAAGTAAACAGTTTATAGATTGTATGTAAAGAAAAGGACCGGGATCCATAGTGCACTAGAGGTGGCTCTCCTTAAGATAGATAACATGCTGGGTGAACAAATTACAGCGGGGCAATTGACAAACATCGAGAGAGCAATACATGCATATACTAATCATCTTGATTCCTTTGGAACTTGATTGCGCATTACAACATTATACATAGACCGCCATCCAACTGCATCTATGACTAATAATCCACCTTCAGGTTATCATCTGAACCCCCTCTAGTATTAAGTTGCAAGCAACAGATTATTGCTTTACGATCTGTGTGTAAAGTAAACAATATGATTGTTCTATGAACAAAAGATTGTTGTTTTCTCCCTAGTAGCAACAGCACATCTAGTACCTTAGAGATTTCTATCACTTCCCCAGATTACCAGAGGCATGAACCCACTATCGATCATAAATACTAACTCTTGGAGTTGCTAGCATCTACTTGGCCAAGATAGCTACTAACAACGGAAAGCATGCAAGATCTCAAATAACAAAGACATGATAGAATCAATAATCAATCTGAAATAGCATCTCAATATCCATTAGATCCCCGCAAACACAACATGCAGAATTACAAATAGATGATCTTGATCATGAACGGAGCTCACAAGATCTAAACATGAAAGCACAAAGGAGGAGAACCAGCCATCTAGCTACTACATGGATCCGTAGTCCAAGGATGAACTACTCACGCATCACACCGGAGGCTTGCATGGTGATGAAGAAGGCCTCTAGGGTGAATTCCCCTCTCCGGCAGGGTGCCGGCAAGAGCTTCAGATCCCTCCCGATCTAGGGATGGAGATGACGGCGGCTACAGACTCTTTCGTGGAGTTTTGATCGAGTACCTAGGGTTTACGTCCCGAGGGCATCTTATAGTCGGAAGGGGAGGCCGAGGGGGTGCCGGGAGCCACCACACCACCCCCTGGCGCGGGCCTAGCCTGGCCGCGCGGCCAGGTGGTGTGGCCGGCCCCTGGCCCTTCTCCGTCTCGTATTCTGGCACTTGATCCCTTTCGAAAAAATAGGCACTTGGGCTTTTGTCCCGTCCAATTCCGAGAATATTCATTTTTGACTTTCCTGGAACCAAAAACAGCAGAAAACAGGCAGCTGGAACTGTGGCTCTTGATAATAGGTTAGTCCAAGAAATCATATAAAATGTACTCCAAAGTTGGAACAAAACACAAGAAAGTGGATAAAACCAAGCATGGAACATCAAAAATTAGAGATACATTTGCAATGTATCAACATCCCCAAGCTTAACTCCTGCTCGTCCTCGAGTAGGTAAGTGATAAAAAGAAAGAATAATTTTTGAGGTGACATGCACCATCAAAGACTTGATCAAAGTAGGTGCATAAAGATACAATAGTTTAAAACAAGCAATAACAAATTATGCATCAATCAACTAGTCTTGGGACAATGCACATATAACGAAGAATGGCCACTATGCTCTCAAAGTAGGTGCATAAAGATAGAAGGTGGAGACTCAATATAATGGTGGAAGAAAAGCCTTTTGTAAAAGGAAGTAGGGATTCAAGTCTCATAAAGAGCTTCCAAGAATTATGGTACTTATAGCTTTCAGCTCTCATTGCCCCTATCATAAGCATCTTGAAGTGATTAAGGTTAAAGTGAACAAACTATGGTATACATGCTTGACGAAGTATAAGTCAGAAATCTCATGTCCTCAAGCGAAACTGAGCTCAATAAACATGGCCTCAGGTTTATGGAGTGAAGAGTCGATAAACGAATATGGACAAGAAGCACCACATTCATCAAATACACAGATCATAATAGAAGATAACTCACTATTATATAACTCAACTTGTAATGAGTAAAGGAAACACAATAAAGATAAATAAAGTGAATCATAATTGGTAATGGCAAACTTAGCTCTTGGTCAAAGAATAGTTGATAGTTTGCTGGAGTTCACAAATAGCTGGCTTTTCAATGATAGCTTTCAAAGTAGTAAACATCAAGATAAGAGCAATGTGCAAAACAAGGAACATAAGAAACATGATTGAATAAATCATCATACGAATGAATGAAACACAACAACTCAAAATACTTGCTGAGATAGAAAGGCCCTTCAAAGAGGGAAGCAGGGATTGCAAGTCTCATAAAGAGCTCCCAAAAATTATGATACTTACTAGCTTTCAGCTCTCATTGCCCCTATCATAGGCATCTTTAGGTGATTAAGGTAAAAGTGATCAAATATGAGGATATGCATTGACAAGTTGTAAGTTGATAATCTCATGTCCCTTGAATACGAGGGCCGCTCCTCATGCTACTCAAGTTTAGTCACCGGTAAGTTCTTGTCATCGTAAGTACATGTGTATCATAGAGAACCGCCAACAGGGTACCCCTTGCCCGATGATACAGAAGAATCCCCATATCAAAATGACAAGGCAAGCAGACAACGAGCATCTCAGCATTCTTCTTATTTACCATGGTAATATGGTGCATTTTTCTCTCTTTCCTCTTTTCATGGTATCTCTTTTTTCTTTTTCTCTTTTTTTCTCAATATAGGGCTCTTTTTTTATAAGAAGAATGCTTCATAGACAGCTCATTATGGTTACGCTGCAGGTTTCCACCATGTCAGCATGGATTAGACTAGCAGCCCAGACGTTTCTCTAACACATATACATAACTCCATGGACTTACAAGCTCCCCTTTCATTTCACACCGACGACATCCATATACAAAAGAGCATGATATCAACTAGGTACAAGTACCAAGTGCAATGTTGAAAGCGTTCCCCATGAAAGCATGGTTCTGCTAATTCCCGACAAATAAGTGCAAGCATATACAACATAGAAGACACAATGGTTCAAGTTTATTAAGGGCAAGTAAAGTAAAGTGTGCCATCAAGTTCGTGAGAGCTTTAATCACTAGTTTTCTCATAACAAGTGGAAGGTAAACAAAAGCATGAATATACTTGGAATAGCATAAGCTAGTAGGTAGGTATGGTGGACTCTTTGGAATAACTTGGTTTAGGGAGTTGGATGCATCAGTGGAACTCATACTTTGTTGTGGAGGCTAGCAAAAGACTGGGAGCGATAAACTAAGAGAGCAATAATGGCCATAATCATGCAGAGCGACAAAACATCATTGATCAAAGCATAAAGTGATACTACAAGTTGAAAACTAAAGGATCATAAAGGCTATGGTTACTTGAGATAGTCATAACATGGTGTGAGCATGCGCCAAGTCAACCCAAATAAAGCATCAAAGGAGAATACCACTATACTATGCTTTAATATGCTAAAACAACGCAAGATTCATCCAAGGCACATTAGGCAATCTCAATTGTTTATAACAAGTCATGCTACAGCAAAGAATACTATGAATAAAGCCAAAACAATATCAAGCATGGCATGAAAAAGCATAGGCCACCGTAAAAAACAAGCTCTTTTTACCACATAAGTATGAACTTTCCTACTCTTTTCCAAACCAAACCAAACTAGTTGCAAACCAAAGTATGAAAGAGGGGGTCCAACCAATTTATTCAGAAAACTAATCAAACCAAGCAAACTAAAAACCAAAACGAAAATGAAAAAGAAGACACTCCAAGAAAAACACAACTGTGCATGAAACAATAAAAATGAAGCGTTTGGAAGAAACCTGGGATTTGTATTGATGAAGAAGGGGATGCCTTGGGCATCACCAAGCTTTGACACTTGTACTTCTTGGATGTTTCTTGGGGTGACACGCGTGGCATCCCCAAGCTTGAGCTTTAGTCCATCCTTCATCTCATTACTCATTCCTTCCATACACCTGAAATTTTTCCTTCATACAAAACTTCACACAATCTCATTAGCAACATCAGTGCACTTAAGATAAATAAGTCTTAAGGTTCAGTTCTAACACCAAAAAACTTCCATTACAATACTAGATACTGTAGAACTTCCCTCAAAAGCTCGATTCCCCAAAAGAACTAAAGAAGGAACCAACAAGAAGCAAATGCAGAAAATGGCAGAAATCTGTCAAAATAGACCAGCAGGTAAAGTCGAATTTTTTCGAAGACCTTCTGTTGCTCAAATCAAAAAGTGTTGTACTAAATAAAGTTAGATAACAACCTGGGGCAGAAGCACAAAACATTAGAGCTCAATACGATATACAGAGCTCTCTCACGAATTTTTACGGTGAAGCACATAAATCTGTTTCGGGGCAGCAACTTTCCCAATCATTACTTCACTCTCATGAGAGGTTACTCTTGGCACAAAAAGCAAATAAAAAGTATAAGGAGAGGTTATTACAGAGGTAATAACTTCCAAGACTCATCTAAAACTTTTGGGTTATCTCCCAATAAGTACTTTTCTTTAACGCCTTTAAGTTAGGCATAAGAAGCAAAGAAAGAATCAAGTGTTCTCAAATGAAGAAGCATTAAGACCAAATTTTGTTTTCATAGGAGAAGCAAAAGAAATATTTTCTCTCTTTTTAGGGAAGTGTTCTATACCTTTCTTGAGTGGGAGTTGATATTTAATGGTGCCTTCTTTCATATCAATGATGGCACCAACAGTTCTAAGAAAAGGTCTTCCCAAAGTAATAGGACAAGAAGCATTCTATTCAACATCCAAAACATAGAAATCAATGGGGACATAGGAATCGTTAACCATAATAAGAACATCATTAAGACTCCCCATGAGTTTCTTTTTAGCATTAGCATCAAGTGGGACATTCAAATAACAATCTTCAAGAGGAGGCAAATCAAGCATATCATAAATCCTTCTAGGCATAATAGAAACACTACTATCAAGATCACACAAAGCTTTGAAATCAAAGTCATTCACTTTCATATTAATGGTGGGTTCCCAACCATCTTCTTGCTTTATAGGAATAAAAGCTTTATGTTTCAACTTTTCTTCTTTAATCTTTATGAGAGCATCAGTAATGTGTTTTGTAAAAGCCATGTTCATAGCACTAGCATTAGGACTTTTAGCAAGCTTTTGTAGGAACTTAATAACTTCAGAGATATTGCAACCATCAAGATCAAAATCAACTTTATGATCTAAAGTAGTATAACTATTACTAGCCTCAACACTAGTGGTGGTGATAGTAGAAACACTAATGTTTCTAGCAATTTCATCTTCTCTTTCCCACTTAGCATGTAATTCAGGTAATAGTCTAACATTTTCATCTATTCTTACTTGTATAGCATTAGTAGCTGCAAAGGGATTCTCATTAGTTTCAGGTTTAGCATCCATTTTATTAATCAATAAAGATTGAGCTTCAGACAAAGATGATATATTTCTTTCAGCATTGGAGAGTTTCAACTGTAAACTAGGAATTTCCCTATTTAGACTCTCAAGTTGATGGCTAATGTTTTTCAAAATGATAGATTGTTCCTCCATAGTTCTTCCTTCACTAGGTAATTCAGGTTTACCATTATAGCCATAAGTATTACTAGGAGGGTAGGGCCCAGAATTGTTGTTACCAATTTTTTTCCTATAAGCATTATTGCCAAAATTGTTATTTCTTATGAAGTTCACATCAACTTGCTCTTCTTGAGCAACCAAAGAGGCTAAAGGAACATTATTTGGATCAATATGGGCTTTCCCATTAACAAGCATGGACATAATAATATCAATTTTATCACTCAAGGAGGAGGTTTCCTCAATAGAATTTACCTTCTTACCTTGTGGAGCTCTCTCAGTATGCCATTCAGAATAATTAACCATCATATTGTCCAAAAGTTTTGTTGCAGCACCCAAAGTGATGGTCATAAAGGTACCTCCAGCAACAGAATCCAATAGGTTCCTTGAAGAATAGTTCAATCCTGCATAAAAAGTTTGGATGATCATCCAAGCAGTCAGTCCATGAGTGGGACAATTCTTTACCAAAGATTTCATTCTTTCCCAAGCTTGAGCAACATGCTCATTATCAAGTTGTTTAAACTTCCTTATTTCACTTCTCATGGATATAATCTTAGTAGGAGGATAGTATTTTCCAATAAAGCATCTTTTCACTTAGTCCAAGAATCAATACTATTCCTACTTAAGGAATTCAACCATTCTTTAGCTTTTCCTCTCAAAGAGAAAGGAAACAATTTTAGCTTAATAATATCACCATCTATATCCCTATGCTTTTGCATCTCACAAAGTTCAACAAAGTTATTTAGATGGGAAGCAGCATCTTCATTACCAATACCAGAAAATTGTTCTCTCATAACACGATTGAGTAAAGCAGGTTTTATCTCAAAGAAAGTATTTTCAGCCACAGGTGGAGCAATAGGTGTGCTCATAAAATCATTGTTGTTGGTGCTAGTGAAGTCACACAACTTAGTGTTTTCAAGAGTAGTCATTTTTTTGGGTTTTCAAATAAGAAAGCAAACAAGTAAAACTAATTTTTGTGTGTTTTTGAATAACAAAACAAGCAAACAAAAGCAAAAAAGAAACTAAGCAAAACAAAAACAACAAAGTAAAGAGATTGGTTATGAGGGACTCCCCTTGTGAAGATGTCCTTGACTCCCCAGCAACAGCGCCAGAAAAATGCTTGATGGCTCTAAGTATGGCGCCCGGAAAATTGCTTGATGGCGGTGTTGATGTAGAGATCATTGGGAACCCCAAGAGGAAGGTATGATGAGCACAACAACATGTTTCCCTCAGTTATGAAACCAAGGTTTAATCGAACCAGTAGGAGCAAGGAAACACCTCAAAGGTGTTACTAGCTGAGCTTTGGCAGGGCGCACTACCGGTGCTAGTAGCAACGTGGAGACCTGCACAACACAACCACATAACTTTGTCCCCAACTTGCGATGAGGTTGTTAATCTCACCATGTTTTGCGGAAAACAGAGGATTAAACGTATCGAATGGAAAGAAGTAAAAGTTTGCAGAAAGTAAACACAAAGCAGTAAAAGATTGTAGATTGTATGTAAAGAAAAAGGACCGGGATCCATAGTTCACTAGAGATGGCTCTCCTTAAGATAGATAACATGCTGGGTGAAGAAATTACAGCGAGGCAATTGACAAACACCGAGAAAGCAATACATGCATATACTAATCATCTTGACTCCTCTAAGACTTGATTGGGCATTACAACATAATACATAGACCGCCATCCAACTGCATCTATGACTAATAATCCACCTTCAGGTTATCATCCGAACCCCCTCCAGTATTAAGTTGCAAGCAACAGATTATTGCTTTACGAACTGCGTGTAAAGTAAACAATACGATTGTTCTATGAACAAAGGATTGTTGTTTTCTCCCTAGTAGCAATAGCACATCTAGTACCTTAGATATTTCTGTCACTTCCCCAGATTACCAGAGGCATGAACCCACTATCGAGCATAAATACTAACTCTTGGAGTTGCTAGCATCTACTTGGCCAAGATAGCTACTAACAACGGAAAGCATGCAAGATCTCAAATAACAAAGACATGATAGAATCAATAAACAATCTGAAATAGCATCTCAATATCCATCGGATCCCCGCAAACACAACATGCAGAATTACAAATAGATGATCTTGATCATGAACGGAGCTCACAAGATCTAAACATAAAAGCACAAAGGAGGAGAACCAACCATCTAGCTACTACATGGATCCGTAGTCCAAGGATGAACTACTCACGCATCACACCGGAGGCTTGCATGGTGATGAAGAAGGCCTCCAGGATGAATTCCCCTCTCTGGCAGGGTGCCGGGAAGAGCTTCAGATCCCTCCCGATCTAGGGATGGAGATGACGGCGGCTACAGACTCTTTCGTGGATCTTTGATCGGGTACCTAGGGTTTACGTCCCGAGGGCATCTTATAGTCGGAAGGGGAGGCCGAGGGGGTGCCGAGAGCCACCACACCACCCCCTGGCGCGGGCCTAGCCTGGCCGCACGGCCAGGTGGTGTGGCCGGCCCCTGGCCCTTCTCCGTCTCGTATTCTGGCACTTGATCCCTTCCGGAAAAATAGGCACTTGGGCTTTTGTCCCGTCCAATTCCGAGAATATTCATTTTCTGACTTTCCTGGAACCAAAAACAGCAGAAAACATGCAGCTGGCACTGTGGCTCTTGTTAATAGGTTAGTCCAAGAAATCATATAAAAAGTACTCCAAAGTTGGAACACAACACAAGAAAGTGGATAAAACCAAGCATGGAACATCAAAAATTATAGACACATTTGCAATGTATCATACCTCAACAACTACTTCAGGATGCTTAGCATCTTCCATAGAAGTATCATTTGGTATGCACTCTGATGGAGTCACTTGTATCTCAGCAGGTATAGGATTAGCAGTCCTTTCAACTGGAGGTGTAACCTCAACATGAACAGGAAACACTGGCTCTTGGATCACAGGGATCGGAACATAATCCTGTTTCTCCTCCAAGTTTATTTCCCTGGGAGTCATGCTCCCCTTCATCATATCACTTTCCAAGAACACAGCATGTCTTGTTTCAACAAACTTAGTGAATTTCTTTGGAAAATAGAACCGATATGCCTTAGATTTGTTAGGATAACCAATGAAGTGGCAACTGATAGTCTTGGGGTCTAATTTTCCCATAATTGGATTGAAAACTCTTGCCTCAGAAGGGCAGTCACACACATGCAAATAACTCAAGGTAGGTTTTCTCCCATTCCATAATTCATACGATGTTTTCGGCACGGATTTACTAGGGACCTTATTAAGAATATGTGCAGATGTATTTAGAGATTCTATCCATAAACCAAGCGGCAAAGTGGAGTGACTTAACATACTTTGTACCATGTGAAATGGACCGTATGGGCACCTAGAGGGGGGGGGGGGGTGAATAGGTGCTACACCAATTTTTAATTCTTTTTCAGTTTTAGGCTTAGCACAAAGGGTAAATTCTCTAGATAGACTATTGGGTGGAATTTCCCTATATGTAAACCTATCTACTAGCGAGTAAAGAGCGAGTGGAAGAGGAACGAGTAAACCGAAGTGAAGCACGCGGGGACACATGATTTGTTTGACCGCAGTTCCTTCCTTGTTAAGGGAAGTACGTCTGCGTTGGAGGGGTGGGCGGTACTAAGACCACCACGCCACAAAAGGCCTCACCTTGTTCTTCGATGGATCTTGCCACAACAGGCCTGATCCACCTTCCACTATAAGTACCCTTCGAGGCGGGCACCGGCTCCTTTACACAACTAGCAAGGCAACAACTCCACAACAACTTGGAGGCTCCCGAAAAGACAACAAGCTGCCACAAAAACAAACTTATCAAATACAATAAACAAGATCTAGGCATTGACAAGAATACTAGATCAAGGATTTCTCCAATTGAATGAAGAGGAGTTGAAGCGCTTGATTCTTGATGATGATGAACTTCTCCTCCTTCAATTCCACCAAAGATCAAGACCTTCGGGTGGTTGAAGTGGGAGATCGAGATTTAGAGCTCTTGCACAAGGTCTGGTCAAATTCGAATGAATCAAGGAGGCTGAACGTTGGGAAAGAAGGGATATTTATACCCACCTTCAGAAACCAGCCGTTGCAACCTTTGGGGGATGGATTATCCGGCCCAAGTGAGGGCCGGATTATCCGATCTGGGGAAACATCGCCCTAGACTCGGAATATCCGGCAAATAATCCACCCCCTTGATAGAGCGACGCACCAAGCTGGCCCTTGATCAACTTCTGGGGGCCGGATTATCCGGCCCTATGCGAAGGCCGGATTATCCGGCCTGGGTTAGAAAAACCGCCCCAGTTCAGATTTTCCGGTAGAAAATCCGACTGGATACCGAGCGACGTGCCTTGGCTCCTTTTGCTCGAAAACTGGGGGCCGGATTATCCGGCCCATGTGACACCCGGATTATCCGGCCTGGGGAGGAAAAACCACCCCAGTTCGGATTTTCCGGGAGAAAATCCGACCAGGTACCGAGCGACGCGCCTTGGCTTCCTTGAGAGATGAGGTAGGCCGGATTATCCAGCCCTTGGTGGGGCGGATTATCCGCCCCCCTCAAAACTTCCTGCACACTTAGCACACATGAAAAGTCTCCATAGTATTGTTATCTAACACGCAAAACATAGGAAAACATGAAATGTTCTTTCAATCTCCCCCTTTTTGGTGTTAGATGACAATACCAGGATTTGCAGGAGAAAGACACAAGACAGACATAGATAACTTATGAAAGAGACTCCCCCTCAATGTGTGCATAAAAGAGTTTTGCATTGGAATACAAATGCACACAAATAGGAGAATCTATTCCATAGACATGTGAGCAAAAACACATACCACCGAAGTAGAGAATAGGCATCCTTGACATAAAACACAATTATTACCGAATAACCAATATGAGCGCGCGCGCCTTCCGTGATATACCTCCATCAATAGGATATGAATAGATAGATCCATAAGCATAATCCATGATATGAAGACCATAGGCATAGCATAATCTAGACAACCACATAGAGTCTCAAACAACCAAATCACGAATTTAAAGTTCAACGCTAAATGGGCATAAGTAGAAAATAACGAATAGAAAAATGCAAGTGCTTATGCCCGACCCATGCAAATCCACGGACAACTTAATAGAACTACTTCTCCCCCTTTGACATCGAGACACCAAAAAGGGAGAAGAGCGATGCTAGCGCCCCATGGGATCACTCATCATAGTCCTCGTCCTCTTCTTCATTCTCTTCCTCATCCTCATCTTCAAGTTCCTCAGTGTCACCTTCCTGAGAAGAAGATCCGGGGAGGCCCGGAAAATCCGGTGGCTGGAGAGGCTCTGGGGAGGGTGAGGGGGCGGCAGGCAACGACTGCGGAGGAGGAGAAGGCTGGGGGAGAAGTGCTGCTCGATATGAGCCCTTCCCCCCGAGCCCTACCCTTTAAGATGAAATCCGCCAGGGCCGGATTATCCGGCCAACACTTGGGCCGGATTATCCGGCTTAAATTCTGGAATTCTGTTATACATAGAACCAGGCCCGCGCGTCCCCAAACAACACCCCACAAAGTGTACAAGGGACTTTTGTGCAAGAATAGATGGCTTAGGGGCAGGGAAGGCTTAGGATTAAGAGGGCCAAACTGAGATGGTACTAGACACTCAAAATTGCAAAATCCAAATCAAATAAAAGCCAAGATTGAGTGTGATTCCCATAAGAACATGAGAGAGCAAATAACAACCAAAAAGATCCAATTCTCCTCAAGGGAGAGGGCGATGGCCGAAGCCACCTTGTTGGAGTGTATGGTGTGACACCGCGAAGATATATCTTGGGTTCACGACCAATACTCATCAATAACCTCACATATCACAGAATGATATTAAGAGAAATGATTTATCTTGATTTTGGCATTATGGGGGGAGGGTTAGCCCAATGAGTTAGGACCACACTCCCCGTATATCCATGCCCACACCTAGACCAAACACGGATTGAGATGTACGAGTTTGTGCATGGGTAATCAAGACAAGCTCCCGGAATCAATGATATTTAGCCCATTCCTCAAATAGCAGAATCTTGCTTCATCAAGTGGCTTTGTAAAGATATCCGCCAGTTGGTTCTTCATGCTCACAAAGGATAGATCAATATCGCCGCGAGCAACATGGTCTCGAATAAAATGATTCCGAATCTCAATATGCTTCGTCCTTGTGTGCTGAACGGGATTGTACGCAATTTTGATTGCACTTTCATTATCACATAAAAGAGGCACTTTTTCACAATTGACACCGTATTCCTTTAAAGTTTGCCTCATCCACAATAACTGAGTACAAGCGCTGGCAGCAGCAACATATTCAGCTTCGGCGGTAGAGAGAGATATACAATTCTGCTTTTTAGAGACCAACATACAAGAGATCTTCCCAAGAATTGACAAGCTCCAGAAGTGGATTTCCGATCATCCTTATCACCAGCCCAATCTAAGTCAGTATAACCACATAAAGAGAAATTGGAGCCCTTGGGATACCAGAGACCAAAGTTGGGGGAATGAACCAAATATCGAAAGATCCTCTTGACCTCCACTAAGTGGCTTTCTTTAGGAGCTGCTTGATACCTTGTACACACTCCCACACTCAACACAATATCGGGTCTAGATGCGCATAGGTAAAGAAGAGAGACGATCATGGACCGGTATACCTTTTGGTCCACATCTTTACCATGAGGGTTAAGTTCAAGATGACACTTTGTTTGCATCAGAGTGGCGACACCATTTAGATCCGTCATCTTGAATCTCTTGAGCATGGCTTGGATGTACTTTGCTTGATTAATAAAGGTTCCTTCTCTAAGTTGTTTGATCTCGAATCCAAGAAAGAACCATAATTCCCCCATCATAGACATCTCAAACCTGTTAGTCATAAGCTTTGAAAATTCATCGTTAAAAGCTTTGTTAGTAGAACCAAAGATGATATCGTCTACATATAGTTGGCATACAAAGAGCTCCCCCTTAGCCTTCTTAGTAAAAAGAGTGGGGTCGGTTTGCCCAACTTCGAAGCCACGATCTAACAAAAGCTCTTTAAGGTGCTCATACCATGCACGTGGGGCTTGTTTAAGGCCATAGAGTGCCTTATCGAGTTTGTAGACATGGTTCGGAAAGTTAGGATCCTCAAACCCCGGGGGTTGCTTTACGTATACCAACTCATGTAGAGGACTGTTAAGGAAGGCACTCTTGACGTCCATTTGCTGCAGCTTAAAATTGTTATGAGCAACATAAGCAAGAAGGATACAGTTGGACTCAAGGCGAGCCACATGAGCATAGGTCTCGCCGAGGTCGATGCCCTCAACTTGGGAGTACCCTTGTGCCACAAGTCTTGCCTTGTTCCTCACAACAATGCCATTCTCATCTTGCTTGTTCTTGAAAATCCACTTGGTGCCGATAACATTGCGGCACTCTTTGGGTTTCTCCACTAGTTTCCAGACTTTGTTGCGCTCGAAATTATTCAATTCTTCATGCATAGCAACAACCCAGTCTGGGTCTTCAAGGGCTTCAAAGACCTTCTTAGGTTCCACCATGGAGATATGAGCTTGATGCTCACCAAAACTGGCCAATTCTCTTCTTGTAGAAACCCTTCGTCGAAGATCACCAACAACCTTGTCGAGAGTGTGACCCCTCAACTCAAGGTTACTATCAGCCCGAGCCTTGCGACGAAGTTCAGTAAGTTTGTTGTCTCTTGGAGGAGGAGATTCATCACTTGAGTCTTCATTGGAAGCATTTTCTCCGCCTTGAACAGTAACTGGAACATCAATAGAAGGTGGTGGAGACGCATGCCCTTGAGGTGAATCCATAGCCGTAACAGGAGGCTGCAGAACTGGAGAGTCAGGGCCGGATAATCCGGCCGATGTAGAGGCCGGATAATGCGGCCTGGGAGTACTTGCCGCAGCTTCTTCAGGAGGCCTAGGACTTGCTTGAACTGGTGAGGGGCCGGATAATCCGTGGCTAACCGGAAAATACGGCATGGAGCTTGCGTTGAAATCTTCACCAGCAGGAGCAACATGGAGCAGCTGTAGCGGGGTGGCCGGATAATCCGGTGTCGACCGGAAAATCCGGCCTGGAGCTTTCTGGAACATCTTGACCTTCAACATTTGATGGAGATGGTGTAGAAGTTGCCCCCGTGGTTGGAGCATGTTGAGTATGTGTAGATGAGGGCTCTATATGAGTAGAGCATTGTCCTTCCCGGTCCGCCACAAGGGGTTCCTCAATGGGGCGGAAGAATCCCACGCCCATTCTTCTTATGGCATCTTGGGGTATTTCAACATCTGCATCACAAACACCAACTTGCTCCGCACGGGAACCGTCATTTTCCTCGAACACCACACTACAAGATTCTACAACAGTTCCGGAGAGCTTATTGTAGACTCTATAAGTGTGGGATTCGGCACCATAACCAACAAAAATACCTTCTAAAGCCTTAGATTCAAACTTAGATAAACGAACTCCTTTAATAAGAAAGAAACACTTACACCCGAATACCTGAAAGTATGAGATGTTTGGCTTGTTACCGGTAAGTATTTCATACGGAGTCTTGTCCAAGATCTTGCGGAGGTATAAGCAGTTGGATGAATGACAAGCAGTAGAGATTGCTTTAGCCCAGAAGTTATATGGAGATTTAAATTCGGCTAACATTAATCTTGCCATGTCCATTAGAGTTCGATTCTTCCTCTCGGCTACACCATTTTGTTGAGGGGTGTACGCAGCGGAATATTGATGTCTTATCCCCTCTTCACTTAGGAACTCATTTAAGGTCTAGTTCTTGAACTCCGAGCCATTATCACTCCTTATAGCCAGAATGGGGACGTTGTGTTGACGTTGAACCTCCTTGGCGAAGTCGATGACAGTTTGTTGAGTTTCACTCTTCAACTTGAAGAAATAAACCCAAGTGTATCTTGAGTAATCATCAACAATCACTAGACAATACTTCTTCCCACCGAGGCTTGCATGTGATGGAGGTCCGAAGAGGTCCACATGAAGGACCTCCAAAATCCTTTTTGAAGAGATAATGGTTTTCCTTCGATGAGGTGAATCATGCATTTTCCCTTCAACACACGCCCTGCAAACACGATCTTTGGCAAAAGAGACATTTTATTTTAGTCCAAGAATGTGGCCACCCTTCTGGAGAATTTGCAAAGTTCTCATATTGACGTGGGCTAGTCGGCGATGCCATAGCCAACCCGCGTCAGCCTTTACGAAAAGACACATCGGGCCTGTAGTGGTTTTCCACCACGTACAGGTCGTTTTTGACATATCCCACGAAAGCGACTTTTAGAGACTTGCTCCACAAGAGTACCACTAAATCAGCATCAGTGTAAACTGCAAAGCCCATCTTACCAAGGGCACGAACTGAAAGTAAGTTATACCCGAGGGTCTCAACAAGCATGACGTCCACGAGAGAGATATCGTGAGCCACCACAAATTTGCCGAGACCCAATACCTCAGATTTTGACTTGTCACCATAGGAGACGGTAATGTGATCAAGGTTTGGCCGCATCTCCATGATGATCTCCTTTCTTCTGGTCATATGACTCGTACAACCGCTATCGAGTACCCATTTAGAACCACCGGAAGCATAGCCCTGCAAGAAAATTACTTCTTGGTTTTAGGTACCCATTTTTCAATGGGTCCTCTCATGTTAGTAACAAGGGTCTTGGGAACCCAAATAGACCAAGGAATGTAACAATCATAAGGCCCTACATAACTAGCATAAACATCACCATAACAATCACAATATAGTTCAAAGTTAGGATTGTTGATCCCTGCAAAACCATCATGATTAGTCTTGTTATTGGTAATGTTTCTAGTCTTCGATTGAGCAGTCTTGTTCTTCTTCTTCTTCTTCTTCTTCTTCTTCTTCTTTTTCTTGCTCTTTGTCTTGGGTATGTAACCAAGACCTTCTTTACTATTGTTTGTCCTTTTCCTGCTCAGTATCTCATCAATAACCCCTTTACCTTTGTGTTGAGAACTTCTTGCAAGATCTTCTTTTCCAAAGGATGAAGAGGAGGTACTTGGCACATCATACCGTTTCAATTGAGTTTGGAGCTGGTCATGAGACTCATTTAGAGTAGAATGATCACTGTTCAATGCCTTGTGAGCACTTTCAAGATTATCAAACTTCTCCAAAAGTCTAGCATGAACAGCACAAAAATCAATCTTTTCTTTCTTTAGTTCCTTTACCTTGGCAAGAGCATGATCACGTTCTTTAATGAGCTGAGCTACAGCTTCTTCTTGTGACTCCTCAAGGGATTCGAGTCTTTCTTCCAAAGAAACTCGAGCTTCCACTTCCTCTTCCAAGGCATTCTTCAAAGAAGCTATCTCCAAGGCATCTTCTCTTTCAATTCTGCCCTTTTCTTCAAGGAGATCTTTGGCTTGAGAAAGTTGACTCATAAGAGCATCAAAATGGAGTTTGTGCTCACCTTGTAGGTTAGTGAAAAAAGTATCCAAGGCAATAACTTCTTCTTTCATTACAAGACTGTCATGATCATCCATATCCAAAATTATGTTCGTCTTAGGAAATGAAGAGCTAGAAGTTGATACCTCGGATCCTCTTGCCATTAGGCAAGTGGCGTTGTTGTTGATGGCGTTCTCGTTCGGCGAGTGGAAGAGAGAGGAGGGAGTCGATGTGGTGGCTATAGTAGCCACTTCGCGGGAACTATCATCATCCTCTTCATCTTCACTTACGGAGGAGTATTCCTCTTGAGCTACAAGGACAATCTTGGGTTGCTTCTTGAAAGGGCTATTCTTCTTAATAAACGGCTTCTTCTTAGGAGCTTTAGATTTCTCTTTAAGAATGAGCCTGCCACCATTGTCTTCTCTATTTTCATAAGGACACTCGGCAACAAAGTGCATTCTATCTCCACAGTTGAAGCAAGTTCTCAATCTTGGGACACTTTCTCTTCTTCCATTTGACCTATTCTTGCGCTCAAGATCAGACTTGGCTTTGGCAGGGTCCTTCCAAAAGTTCCTTGCATAGAATGCCATGTACTCACCATGAGCACATTTGACCTCATCGGGGCAGTCCATGGATACCCCCTCAAAAACTCCTTCATCTTCCTCTTGCTCAACAACATTGGCTTTGCGAGCCACATTGACACCCTTTTGCATCCCAATGGCCTGAGCACGGGCATCTTCAGCATTCTTTGCCGCCACTTTGAATGATGCCATTTCTTCATGACTTCGTTGGATGTCATTTGATGATAGTTGTGTCTACCTTGCAGGCTCTTCAAATCCGTTGGCTCGAAAGGTATTAAGGCACTCACATATTTTCTTTTTATCCATGCATCATCAATGTGAGTGGCCCCATGCTTCCGAAATGTTTTTGCGATGCCCTTGAGTCTTCTATACATGTCCTCATGGTTTTCACCATCCAACATGTAGAATCCCTCAGCTTCATTACTAAGGGCATCATACCTGTTTCTTCTCATGCTTTCGTTTCCAACGAAAAGGTCCGTAAGAGCATCCCATGCCTCTTTAGCTATGTTGAGATGTTCAATGTGTGGCATGTCCTTGGGACCCACACCCAGCTGTATCATGTGGAGAGCGGTGGCATTCAAATGGCTATCCACAACTTCTCTTCTCGTTAGATTGGTTTGATCTCCAATATGAATACCTTCTTCAATAATCCTCCACAATTCAATAGAGGAGCTGCAAACATGAGATTTCATTAGGAATTGCCATTGGTTAAAAGAAGATGTAGTGAGCTTGGGTGGATCACCCCTATTGTCTATATGAGGGTGAGGGATAGGTGGGTCGGGGGAATATACGTGGCGAACCTCACTATATTCCTCCTTACAATTTCCTTTTTTGGAGGTGGAGCCATTTAGTTTTTCACCTTCCACATCATCATCCTTGGATCCGGTGTTACCCTTTTCCTTAGATGATGGTTTGGGAGCCTGAGAGGAGGATGGATATGGAGCTATGGATGATGTAAGGCGAGTAATAATTTGATTCATCTCCTCCATCTTGGCCTCAAAGGATTTCAACAAGGTTGTTTCCAACGACTTGAGATCATCCATTGTGACCTTATCCACAGCCTCATTTCCATCATCCTTGGTACCCATACTACTCTTAGGCGGTTAAGCCCGAATTAAGAGCCGGGGCTCTGATACCAATTGAAATGGATCGTATGGGCACCTAGAGGGGGTGAATAGGTGCTACACCAATTTTTAATTCTTTTTCAGTTTTAGGCTTAGCACAAAGGGTAAATTCTCTAGATAGACTATTGGGTGGAATTTCCCTATATGCAAACCTATCTACTAGAGAGTAAAGAGCGACTAGAAGAGGAACGAGTAAACCGAAGTGAAGCACGCGGAGACACATGATTTGTTTGACCGCAGTTCCTTCCTTGTTAAGGGAAGTACGTCTGTGTTGGAGGGGTGGGCGGTACTAAGACCACCACGCTACAAAAGGCCTCACCCTGTTCTTGGATGGATCTCGCCACAACAGGCCTGATCCTCCTTCCACTATAGGTACCCTTCGAGGCGGGCACTGGCGCCTTTACACAACTAGCGGGGCAACAACTCCACAACAACTTGGAGGCTCCCGAAATGATAACAAGCTGCCACAAAAACAAACTTATCAAATACAATAAACAAGATCTAGGTATTGACAAGAATACTAGATCAAGGATTTCTCCAATTGAATGGAGAGGAGTTGAAGCGATTGATTCTTGATGATGATGAACTTCTCCTCCTTCAATTCCACCAAAGATCAAGACCTTCGGGTGGTTGAAGTGGGAGATCGAGATTTAGAGATCTTGCACAAGGTCTGGTCAAATTCGAATGAATCAAGGAGGCTGAACGTTGGGGAAGAAGGGATATTTATACCCCCCTTCAGAAACCAGCCGTTGCAACCTTTGGGGGCCGGATTATCCAGCCCAAGTGAGGGCCGGATTATCCGGTCTAGGGAAACACCGCCCCAGACTCGGAATATCCGGCAGATAATCCGCCCCCTGACAGAGCGATGCGCCGAGCTTGCCCTTGATCAACTTCTGGGGTCCGGATTATCCGGCCCTATGCGAAGGCCGGATTATCCGGCCTGGGGAAGAAAAACCGCCCCAGTTCGGATTTTCCGGTAGAAAATCCGACCGGATCCGAGCGACGCGCCTTGGCTCCTTTTGCTCGAAAACTGGGGGCCGGATTATCCGGCCCATGCGACACCCGGATTATCCGGCCTGGGGAGGAAAAACCGCCCTAGTTCGGATTTTCTAGGAGAAAATCCGACCGGGTACCGAGCGACGCGCCTTGGCTTCCTTGAGAGATGAGGTAGGCCGGATTATCCGGCCCTTGGTGGGGCGGATTATCCGGCCCCCCTCAAAACTTCTTGCACACTTAGCACACATGAAAAGTCTCCATAGTATTGTTATCTAACACGCAAAACATAGGAAAATATGAAATGTTCTTTCACCATGTCCATAAGAGTATGATTCCGCCTTTCGGTGACTCCATTTTTCTAAGGTTTGCCTAGTGCTGAATCCTGAGCAACAATACCATTTTCCTGTAGGAACTTGGCAAAAGGTCCAGGAATTTGGCCATTAGAAGTGTGTCTACCATAGTACTCACCAGCACGATCATACCTTACAACTTTGATCTTTTGACCACCCTGATTCTCAACTTCAGCTTTAAATATCTTGAACTTTTCCAATGCCTCAGATCTTTCTTTGGTAGGATAGATGTATCCAAAACGGGAGAAGCCATCAGTGAATGTTATGAAGGAATCAAAATCATCCACTGATTTCACATTAAAAGGACCACATATATCCGTGTGAACAATTTCGAAAACTGTCATGCTTCGATTTGCACCTTTCTTGATTCTCTTAGCATATTTCCCTTTGATGCAATCAATACAATGATCCAAATCCGCATCTGAGAAATCCAAAGGATGGAGAACTTGCTCCTTAATGAGACACTCAGTTCCCCCCTTGAAATTTGGCCCAGACGATAGTGCCATAATTTTGAAGAAGTCTCATCATCATCGTGCTTACGCTTGGTACTAACATTCACAGTAGAAGAGGCATCAACTTCATTTATGGAATCACTTACGGAAACAAGATAAAGTTTGTCTTGTCGGAAGGCAAGACCAATATTATTATTGTCAAACATAATTATACATCTCTTGTTCCCAAAGTCACAATAAAAACCATCATCATCTAATCATGAGACGGACACAAGGTTTTGTATCATAGAGGGTACATAAAGTACATTACGTAAACGAAGCATAAATCCGATATGGAGCGTAAGTGTGAACTCTCCAGTAGCCTCAACCTCAATACCATTAGAAACTCTAATGGTTCTTTCCCCTCTTCTTAGGGTCCTCTTCGTATCGAATCCATGTAGGGAATTTGCAACATGAACTGTTGCACCCGAGTCAACCCACCATGTATTGGTGGCATAATTAACATAAAGGGATTCATCAATAAAGGTTATAATATTAGTACCTTTCTTATTAAGCCATTTCATGAACCCAATACAATTCCTCTAAACATGTCCGCTTTTTCCATAAAAGCGACATCCATTAGGATCTTTACCATCAACATTAGGGAGTGCATCTGCATTAGGAGCTCTGTTAGGATTCTTTTTCTGAAAGAACTGAGAAGATTGCCCTTTATCTTTAAACTGAGTAGGCTTAGGCTTCATAAACTTTGTCTTCTTCTTAGAATGCTTGAACTGATTGGCATGATCAACTCATCCATCTTTAAGCCTTTCCTCCTCTTGTACACATCTAGCCATTATTTCATCCATGCCCCATTTAGAATCTATCACATTATAATTGATGGTAAACGGAGAAATCTCCGTGGGAAAGGATGACATAATAAAATGCACAAGGAAACCTTCAGAGATTTCCATTTCCATTGTCTTAAGTTTAGTGGCCATGTTCATTTTTCTCATGATATGCTCTCTCAGACTCCCAGTTGGATCAATAAGCCTTCTAATGAGACTTGTTGCATAAATTTTGGATGATCCTGTAAACTGTTCCTCAATCTTTCCAAGGTAACCCTTGGTAGTCTCACAGTCTAGAACAACTCCCCTCATACTTTGAGTGATGGAGCCCTTAATGATCGTTAGACACTTATTATTTGAACCCTCCCACTTAGTTTTCTCATCATCATAAACCCTTTTCAGGGCATCATCATTCTCATCACCTTCAACAGGTGCTATAGGAGGATCTTTAAGGAGGGCATAATCAATATTTAGCAAAGCTAAAGTGATCTCAAGCTTCTCCTTCCATGTACCAAAATTGCTATCAGTTAATTGTTCTATGCCATTAATAATTCTGGCAATTTGAGAGGCATTAGATGCTGCAAAAGAAAACAAATGCTTTGAGTGAGCATAACCATTTTATACTCATTTTATCAATCTAGTCTACATCAGCTTTGGCCACAAATAGACATGATCAATGAAATTTTGTGATCAAAATATCTGCCAATCAGCTTTGGCCAGAATGACAGATATAAGCCACACTAGAATAAATCCTCTAATATAAAGAATTCTTTTCATCAATATGGAACACAATAGCTTTGGCAGGAAGTGAACCAGACCAATAAAAAAATTATGGTCAAAATGTCCATCAATCAGCTTTGGCCAGAATGATAGACAAAAGCCATGCTTAATTTGAGGAATTCCAAACTTTATTTTGCAGCAAAATATTATTTCCACAATTAGTTGAAAAACCACAAAACAAACAACTAAGTATAATAAAGACATCAAAAGAAACAACTTATCATAATAAAACACATCAAACTTACTTAAGTGAGATACATAATTACATGACAAAAGAATAATTTGTCACACAATTGTGTTCCATAATTGACATAATAAAAATATGCCAAAACTTACCCCAAAAAACATTTATATAAACCCTAATTCTAATATTTTCAATTTTAAAGAAAAAAACAACTTCCAGACTAGGCCGAAACTGGCCCAGCCCGTCTCCCTCACCCCTTTTAGTGACCTAGCCGATCTAGTAAGTAGCCAGTGCTGCGAGCCATTGGATCGCATCCAACGGTCAGAGGACGCACCAGGTCGGAACAAAACTGACCCACGGTGATGCCCCCGTGACCCCTAGCCCCCATTTTCCCCTCCCCTTTTCCTTTGCCTCCTAGCGGCGAGTGAGAGAGAGAAGCGGTAGCGGCGACAAGCAGCAGTGCCAGCGAAGGAGACATGACATCGACCAGGCCCCCTCGCTGGAGCTGTGTGCGGCTTTAGCCGACGCGCATCTCTGTCGAGCGACTCTTGACGGTGCCCTCTGCGCGGAGACGGCGTCGATGAGCAGGCATCCCTGCAGCAGCATCAACGGCGCCGTGCTAAGATTGAGCCCTCTTATGCATTAAATTATGTCCCTGCAAGCCTGTTCTTCCTGTTTGAACATGTTTTTGTTGCTGAAGTTTTTGTTCTTATTCAAGTTCTTGCTTCAAAACAACATAAAGTTATTGTTTTAGCCCGAATACTCTAATTTTGAGGCCTGATTGATCAAGAACAGGTGCTAGGGTTTCAATTATGTTTATTTGATGTGTTGATTGAGCTTTTGGTGGAAAACTTTAACCGAAAATCGTCAATTCTCTAAAGAACCCTAACCCTAGTTTATCGAATTGATGAACCCTAACCCTAAATTCGCCAATTTCTTAGAACCCTAACCCTAATTCCTAAATTGAGGAACCCTAACACTAATTTTAATGAGATTAAGGTAGTGGGCACATACCTTAGGGTCCTGCCATTGTCATTGGCCACGACGGTGTCGGGATCGCCACCTCAGTGGCAGGCCTGCTTAGGCTCGGACCCGAGCGTTCTTGCCTCTATTAAAGCTAGGTTCCCTGATACCAGTTTTAGAATCTCTTAGGATCATCTAGCTCAAGATTTGAGCCATAGAGAGAGTATTAGGGATATGTACCTTGATATGGAGGTCTAGCCATGGCCTCCTCTTGATTCTTCTTCTCCTGATGTTCTTGATCTTCAGCCGTGAGTAGTTTTTCCTGGTGCATTCCGTTCTAGCTTGATCAGAAAGCATGTGAAAGATAGGGAGAAAACTGTATGAGAGTAAGCATCTCAAACCCTAGGGCTCATTTATATAGGACATGCACCATGGGAACCACACACTATGGATGGACGGTCAGGATGCCCCTGATAAGGGCATCTAAGGGTTGTAATTAAAAGCTCCTTAAAAAACCTTAGTTTCTCTTAGATTAATCACATCAACATGTAGATCACTTATATCCAACAGTTCCGACTCGGTATTACAACAAATTCTGACCTACACCATATCTGTATGTCCGACTCGGACATTAATTCCACGGCAATTCAGTTGAGAGAGCCCGCAGGGCTATAATTAAGGGAGATACCTAATAATCCCGTCAAAGAAAATAAGGAAACCTAAAAGTGATCACGTGCATGAGATGCTAGAGAAAAATAGGAGACATGATGAGAGATGAAACAACATGTATTGGGAGAGTGAGAAAGAGAGGTATCTAAATTAATTAGTCACAGGAATTAAGACAATAAACGAGATAGGTCTTATAATTAATTAAAAAGCTCTCCGGCCAATTCCAAACAGAGGTAGTACTGACTAGCTATATAGGCACATATCTGAAAAAAGCAATGTTTGGCTCACCTTCTGCGTGCCGACAATGAATAATTTCTTATACATCGTGGAATGAACCGTCTATTCATTTGTTGCTAACATATACATTTGGCATATGTCACTAAGAAAATTTTCTTATTTCTTCAATCTCTACTTTCTGATGGCACTTGCAGATTTAACACCCATTGGCATATTTTTATAACAGACCTACAACAAGAAGATCATGATGGTGATGAGAGATTCGACACTAGTGCACACCCCCCCTCTAATGCCGGTTTGGAGGGCCCTCTAACAGCGGTTGTAGAACCGCTGTTGAGGGTTCGGTGTTAGAGCCCCCCCCCCCCCGTTAACACCGGTTCTTATACGAACCGGTGTTAAAGGGTGGCGCACGTGGGGCTGCCGCAGGGCTCAGGCCCCCCCTTTAACACCGGTTCGTAACACGAACCGGTGTTAAAGGTTCTGTGCCGCGGCAGGAAAAAGAGATAAATCTCTGCCGCGGCAGGAAAACTGCCTAAATCTCTACCGCGGCAGAGTTTTGCCCCTGCCCCGTTCTAGGCGTATTTCTGTGGCGCGGCGGGGACGGGGAGGGGGGGAGGGGGAATCGATCGGGAGCGGTATACACATACATCGTCATCGGTACATACGAGTAATGAATAATTAAGCAACTAGTATTATACACAACATCATCATTGTGTGGTATTCTCCGTAAACGTTGAAGCATCAAGTACAAGAAAAACACGTTCAAGCATATATACAACATTCATTTTGGTGGATATCTAAAGAGTTCTCCGCCAGGCGTGACGACCTCATCTAGTATGAACCCCGCCAATTCCTCTTGAATGGCTCGTATGCGGTCAAATGGTAGGAGTTGGTCCCGCATCCGTTCGATCTGAATATATATGAAGAATGGGGTCAATATATATATAAGAATAAAACTCAACACAATTGATGGTAATAAAATAATGTTGTGTACTTTGTTTACTTACTCTAAGTTGTTCTAGTGCGGCTTGGCCTGTCGCACATATCGTGTTGCGAATGAACTCGCAAACATAGTACCCACATCGGCCCTTCTAATGTAGTAATCTTTGTCCACCTCTACGTAGCCCCTGGTACGGTACTCCTCTCTCCAATCCTCCTATTCGTTATCGCCGTCTCCATCACCGTCGTCCCCATCTTCGTATCCGTCATCATCGTCGCCGTCGCCGTCACCATCGTCCCCATTATCATCCTTTCCGGGAGTCTCCTCCCTCGTCTTGTCGTGGCTGCTCTCTTTCTCCTGGGGCAACTCGCTGTCGGCCTCGGACTGCTTGTCGTCGATGCAGCAGTCGAGGACAAGCTTAAGCATGACGTCGTGGTAGTACAGCCGGATCTTGCCGCGTAGGCCGAGGTGGCGGTCGATGAGGTCGTGGGAAGAGAGCCTGGTGGCGAAGAGGGACAGGCAGCGGCACCGGTGGAACTCCCTCGGCGGCAGCCGCACCAAGATTTCCTCTAGCACAAGATCGGGGAGGAATACGTGTTGTTGAATCGTCGCCGGATCGGCCATGATCCTGTGTCTACGATCCAAGACGATTTCGACGATTTTGTGCGTGGCTCGATCTAGTACGGGTAGACTCCGGAATATATAGGAGAGATCTGGTATGACGGTGAAACGGGATATTAATTAAGTATACTGTCGTGTCGTGCCAAGCACGGTCGCTTCCATATTCCATTGCGCCCTAATGGCCAACTGAAAAAGTTTTTTAATTACAAGAAAATGTGCCCGTACGTTTGCAACAAGATAAAAAATCAAAGTTTTGGATGAAAGATGTTACCGCGAGAAAAGGATTGTCCCAAAAGTCTATCGAAATGAGTTCCGCTTCACCACATACCAGATTCAAGTTCTCCCAACCGCTCCGATACCATGTTGAATTCTCGCACTTAGCTCAGCAAATCATACGGAAAGTATGAGATGGGAGTCAAAACCACATATAGGTAGGTTCTTAATTTCGGAGGCTACTCACAAGTTGCTCTTTCTACATTGCTCAAATATCACAGCTAACTAAAAAAAGACCGGATCCAAATAGAAACACCATGTTTTAAATATTCATCAACTAGCCAACCACATTCTTCATCCTGCTATCCATATGCCTAGTCACAAAATTTTATTCAAAGAAAAATCGAATCAAATTATCACAGTATTTAAAAATAGAAAATATCCTAAGCCATGGGCATCGTTCTGGTCGAGGCGTGGGTCGCGCGTGAGCGCTTCTGAGATGGAAACGGCTGGCAGCCGACGAGCGGCAGCGTGCTGCAAAGAGGAGGCTGACACGGGCCTTGCATGGTCAACTGCAATGACCGGAGAAGCAGAGGTTAGAGAGGCCGGCAGGAACTCTAACATGTGCGGACTAGGTCATCGAGGACCGCGGCAGGAGATGGGTTTTAGTGTTTTTCTTTTTATTTTGTGTTTTGTGTTCAATTATTTTTCATTCTATGTTTTCATTACAAATAAGTTTTCGTATACATACACAATGCTACTACATAGTACTTGTACACGTTGATGCATATATAATATAATTTCTCTTACAAACATACATGGAGGTCATTACATGGAGTCCCAATTGGGATCCAGAGCCTGTCTATTTGATTACATGGAGATCATTATATGGATACTTTAGGGTCTATCTAGAGAGTATTCTCCATATGGATCTATGACCGCGTCGACAAAAAATCCAGCCAATTCCTCTTGGATTGCTAGTAGGCGGTCCTGTGATAGGAGTTTTTCCCGCATCGCGTCCAACTATAAAAAAGGAGATCATATGAATTAGACTCAACACAACTTATTGTAATAAAAATAAAGGGTGAAAATATTGTTTACTTACTCGAACAGTTTCCAGGGACTTCTCAGTAATGATGCCAATGGACTCGCAAACGTAGAATCCACATAGATTAGTCCCCCGTGGCTGCCTCGCACACTTTACAAGAATATAATTCAATCAAATAATAACTCTAGCATGATAAATATACAGAAACTAGAATTAAAGAGATGCGTGGTCCTAGCTCGTACTACTTACCGGGGTCCGTTTGAAACTCAGCTCCTCAGTCCATAGACCACATACCTTTTTCTTGAACCATGTTCAAACACTACCCGACAAAGAAAATGAATGAATGAGTTAATAACTACTTGATATCTCAGAAAATGAACGAAAGAAATCAATATAGTGCGATAATGGTTGAAATTACTTCTGGAGCATATCGCTCATGCTGCGGTACTCTTACATGTCTTTTTCTAATGAGTCCATGATTTGAACTCTTCCCAAGTCAACAGAAATGCTTAGAAAAATCCAGTGATAGGTACGCAAGGTTTACATACGTCAGTAACTCATCATTTACACTGAACATCGAGTAAGCAAAAGTTAATCTGTACAAGACAATAAGACTCTCACCCGTAGTGGTAAGAAAATAGTATTTCATTACAGAAATGCTGACTCCTGAAAAAACGGAAGCAAGTTATGCTTAGTCTCCACTGGCTTATCGCATAGCTCCATTAACTCGATGTGGGTCAACGAACCCAAATCCATGGATTGTCTTTTTTTGACATTCGAGAATCTTCATTTTGCATTATTATAGTGTACAAAGTAATATAGTGAGTACACTTATCGGCAATGAATTGAACAAGCTGAGCTAGAGACTTAATTACATAAATAAAGTAATCACTTATAGACAATAGCAACTGAGGATAGATTTGTCGAATTCCCTTAGATTAAATAACTGAAAGAGTTCTGTAAATTCAATAGGGACCTCGTCTTCACTGAAATAATGCTCTTCTTGAACTTTTGACGAGCCAATGTCGCTATTTTTTTGCTTATTCCATGTACCATACATGCAATTATCGCATTTTTGTTGGCATATCCCGGAGCCTCTCAGAACTGACCAGAGGCTCCCCGTGAACATATCGTTGTGCTACATCAGCCCTGGTGATATCAGCGCCGCCAATAATGTCATGAATAGGCATATTACATTGCTTGGGCAATATCTTAGTCGTTTCCATATGGAAAAGTGCTCCCCCATATAATTGAGGTTTGGGTAACACATGGAGTGGAGGGGGGGTCGATTGTTTTGCTTGTTTCTCCAGCTGGAGAACGTCTTTTCTAATGCTTCCGCTACCACTTAATAGTTTTGCTTGTTCGCCCTGCTAGGGAACGTCTTTTGTGATGCTTCCTCTACCACTCGATCTCTTCTGTTTCAGTGTCTTTTGAAGACAGTGTGTTGATGTCCCACAAGTATAGGGGGTGTATCGCAATATTTTCGATAAGTAAGAGTGTCGAACCCAACGAGGAGCCGAAGGTGCTGGGCAGTGGTATGGATCAGGAATTCTCTGCAAATACTTAGCAAACGGATTTTTAGGGATTTTTGATAATGCAGGAAAATAAAGTACGAGTAAATAAAAGACAACAAGAATAAATGCAGCAAGTGGCCCAATCCTTTATTTAGCAAAGAACAAGCCGGTTGTATTATTTAAGATGACCAAACATTCTCGAGGACACATGGGAATTCTGTCAAGTGCTTTCGCTTCATATAGTTGATTAATCTCGTTTAGCTTGCTAAGTGTTGTGTGGGTGAGCCTATACTAATGTACCGACCTTCCTAGGACTAATACATACTTGTAATTATATCCCTTGCAAGCATCCACAAGTACAAGAAAGTAATTTAGGTAGAAAGCTAACCACAGCTTTAAACTCTAAGACCCCGACGTCCCTTGTGCAATGGTTTCCTAACGGGGGTTCAGGTTTCTATCACTCCGGCAACCCCTACGATTAGTAGCCAAATACACAATGCATTCCCCTAGGCCCATATAGGTCAAGTGTCATGTAGTCGACGTTCACATGACACCACTAGAAGAAGTACACCACAACTTGATTAACCAACCATTGAATCTTTCTCAACACAATTCCACTACTAAAAACATGACTTCTCCCATATCCTCAAGAACAAAACGAACTACTCACAAGACATCATATGGATCATGATCAGAGATGAAATAATGATGTGTAACAATCTGAACATAAACAATAATTCAACGGTTTACTCAATAGCATCAACTACAAGGAGTAATCAACACTGGGAAAGTTTCCCCTAAGAACTATGCAAGATTCAACCCAATTGTTACAACGAGATGATGGTGGTGATGGTGGTGATGATGGAGATGACGGTGGTGATGATGATGATCCCGATGAAGTCCAGCTTGATGGTGGTGTTAATGACGACGATCTCCCCTCTCCGGGAAGGAATTCCCCTGGCAGAATTCTGTCTGCCGGAGAGATCTTTCTCTCTCGGTGTTTTTCACCCCGCAAAGGTGGCGGAATCTTTCTGTGGTCGCTCCCCAGGTATTAGGGTTCCGTGGAGATAATATACGCGAGAGGGGAGAGCTGGAGGTGCACCACGGCGGCCACACCACCTGGTGGCGCGGCCCAGGGTGGCCCGTGCCAAGGGGTGGTGTGGGCCCCCTGTGGCCCATCTCCACTTCCCCTCTGGCTTTCTCTGTCTTCTGGAAAGTTAGGATTTTCCATGTATTTTCCCTGATTTTCTGATCTTCACGAATTTTGCCTCCAAACAACACCTTTTCCATCAGAATCCTAACTGCAGCGGTCCATGCTCCAAAAGTCATCAACCATGCAAAAATAGATGAAATAACATAAGTATCATCTCTTAATATGAAATATATCAATGAATAATAGTAAATTATGATATAGAATAATGATGGAAAATGGACGTATCAACTACCCCCAAGCTTAGACTTCGCTTGTCCTCAAGCGAAACTGAGCTCAATAAACATGGCCTTAGGTTTATGGAGTGAAGAGTCGATAAACGAATATGGACAAGAAGCACCACATTCATCAAATACACAGATCATAATAGAAGACAACTCACTATTATATAACTCAACTTGCAATAGGTAATGGAAACACAATAAAGATACATAAAGTAAATCATAATTGGTAATGGCAAACTTAGCTCTTGGTCGAATAATAGTTGACAATTTGGTAGAGTTCACAAATAACTAATTTTCAATGATAGCTTTCATAGTAGTAAACACCAAGATAAGAGCAATGTGCAAAACAAGGAACATAAGAAACATGATTGAATAAATCATCATACAAATGAATGAAACACAACAACTCAAAATACTTGTTGAGATAGAAGGGAATAGGTTTACTTACTCAACTAGAAATTAAAAGAAAGACCCTTCGTAGAGGGAAGCAGGGATTTCAAGTTTCATAAAGATCTCTGATGACCCACAAGTATAGGGGTGTATTGTAGTATTTTCGAGGGAAGTGAAACCCAATTTATTGATTCGACACAAGGAGAGCCAAAGAATATTTATAAGCCTTAACAACTGAGTTGTCAATTCGGCTGTACCTGGAAACAATCTTGCTCACAGCTGTTTATCAGTAGCAAGAGTTTTGTAGTAGGAATAGTAAAGTAACAGTAGTAGTAAAGTAAAGACAGTAGTAACAATAGCAGTAAACAGTAGGATTCGAGTGCGGTAGGCATAGGGATGGATGGACGGGCGTTGCATGGAAAAGACAATTCACATAGCAATCAAAACATAGGGCAATTGCAGATAAATAAGATAAAGCACCCAAGTACTAGATAATCCTAGGCATGTGTTCCATATATAGTCACACATGCTCGCAATGAGAACTTGCACAACTTCTTTTGTCCTGCCAGACCGTTTGCAGCGGGGCCTCAAGGGAACTACTAGCAATTAAGGTATTCCTTTTAATAGAGCACCGGAGCAAAGCATTAACACTTCGTGAACACATGTGATCCTCACATAAAAGCCATTCCCTCCGGTTATCCTGATTTCTGTCAGTTCAGGGCCATTGGTTCCGGACAACAACGTGTGTATACAACTTGCAGGTAAGACCAAAAACAATACTATCATAATGAATCAATAACATGTTCAGATCTGAAATCATGGCACTCGGGCCCTAGTGACAAGCATTAAGCATAACAAGTCGCAACAAAGTCAAAAAGTACTAATAGTAGATACTAAGCACCATGCCCTAACAATCTGATGCCATTCCATGAACGATCTCATCTAGTCCCTACCATCCCCATAACCTACAGCGGGGGATTACTCACTCATACATGGGGGAAACATGGATGGTCGATGGAGAAGCGATGGTGATGATGATGGCGATGATCTCCTCCAATTCCCTATCCCGGCAGGGTGCCAGGACAGAGTTTCTGGTGTTGTTTCGTGGAACCTGGTGGTGGCGGCGGAGCGGAACTCCTTCTGGAAAAACGTCGAACCCCCAGAGTTTTTAGGTCAGGAGGCAACTTATAGGCGAAGAGGGAGGCCGGAGGGGTGTTTGGGGCGGCTAGACCACCCCCTGGCGCGGCCAGGCCTGGCCCTCGCGGCCAGGTGGTGTGGCCAGGCCCCAGCCCCTCCCCGTCTCGTATTCTGGCTCCTGGTGTCCCTCGGTGAAAAACTGACTTTGCCTTTTGTCCCGTCCAATTCCGAGAATATTCATTTTCTGACCTTCCTAGAACCAAAAACAGCAGAAAACAGGCAGCTGGCACTGTGGCTCTTGTTAATAGGTTAGTCTAAGAAATCACATGAAAAGTACTCCAAAGTGTGGACAAAACATAAGAAAGTAGATAAAACCAAGCATGGAACATCAAAAATTATGGATACATTTGCAACGTATCAAGCTCCCAAAAATTATGGTACTTATTAGCTTTCAGCTCTCATTGCCCCTATCATAGGCATCTTTAGGTGATTAAGGTTAAAGTGATCAAATATGAGGATATGCTTGACAAGTTGTATGTTCAAAATATCAGGTCCCTTGAATACGAGGGTCGCTCCTCACGCTACTCAAGTTTAGTCACCGGTAAGTTCTTGTCATAGTAAGTACATGTGTATCATAGAGAACCACCAACGGGGTACCCCTTGCCCGATGATACAGAAGAATCCCCATATCAAAATGACAAGGCAAGCAGACAACAAGCATCTCAGCAATATTCTTATTTACCATGGGAATATGGTGCTTTTTTCTCTCTTTCCTCTTTTCTCATCTTTTTTTTCTATTTGTCTTTTTCTCAATCTCTTTTCTTTTTTATAAGAAAAATGCTTCATAGATGCTCATTATGGTTACGCTGCAGGTTTCCACCATGACAACATGGATTAGACCGGCGGCCCAGGCATTTCTCTAACACACATACATAACTCCATGGACTTACAAGCTCCCCTTTCATTTCACACCGACGACATCCATAGACAAAAGAACATGATATCAACTAGGTACAAAGCACCAGTGCAATGTTGAAAGCGTTCCCCATGACAACATGGTTATGCTAATTCACAACTTACAAAGCGCAAGCATATACGCAACATAGATGGGCACAATGGTTCAAGTTTATTAGATGCAAGAAAGTAAAGTGTGCCATCAAGTTCGTGAGAGCTATAATTGCTAATTTTCACATAACAAGTTTAATTTGGAAGGTAGATAAAAACATGAATTTACTTGCAATAGTAATAGTGCTAATAGCTAGGTATGGTGGACGCAAATGGCATAGGATTTAGTTTAAGGATTGGATGCACAAGAAGAAATCCCTCTCAGTACAGGTTTTTGGCAAGCAAGGCTGGGTAGCAAGTATAAGATTTGAAGAAAACAAACAAACATACAAGTGATAAAAACAAACATGCAATCTTCCTTGGAAATACAAAAGATCTTAACTAGAGAATACTAAGCTTATGAGCAAATCAAGAAAGAAAAATGATGAAATTATATTTCTTTTAAGAGTACTTCTATCTTTTTTATTCAACTCTCAAAAATAGTGTTGCTACTGACCAAGCTAGGTTTGCCAAAACCAACTAAATTAACTCAATGATCCCAAAGTGATACCAATACTAACAACAAGATCAATCATATAACCACGAATTGAAAACTAATATAAGATATGCAAAAGAGTAAATGATAGAACTTCTCATTAATATTCCATAACGGCAACTCACACTAAGGGATACATATCTGACGAGAGAGGGGACACTTCCATAATGCAAACCATCCTACATGATAACTTCTCTATTCATGATATGACTCTACTAAAAAGGTAAAAAAATAGAAGATAGTGATGTGATACCGTGGCACTCCCTAATGGCTCAATGTATGGCGCCAGAAAAAGTGCTGGTGCGGTGTTGATGTAGAGCTCTGATGACCCACAAGTATAGAGGGTGTATCGTAGTATTTTCGATAAGTAAGAGTGTCGAACCCAACGAGGAGCAGAAGGTGCTGGCTAGTGGTATGGATCAGGAATTCTCTGCAAATACTTAGCAAACGGATTTTTAGGGGTTTTTGATTAAGCAAACAAACAAAGTACGAGTAAATAAAAGACAGTAGGAATAAATGCAGCAAGTGGCCCAATCCTTTATGCAGCAAAGGACAAGACGGTTGTATTACTTAAGATGACCAAACGTTCTCGAGGACACATGGGAAGACTATCAAGTGCTTTGGCTTCATATAGTTGATTAATCTTCTTTAGCTTGCTAAGTGTTGTGTGGGTGAACCTGTGCTAATGTACCGCCCCATCCAAGACTAATAAATACTTGTGATTATACCCCTTGCAAACATCCATATGTACAAGAAAGTAATTAAGGTAGAAACCTAACCAAAACTTTAAACTCGAAGAACCTTACGTCCCTTGTGCAATGGTTTCCTAACGGGGGTTTAGGTTTCTGTCACTCCGGCAACCCCTACGATTAGTAGCCAAATACACAATGCATTCCCCTAGGCCCATATAGGTGAAGTGTCATGTAGTCGACGTTCACATGACACCACTAGAAGAAGTACACCACAACTTAAATAACAATCTATTGAATCTTTCTCAACACAACTCCACTACTAACAACAAGACTTCTCCCATATCATCAAGAACAAAACGCTACTCACAAGACATCATATGGATCATGATCAGAGAAGAAATAATGATGTATAACAATCTGAACATAAACAATAAATCAACGGTTCACTCAATAGCATCAACTACAAAGAGTAATCAACACCGGCAAAGTTTCCCCTATGAACTATGCAAGATTCAACGCAATTGTTACAGCAATATGGAGATGGTGATGAGGCTGCTGATGGTGACGATGGTGGTGATGATGATGATGATCCCGATGAAGTCCAGCTTGATGGTGGTGTTGATGGCGACGATCTACCATCTCCGAGAAGGAATTCCCCCGGCAGAAATCTGTCTGCCAGAGAGATCTTTCTCTCTCGGTGTTTTCTGCCCCGCAGAGGCGGCGGAATCTTTCTATGGTCGCCCCCCGAGTCTTAGGGTTTCGGGAGGATGATATACGCCAGAGGGGAGAGGCTGGACTGGGGCAGGGTGGCCACACCACCTCGAGGCGCGGCCTAGGTCTGCCCGCGCCATGGGGTGGTGTGGGCCCCCTCTGGCCCATCTCCACTCCATCTTGTGGCATCCTTAGTTTTCTGGAAAAATAGGATTTATCGTATATTTTCTCGGATTTTCTGATCTTCGCGAATTTTGCCTCCAAACAGCACCTTTTCCATCAGAATCCTGACTGCAGGGGTCCATGCTCCAAAAGTCATCAACCATGCAAAAATAGATGAAATAACATAAGTATCACCTCTCAATACGAAATATATCAATTAATAATAGTGAATTAAGACATAGAATAGTGATGCAAAATGGACGTATCAACTCCCCCCAAGCTTACACTTCGCTTGTCCTCAAGTGAAACTGAGCTCAATAAACATGGCCTCAGGTTTATGGAGTGAAGAGTCGATAAACGAATATGGACAAGAAGCACCACATTCATCAAATACACAGATCATAATAGAAGACAACTCACTATTATATAACTCAACTTGTAATGAGTAAAGGAAACACAATAAAGATAAATAAAGTGAATCATAATTGGTAATGGCAAACTTAGCTCTTGGTCAAAGAATAGTTGATAGTTTGCTGGAGTTCACAAATAGCTGGCTTTTCAATGATAGCTTTCAAAGTAGTAAACATCAAGATAAGAGCAATGTGCAAAACAAGGAACATAAGAAACATGATTGAATAAATCATCATACGAATGAATGAAACACAACAACTCAAAATACTTGCTGAGATAGAAAGGCCCTTCAAAGAGGGAAGCAGGGATTGCAAGTCTCATAAAGAGCTCCCAAAAATTATGATACTTACTAGCTTTCAGCTCTCATTGCCCCTATCATAGGCATATTTAGGTGATTAAGGTAAAAGTGATCAAATATGAGGATATGCATTGACAAGTTGTAAGTTGATAATCTCATGTCCCTTGAATACGAGGGCCGCTCCTCATGCTACTCAAGTTTATTCACCGGTAAGTTCTTGTCATCGTAAGCATATGTGTATCATAGAGAACCGCCAACAGGGTACCTCTTGCCTGATGATACGGAAGAATCCCCATATCAAAATGACAAGGCAAGCAGACAATAAGCATCTCAGCAATCTTCTTATTTACCATGGGAATATGGTGCTTTTTTCTCTCTTTCCTCTTTTCATAATATCTCTTTTTTTCTTTTTCTCTTTTTTTCCCTCAATATCGGACTCTTTTTTATAAGAAGAATGCTTTGTAGATACTCGTTATGGTTACGCTGCAGGTTTCCACCATGTCAGCATGGATTAGACCAGCGGCCTAGGCGTTTCTCTAACACACATGCATAACTCCATGGACTTACAAGCTCCCCTTTCATTTCACACCGACGGCATCCATATATAAAAGAACATGATATCAACTTGTTACAAAGTACCAGTGCAATGTTGAACGCATTCCCCATGACAACATGGTTCTGCTAATTCACAACTTACAAAGCGCAAGCATATACGCAACATAGGTGAGCACAATGGTTCAAGTTTATTAATTGCAAGAAAGTAAAGTGTGCCATCAAGTTCGTGAGAGCTTTAATCACTAATTTTGACATAACAAGTTTAATTTGGGAGGTAGATAAAACAAGAATTTACTTGGAATATCAATAATGCTACTAGGTAGGTATGGTGGACACAAATGGCAAAGGTTTTGGTTTAAAGGAGGTGGATGCACGAGAAGGAAACCCTCTTAGTACAGGTTTTTGGCTAGCAAGGCTAGGTAGGAAGTATAAGAGTCGAAGGAAACAAACAAACATACAAGTGATAAAGACAAACATGCAATCTTCCTTGGAAGCACAAAATAGCTTAACTAGAGAATACTAGACTTATGAGCAAATCAAGAAAGAAAGATGATGAAATTATTTTTCTCTAGAGTACTTCTATCTTTTTCTTTCAACTCTCAAAAATAGTGTTGCTACTGACCGGGCCAGGTTTTCCAAAATCAACTAAATTAACTCAATGATCCCAAAGTGATACCAATACTAACAACAAGATCAATCATATAACCACGAATTGAAAACTAATATAAGCTATGCAAAAGAGTTAATGATTGAACTTCTCATTAATATTCCATAACGGCATCTCACGCCAAGGGATACATATCTAACGAGAGAGGGGACACTTCCATAATGCAAACCATACAACATAATAACTCCTCTATTCATGGTATGACTCTACTAACAAGGTAAAAAAGAAGATAGTGATGTGATGCCGTGGCACTCCCCCAAGCTTGGAACAAACCAAGGGGATGCCAAACCTGATGACGAATTACTCCTTAGGTGGTGGTGGTATCTTCTCGATGAGCTCTCTGATAAGTTTCCCCAAGTCCTCAATCTCAAAGGTCAGATTACGAATAAGCTATGAGTTTTGCTCAATGCGGCTCATGATCATGTCGGGTTGAGAATTCCAGCTCTTGCTATTCTTTCCCCACTCTTCGTCCTTGAAGTCTTCTTTTCCTGCATGGCTAGAACGAGGCAAATCCCAATTGGAGGGTAATTTCTCCTTGGGCATATTCTGGTATTGATGCTCATGGATAAGGGTATGGAAAGGATTCCTGGTGCGTGGAGGAAGTGACCGTGGAGCCAAACTGTGACGAGGAGCTTTCCCCCCAGTCTGCATCCGTGCCGTCCTTCTAACCCTGGCAGGTTTCACCACTCCAATGCTTGCAATGGTAGTGCCGGTGTGCAGAAGTTGTCCTTGCTCCTCTTCACCTTCACTCTCGATCTCCTTCTCCTTCCCGGGGTCTTGGAGGTCTTCCTCCATAGGCTCCTTCCCTTTATCCTTGGCGGACACCATTGTGTTTCTAAGCTTTCAAAGAGTATGTCCTGGCAGAAACAGATCGAAACAAAAACACGACGAAGACACGATATACGAACCTCGGGGGATCTGGGGGTTATATATTATGAAGTTTCACTTGAAAAGGAAGGTACTGGGTGAAAACTAGTCGGAGGCGGAGTCCTGGGTGGCCTCACCACCTGGTGGCGCGGCCAGGGGTGGGCCCGTGCCATGGGGTGGTGTGGGACACCCCGACTCCGGTTCCGTCCTTTTTTCGCTTCGAAACTTTCCTTATCGACCGAAAACTGCAAAAATATAGTTGTATTGTATTTTCACAGATCTTTTCTTACCAGAACTGTTACCTAGTTGGAAACGGACTCCTGCAGGTCTCTGAATTTGGTATTTAGTGGATCCTTCCAGAGTCACCACTTGAATCATCAATATCTTCATCTTCATACACTTATTACTTGAGTCATAGAACCTTTCTCTTCCTTATTACACCATTATCTCCACTAACCTGAAAATTTCTTTCACACAAAACTTCACACAGTTCTCATTAGCAACATTAGTATAAGTGAAGTGATAAAACCTTTTGAGTCCAACTTCAACTGAAAACCATCAAAACATAAGCTACCGTAGCAACTCCTTCCGAAAACCCAAGAATAATTCAAAAAGTAAATCGAATAAAGAAGCAAATGCAAGAGTGACAAAAATCTGTCAAAACAGACCAGCAGGTAAAGATCAATTTTTTCGAAAATCTTATGTTGCTCAAATCAAAAAGTGGAAAACTAACGAAAGTTAAATAACAACCTGGGGCATAAGCACAAAAAATTACAGCTCAAGCCGACATACAGAGATCTCTCATGAATTTTTACGGTGAAGCACAAAAATCTGTTTTGGGACAGCAACTTCCCCAAATCTTACTTCTCTCCATTAGAGGTTGATCTTGACACAAAAACCAAACAAAACAGATAATGAGCGGTAATTACCGAAGTAATAACTTCCAAGACTCAAAGAAACAAACTAAAAGCAAAAACAAATTGGGTTGTCTCCCATAAAGCTCTTTCTTTATAGCCATTAAGATGGGCATTATAATTTTGAAGAAGCTCCCATAGGGATATGAACTGAAGTGAAAGAGAGCATTAAGAAGAAAAAACACACACACATTTAAGTCTAACCCACTTCCTACGCAAGGGAATTTTGTAAACAAACAAGTTATTGAAACTAGAGGCAACTTGCATAAGAATGCAAAAGAAGCGCAACATAAAAACTTTCAGCATAAAAAGAGGAAACTTGATATTATTGAGATGCATAAGAACACTTTTCCCTCTCTCATAATAGCTTTCAGTATCATGCATAAACATAACAATATAGGTATCACAAGGACCATCATAGCAATGATCGCTTATTCTAACGGAAAACACAAGAATACTAGCTCTCAAAACACTACTTTGTGAAATAATATTAGAGGTATCTTTACAAAGGATAGGGTGTCCCTCTTTTTCATACTTGGTGACAAAGTCTTTCACATTTGCTATTATAGGTTTATCAACTATTTGTTTATCAGGTTCAACAACTTTATTCATACTTTCATCTACCATACTAGCCATCATAAAATATTCCTTTACCTTAACTAGGAAAGGCATTTTCTGAATATAAGGTTTAGGTAAAACAGGATTAGCAGTATAAACTTCAGTATTTCTTGCAGGAACACTCTTAGCAATATCTTTATAAGGTTCATGATACTTATTCCACTTCTTTTTAGGCACTTCAATGTAGGAAGAAAAAGCCTTAAAATAAGAAGCAATAGCTTAAGAATCTAGACCATAAACATTTTTAATATTTTGAAAGTCATCAGTTCCCATAAAAGATTCAATGCATTCATAATCATAATTTATACCTGACTTTCTACCTTTGTCATTCTCCCAAGCTTCAGCATTGTCTTGAATACGGTCCAGAAGATCCCATTTAGCTTCTTCTTCCATGCGAGTGAATGATTTAGCACAAGAAGCATCCAATAAATCCTTATCATGTAGAGGGAGCCTTGCATAAAAGTTATTGATAATAATATTGTTGGGGAGCTCATGAATGGGACATTTGAGCATTAGTAACTTCAATCTCCCCCAAGCTTGAGCTGTACTCTCTCCATCCAGGCCAAAAGTTGTATATTTTATTCCGATCTTTATGAATCTCACAAGGAGGATAAAACTTTGAATAAAAGAGAGGCAGTATTTCCTCCTATTCCAGAGCTTGACCATTCTTCAGCAGCTTATACCATTCCTCAGCTCTTCCTTTCAGTGATAATGAGAATAACTTCTTCTTAACTTGATCTGTAGTAATACATGCACACTTGAACAACCCGCATAATTCGTGTATAAAGAGCAAATGATCACCGGGATGGACAGTTCCATTCCCAACATAGTAGTTATCCATAACACGATCAATAATTCTTGTAGGTATTTTGAAAACATCATTCTCAGCAGGTGGTGTCTTATCTACTACCTTAGAAGTGGTAGTAGCATTACCAACTAAGAAAATCAGCGAATTATCCATAACGAAAATAAAGCAACAAACAGAAGTAAACAATACTCACAGTAGAAGTTTTCTTTACCAGTTCCACTCTCCAATAGCGCTACACTCCCCGGCGACGGCCCCAGAAAATAGTCTTGATGACCCACAAGTATAGGGGGTGTATCGCAGTATTTTCGATAAGTAAGAGTGTCGAACCCAACGAGGAGCAGAAGGTGCTAGCTAGTGGTATGGATGAGGAATTCTTTGCAAATACTTAGCAAACGGATTTTTAGGGGTTTTTGATAAAGCAAGCAAACAAAGTACGAGTAAATAAAAGACAGTAGGAATAAATGCAGCAAGTGGCCCAATCCTTTATGCAGCAAAGGACAAGCCGGTTGTATTACTTAAGATGACCAAACGTTCTCGAGGACACATGGGAAGACTGTCAAGTGCTTTCGCTTCATATAGTTGATTAATCTTCTTTAGCTTGCTAAGTGTTGTGTGGGTGAACCTATGCTAATGTACCGGCCCATCCAAGACTAATACATACTTGTGATTATACCCCTTGGAAACATCCGTAAGTACAAGAAATTAATTAAGGTAGAAACCAAACCACAACTTTAAACTCTAAGACCCTTACGTCCCTTGTGCAATGGTTTCCTAACGGGGGTTTAGGTTTCTGTCACTCCGGCAACCCCTACGATTAGTAGCCAAATACACAATGCATTCCCCTAGGCCCATATAGGTGAAGTGTCATGTAGTCGACGTTCACATGACACCACTAGAAGAAGTACACCACAACTTAAATAACAATCTATTGAATCTTTCTCAACACAACTCCACTACTAACAACAAGACTTCTCCCATGTTCTCAAGAACAAAACGAACTACTCACAAGACATCATATGGATCACGATCAGAGATGAAATAATGATGTATAACAATCTGAAAATAAACAATAAATCAATGGTTCACTCAATAGCATCAACTACAAAGAGTAATCAACACTGGGAAAGTTTCCCCTATGAACTATGCAAGATTCAACGCAATTGTTACAGCAATATGGAGATGGTGATGAGGGTGCTGATGGTGATGATGGTGGTGATGATGATGATCCTAATGAAGTCCATCTTGATGGTGGTGTTGATGGCGACGATCTCCCCTCTCCGGGTAGGAATTCCCTCGACAGAAATCTGTCTGCTAGAGAGATCTTTCTCTCTCGGTGTTTTCTGCCCCGCAGAGGTGGCGGAATCTTTCTGTGGTCGCCCCCCCAGTCTTAGGGTTTCAGGAGTATGATATACGCCAGAGGGGATAGGTTGGAGTGGGCCAGGGCTGCCACACCACCTCTAGGTGCGGCCTAGGGCTACCACACCACCTCCAGGCGCGGCCTAGGGCTGCCCGCGCCATGGGGTGGTGTGGGCCCCCTGTGGCCCATCTCCACTCCATCTTCTGGCATCCTTAGTCTTCTGGAAAAATAGGATTTTTGCGTATATTTTCCCGGATTTTCTGATCTTCGCGAATTTTGCCTCCAAACAGCACCTTTTCCATCAGAATCCTGACTGCAGCGGTCCATGCTCCAAAAGTCATCAACCATGCAAAAATACATGAAATAACATAAGTATCACCTCTCAATACGAAATATATCAATGAATAATAGTGAAATAAGACATAGAATAGTGATGCAAATGTGACGTATCAAGCTCATTGGGAACCCCAAGAGGAAGGTATGATGAGCACAGCAGCAAGTTTCCCTCAGTTATGAAACCAAGGTTTAATCGAACCAGTAGGAGCAAGGAAACACCCCAAAGGTGTTGCTAGCTCAGCCTTGGCAGGGCGCACTACCGGTGCTAGTAGCAACGTGGAGACTTGCACAACACACCCACAGAACTTTGTCCCCAACTTGCAATGAGGTTGTCAATCTCACCGTGTTTTGCTGAAAACAAAGGATTAAACGTATCCAATGGAATGAAGTAAAAGTTTGAAGAAAGTAAACACAAAGCAGTAAACAGTTTATAGATTGTATGTAAAAGACAAGGACCGGGATCCATAGTTCACTAGAGGTGGCTCTCCTTAAGATGGATAACATGCTGGGTGAACAAATTACAGCAAGGCAACTGACAAACATCGAGAAAGCAATACATGCATATACTAATCATCTTGAATCCTTATAGATTCGATTGGGTATTAAAACATTATACATAGACCGCCATACAACTGCATCTATGACTAATAATCCACCTTCAGGTTATCATCCGAACCCCCTCTAATATAATGTTGCAAGCAACAGATTATTGCTTTACGAACTGCGTGTAAAGTAAACAATACGATTGTTCTATGAACAAAAGATCGTTGTTTTCTCCCTAGTAGCAACAACACATCTAGTACCTTAGAGATTTCTGTCACTTCCCCAGATTACCAGAGGCATGAACCCACTATCGAGCATAAATACTAACTCTTGGAGTTGCTAGCATCTACTTGGCCAAGATAGCTACTAACAACGGAAAGCATGCAAGATCTCAAATAACAAAGACATGATAGAATCAATAATCAATCTGAAATAGCATCTCAATATCCATCGGATCCCCGCAAACACAACATGTATGAATTACAAATAGATGATCTTGATCATGAACGGACCTCACAAGATCTAAACATGAAAGCACAAAGGAGGAGAAACCAGCCATCTAGCTACTACATGGATCCGTAGTCCAAGGATGAACTACTCACGCATCACACCGGAGGCTTGCATGGTGATGAAGAAGGCGTCCAGGGTGAATTCCCCTCTCCGGTAGGGTGCCGGGAAGACCTTCAGATCCCCCCCGATCTAGGGACAGAGACGACGGTGGCTACATACTCTTTCGTGGATTTTTGATCGGGTACTTAGGGTTTTCGTCCCGAGGGCAACTTATAGGCGGAAGGAGAGGCCGAGGGGCTGCTGGGGTCGACCAGACCACCCCTGGTGCGGGCTAGGCACGGCCGCATGGCCAGGTGGTGTGGCCGGCCCCCAGCCCTTCTCCGTCTCGTATTCTGGCACTTGATCCCTTCCGGAAAAATAGGCACTTTGGCTTTTGTCCCGTCCAATTCCAAGAATATTCATTTTCTAACTTTTCTGGAACCAAAAACAATAGAAAACAGGCAGCTGGCACTGTGGCTCTTGTTAATAGGTTAGTCCAAGAAATCATAATAAAAGTACTCCAAAGTTGGAACAAAACACAAGAAAGTGGATAAAACCAAGCATGGAACATCAAAAATTATAGATACGTTTGCAATGGATCAACATCCCCAAGCTTAACTCCTGCTCGTCCTCGAGTAGGTAAGTGATAAAAAGAAATAATTTTTGACGTGACATGCACCATCAAAACTTGATCAAAGTATTTGCAAAACGCAAAGCTGGGATCATAGTACTTCAATCATAACATGAAAGAAAAAGTTCTAGCAATAAGCAAAGAAAGTATGATACAACATGAAAAGGCACAAACAAAAGATTCATGAATAACATGCTTTGCAAGACGTTTGTTTGTTTCACATAAAGAAAACATAGCATAATAGTATTCAGCTTGTCCCTCAATAGAGTAGCAAATATAAATGCATAGGACACCTTCAAAGTTCATAAGAGTGACTAGATACAATAGTTTCAAACAAGCAATAACAAGTTATGCATCAATCAACTAGTCTTGGGACAATGCACATAGAACTAAGAATGACCACTATGCTCTCAAAGTAGTGCATAAAGATAGAAGGTGGAGACTCAATATAATGGTGGAAGAAAGGCCTTTGTAAAAGGAAGTAGGGATTCAAGTCTCATAAAGAGCTTCCAAAAATTATGGTACTTATAGCTTTCAGCTCTCACTGCCCCTATCATAAGCATCTTGAAGGTGATTAAGGTTAAAGTGACACAACTAAGAGGATATGCCTGACAAGTTATAAACCGAAATCTCATGCCCCTTACTTACGAAGACCGATCCTCATGCTATTCAACTTCAGTCACGAGTAAGCTCTTGTCATTGTAAGTATATGTGTATCATTAAGAACCGCCAATGGGGTACCCCTTGCACATGATACGGGAGCTTTCCCATAATCAAAATGACAAGGCAAGCAGACAATGAGCATCTCGACGATCTTTTTATTTGCTATTTGCATAGGTTTTTATTGAGGATGCTTCATAGAGTGCTCACTATGGTGAGGCTGCAAGTTTCCACCATGATTAGGCATGGCTTAGGCTAGAGGCCCAGGTGTTTCTCTAACACATATACAAACTCCATGATCTTACAAGTTCCACATTTATTTCACACCACCGGGATCCGTAAGCAAAAGAACATGATATCAACGGGGTACAAAGTACAAGTGCAATGTTGAAAGCGTTCCCCATGAAACATGGTTCTGCTAATTTCAACTTATAAAGCGCAAGCATATACGCAACAAAGAAGGACCCAATGGTTCAAGTTTATTAGGGGCAAAAAAGTAAAGTGTGCCATCAAGTTCGTGAGAGCTTTAATCACTAGTTTTCTCATAACAAGTGGAAGGTAAAAAAAGCATGAATATACTTGGAATAACATAAGCTAGTAGGTAGGTATGGTGGACTCTTTGGAAAAACTTGGTTTAGGGAGGTGGATGCATGAGTGGAACTCATACTTGGTTGTGGAGGCTAGAAAAAGACTGGGAGCGACAAACTAAGAGAGCAATAATGGCCATAATCATGCAGAGCGACAAAACATCATTGATCAAAGCATAAAGTGTTACTACAAGTTGGAAACTAAAGGATCATAAAGGCTATGGTGACTTGAGATAGGCATAACATGGTGTGAGCATGCGCCAAATCAACCCAAATAAAGCATCAAAGGAGAATACCACTATACTATGATTTAATATGCTAAAACAACACATGATTCATCCAAGGCACATTAAGTAATCTCAATTGTTTATAACAAGTCATGCTACAGCAAAGAATAATAAGCATAAAGCCAAAACAATATCGAGCATGGCATGACAAAGCATAGGCCACAGTCAAAAACGAGCTCTTTTTACCAGATAAGCATAAACTTTCCTACTCTTTTCCAAACCAAACCAAACTATTTGTAAACCAAAGTGTGAAAGAGGGGGTCCAACCAACTTATTCAGAAAACTAAGCAAACCAAGAAAACTAAAAAAAAAGACGCTCCAAGAGAAACACAACTGTGCACGAAACAATAAAAATGAAGTGTTTGGAAGAAACCTGGAATTTTTATTGATGAAGAAGGGGATGCCCAAGGCATCCCCAAGCTTTGACGCTTGTACTTCTTGGATATTTCCTGGGGTGACACGCATGGCATCCCCAAGCTTGAGCTTTAGTCCATCCTTCATCTCATTACTCATTCCTTCCATACACCTGAAATTTTTCCTTCATACAAAACTTCACACAATCTCATTAGCAACATCAGTGCACTTAAAATAAACAAGTCTCAAGGTTCAGTTCTAACACCAAATAAAATTCCATTAGAACACTAGCTACTGTAGAACTTCCCTCAAAAAGCTCAATTCCCCAAAGGAACTCAAGAAGGAACTAACAAGAAGCAAGTGCAGAAAATGGCAGAAATCTGTCAAAACAGACCAACAGGTAAAGACGAATTTTTTCGAAGACCTTCTGTTACTCAAATAAAAAAGTATTGAACTAACGAAAGTTAGATAACAACCTGGGGCAGCATAAAAAAAATTATAGCTCAATCCGACGTACAGAGCTCTCTGACGAATTTTTACGGTGAAGCACAGAAATCTGTTTCGGGACAGCAACTTTTCCAATCATTACTTCTCTCTCATTAGAGGTTACTCTTGGCACAAAAAGAAAATAAAAAGGATAAGGAGAGGTTATTACAGAGTTAATAACTTCCAAGACAAATCTAAAACTTTTGGGTTATCTCACAATAAGTACTTTTCTTTAACGCCTTTAAGTTAGGCATAAGAAGCAAAGAAAGAATCAAGTGTTCTCAAATTAAGAAGCATTAAGACCAAATTTTGTTTTCATGGGAGAAGCAAAAGAAATCTTCTCTCTCTTCTTAGGGAAGTGTTATATACCTTTTTGAGTGGGATTTGATATTTAATGGTGTGTTCTTTCATATCAATAATGGCACCAACAGTTCTAAGAAAAGGTCTTCCCAAAGTAATAGGACAAGAAGCATTGCATTCAACATCCAAAACATAGAAATCAACAGGGACATAGGCATTGTTAACCACAATAAGAACATCATTAAGACTCCCCATGAGTTTCTTTTTAGCATTATCATCAAGTGGGACATTCAATTAACAATCTTCAGGTGGAGGCAAATCAAGCATATCATAAATCCTTCTAGGCATAATAGAAACACTACTATCAAGATCACATAAAGCTTTGAAATCAAAGTCATTCACTTTCATATTAATGATGGGTTCCCAATCATCTTCTTGTTTTATAGGAATAGAAGCTTTATGTTTCATCTTTTCTTCTTTAATCTTTATGAGACCATCATTAATGTGTTATGTAAAGGCCATGTTCATTGCACTACCATTAGGACTTTTAGCAAGCTTTTGTAGGAACTTAATAACTTCAGAGATGTTGCAACCATCAAGATCAAAATCAAATTTATCATCTAAAGTAGTAGAACTATTACTAACCTCAACACTAGTGGTGGTGATAGTAGAAACACTAATGTTTCTAGCAATTTCATCTTCTCTTGCCCACTTAGCATGTAATTCAGCTAATAGTCTAACATTTTCATCAATTCTTACTTGTATGGCATTAGTAGCTGCAAAGGGATTATCATTAGTTTCAGGTTTAGCAGCCATTTTATTCAAAGAAGATTGAGCTTCAGCCAAAGATGCTATATTTCTTTCAGCATTAGAGAGTTTTTCCTCAATAGTTTTATTGAAAGAAGTTTGTTTACTAATAAAGTCTTTAAGCATAACTTCAAGTTCAGAGGGAGCACTCCTATTATTGTTCTAAGAATTTCCATAAGCATTACCATTGTTGGGAGGATATGGCTTATAATTGTTGTTACCAAAATTACTCCTATAAGCATTATTGCCAAAATTATTATTTATTATGAAGTTCACATCAACTTGCTCTTCTTGAGCAACCAAAGAGGCTAAAGGAACATTATTTGGATCAATATGGGCTTTCCCATTCACAAGCATAGACATAATAATATCAATCTTATCACTCAAGGAGGAGGTTTCCTCAACAGAATTTACCTTCCTGCCTTGTGGAGCTCTCTCAGTATGCCATTCAGAATAATTAACCATCATATTGTCCAGAAGTTTTGTTGCAGCACCCAAAGTGATGGTCATAAAGGTACCTCCAGCAGCAGAATCCAATAGGTTCCTTGAAGAATAGTTCAGTCATGCATAAAAAGTTTGGATGATCATCCAAGGAGTCAGTCCATGAGTGGGACAATTCTTTACCAAAGATTTCATTCTTTCCCAAGCTTGAGCAACATGCTCATTATCAGATTGTTTAAACTTCATCTCATAGATATAATTTTAGCAGGAGGATAGAATTTTCCAATAAAAGCATCTTTGCACTTAGTCCAAGAATCAATACTATTTTTAGTTAAGGAATTCAACCATTCTTTAGCTTTTCCTCTCAAAGAGAAAGGAAACGGTTTCAGCTTAATAATATCAGCATCTACATCCCTATGCTTTTGCATCTCACAAACTTCAACAAAGTTATTTAGATGGGCAGCAGCATCTTCATTACCAATACTAGAAAATTGTTCTCTCATAACAAGATTGAGCAAAGCAGGTTTTATCTCAAAGAAAGTATCTTCAGGCACAGGTGGAGCAATAGGTGTGCTCATAAAATCATTGTTGTTGGTGCTAGTGAAGTCACACAACTTAGTGTTTTCAAGAGTAGTCATTTTTTTGTGTTTTCAAATAAGAAAGCAAACTAGTAAAACTATATTTTGTGTGTTTTTGTTAAAGAAACAAACAAACAAAGCAAAAGTAAACTAAGGAAAACAAAAATAACAAAGTAAAGAGATTGGTTATGAGGGACAACCCTTGTGAAGATGTCCTTGACTCCGTGGCAACAGCGCCAGAAAAATGCTTGATGGCTCAATGTACGGCGCTAGAAAAAGTGCTATTGCGGTGTTGATGTAGAGCTCGTTGGGAACCCCAAGAGGAAGGTATGATGAGGACAGCAGCAAGTTTCCCTTAGTTATGAAACCAAGGTTTAAACTTACCAGTAGGAGCAAGGAAACACCCCAAAGGTGTTGCTAGCTGAGCCTTGGCAGGGCGCACTACCGGTGCTAGTAGGAACGTGGAGACCTGCACAACACAACCACGGAACTTTGTCCCCAACTTGCGATGAGGTTGTCAATCTCACCATGTTTTGCTGAAAACAAAGGATTAAACGTATCGAATGGAATGAAGTAAAAGTTTGCAGAAAGTAAACACAAAGCAGTAAACAGTTTATAGATTGTATGTAAAAGACAAGGACCGGGATCCATAGTTCACTAGAGGTGGCTGTCCTTAAGATAGATAACATGCTGGGTGAACAAATTACAGCGGGGCAATTGACAAACATCGAGAAAGCAATACCTGCATATACTAATCATCTTGACTCCTTTGAGATTCGATTGGGCATTACAACATTATACATAGACTGCCATCCAACTGCATCTATGACTAGTAATCCACCTTCAGGTTATCATCCGAACCCCCTCCAGTATTAAGTTGCAAGCAACAGATTATTGCTTTACGAACTACGTGTAAAGTAAACAATACGATTGTTCTATGAACAAAGGGTTGTTGTTTTCTCCCTAGTAGCAACATCACATCTAGTACCTTAGAGATTTCTGTCACTGCCCCAGATTACTAGAGGCATGAACCCCCTATCGAGCATAAATACTAACTCTTGGAGTTGCTAGCATCTACTTGGCCAAGATAGCTTCTAACAACGGAAAACATGCAAGATCACAAATAACAAAGACAAGATAGAATCAATAATCAATCTGAAATAGCATCTCAATATCCATCGGATCCCCGCAAACACAACATGCAGAATTACAAATAGATGATCTTGATCATGAACGGAGCTCACAAGATCTAGAAATGAAAGCACAAAGGAGGAGAACCAGCCATCTAGCTACTACAGGGATCCGTAGTCATAGGATGAACTACTCACGCATCACACCGGAGGCTTGCATGGTGATGAAGAAGGCCTCCAGGGTGAATTCCCCTATCCGGCAGGGTGCCGGGAAGAGCTTCAGATCCCTCCCGATCTAGGGACAGAGACGACGTCGGCTACAGACTCTTTCGTGGATTTTTTGATCGGGTACTTAGGGTTTTCGTCCCGAGGGCATCTTATAGGCGGAAGGGGAGACCGAGGGGGTGCCAGGGCTGGCCTCACCACCCCCTGGCGCGGGCCAGGCTGGGCCGCGTGGCCAGGTGGTGTGGTAGCCCCCTGGCCCCTCTCCATCTCGTACTCTGGCATCTGATGACTTCCAGAAAAGGCACTTTGGCTTTTGTCCCGTCCAATTCCGAGAATATTCATTTTCTGACTTTCCTGGAACCAAAAACAGCAGAAAACAGGCAGCTGGCACTGTGGCTCTTATTAATAGGTTAGTCCAAGAAATCATATGAAAAGTACTCCAAAGTGTGGACAAAACACAAGAAAGTGGATAAAACCAAGCATGGAACATGAAAAATTATAGATACATTTGCAATGTATCAACATCCCCAAGCTTAACTCCTGCTCGTCCTCGAGTAGGTAAGTGATAAAAAGAAAGAATAATTTTTTAGGTGACATGCACCATCAAAGATTTGATCAAATTATTTGCAAAACATTCAAAGCTGGGATCATACTACTTCAATCATAACATGAAAGACAAAGTTCTAGCAATAAGTAAAGAAACTATGATGCAACATGAAAAGGAACAAACAAAATATTCATGAATAACAATGCTTTGTAAGACGTTTGTTTGTTTCACATAAAGAAAACATAGCATAATAGTATTCAGCTTGTCCCTCAATGGAGTAGCAAATATAAATGCATAGGACACCTTCAAAGTTCATAAGAGTGACTAGATACAATAGTTTAAAACAAGCAATAACAAGTTATGCATCAATCAACTAGTCTTGGGACAATGAACATAGAACTAAGACTGGCCACTATGCTCTCAAAGTAGGTGCATAAAGATAGAAGGTGGAGACTCAATGTAATGGTGGAAGAAAGGCCTTTGTAAAAGGAAGTAGGGATTCAAGTCTCATAAAGAGCGTCCAAAAATTATGGTACTTATAGCTTTCAGCTCTCATTGCCCCTACCATAAGCATCTTTAAGGTGATTAAGGTTAAAGTGACACAACTAAGAGGATATGCTTGACAAGTTATAAACCGAAAATCTCATGCCCCTTACTTACGAAGACCGATCCTCATGCTACTCAACTTCAGTCACGAGTAAGCTCTTGTCATTGTAAGTACATGTGTATCATTAAGAACCGCCAACGGGGTACCCCTTGCAAATGATACAGGAGCTATCCCATAATCAAAATGACAAGGCAAGTAGACAATGAGCATCTCAGCGATCTTTTTATTTGCTATTTGCATAGGTTTTTATTGAGGATGCTTCATAGAGTGCTCAATATGGTGATGCTGCAAGTTTCCACCAGGATTAGGCATGGCTTAGGCTAGCGGCCCAGGAGTTTCTCTAACACACATACAAACTCCATGATCTTACAAGTTCCACTTTTATTTCACACCGCCGGGATCCATAAGCAAAAGAACATGATATCAACGGGGTACAAAGTGCAAGTGCAATGTTGAAAGCGTTCCCCATGAAACATGGTTCTGTTAATTTCAACTTATAAAGCGCAAGCATATACACAACAAAGAAGGACCCAATGGTTCAAGTTTATTAGATGCAAAAAGTAAAGTGTGCCATCAAGTTCGTGAGAGCTTTAATCACTAGTTTTCTCATAACAAGTTTAATTTGGAAGGTAAACAAAAGAATGAATATACTTGGAATAGCATAAGCTGGTAGGTAGGTATGGTGGAATCTTTGTAATAACATGGTTTAGGGAGTTGGATGCATGAGTGGAACTCATACTTGGTTGTGGAGGCTAGCAAAAGACTAGGAGCGACAAACTAAGAGAGCAATAATGGCAATAATCATGTCGAGCGACAAAACATCATTGATCAAAGCATAAAGTGATACTACAAGTTGAAAACTAAAGGATCATAAAGGCTATGGTGACTTGAGATAGTCATAACATGGTGTGAGCATGCGCCCATGTCAACCCAAATAAAGCATCAAAGGAGAATACAACTATACTATGCTTTAATATGCTAAAGCAACGCATGATTCATCCAAGGCACATTGAGCAATCTCAATTGTTTATAACTAGTCATGCTACAACAAAGAATACCCAGCATTAAGCCAAAACAATATCAAGCATGGCATGACAAAGCATAGGCCACAGTCAAAAACAAGCTCTTTTTACCACATAAGCTTGAACTTTCCTACTCTTTTCCAAACCAAACCAAACTATTTGCAAACCAACGTATGAAAAAGGGGGTCCAACTAATTTATTCAGAAAACTAAGCAAACTAAAAACCAAAACGAAAACAAAAAATAAGACACTCCAAGAACAACACAACTGTGCATGAAACAATAAAAATGAAGTGTTTGGAAGAAACCTGAGATTTTTATTGATGAAGGATGGGATGCCTTGGTCATCCCCAAGGTTTGAAGCTTTTACTTCTTGGATATTTCTTGCGGTGACACGTGTGGCATCCCCAAGCTTGAGCTTTAGTCCATCCTTCATCTCATTACTCATTCCTTCCATACACCTAAAAATTTTCCTTCATACAAAACTTCACACAATCTTTATTAGCAACATTAGTGCACTCAAGATAAAAGGTCTTAAGTTTCAGGTCTAACACCAAATAAACTTCCATTAGAACACTAGCTAATGTAGCACTTCCCTCAAAAATCACAAGAAGGAACCAACAAGAAGCAAATGCAGAAAATAACTGAAATCTGTCAAAACAGACTAGCAGGTAAAGACTAATTTTTTCGAAGATCTTCTGTTGCTCAAATCAAAAAGTGTTGAACTAACGAAAGTTAGATAACAACCTGGGTCAGAAGCACAAAAAATCACGCCTCAAAAAGACGTCCAGAGATTTTACACAAATGTTTACGGTGAAGTACAAAAATCTGTTTCGGGACAGCAACTTTCCCAATCATTACTTCTCTCTCATTAGAGGTTACTCTTGGCACAAAAAGCAAATAAAAAGGATAAGGAGAGGTTATTACAGAGGTAATAACTTCCAAGACTCATCTAAAACTTTTGGGTTATCTCCCAATAAGTACTTTTCTTTAACGCCTTTAAGTTAGGCATAAGAAGCAAAGAAAGAATCAGGTGTTCTCAAATGAAGAAGCATTAAGACAAAATTTCGTTTTCATAGGAGAAGCAAAAGAAATCTTTTATCTCTTTTTAGGGAAGTGTTCTATACCTTTCTTGAGTGTGAGTTGATATTTAACAGTGTCTTCTTTCATATCAATGATGGCAACAACAGATCTAAGAAAAGGTTTTCCCAAAGTAATAGGACAAGAAGCATTGTATTCAACATCAAAAACATAGAAATCAACGGGAACATTGGCATTGTTAACCATAATAAGAACATCATTAAGACTCCCCATGAGTTTCTTTTTAGCATTATCATCAAGTGGAACATTCAAATAACAATCTTCAAGTGGAGGCAAATCAAGCATATCTTAAATCCTTCTAGGCATAATAGAAACACTATTATCAAGATCACATAAAGCTTTGAAATCAAAGTCATTCACTTTCATATTAATGATGGGTTCCCAACCATCTTCTTGTTTTATAGGGATAGAAGCTTTATGTGTCATCTTTTCTTCTTTAATCTTTATGAGAGCATCAGTAATGTGTTTTGTAAAAGCCATGTTCATAGCACTAGCATTAGGACTTTTAGCAAGCTTTTGTAGGAACTTAATAACTTCAGAGATGTTGCAACCATCAAGCTCAAAATCAAATTTATCATCTAAAGTAGTAGAACTATTACTAGCCTCAACACTAGTGGTGGTAATAGTAGAAACACTAATGTTTCTAGCAATTTCATCTTCTCTTTCCCACTTAGCATGTAATTCAGCTAATAGTCTAACATTTTCATCAATTCTTACTTGTATAGCATTAGTAGCTGCAAAGGGATTGTCATTAGTTTCAGGTTTAGCAGCCATTTTATTCAAATAAGATTGAGCTTCAGCCAAAGATGCTATATTTCTTTCAGCATTAGAGAGTTTTTCCTCAATAGTTTTATTGAAAGCGGTTTGTTTACTAATAAACTCCTTAAGCATAACTTGAAGTTCAGAGGGAGCACTCTTATTATTGTTGTAAGAATTTCCATAAGCATTACCTTTGTTGGGAGGATATGGCTTATAATTGTTGTTACCGAAATTTTTCCTATAAGCATTGTTGCCAAAATTGTTATTTCTTATGAAGTTCACATCAACTTGCTCTTCTTGAGCAAGCAAAGAGGCTAAGGAAACATTATTTGGATCAATATGGGATTTCCCATTCACAAGCATAGACATAATAATATCAATCTTATCACACAAGGAGGAGGTTTCCTCAACAAAATTTACCTTCCTACCTTGTGGAGCTCTCTCAGTATGCCATTCAGAATAATTAACCATCATATTGTCCAGAAGTTTTGTTGCAGCACCCAAAGTGATGGTCATAAAGGTACCTCCAGCAGTAGAATCCAATAGGTTCCTTGAAGAATAGTTCAATCCTGCAGAAAAAGTTTGGATGATCATCCAAGTAGTCAGTCCATGAGTGGGACAATTCTTTACCAAAGATTTCATTCTTTCCCAAGCTTGAGCAACATGTTCATTATCAAGTTGTTTAAACTTCTTTATTTCACTTCTCATAGATATAATCTTAGCAGGAGGATAGTATTTTCTAATGAAAGCATCTTTGCATTTAGTCCAAGAATCAATACTATTCCTAGTTATGGAATTCAACCATTCTTTAGCTTTTCCTCTCAAAGAGAAAGGAAACAATTTCAGTTTAATAATATCACCATCTATATCCCTATGCTTTTGCATCTAACAAAGTTCAACAAAGTTATTTGGATGGGAAGCAGCATCTTCATTACCAATACCAGAAAATTGTTCTCTCATAACAAGATTGAGTAAAGCAGGTTTTATCTCAAAGAAAGTATCTTTAAGCACAGGTGGAGCAATAGGTGTGCTCATAAAATCATTGTTGTTGGTGCTAGTGAAGTCACACAACTTAGTGTTTTCAAGAGTAGTCATATTTTTGGGTTTTCAAATAAGAAAGCAAATTGTAAAACTAATTTTTTGTGTGTTTTTGATAAAGAAACAAGCAAACAAAGCAAAAAGAAACTAAGCAAAACAAAAATAACAAAGTAAAGAGATGGTTATGAGGGACTCCCCTTGTGAAGATGTCCTTGAATCCCCAGCAACGGCGCCAGAAAAATGCTTGATGGCTCTGTAATGGCACCAGGAAAATGCTAGAGCGATAATGATGTAGAGCTCATTGGGAACCCCAAGAGGAAGGTTGATGAGCACAGTAGCAAGTTTTCCTTAGTATGAAACCAAGGTTTAATCGAACCAGTAGGAGCAAGGAAACACCCCAAAGGTGTTACTAGCTGAGCTTTGGCAAGGCGCACTACCGGTGCTAGTAGCAACGTGGAGACCTGCACAACACAATCACAGAACTTTGTCCGCAACTTGCGATGACGTTGTCAATCTCACCGTGTTTTTCTGAAAACAAAGGATTAAACGTATCGAATAGAAAGAAGTAAAAGTTTGCAGAAAGTAAACACAAAGCAGTAATAGTTTATAGATTGTATGTAAAGAAAAGGACCGGGATCCATAGTTCACTAGAGGTGGCTCTCCTTAAGATAGATAACATGCTGGGTGAACAAATTACAGCGGGGCAATTGACAAACATCGAGAAAGAAATACATGCATATACTAATCATCTTGACTCCTTTGAGACTTGATTGGGCATTACAACATTATACATAGACCACCATCCAACTGCATCTATGACTAATAATCCACCTTCAGGTTATCATCCGAACCCCCTCCAGTATTAAGGTGCAAGCAACAGATTATTGCTTTACGAACTACATGTAAAGTAAACAATACGATTGTTCTATGAACAAAGGATTGATGTTTTCTCCCTAGTAGCAACAACACATCTAGTACCTTAGAAATTTCTGTCACTTCCCCAGATTACCAGAGGTATGAACCCACTATAGAGCATAAATACTAACTCTTGGAGTTGCTAGCATCTACTTGGCCAAGATAGCTACTAACAACGGAAAGCATGCAAGATCACAAATAACAAAGACAAGATAGAATCAATAATCAATCTGAATTAGCATCTCAATATCCATCGGATCCCCGCAAACACAACATGCATAATTACAAATAGATGATCTTGATCATGAACAGAGCTCACGAGATCTAGACATGAAAGCACAAAGGAGGAGAACCAGCCATCTAGCTACTACATGGATCCGTAGTCCAAGGATGAACTACTCACGCATCACACCGGAGGCTTGCATGGTGATGAAGAAGGCCTCCAGGATGAATTCCCCTCTTCGGCAGGGTGCCGGGAAGAGCTTTAGATCCCTCCCGATCTACGGATGGACATGACGGCGGCTACAGACTCTTTCGTGGATTTTTTGATTGGGTACTTAGGGTTTTTGTCCCGAGGGCATCTTATAGGCGGAAGGGGAGACCGAGGGGGTGCCAGGGCTGGCCTCACCACCCCCTAGCGCGGGCCAGGCTGGGCCGCGTGGCCAGGTGCTGTGGTGGCCCCCTGGCCCCTCTCCGTCTCGTACTCTGGCATCTGATGACTTCCGGAAAAATAGGCACTTTGGCTTTTGTCCCGTCCAATTCCGAGAATATTCATTTTCTGACTTTCCTGGAACCAAAAACATCAGAAAACAGGCAGCTAGCACTGTAGCTCTTGTTAATAGGTTAGTCCAAGAAATCATATGAAAAGTACTCCAAAGTGTGGAAAAAACACAAGAAAGTGGATAAAACCAAGCATGGAACATAAAAAATTATAGATACATTTGCAATGTATCAGACCCACACCAAGTTGGATCATGTGCAAAGCCATCACATTGAGTTGACTGTTGACAACTTCACGTCTTGTCAAATTGGTTGGATCCCCAATGGGGAGACCACCCTCGATGATGTTCCAACCCTCAATAGATGAGTTGCACACATGAGACTTCATTAAAAATTGTCATTGGGTGAAAGAAGATGATTAATCTTCAGTGGATCATCCCTATTGTTCATATGAGGGTGAGGGATTGGTGGATAGGGTGAGTATAAGTGAGGAACCTCACTATAATCCTCCCTACCACTTCCTTTATTCGAAGTGGAACTTTTGTTTTTATCATTACGCGGCAACTCTTCTTCCATGGAGTTAGCCTTAGCTTTGTCCTTGGAAAAAGAGGTGTGGCCGGGCCCCAGCCCCTCTCCATCTCGTATTCTGGCTCCTGGCGTCCCTCGGTGAAAAACTGACTTTGGCTTTTGTCCCGTCCAATTCCGACAATATTCATTTTCTAACTTTCCTGCAACAAAAAACAGCAGAAAACAGGTAGCTGGCATTGTGTCTCTTGTTAATAGGATAATCCAAGAAACCATATGAGAAATACTCCAAAGTGTGGACAAAACATAAGAAAGTAGATAAAACCAAGCATGGAAGATCAAAAATTATGGATACGTTAGCAACATATCAACATCCCCAAGCTTAACTCCTGCTTGTCCTCGAGTAGGTAAGTGATAAAAAGAAAGAATAATTTTTGAGGTGACATGCACCATCATAAACTTGATCAAAGTATTTGTAAAACATTGAAAGCTGGGACCATAGTACTTCAATCATAACATGAAAGACAAAGTTCTAACAATAAGACAAAGCAACTATGTTGCAACATGAAAGGCACAAACAAAAGATTCATGAATACCAATGCTTTGCAAGACGTTTGTTTGTTTCACATAAAGAAAACATAGCATGGTGGCATTCAGCTTGTCCCTCATAGAGTAGCAAACATAAATGCATAGGACACCTTCAAAGTTCATAAGAGTGACTAGATACAAATAGTTTAAAACAAGCAATATCAAAGCTATGCATCAATCAACAAGTGTTGGGACAATGCACATAGAAATAAAAATGGCCACTATGCTCTCAAAGTAGGTGCATAAAGATAGAAGGTGGAGACTCAACATAAAAGTAAAAGAAGGGCCTTCATAGAAGAAAGTAGGGATTCAAGTCTCATAAAGAGCTTCCAAAAATTATGGTACTTATTAGCTTTTAGCTCTCATTGTCCCTATCATAAGCATCTTGAAGGTGATTAAGGTTAAAGTGACACAACTAAGCGGATATGCTTGACAAGTTACTTACGAAGACCGAACCTCATACTACTCAACTTTAGTCACAAGTAAGCTCTTGTCATTGTAAGTACATATGTATGCTTCATAGAGTGCTCATTATGGTTATGCTGCAAGTTTCCACCATGATTAGGCATGGCTTAGGCTAGTGGCCCAGGCGTTTCTCTAACACAAATACAAACTCCATGATCTTACAAGTTCCCCTTTTATTTCACACCGTCGGGATCCATAAGCAAAAGAACATGGTATCAACGGGGTACACAGTACAGGTGCAATGTTGAAAGCGTTCCCCGTGATACATGGTTCTGCTAACTTCAACTTATAAAACGCAAGCATATACGCAACAAAGATGGACGCAATGGTTCAAGTTTATTAAGTGCAATAAAGTAAAGTGTGCCATCAAGTTCGTGAGAGATTTAATCACTAGTTTTCTCATAACAAGTTTAATTCGGAAGGTAGACAAAAACATGAATATACTTGGAATAGCATATGCTAGTAGGTAGGTATGGTAGACTCTTTGGAATATCTTAGTTTTAGGATTTGGATGCATGAGTGGAACTCATACTTGGTTACGGAGGCTAGCAAAAGACTGGGAGTGATCAACTAAGAGAGTAATAATGGCCATAATCATGCAGAGAGACAAAACATCATTGATCAAAGCATAAAGTGATAATACAAGTTGAAAACTAAAGGATCATAAAGGCTTATGGTGACTTGAGATATTCATAACATGGTGTGAGCATGCGCCAAGTCAACCCAAATAAAGCATCAAAGGAGAATACCGCAATACTATGCTTTAATATGCTAAAACAACGCATGATTCTTCCAAGGCACATTAAGCAATCTGAATTGTTTATAACAAGTCATGCTACAACAAAGAATACTAATCATAAAGCCAAAACAATATCAAGCATGGCATGACAAAGCATATGCCACAGTCAAAAACAAGCTCTCTTTACCACTTAAGCATGAACTTTCCTACTCTTTTCCATTCCAAACCAAACTATTTGAAAACCAATGTATGAAAGAGGGGGTCCAACCAATTTATTCAGCAAACTAAGCAAACAAAAACCAGAATGAAAAACGAAAAATAATACGCTCCAAGAACAACACAACTGTGCATGAAACAATAAAAATGAAGCGTTTGGAAGAAACCTGGGATTTTTATTGATGAAGAAGGGGATGCCTTGGGCATCCCCAAGATTTGACACTTATACTTCTTGGATATTTCTTGGGGTGACATGGGTGGCATCCCCAAGTTTGAGCTTTAGTCCATCCTTCATCTCATTACTCATTCCTTCCCTACACCTAAATTTTTTCCTTCATACAAAACTTCACACAATCTTTATTAGCAACATTAGTGCACTCAAGATAATAGGTCTTTAGGTTCAGTTTCAACACCAATAAAACTTCCATTAAAACACAAGCTACTGTAGCACTTCCCTCAAGAAGCTCAATTCCCCAAAAGAACTCAAAAAGGAACCAACAAGAAGCAAATGCAAATAAAGGCAGAAATCTGTCAAAACAGACCAGCAGGTAAAGACGAATTTTTTCGAAGACCTTATATTGCGCAAATCGAAAAGTGTTGAACTAACGAAAGTTAGATAACAACCTGGGACAAAAGCACAAAAATTCACGCCTCAAAAGGACGTACAGAGATTTTACACGCATTTTTACGGTGAAGCATAGAAATCTGTTTCGGGACAGCAACTTTCCCAATCATTACTTCTCTCTCATTAGAGGTTACTCTTGGCACAAAAAACAAATAAAATGGATAAGGAGCGGTTATTACAGAGGTAATAACTTCCAAGACTCATCTAAAACTTTTGGGTCATCTCCCAATAAGTACTTTTCTTTAACGCCTTTAAGTTAGGCATAAGAAGCAAGAAAAAGAATCAAGTGTTCTCAAATGACGAAGCATTAAAACCAAATTTCTTGCCCTTACCTCTCTTACTTTTATTCTTAACCTTGGGGAACATATGATTAGTCGGTGGAGAAGCAAAGTGCATGGTGCCCTTTTCCACATCTATTATTGCTCCAATGAGTTTCAATAGGGATCTTCCAAGTGTGATTTGTCCTTTTCCTACACATTCAATAACAAGATAATTAGTAGAAACCATTTTCCGTAGGATCTTGTAAACACTCCTTCAGATATTCCAATGGGTAATATTGTGGCATTATTAGCAAGAAAAATTTCTTCTCCTCCTTCAGAAAGCCCCCAAAGATTCTAAGATTCATAGATATCTTTGGGCATAAGACAAAATTCATACATGATATCACAGCGAGCATGAAAAGTTTCATTATTTATAGCAATCTTTATTGTGGGAAGCCACTTTGATGGTTCAGAATTTATTGGAACATAGTTATGATGCTCTCTAAGTGTATTATAGCAATCTTTCAAACTAGCAGTGTTGGTCCCAAGAGTATTCAATCTAGCAAATATGTTTATGAAGGAAGAATCATATTTGCTAGGCAAGTTGTAAGTACAGACCAACTTCTTTATGGCATTAACAGCATCATCCTCATTGCATTGGAGGAAATCTCCACCCACTACAGCATCGAAAGCATATCTATAGCAAAGAGCAATTCCAAGGTAAAAACTGCTAAGGAACAAGCTTTGAGTCATTTTAGGTTCAGTTTTTTCATGTAGATCAGAGATTCTAGACCAAGCTTCTTTGAAACTCACTTCGATTCCTCGTTTAAAAGTGAAAATCATTTCCTCAGGTGACATAGTGATTGGAGCAATGCTTGACATAATGGCAACTTAAGATATGAACTACTAGTAAGACTAACTTTTTTTGTATTTTTGATAAAGAAACAAGCAAACAAAGCAAAAGGTAAACTAAGAAAAACAAAAATAACAAAGTAAAGAGATTGATTATGAGGGACTCCCCTTGTGAAGATGTCCTTGACTCCCCAGCAACAGCGCCAGAAAATCACTTGCTGACTCATGTAATAACGAGATCGTTGGGGAACCCCAAGAGGAAGGTATGATGAGCACAACAGTAAGTTTCCCTCAGTTATGAAACCAAGGTTATCAATCTAGTAGGAGCAAGGAAACACCTCAAAGGTGTTGCTAGCTGGACTTTGGCAGGGCGCACTACCGGTGTCAGCAGCAACATGGAGACTTGCAAAACACAACCACAGAACTCTATCCCCAACTTACGATGAGGTTGTCAATCTCACCGGTTTTGCTGAAAACAAAGGATTAAACGTATCGAGTTGAAGAGAGTAATAGTTTGCAGAAAGTAAACACAAAGCAGTAAACAGTTTATAGATTGTATGGAGACGACGACGGCTACATACTCTTTTGTGGAATTTTGATCGGGTACTTAGGGTTTCTGTATTGGAGGCAATATATAGGCAAAAGGAGAGGTCGAGGGGGTGCCTGGGGCGGCCAGACCACCCCCTGGCGCGGGCCAGACCTGGTCGCGCGGACAGGTGGTGTGGCCGGGCACCAGCCCCTCTCCGTCTTGTATTCTGGCTCCTGGCGTCCCTCGGTGAAAAACTGACTTTGGCTTTTGTCCCGTCCAATTCCGAGAATATTCATTTTCTGACTTTCCTAGAACCAAAAACAGCAGAAAACAGGCAGCTGGCACTATGGCTCTTGTTAATAGGTGAGTCCAAGAAATCATATGAGAAGTACTCCAAAGTATGGACAAAACATAAGAAAGTAGCTAAAACCAAGCATGGAACATAAAAAATTATGGATGCGTTAGCAACGTATCAGGGGACGCGCTATCATTTCACACGGCTCTTGCATTTGGACCTCCATGGATTTAATCAAGGTTGTTTCCAATGTCTTGAGATCATCCACGGTGAAATAGTCCACATCCTCACCACCATCTCTAGTACCCATACTATCTTAGGCGATAAAGCCCGAATTAAGAGCCGAGCCTCTGATACCAATTGAAATGGATAGTATGGGCACCTAGAGAGGGGGTGAATAAATGCTAATCCACTTTTTAATTCTTTTTAGTTTTTAGGCTTAACACAAAGGTAAATTCTCTAGATATGCAACTAAAACGAATTTCCCTATATGTCAACCTAACTACTAAGCTATAGTAACGGCAAAGAGAGAGGAATGAGGTAACCATAGTGAAGCACGCAGAGACATAAGATTTGTTTTACTGCAGTTCCTTCCTTGTTAAGGGAAGTACGTCTGCGTTGGAGGGTTGGGCAGTACTAAGACCACCACCCTGTTCTCCGATGGATCTCGCCATGGGAGACCTGATCCACCTTCCACTATTTGGTACCCTTCTAGGCAGAAACCGGTGCCTTTACAACACTAGGGGGCATGGATTGACAACTCAATTGGAGGTTCCCGTGATGACAACAAGCTGCCACAAGAAATGAGTTTATTAATAATCATAACCAAGATCTATAAAATCGCCAGAAATACTAGATCAATAATCCCCCAAGTGAATGGAGGGGAAATGAAGATCTTGATTAGTGCCGATGTAGATCAAGGTCTCCTCCTTGCATTCCCCAAAGCCTAGAGCCTTTAAGTGGTTGAAGATGGAGATCGTGTTTGAATCGATGTGAATAGTGCAAAGCTTTTTCGTGGGATCCAAGAGATCTAAAATGAGGATTTGATGGGGTATTTATACCCCTTGCCGAAAACCAGCCGTTGGAAGAAACGGTGGCCGGATTATCCAGCAGGGACAAACATCTGGCCCATAATCGGACAATCCAGGCCCAATGACCGCCCCTCTCTGGGTGACGTGCATTGGATTCCTTTGATAAAATTCATGGTGGGGGGGGGGGGGGTTATCCGGCCCGGGCAAAAGCTCTGGCCCTAGCCGGTCCATCCGGGGGGGGGGGATCCGCCCCCTTTCTGGGAGACGCGCCTTGGCGGCTTTGTCGAACATGTTAGAGGAACCATGATGCCTCGTTCATCCATGAAGCTGAACTTTGTAGTCTGCTTCGGCCATATTTCAACATGATTACGCGGAGCAACAACCATACCTGGGATAATGCAGATCTGCGCAGGCGCTTCTTCCATCGTGATACAATGGTGTCTATACCACTTGCCCTTCACCCTTGCTGATTTAGAGTCGTACCTGAAGAGGGCTACCGTAACTAAGTAAGGGTGGTCCACGGAGATCCCACTTGACAGAAAATTGTGGACAAAATATGTTTGTCAGCATTGGGCTAACAAACAATTTTAGGCTTAGTAGCCAACTAGTAGTTATAGTTAGTGCGAATAGAAAAGAGAAGGGTAGCTCACCCGCATGTAGCTAGAACTTCTTCTTCCTTGGTAGTAGGATCTTCCATCCTCTAAGCTGCTCAACTCGTTGGCGGTGGAGGCGGGCTAGAGCTAGAGCCTCACAATGACGGCTATGTCATGCGCCATTGGAGCTCAGGATCAGCGAATGGGCGCAGCAACTTGGCACCGGAAGTCAAATGTCCAAAGGGATCGTTCTGCCTGGAGGATGGATTTCGATTTTTGATGCTGCTAGTGCTAGGGGAAAGGAGGGAATGGATTTGTGAAATTGGTCAACGCATCCAAGCCACTTAGTTCCTCGATTTTCCAAAGAGGTTACCACGTTGGCGCTCACGTCACGGAAAGATGACCGACATGTGGGTCCCAACCGTCTACTTCACGAGGCAGTTTAACGTAATGTTTGAATTTGGTAGGGGTGCGATGAGTTTGCCTCGAAATGGCCCCTCTCAGTAGTTGGCAGCCCAACTTTATGAAACGCAGCAATTACAGGCAACTTGGGTACCGCAATGCACTCGCCCAGGAACTTTCGAGCCGCAAACCAACAAGCCCCCAATTCCCCAGCATGTGTCGCGCTAGTCTGAAAGTTTAGAGCTCAACACTTTAGGCCCTGGGTTATGGCCCAGCTGTAGACACCTTGGAGAGGGTCATAGAGCGAAAAAAAGGATATGCGGCTGGTCCTCCTTGCCGGTGACGCGTTAGGGTCCCAAGCACCAGGAACCGTGGGTGAGATGACTTATGGCTGGATCTAGTGTGAAAGTTCAGAGCTCGACAATTTTGGTCTTGTGTTGCAGGGAGGTGGCCTGACGGTAGACACTATGCCTAGACCCCACTCGTGTGGCACCTGTCGAGGAGTCCTAGCCGTGCAAAACTTTGCAAAAAAATAGCTCCCTCGAAGAAAAAGAGCAAAAGAGTTGGCGCTATGCGGAAAATCCAAATGGGGGAGTCCCAAATAGGTCGAATTATTACAAAGCCACCATGGCCTGCACAAGGTCCTGCAAGGAATAAGGCTACAGAGGATGGGAGTTTAGAGCGTCACCTTCATAAGAGGGGTGGATAGCTGGCCGCACTGCACATGGGAGGGGGACATAAACTCTCCCGATGCTAGGCACCCCTGGGCGTCCTTCAAGCGCTGTCGTGGAAAGAGTTGCTGTTGGGTGCACGCTAGGTGCAGTCCATAGGGAAGTCAGGACTTTCCACGCCCACGCCACCCTACTAAGCCCCGCTATTGTTGATGAGGGTGGGGAGAGCCTAACCCAAGGGTCCCCCGTTCCAGTGGGCGGCAACAACATCGTGGCCCTCGTCGGGTGGATATGATGTGGTGGCCACCTTCATAAGAGCATCACCTTCTGGGCCATCATCTGCTTCTTCCTCATGGTACCCCCGATGTAATCAAGAGCGTCGACATCCTCTAGGTGGGAGGCGGTCGCGGTTTTGTAGGCATGGTAGAGAGAGCGTAGGGCTTCCTTTTCGTCACACCAGACAATGATGACCTCTCTATTGCCTCTTGGCATTTTGAGGATGTTGTAGGCATGGCGAGTGGCTACCATGAACTTGACGAGGGATGGGTATCCCAAGATGACGTTGTGGGGGAGGCCGATGTGCACCACGTCAAAGTCGATGAGCTCGGCTCGGTAGTTGTGAGAACCGAACGCGACGGAGAGGCGCATATGCCCGATGGGGATGGTAGTGCCATTTGTAACCCAGAGAAAGGTATGGTTGGCATCAACCGGTCATACAACATTTCTAGCTTAGCGAACGTCTTAGTGGAGATCATGTTCAGTCTGGCACCAGCGTCGATGAGTGCCTTGGTGACCGTGATGTTGTTGATGATGGGGGTGCAGACCATGGGCAAAGCTCCCACGGCCTTAGTGGAGACAGGGTGGTCCTCTGCACTGAAGGTGATGGGGTACTGCAACGACTTGAGCTTTGGGGACAGGGCCCCGGGCCAAGCAACGGTGACTGCGTGAGTGAGCTGCTTGAAGTGTCTGTTGGACGCCAGGGCCTGGGAGCCACCAAGGATGTAGGCTATGGCACCCTTCGGCTCCTGATAACCCCTAGCGCTCCCTTCAATATTCTCATGGGAACGGGGAAGCTGCTGGGCGGCGTTGGCCTGATGCCCCGCATGGAGCACGCCCTGGACGCCATGGTTGTTGTCTCAGCGCCCTCTGACTCGATTGCCACCATGGTTGTTCCCACGGTCTCCTTCCTGTCTCCCTTTTTTTGGCTATTGCACTAGTCGTGGAGCTTCTTGAGTTCATAACAGTCATTCATGGGATGCCCATGCTTATTGGGGAAGACGAAGTTCGCCTCCACCCTCGCGAGGGTTCTT